>CM039675.1:492170199-492793255 GCA_022496015.1 Hordeum marinum
TGAAGTTGAGAAGACAACACGACCGGAGGTGGAGGGAGAACAATCATCCCTACAAATCTTGGACACACCATATTTATCTTGAAGCTTTGTCCACAACTCATGAGCATCCTGGAATGGCATGAGTCGAAATATAACTACATTGCTCAAAGCATCAAAAGGAACATTAGAAGCTTGAGCATTGAGATAAGAGTTTTTCTCATCCTCTAAAGATATGTGTTGAGAATCCTTTGGAAGATAAAAACCCACATCTACAATTCGCTCTAAATTTGGGTCCATGACCCTAAAGAGATTAAGCATGCGAATTACCCAAACATCAAAATTTGTGCCATTAAAACTAAGAGTGTGAGAGAATCCTGATCCCCTAGTCGACATCCTTACTCTCTAGGTTGTTAAACCTAATAATGAGAGACCTAGCTCTGATACCAATTGAAAGGACGTGGATGTCGCCTAGAGAGGGTGAATAGGCACTTCAAAATAATTACGGTTTAGGCTTGAACAAATGCGGAATAAAACCATCGTTTAATTAGTCAAGCACAAAACCTAAAACAACTAGGCTCACCTATGTGCACCAACAACTTATGCTAAGAAAGATATACAACTAAGTGATATCAAGATATATAACAAGAAACAATATGGCTATCACAAAGTAAAGTGCAAGAGTAAAGGGGCTCGGGTAAGAGATAACCGAGGCACGTGGAGACGACGATGTATCCCGAAGTTCACACCCTTGCGGATGCTAATCTCCGTTCGGAGCAGTGTGGAGGCACAATGCTCCCCAAGATGCCACTAAGGCCACCGTAATCTCCTTACGCCCTCGCACAATGCAATATGTCGTGATTCCACTAAGGGACCCTTGAGGGCGGTCACCGAACCCGTACAAACTAGGTTGGGGAAATCTCCACAACTTAATTGGAGGCTCGCAACGACACCACGAAGCTTCACCACAATGGACTGTGGCTCCGAGGTGACCTCAAATGCTCGGGGCAATCTCCACAACTTAATTGGAGACCCCGACACTTGCCCGGAGCTTTGCATCACAATGATTGATCTTCAAGACAACACAAGCCGTCTAGGGCGCCAAGGCACCCAAGAGGAACAAGCTCTAGGGTGCACAAACACCCAAGAGTAATAAGCTTCTCAAACTTCACTTCCACGTATCACCGTGGAGAACTCAAACCTATACACCAAATACAATGGCAAGGGCACACGGAGTGCCCAAGTCCTTCTCTCCCAAATCCCACCACAACAACTAATGCTATGGAGGAAAGTGAGAGGAAGAACAAAGAAGAACACGAAGAACTCCAAGATCTAGATCCAAGGGGTTCCCCTCACATAGAGGAGAAAGTGATTGGTGGAAATGTGGACCTAGATCTCCTCTCTCTTTTCCCTTAAAAAGGAGCAAGAATCATTAGAGGGATTGAGAGATAGCAAGCTCAAAGAAGGTCAACAATGGGGGGCAAACACGAGCTCAAAGGATAAGGTTCATTGGGGAAGAAGCCCCCCCTTTATAGGTGGGGAAAATCCAACCGTTATGCTCATAGCCCACACACAGCGGTACTACCGCAAAGGGTAGCGGTACTACTGCTTGCGAGCGGTACAAAAAAAATTACATCCGTGCCTACCACCGGTGGACAAAACACGAGATTTTGGTCCGGAACGGTAGTACCGCTCTTGGAGCCGCGCGGTAGCACCGCTCCGGAGCGGTAGTAAAAAATTACATCCGCTCTAGCCACGGTAGTACCGCTGCAGCCTTTTAAGAACACCAAAACTGCCACAACTTTTGCAAACGGACTCCGAATTCAACGAAACAAAGTTTGTTGGAAAGCTAACGGCATGGGATAACACAATCTTGATTTAAATATAAATAAGAAGCAAATGATAAAAGGCCCATAAGAAAATGGTGAGAACCCTTCCTCGAATAAGACCGGTAAAACCTCCAACACCGAAAACGCAATAGACGAAGCATATGAAATCCGTTTTTGATGTACTAGATCTTGTCACGAAGATAACCACAAGCTCATAGAGAAAATCCAACCAAGAACCAAGAAAGATGATGATGCCAAGAATGCAATGGTTTGAGCTCTCAACGAACGATGCGATCAAGCTACTCACTTGAGAGCCCCCCTTGATAGTACGGCAATCGATCTTGTAACACGGTCTCTCAACTACCACCACAAGACCGGTAAAATAGAAAATCCTATCAAGGTCAAACCTTAGTCTTGCGCATAGTCCACTTGAGCTAGATGATGACGATCTTGACTTCCTCAAGATGGACCACCTTTCTTGATTGTGTTGGCTTGATGAAGACTAGATGATTGCTCCCCCATACTCCACTATGGATGAGCCACTCTTCGGCACATCTTCACAAGTCCATTGTACACCACAATGAATGGCGAGCCTCAAGCATGATCTCTCCGTGATGCTTCACTTGAGCTTGCACATCGCAACCTTGATGATGATCTCCACTTGATGTCATCTTCCATGGGATGTATGGGATCTGCCTCTTGATGCAAACCCATGGAAATATACCTAACCCTACAAAGAACTCTCACGTAGACCATGGGTTAGTACACAAAGCGTAATGTACAATGCTTACCACACCATGGGATCACTTGATCCCTCTCGGTACATCTTGTACGCTTTGTGTGTTGATCAACTTGATTCACTTTTTGACTTAGTCTTGATCAACCTTGTATCTTAGATTCTCTCTTCATAAAGATGATGTCTTGAAGGTAAACATGAATGCTTACACAATCTTCTTCTTCAAGACATGCTTGCAATAAGCTCAACTCCCACATGACCAATCTTTGCACAAACCTTGAATACCACCTTGGTCACCATATAAACTCCTTGAAACCAACAGATGGACTGCAAGAAGTACCTACGGACAAATCCTTCGAATATAACTCAAGGCAACCATTAGTCCATAGGGATTGTCATCAATTACCCAAAACCACACATGGAGAAATGTACTCTTACAAATGCAAAGAACATGCGGAAGAGCAAGCGGACCAAAGCATACACACAAGATGAAGACAAACTCGTTTGTGAATGTTGGAGAGACATTGGCCACGACCTCAAGATAGGCGTCGAGCAAAAGGCTTCGGCATTTTGGCAAAGAGTGCATCGTGAGTTCCACGAGCGCAAGAAGTTTAAACCATATCAAATGGAGAGCAAGCGTTGGGGGGTGATACAACAAGAATGCAACAAGTTTTGTTCCACTCTTGAGGGCATCGAGGCCCGTCCCGTGAGCGGCATTTTGGCAAAGAGTGCATCGCGAGTTCCACGAGCGCAAGAAGTTTAAACCATATCAAATGGAGAGCAAGCGTTGGGGGTGATACAACAAGAATGCAACAAGTTTTGTTCCACTCTTGAGGGCATCGAGGCCCGTTCCGTGAGCGGCATCGGCATGAAAGACATGGTATGTCGACATGCTTGCTTATATTGATTGTCTCGTCACTTGCTTATTTTGGTATGCCGATATGCTTGCTCATTTGTAGGTCTTCCAAGCTTTGGAAGAATTCAAGATACACTATGAGGGCAAGTCTTTCAACCTTACTCGTTGTTGGATGATCATCAATGAAGAAGAGAAGTTCAGAGCGCAATACGCTGCCATCAAGGCGCGTGGAGGGAAGGAAGACGTTGAAGAGCACGGTGAGGGTGAGAAGCCACGGGGAAGACCAACGTCAATAAAGAGGACAGGCGCGAGGCGGCATCCCTTACCTTGCAAGTTACTTTTCAAGGCATGATCGCCAACAAAGACTCGAGAGAGGAGAAACGCCGGCAAGACAAGAAGGAGCAAATTAGGGCCTTCATGGAGATATGAAACAAGAAACTCACGTTGAAGGCGGAGAAGCAAGCGAAAATGCTAGAGATCGAGGCCACCAAAGCAAGAGAAGTCTGGCTCGCTTGCATGATGAAGGGGGTCGAGATCATGAAGGTGGACTTGAGCAAGATCTCTCCGAGTAAGCGGTCTTGGTTTGAGAAGATGCAGACCGACATGTTGAGCTTCGAAGAGGGGTGATCCATGCCGTGGTGTGCGGGCATGACCATGACCGAGATGGCATGGCCAAACTGCATTTTCATTTTGTGTGCTAACATGTATGTCGGCCCGCTGACAAGCACGCCTAGTTTGCGTATTTTTTTTATAGGCTGGCATGTGTATGTCGACTGCTGGCATATCGCCAGCATGAACTCTTGATACTGGCATGATAGATGATATGATGTGTCACCGCGGACCATTTTGGCGTTAAAAACTGTTGTGCACGGATGCCAAATGGGTCGGCCGTGCAACCCATTTGCAAAAAGGAGCGTGCCATGCTGTGCACGGATGCCAAATGGGTCGGCCGAGCAGACACGCCGCCGACCCAAACGGACAAAGTGTGCATCGGTTTGGGGTTGTTCAGATAACAAAGTGGCTAACTCACGGGTTTTGAGCATAATGGTGCAAATCTGCTCATGCCATTTTATACGTTTAGAAGCTCTCATTTGATGTTCAAGCAAACCTAACCTTTCACAAACAGAAGCAACAAGTAGCTGCCTGGAACAGCTGGTATGCATCTCAGAAATCCATCGCTCTAGAAATCTGCTGGTTCCCAGAAGGAACTCGTATAACAAATAATTGCCCAAATCGACCAAACGCAATATATCCAGCAGCATGAGTGCATTGACGAGAATGAAATCGACCAAACAAAATCTTTAATGTTAACCACAGAGAAGTTCAGACTCCGCAGAGCAAAAAGATGACTACTCAGTAGCAGAACATTCGGAACAAGCATAGATACTAAAGACTGGATTCGGAACAAGCATAGATACTAAAGACTGGCTCAAGCTTCTGCTCAGGAAACAGGCGCTCTAGTAACCGCCCTTGAGATCGTTGACAACGTCATACGGGATGGGGGTGACCGTCTCAATGGTGGTGCCCTCCACCATGAACCCAGGCTTGGGCCCTGCTGGCTGCCTCTTGGTGCTGATGACCTCGCCGCGCGCCTTGGCCTCCGCCTTCAGCTTGTCGTTGTTGAGTTTCCTCTGGAGAAACTCCTCATTGCACCTGGATGGCTGCACGTGCTCCACACGGACATGGATCCTCTTCTTGATGATCCGGTTGCCAACCTAATGAGAGAACATGTTACAATCTGTGTACAGAAATATATGGAAGCACTTTTACGTAGTCCAGTTCAACATTTACAGGCAGAGCACATGAAAGCAAAAATAATAATTTAGATTGACATCACAAAAAGTTGTTTACAGAAATGGAAATGCAGAAATAATAATGTGCCCAAGATCAAGTGATGTGGCATACTGTTGTTTACCAATCCATGCCACCAAATGGATAAAACACCCAACTACTACCCACAAGAATTATTAGAGAGCTAACATTTACTGTGTACAGATCATAGCAGCACAGAAGAAATGCGAACACATACAAACCACAGAAAGAATATCCAAACTGCTACGCATTAGACAAAACAAGCCATGAAATGCATCCATACGGACACATTATATGAAACAGGCTAGGGTATGCAGACACATTACATGAAACAAACTAGGGTATCCACTAAATAACAAAACAGCTGTTTATATGTGTATCATCTAATTAGGCTCTCATAACTGCTACAGGTAAAGCATGCAGTCAGAGGAAACCAGAATGCAATTTTGATGTATGCCCATCACACGAATCGTGTGCCACAAAAACCTCTCCCGTGGAATACCACGCCTTCCCATAGCTTAAGGGGGAAGCGCTCGGCCTAGGGCATATGTAATCAAACAGTGATAATTGATAAACCATGGAATGTTTGGGACATCAAATCCATTCTTAAGATGCAACATAACATAACAGGCCATCAATTCGTTGCAGTGCATTACAGAAATGCGTAGCTGTGCAAGCAAATTGACCAACAGTAACAGGAAACAAGGCAGAATTGACATACATATGAACATGCTCTGTAGAGTTCATCATAGGCAAACATAGTAGGCTAGCATAACAAATCAAGCACAGCAAACCTTCACTCTAGTCTACAAGACCGTATTCGCATCAAACGAACTAACTTTCACAGTTTAAGATCTTCAGCATATTATATAAGAACGAGAACCTATAATAAGACAGAATCGGGTGAAACGGGATGGATTCATATGTCTCTCACCAGTCAAGATCACAGGATCGGCCTAGCAGCACAGATCTAACGAACCTGACGACCACAGATGAAGAACAGAGAAGGTAGGTGGTCGGACCGGGAAGTTATACCTGCTTGTTGATCTCGACGCCGATGGCGCGCTTGGTGACGTTCCAGACGCGACCGGTGCGGCCGTGGTAGAACTTGTGCGGCATGCCCTTGTGGACGGCGCCGTTCACCTTGACGTCGACGTGCTCGCCGACCTTGTATGTGCGCAGGTAGGTGGTGAGCGGGATGTACCCCTTCTTGCGGAACGGACGCGCGAACAGGTCGCGCGTCCGCGAACGCAGCCCGTGCCCCGCCGGCATCTTCCCTTCCTCCTTGCCTTCTCTCCCTGCGGCTGTGCGGCGGCGGCGGGCGGGGGGAGTGTGTGCGGCGCTAGGGTTTCAGAGGATGGAGGTGCCGCCTATTTATAAATGGGTTGCGGGCCGTTCTGCCGGATGCGATGTTGGGCTAGGTTTTCGTTATTTTTGTTGGGCCTGTCATGGGTTGGCGTGAGTGCAGAATTGTTGGGTTGTAACACTTTGAGTCCAACATGGCAGGCTGGTTATTGGGCTAGAATACAACAAAGACGTAACCTTCCCTAAAAAATATGCATAACTTTTGTTCTTAAAAAAAGGCACTTAAGCCTGGTTTTCTTTTGTCGATTCTTTCCGAATCTTGAGAATCGTACCTCCCCTCAGATTCTTTCAGAATCTTGAAACTGTATGTATTAATAATACTACCTAGTTGTCAAGATAATAGTGGTTCAAGATTCTAGAAGAATCTATGGGAGGTCTGATTCTCTATTTTGGAGAGTCGGCCAAAAATACCTGACCTTAATGTCCAATCAAATTTGAGCGACATGTAACAAATAAACGACCTACCTTGAGACGACCGCTTGAATCACCTCCAAAGAACAAAAGTTGTTTTTTAAGAACTAGTACTTGTTCATGGGAAGTTGTATGAGAAAGAGTTGTTTTTATAGTATATCATGATGCTAGCAAAAGTGATTTAAATTATCATTGATCAAAGTTATGCACTAGTTTAGCATTCATATTTCATAAGCTATCTTTTTATCATTTACCTAGAGTAGAGGTTAAGCTTGAGGATTCTTCTACGTCTTCAGCATATCTATAATTTATAAAGTATTCATTCAATATTAATATTAATTATATATGGTTTTGGCGCTTTTTATAGTATTTTTTATAAAGTAATTAATAATCTAGTGCCTAGTGCCAGTTACTATTTCTGCATGTTTTGATGTTGCAGGAAATCACTATCTAGGTGGGTCAAAATACACTGATGATTTAATATGATTTTTATGGAATATATATGATTTTTTAGCGACGGAATCAATGCAAAACGATGCTCGAGGGTGCCACACGGGCAGGTGGTGTGGCTAGCCCCTGGTCGCGCCGTGGGCAGCCCCTTAAGTTGGTTGGAGCTCTCCGTTGGCCGCAAGAAAGCTAATTTATGGATAAAAATCACCTCAAAATTTCAGCCCGATCGAAGTTACGGATCTTTGAAAAAAAAAAGAAATAGTGCCCGGCTTCAGAAACAGACAAGAAAAACATATGATAGAAGAGAGATCCAATCTAGGGAAGAGATCCCTCTCTCCTCGGGGGGGGGGGGAGGAGAAGGAGGAGCCCCTTCCCCCTCTCCTCCATTAGCGTTGGGACGTCACTGGGGATATCTCTGTCATCATCATCACCACCAACTTCTCCTATCTCATGGTATCATAATGCCAAGTACTCAGGGCTAAGGGTGTACTAGTAGCTATGTGTTCGATCTCTCCCTCTCGTGCTCTTGATGGTTTTGATTTGATGTATCATGAGCTTCGTCAATATAGTTGGATCTTATGATGTTCATATCCCTCTATCCTTCTTGTTGGGAATTTAGTCTGGCTCTCTCAAGTTTCTTTATGTTGTATTGAATACTTTGGATTTAAGATTACATGATGCATGCCTAGTAATTAACTTGTGGATACCCATAGTGACATTGGGGTACTCTTAGAGTAAAGGTTGAATGATATGTATCATATGTGTTGTCGTAGTATGATTTCTAGGACTATTCGTGGCACTTTGTGGGTGATTCCATACATCAAGATTGGAAAGATGATACGTGATTCCATCCTACTTTCTCCGATAGAAATATAAATTTTGGAGTGTTTGTTTGTTGCACTTTGAAGGTTTATTATGTGGTTTAATTATGTTGAGATTTGGCACTAGCGAAAATATAAACCCTAGGCCTTGTTTCTAAGCATTGTGACGTTGTTTTTACTCACTTTTGTTACTTGCGCCCTTACTGTTTTTATTTGTTCAGATTACAAAAATCTATTTCTACCATTCATATTACACATCTATCATCACCTCTTCACCGAACTAGTGCATCTATATAATTGACTATTGTATTAGGTATGTCAAGGACACAATAAACTACTTGTATTTGATTACATGGTTGTTTGAAAGAGAACCACCTTCATCCTATACCCCTCGCAGATTGATAAATTAGGTCATTGATTTGAGGGAAACTTGCTAATGTCCTACAAAACTCTGCGCTTGGAGGCCCAACAAAGTCTACATGAAATAAAGTTGTATATATAGTAGGCATCCGACATACTCAAGTTTGGATTGTTGCCGCTCCTTGTTCCTCTCATATTGATGTCTCCCCCCGATCTTAAAAACTTCAATCACACAAAACTCAACAGACCTCGAGAGATAGGTTAGTACATATAAAAATCATTGATTCATGTATTGTCAAGACAAGTTGCATAATTATTTTCAAACATTAGCTATTGTATTATCATTTCCACAACTTATATCCCCAATATATGCCCTAAATACTCTAGAACAAGCAGATAACAAAATTATAACAACAATCTATCAAAACCAGAAGATTATGTAGTAATCTAATTAAATAGTATACTTCTGTAATTCAATAAATTCTTACAAATAAGGATGTAACGTAAAAATTGTAATTAACTATTGTGTAAAACTTTTAGGAATTGTTCGCGTTCCGGTACATAATGATAATTCGAATACTAGGTAAAAGTTTCTATTTTTGCACAGAACCAAACGAATGTGCAATTGCAAGATCCCATGAGCTACCCTTGGCAAAAAATTCAGCAAAGATACAAACACAATTACTACATTAGAAATAACTATGTTGATCACATAAATAAAATAAAAACATATTGGGTTGCCTCCCAAGTAGAGCTTTTTAATGCCTTTTAGGTAGGCATGATACAAGGATCACATTTTATCATCATTCATTTCCTCAATCTAGCAACTTGATTTGTTGGGAGGAGTTCCTATAAACCTATTAATCATAACACTCCTTGGAATGAAATCCAAAGATTTAGTGTCATAAATAGGTTCCTTTTTAACTTTTAAAAGTGGGACGCACACTAATCATCTTTAAGTCTCCTCTTTCTTCTTTATTCTATTAATAAAATGATGTGGGGCGTAAGCCCTGCAGTCTTCCTGGTCAAAACAAAAGTCTCCTCTGTCTTTACTAGGTGAAGCACCAAATTGGGTCTAGAAACCTTAGGCACATATGTAAACTAGTAGAATGCTTGTGTGTTGTTACGGGCCTTTTAATTCTTGTTCTTATTACATCATAGTATACACTTGTATTGTTGTACAAAAATCGGTGAATATTTGGCTCCTGCCAATGACATTGCCTTGACCTTTGGTATTATGATGTATATATATAATTATTTGTATGCATCTCATTTGAATGTGTATAACTCGATGGGTTTTCAGTTCGTTTCATCATAATTATGTTAGTTACTTCGTCAATCTAGAGATGATGAACATGTTGAAGAAGAAGAGAAAGACTCGGTTAAGCCATTGGCATGAAATATAATATATGAACGTCAATTTTTAGCTTCAATTTTTTGGAAAAACACGATGACTATATCTTTGTCTCCGGTAGCATCGGTAGTTAAGGCTCTACGACAACTAGTGACTCAACCTTCACCCTTTCCAGTAACCCCATTGGTATGAATGCATCATTTAGACAATATAATAACACTTCACATGAAATTGGAGATCAAAAGACTGATCTGAAATAAAAATAGCATTGGTGCATGCCTTATCCTCAGGAACAACAACATGTGAATGTACCACATTACACAAGAGATGCTTCTTTAGGTGAACCAAAATACATCAATAGTCCCAAATGAATTGGTGTCCCCCCTCACTCAGCAAATCTATGTAGTGATTCTCATTATATTTATCAAAATCAAAAGGAAAGTTAATTATAAAATAAATATATGAGGAAGAAATACACATCAGCTCTCTCTCACACACACACATCTAAATAACAACAACAACAACATTCCAAATTTCATCTCTCCTCTCTCCCTCTCTCGCCACCTATCTCCCACCTTCTCTCGTCCTCGAATCATAGTACCAATGACATCGTATAGTAAAGAATCTCATCTCATCTCTCTTTTTTTGTCGAACATCTTTCTCCCACTCCATGCTCTATGTATCATTAATGACAACACAAACATCAATAGTAGCATAGTAGCAACGGCAGAACGAGTAGCAACAATAGCCTAGCACCAAAATCTTTACATCGCCCACAACTCTCGCCTCGTCTCCCTACCCGTATTCAGCGTCGGGCCGCCCCTGTGTGTGGGACGTCTCCCCCTCCCTTTCCTGCTCGAGTGACTCCATCTCCTACCTTTCCACCCTCTTTGCATGGCATCGTGCTCCCCTCTTCTTTCCCTCCTCTATAGGTACAGATTGGGTGTTGCTGAATTTGGAAGGAACACCTAGAATCAGGAAGGAGATCAGGACCGAGCGGAAATTATCTATAGAAGAGAGAAAAACCATTCGAGGGTATGTGTGGGGTTCGATGAAAACAATTCAGTGAGAGTTGTTTGTTGGAAAAAATCAGGGGAGATGGGATAGCGCGACTTACGAAGGTGTGACTAAATGAAACAAATACGAACTCCCTTTTAATAGTAGAGGTAGCTAAATACCAGTGTGGCAAACAACTAATAAAGGCACTAAGCATGGTTATTCTACGCCAAGGGCAATGTCTCGAGTTGTAGTTTGGTCTACGGTTGTACAAATGATCTGCGCCAGGGGAGACTTTTTAGGCCTTCAAGAATCCAAGATCGTGGTCCCCTGCGTCATCTCCCTCAGCTAGGCGACTAAGGGCTCCTCTCTCCCTCCAGCGTCCCACCCTCCCCCTAACCCCCTTCCGCTACCGTGTTCCTTCTTCAAGGTGTTGATTGGTATGTCGCAGTTTGAAGTGATAGGATCATGGTGGGAATACTCCAAGGGGCACAACGGTTGTGGGTCATCATCATTTTCATCGATCTGACATTGTTGACATTAGTTTCTTTCTCATTTCTCATTTGTTTCATTTGGGCGTGCTTGTGTTGTTTGTCCCAACAATGATGTCACCGTTGTATCGGGCGGTTGCTATATTAATATAGCGGGGCGAATGCCTATTTCAAGAAGCGCAATGTCTCCTATAGTTTAAACCGTAGCCCAACCAACATCAACATGATACATTTCCGCTTTACTATTGCATATAGAAAGTGCTAAAAGAAAGGAAACATAAACATGGTTGATTCTTACCACACAAAGTGTATCTGAAGCCCGCAGTTTGAGCTAAGAAACATTAGCACCGACGCTCGATTGATGTCAGCCATAGAGTCACAAGAAATTGATGGTCTTAAGGATAGAAATTCTTGTTTCTGAATCTGCAAGAACACGACATATGGGTGGGGTAACAAAGCCAGTGGGCAGCCAGTGTGGCAGCCATCACTGTGAAATTAATCGAAAGTGTCATCACCAAAGGCACCGATGACTACCACAACTGACACCTGCCATTTCTATCGCTAGAATCCAAGGTGGTAGATGCACCGAGAGGATTAGGAGGCGCAACATGTATTGCAAGATTTGTTGGTTGCTGGTCACTCTTTCCGTGGGATGGAGCGTGAGATATTTGGATCGTGTTCACTGCACTATACCCCGCTCAAACAAAAAAAATTAAGGTCATTCAATCATTGCAAGGAGGGATAACCGAGAGAGGATAGAAAGTGATCCTCACAAAAAAATGGAGCTCCTAGCAAAATATGTACACAATTCTATACATAATTCATCCAAGCACAATCAAGCATGCACACACTGAGCACTCATGCATGCATCGCCATGACTTGCCCAGTTGTCATGCACCATGGCTTCTCCGCCCTTGTGACACCTTCAAATACGAGAGAGGAAGAGGAGGGCCTACCTGGGTCAATGCTGCCACTCGCAACGATCCGGCCACCACCCCTACATCTTGATCTACCATTTCGAGATTGATTCAACTCACCTCCCATCGACAACGATGAACCTGCTGGCGGCGCATGGAGGTGTCGAGAGACATGCGACATGCGTGGGGCTACAGCTCGTATGGAGGCATCCAGAACATGTGGTGTGCGTGGGAGGCATCATGCGGAGGCTCATGGTCCGAGCGGAGGAGCGGCTGTTAGGGATTGCAGAAGAGGAGGGGGCGTGCATAGGTCATACGCATGGTTTTCTCCGGGGTTTTTTGAGCAGTACATCGTGTCGGAAGGAGGATAATAAAAGGAAAATGTATGTTTACGTGTCATACTTCTTAAAATTCATTATTTGTTTCCTAATGAAAAGTGCACTAATGGAGGGATCAGTTGATTTGATTCATTTAGGAAAGTGAGATTCGTAATTTTTTGTCTAATAGGGAAGTATTGATTTGTAAGGAAAGAGTGGAGAGGAAATAATGTTGGGGAACGTTGCATGGGAAACAAAAAAATTCCTACGCACACGCGAGATCTATCCATGATGATGAGCATCTACGAGAGGGAGAGTGGATCTACGTACCCTTGTAGATCGCTAAGCGGGAAGCGTTAAGAAACGCGGTTGATGTATTCGAACATCTTCGCGATCCAAATCGTCGAGCGTCCTGCGATCCAATCACGATCCGTCCCGCGATCCAATCACGATCCATCCCGCGAAATCATCACGATCCGTCCCGCGATCTCATCATGATCCGTCTCACGATCTTGATCACGGTCCTTCCGATCTAGCGTCGAACGGACGACACCTCCGCGTTCAGCACACGTACAACTCGATGACGATCCCCGCCTTCTTGATCAAACAAGAGGGAGCGAAGACGTAGACAAGTTCTTCGGCAGTGCGATGACGTTGCGGCAATGGTGGTGGAGGAATTCCAACAAGGCTTCGCCTAAGCACCGCTGAAAACCGATCTAGAGGAGAAAACGATCTATAGAAAGAAGAGGGCAGCACGTGGCAATTAGGGTTAGGGCTGCCCTCAAAACCTCTAGTATATATAGGAGGAGAGGAGGAGGAGGCTTGGCGCAAGGGCCAGACCCTCTTTGGTTCGACCGAAGTGGAGAGGAGGAGTCCTCCTCCTCCACTCCTAGTAGGATTAGGACTCCTTCCTTATTTCCACCTTTTTGCCTTTTTTTTTCCACCTTTTCCACTTTGGAATTTCTTCCCAGCCGCATGAGCCTTCTGTGGGACTTCGTCCAGCCCACTAAGGGCTGGTATTCCTTCTCCCACAGCCCATGTACCCTCTTGGGTCGAAATACCCCACCCGATGGTCCCCCGGTACACTACCGGCACTCCCGGTACACTACCGATGAGCCCGAAACTTTTCCGGTGACCAAAATAGGACTTCCTATATATCAATCTTTACCTCCGAAACATTTTGGAGCTCCTCGTGATGTTTGGGATCTCATACGGGACTCTAAACAACCTTCGGTCACCACCATACATAACTCTATACTACCGAAACGTCACCGAACCTTAAGTGTGCAGACCCTGCGGGTTCGAGAACTATGTAGACATGACCGAGACACCTCTACAGACAATAACCAATAGCAGGACCTAGATGCCCATATTGGTTCCTACATATTCTACGAAGATATTTATCGGTCGAACCTCTATGTCAAGGATTCAGTTAATCCAGTATGATGTTCCCTTTGTTCTTAGGTATGTTACTTGCCCGAGATTCGATCGTCGGTATCTCCATACCTAGTTCAACCTCGTTACCGGCAAGTCTCTTTAATCATTTTGTAATACAAGATCCCGTGACTAACACTTAGTCACATTTCTTGCAAGGCTTATTGTGATGTTGTATTACCGAGTGGGCCCTGAGATACCTCTCCGTCACACGGAGTAAGAAATCCTAGTCTTGATCCATGCCAACCCAACAGACACCCTCGGAGATACCTATAGAGAACCTTTATGGTCACCTAGTTGCGTTGCGACATTTGATACACACAAGGTACTCCTCTGGTGTCAGTGAGTTGCATGATCTCATGGTCATAGGAACATATACTTGACATGCAGAAAACAGTAGCAATAAACTGACACGATCATATGCTACGTTTGTAGTTTGGGTCTTGTCCATCACATCATTCTCCTAATGATGTGATCCCGTTACCAAATGACATCTCATGTCCATGACTAGGAAACCATAGCCATCTTTGATCAACGAGCTAGTCTATTAGAGGCATACTAGGGGACATGGTGTTGTCTATGTATCCAGACATGTATCTGAGTTTCCGATCAACACAATTATAGCATGGATAATAAATGATTATCATGAACAAGGAAATATGATAATAACCAATTTATTATTGCCTCTAGGGCATATTTCCAACAAATAAATCAGTGGATTTCCTATAAAAACTGCACTAATGGAGGAATCAATTGATTTGGTTAATTTCAGAAAGTTAGATATGTTATTTTTTTGTATGTTAGGAAAGTACTGATTTGTAAGGAAAGAGTGGAGAGGAAATAAATCAGTGGATTTCCTAAAGAAAATTACACTAATGGAGGGATCTGTTGATTTGGTTAATTTAGGAAAGTTAGATATGTGATCTTTTGTATGGTAGGAATGTATTGATTTGTAAGGAAAGAGTGGAGAGGAAATAAACCAATGAACAAGAAAACCAACATGGACGGGTTGTTGGTGGGAGGTGAGACGGGAAAAATGAGACGAAATAGATGTTGGTGGGAGGAGAGACGAAAAAACCGGACGAAGGTGGGAGGAGAGACGAAAATAAACCAGACGAAGGTGATACGAGAGACGAAAATAAACCTACGAACACCGGCTACCAAACCTTCCATCATGGCAGACTCCCCCTTTAGGAGTAGAGATTATATATTCTTATTCCTAGATGTCTTCTCACTAGTTTGTATTGAAGCAAAAGCTAGACCCAATACATCTATAACTTCCTCCAATTTGTCTATTCGTGCAGAACTTTGTTCTACCTTATCGGTACGATGTTCCTTTTCCATACATTTCATCATTTTAAAGCATTCCCCGTCGTAGAGCCACTTAGTAATTTGATTATGCATATTTTTATCTAATTCTTCTAATTGCTTAGTACTTGGCATTTTATTTTCTATTATATCAAACATCTGCATAAGATGCTCCAAAGTCTCGATTTCCCATAGCATTAAAATCATAGGTATGAATGCCCCAAGAAATTCCCTCCTGATATAGTATCTAGAATGAACCTATACCAACTAGTAACGCGAACATAAATTTCCCAAGAATTATTGTGGTAGATTGCTTATGAGTAGATCTATTTTGAGCACCACAAATTCTGTATTGAGCACCTTTTAAACTCTTTCCACCTCTTTTGGTTAAAATGAAGTACTTATAGCTTGGGGGTGGAAACGACAAGTGAGGAACTAGCCATGGCAGCAAGCCAAAACCCAAAAGTGACAAGAAAAGGTAATTTTGTTATTTTGAAGATTTTTAAGAAGAAAAACAAAGAGGAAAAAGTAACTTGGCAATATAGATAACAAGACTGTAGTAGGACAATATGAAGGGCATATTTGTTTAGTAGAAGACTCCCTGGCAATGGCATTGGAAATCTTGCTTGTTGCCTCATGAGTTGTTGGGATTACCTCAAGTTTAAGGGTGAAGTATTCCGGTAGCAGGTGTTTCCCTCAGTTCGAGAACCATGGTTTTCAATCCAGTAGGGGTCTCCTAGCTAGCAAAGTGGACGGCACCTGCATACTAAACACACTCGTCCCCAATACGCCAAGAGAGTTGTCAAGCCCCCTGTCTTGCTAGTTACAAGATTAAACTACAGGTGATAGAGATAGTTGATAGCAAAGTAACATGACAAATTAAAAGTAGCAATTGCGATAAGATTTCAGTAAAGGAGAATAGACCTTGGGGGCATAGGTTCACTAGTAGCATCTCTCTCAAAACAAGCAAGTAGTGTGATAACCAAACTATGGTTAGGCCACATTTAAATTGCAATATTTGTATTTATGACTATGATCATTCATGGTATAATATCACATAGGGATGTGGAGTAACTGGAACCGAGACCAAATGCTTCCAATATCATGTGCGTTCAGTAACGCGTGGGGATCTAGGTCAATTCCTTATAAGGATTGTTTTGAAGTGTTGGTAGTTGGTCATTGTGCGGAAATATGAATGTGTGAGGGGTGAGTAATGGGTCAGTTGCTTGGTGCCCATCACTGAATGATAGGCTAAGCCATGCCCATAATCGTTTTTCTTTGTATGATTCGTGTCTCGGATATGTCGTTTTCCTTGAAGGGTGGCAAACTTGGTATGAATACAGACCTATAGTCCTTTTCCCCATCATGGCGACCATTTTTGGTACCTGGCGAGGGAGAGAGGAAGGAAATGGGAGAACATGCGAGCAAGGCCTAATGGAGTTCCTCATGTAGCCAATCAGGAGGTATGAATACAATTTTTCCAACTATGTGTGTGGTTTGAAGAGCGGTGCTTAGGGTATGAGGTTCTATTTGTTCTCTCTGCCACAGGTCCATGTTTATTGAGGAGGTCAGAGAGAGTCTTGTGATGGAAGGCTCGCCGACGGATGGCACCAGGCAAACAAGGTCCGATGGGTCATTTTCCGAAAGGCATGTGTGTGAGCGACGATGGGTGGATCTCCGTAGTGTTTGGACTGGAGGCAATGACCGGAGATAGGCGAAGTTGTAGTGTGACTGAAGTGGTGACAATGAGAAGGGATAGATCGCCTCCAATTCTGAGCTCCGTGGGGAAGATGAATCCCTAGGATCCCTGTTGGAATAAGAGGTGAGGGGATCGGAATATATTTGTTATGTGCTATTAAGAATTTTAGTAAACGTATTTTTCAGGCTTCATGTGAGTTGGTATCTTTTGATCTGCAAGTAGATTGGCAGTGAATTAGTTTCTTTGACATAAATCATTTGCAAACCAAGCGAACGGTTGGAATATGAGGCGAGGGGAAATTAATTTAAAATTTGTTCTACACTATTAAGAATTATAGTATGGTACTTAACTTCTTTGCTTTGTCTCGTAGAGAGCCACTCTGATTGGGGAAGCCAGAGAGAGTTTTGTGCCATAAGGTTCGCTTGCCAATGGACCCAGGCAAATGGTGGTGAAGGTGGCATTGTAGGAGGACACGACCATGAGTGGCGAAGGACGAATCAACAGGGCATCTAGAGTAGTGAGGGGCAAATCTGCAGCAAGGTTCAAGCGCCAGCAGTGAGAAGGGACAACGCGCCTCCAACTTTTGTGATGTTGATGGAGAAGATGAGTCTCCATGCTCCTGGTTTGAAATAAGAGGTGATGGGGATGGAGTTTTAATCGAGAACTGGTGTGAAGAATATAAGTACCATACCATATTTTGAGTTTGTGTATGGTCGTGTAGTGTTGCTTGGGTTTTTGTGGGTAGTAATGATTGTTGTGACATGAATTAGTGCAAAGTTGGCTGTTTTAAAAGGTAACATTAATATATTAGCTATGTAGTTTACATTCCGAATTGGTGGTCTGTGTGTTAAACTAGTTGAGATTTGCAATTGAGCACCATTATGAAGTTAAGTACCATATTTTCAAGCAGTGTATTGGTGTGCAGTGTTACTTAAATTTTTGTGGGTTGTAATCAATGGTGTCATCTAGATTAGAGGGAAAGATTATTATTTCAAATGGTTAAATTAATATATCTGCTTTGTATTTTCAATTGCAGGTCAGTGGATTACATTGCTTGACACAATTGGGAACTGCTATGAAAATTTCAGTACCATATGTTCATGTTGTGTATGAACGTGCGGTGTTGCTTCAGTTTTTGTAGGTAGTAGTCAATTGTGTGGTAAGAATTAGAGTGAAACCTGAGTGTTTTCAACGTTTAATTTAAATAGTGAGCTCCATAGTTTCAACTGCAAAATTGGTTGTCAATGGTTTAAATTGGTTGCCACAATCCTTAAAAAAATTAGGTTGAGGATTGGTGCCGCTGGCCCAAACAAGACATCTTGCCCATCACGTGAGCGTGTTTGAGAATGCAGTAGTGGTGTTTGTAGAAAACTTGACTGAAAGTGATATGACTCCAGCGCTCGGAACTACTTTTGACTCGTTGGGTGAATCATACAATTTCTACAACTTGTATTCTTGGGAGAAGGGTTTTGGGATCAGATACGGGAAAATTCGGCTCAATGTTGAGAGAACAAAATGCATGCAAAAATTTGTCCGCGGATGCTCAGTAAGGGAAACCATGTTCCACAGGAATTGCTATGTCAGAAAGGTGTTGAATTAAATGCAGTATATGTGAAGCATGAAAATTATGAGTAAATTGTTTATGTGTGTATGGAAAAGGCTGGTGTGGAGAACACAGGGTCATTATCGGTGTCAAAACCGACGGATCTCGGGTAGGGGGTCCCGAACTGTGAGACTAGGATCGATGGTAACAAGAGACGAAGGGGAGACCAATTTACCTAGGTTCGGGCCCTCCTATGGAGGTAATACCCTACGTCCTTCTTGGATGTATTGATGATATGGGGGGTTACAGAGTTGATCTACCTCGAGATCGAATAGCTAACCCTGGATGAGTTGTTTTGTCCCTACACCCTAAAACCCTCCGGCTTATATAGACGTCAAGGATGCCTAGGGTTTACACTTGGTCAGTTACACGTCGAGGAGATAAACATGCCTATTCGCTACATCAAACGTGGAGTACAAGCCGTGCTTCCTGAAGCTTCCATCTTGGAGACTAGGCCTTCAAATATTCCTGTGTTTGGTAAGTAGCCCGTATAGTCCGGCCCATAGAAATAGGTCGGCCTCCCAAGGACCCCTTAATCCAGGACTCCCTCAGTAGCCCCCGAACTTGCCTCCAACACCAAGGGTCCTAGCTTCAATTGCTTCACACAATCAGAGACTTCGGCTTGTGAGGTGAGTTCTTCCCGCCGAACATAGTTCGACCTCCGATGATAAGTAGTTTTCTGCATAGTGGCATGTCCGAACACTCCAAATTGGCTGGCCTTGAAGACCAAACTTCAGGGGGTAAACTGTGTTCCTCTGACGACCTCTCTGATGAAAGGTCATGGCCCACCATGACCACTAGGCCAGTTACATAGTCTCGATTCGCAGTTCGAGGCCATTTTAATCATCACAATCTGTTAATATACCAATCGTGTCCCGTTTTATATGGGATATGTTTAATCACGCGCACGCAACGACTCGCACGTCTCGGGAAGTGGAGGGATTCACGGCGCAGCAAGAGGAGACCAAACCGATAGGCCTCATAAAAAGAGGAAAAAACCGAAGGCTATTCTCACTCTCCATTCGACTTCTCCGCCTTCCATTCCGCCGTGCCTCCAAAGCATAGATCTAGGTCTCCTGCCCCCACCTCCGAGCTCATCAATGGCGGGCTCCAACAGCCAGTGAGAGGTCTCCACGGTCACCGACCGGAACATACTCGACCTCAAGAAGGCTGGCTACCTCTCCGCTGACATCCCTCATCACGCACCGAAGGAGGGCCAAGTGATCCCCACACCCCAGCCAGGCAAAAGGGTGGTCTTCCTCCCCCACTTCATCAGGGGGTTGAGCTTCCCGCTTCACCCCTTCATCAGGGAGTTGATGTTTTTCTACGGCCTCGACTTCCATGACCTCCCGCCGAACTCTTTCATGCACATCTCGGTGTTCATCCTCTTCTGCGAGGCTTTCCTGTGAGTCTAGCCATACTTTGGGCTATGGCTCAAGGTATTGAATGTCAAGCCGAAGTGCGTCGACGGGAAGCACACAGACTGCAGCGGGGCTGTCATCGGCAAGCTCACCCGCATCGTGTGGCCATCGGGCACCTTCATCGACACCATCAAGGCGTGGCAGAAGGAGTGGTTCTATATCACAGAACCACGAGAAGAAGGTCAGATCCCTCCTACCGAATTCAAGTTCGGTCCTCCACTAGACTAGCTTCATGGCTCAAAAAGGGCGTTAACTAGGGACCAAGCAAGGAGGTGAGCGACCTGCAGAAGCGCATCGGCTCCCTGGTTGAGGAGGACATCAAGCTGACTAATGTGGTCCAGGTGATGCTCCAGAGACACATCCTCCCCTGCCAGCACCGGGACACTCCCTTGTGGGCTCGGCGACTTGACGATGCACCCACAATTCGACACTTGTTCCGCACTATGTGGGAGAAGCTATGGAAGGCGCTCTTCAAGTCACAGGAGAGTTGGCCATCCGAGGAGGAAGACAGAGGCCTGCAAGCCTCCAAACCCACCACCGAGGTATAGGTCACTTCTGCTTGATCGGCTTTTACCTTTCCCAAGGAGGATGCTTAATGTTTTCTTCCGATCATTCTTTCGTAGAAATGGCTAAAGAAAGCCGTTAACATTAGCAGTCTGGCACCTCGGCCCGAGGACACTAGGTCCGGGCTGTTGGCGGAAATGCTCGTGGAGAAACCTTACGAGCCCCCCCCCCCACACGAAGAAGGAGAATAAGAAGAAACAAGGCCGAAGCGGGCTTTGTATCCGGGACCAGTCAGAGACTGTGTCCAGGGAAACTCATGCCTCCTTGAATCGAGAGGAGCATGAGGAGGAAGAGGAAGAGGAGGAGCAGGAGGAAGAGGAGGAGGACGAAGTCGGGGGGAAGGCAATTCCCCCCTAGCAAGAAAGAGGGCGGCATCATCGGACGGCCCCAGAGGAGGTTCCCCCTCTTGCCTCGAAGAGGACGTGTCGGGCACAGGTGATCCTGTCCGACGACATCTCGAACTCAAATACTGAATCCGATAACCTCGAGGTGGTTCCACGAAGGAATCTCAGGGTCAAGCGCCCGGCTCGAAGGTTAGGATCCGAAGACCCCTTGTTTTTTATTTTAACAAATTTAGAGTTTACTAACACGCAAGCGCTTATGGATTTTGCAGCCCCCCGCGCGTCCTCCCCACCGATCAAATATTGGATGGGGAGACCGTGTCCACCGAACTAGCGGAGAGCGGGAATGCCTCGCATCCCGCCACTCCGGGCGCCTCGAAGGACACCACGAAGGTGTCGTCCCAACATGCTCCTATGGAGCCGGGCACCGGCGGCGGGGGAGACGACGTAATGGCCGAGGCTAACACCTCGGTTACCAAAGATCGGAGGGAGGTACCCCGCCCGAACACTAAGGAGGCTGGACGAGCGTCCTCTCAGTCCCCTCCAAGGGCATGTCCAGAGCGTACCACGCCTCCGGAGGTACTGGTTCAAACCCCGGTTGGTGATCGGGTTATCCGATCACCTCTGGTGCCACCGACCAATGGGTGACCAGTCATGGAGGAGGCTCTATCGAGCGCCTCCGTCTCCAAGGAGCACCGCACCCTCATGGGTGCAGTATTAAAGAGCATCCAGTCCATTGACAACGGACTGAAGGAGGCCTTCAAGGGTCTCCTGGCGGGTTTTCAAGTAAGTCACCTAATACTCTTATTTGCAAAGTTTTTATTTATTTCTATTATATACATGGCAGCCCTCGAGCCCTAGGTGAGTTTGAAAAAACTTACCTAGGGATCAATCATGTATCCAATACCGGACTAGATACAATTTATGTGTCCGCCATGTTAGGGTAGCCCCTAATAAGGTCCAACATATGATCAGATTGATTATAATTCGGGAGTTGAAAACCCATGTAACCTGTCCACTATATGTGTACTGTAGGCATCATCATCGACGGCGGCAATAAATGGCGCCAAACTAGACGAGATGAATCGGAAGCTTAAACGCTCCGAGGATGAAGTTGAAGCCCTCAACCGAAGATTCAACAAGGCACAAGGTAGGTCAAAACAAAATCCGAATACCTTTGCCCGAACTCCTTTTTCCGAACACCTTTACCCGAACACTGCCATGCAGTTTTCCGTAATGTCTCAATGTGTAAAAACTTTGGCGAAAGAGGTGGAGAGGCTCAAGGGCGAGCTCCAACAGGCAAAAGACCACACGACCATCGAGAGGGCAGCGACCAAAGAAGCGGCTACCGCCCTGTCCGCCCCGCGAGCCACCAGCCAGAAGCATGAGGCTTGTGTGGCGGAGGTCCAGCAGGAGCTCAAGGACGCCAGCCAGAAGTGCGAGGCCCTTGAGCAGAAGGGCAAGGCAAGCACGACCAAATTGTCCACCCTGAAGAATGATCTTCAGAAGGAATGGGTGGACAAGTGGTTTTATGAGGAGCAGGTGCGCCAAGCGAAGGATATAATGGATGGTAAGCCATACTTACTACAATGCGTCTTCGGGGATAGCAAATACAAATTTCTTACCCAGGTGTGGTGTTCTTTAGGCGCCTCCTCCGATCTCTAGAAGAGCATGGCGGATGCTAATCAGTTGTTCGCCTCGAGGGAAGAAGGAGACGAAGCTCGTCTGTTCTGGGCACAATTCGGAGCCCCCGAGCGCTCTCCTCTTCTTGTGGAGCAGCTGAAGCAGCTGATGGAGCTGCACCAGATGGCGGAGCCGGCCATGAAGGACCTCTACATCCACCTATGTCCCGGCGAGCCGCTGCCCGACAGCTACTTTGGCATGGTGCAGAAGTTAATTGCCACTTCGCCTCGCCTCGATACCGTGAAGCGCTCCTCCTACATCAAGGGAGTCCGGATGGCCCTTGCTAAATATAAGGTGCACTGGGCGGGGCTAGATCCGATGAAGGTAGCCACCGCCCCACCGCCTCCCGGGAAGGAGCATAGACGCCCCGAGCTATACTTCGATGGAGTGATGGAGAGTGCTCGGGTGATAGCGTCACAGTGTTCGGGCGATAATATGTTTGAATGAATTGTAATGCATCTGAAGACCTGTCAAAACTTTTGATGTTATAAATTATTATGCTTTTATAGATTTTCATTCCTTTATAACTCCCGTGTGGCTGTTTAATACTGAAAGATGCGAGTCGTCGGCTTCAGCCCCCATGTAGATACCACATGGGGTGTCTATGCCAATGCACTATGTCCCTTAGCCGAGTTATCGGGACCCGAAGGTGGTAAAGTGCGGCAGACTAGGCAATCAAACTATAGTGCTTTATTTCTTTCACTTACCTGTAAGGGCGCGAAAAGGACTGCATGGAGCTTAGATTAGCTACCGAAGTGTTGTGATGTTCGGATGAACCGCGGCTAAATTCGGTATCACAAGGTTTGCATAAAGGACAAACCCCTCGTATAACCCAGAATAACCGCTTATGAGGATTGAAGTGTAATACTTCCATCTCGGGTTCATAGACCGGATCTCGCATACTATGACAGTCAGTTTTCGACTTTCTCCCCTAAGGTGCTTGACCAGACTATCCGGAAGCACAATCGCAGGGGTGCTCCCTTTGTCCTTTTAGCCGAACGAATGGAACGTAAAGGGGCAAGCACAGGAGCTGGGCGACCCAACTATTGACCCAAGACATAGTTCGGATCCGATGCATATGAAGTGAACTCTAAGATGCCGAACACATAATGAACAATATGTAAGGCAATTTGTATATAAGTTCAAGCCCCCGGTGTATTATCCGGTTGCATCATAACATATAGAATTAATTCGCGAGAAGTGGAAGAAAAGGAAAATATGTGCCAAGAAGGACGATTAGAAAAACATGTAAAATGATGCTGTATTTTTTCTCAACAACTCTTATTATTCAGAGTGCCAAAGCAGCTGCTTACAGGTATATGAAGAAAAGAGATTACAGGAGCGGTTGTACGAGGGGTCTTCAATTGGTGGCCTTACATCCTCGATATGCCCTATTGCTAGTTTACTCCTGATCTTTGGTGTGCCTCGATGGGTGGCATTATTCGGCGAGCGGATCTTGCAAACAAGGTCTTGAGAAGTCGCTGAACTATCGATAGGCTTTATGCCCGTGGTGGGCCCTTCAATGGTCACTACATTGTGTGTGAAGACATAATTAGTGGTAGCAGTTTGGTCCAGCCGGTCTCCCACCTTTGTTTCCCCACCGCTGCCCATGGAATTTTAAGCGGGAAGTTGTGCCTTCTTGGCACGTACTTCGCTAGTCCTAGGGGCATGCGATGGGGTGCGAGTCCCTATTTGGGGCTAGAGGAGGGCTTTGAGAGTTCGGCCTGTAGCCGAGCTTGCTTCCCAACCTTGCATGTCTTTACGACGGATGTCGGAACCTGCCGATCATCTTTGTAACTAAATTCGGCCACCAGGGCCAGCGCATGCTCCTCAGTTCGTACAGATAGCTCCGTATTGCCGTTGACAGTGATGACCCCTTTGGGGCCAGGCATCTTGAGCTTGAGGTATGCATAATGCGGGACGACGTTGAAACGAGCGAATGTTGTCCGGCCAAGCAGGGCGTGATGTCTGCCGCGGAAGGGTACGATGTCGAAGATCAAGTCTTCGTTGCGAAAGTTATCGGGTGAGCCGAACACCACTTTCAGGGTTACGGAGCCCGTGCACCGGGCTTTGACACCTGGAATCACCCCTTTAAAGATGGTGTTACTGGGTTTAATCTATGACGGGTCTATGCCCACCCTTTTCACCGTGTCTGAGTAAATCAGATTAAGGCTACTTCCTCCGTCCATTAGGACTTTTGTGAGGTGATACCCATCGATAATGGGGTCGAGGACGAGTGCGGCCGAACCCCCGTGACGGATACTGGTCGGGTTATCGTGTTGATCAAAAGTGATCAGATATGCCGACCATGGGTTATATTTCGGGGCCACTGGCTCTACAGCGTAGACCTCTTGAAGGGCGCACTTCCTCACCTTCTTGGGTATATGAGTGGCGTATATCATGTTTACTGTCTTGACTTCTAGAGGAAATTTCTTTTGGTTGCCACCAATCGGACCCCAGGCTCATCCTCATCCTCGCTATGAGGGCTCTTGCTTTGGTCCTCAGGTGGGAGCTTGCCGGCCTGCTTAAACACCCAGCAATTGCAGTGTGTGTGATTAGCGGGCTTCTCCTGAGTCCCGTGGATTTGGCAAGTCTGCTCCATTATTTTTTCCAACGGAGTGGGTCTGCCACGATTGCCTTTAGGAGGCTTATTCCACTGTCCAGGACGGGAGTTGCGGAAGCTGGCATTAACGGCCGTATCATCGGCATCATTGTTATTGTGCCGACGCTTGTTCTTATTGTGCTTTGGTTTTCCGTTGCCGTCCCGAACTTCAGAGGCTCTGGGATCTTCGGAATTGTGGTTGCGTCTTGCCAGCCAATTATCTTCGCCCGCACAAAAGAGGGTCATGAGGGAGGTGAGGGCGGACATAGTCCAAGGTTTGTCCTGGCCTAGCTGGCGGGCTAGCCATTCGTCCCGAATATTGTGCCGGAAGGAGGCCATCCTGACAGTCGACAATCTGGTTCTTCTTAGTCAAGAACCGGTTACAGAATTGCTGAGCAGACTCGTCAGGCTTCTGGACGACGTTGCTGAGGTCGGAAGAATCTGGCGACCGAACATAGGTTCCCTGGAAGTTGGAGCGAAAAGCATCCTCCAGGTCTTCCAAACATCCAATGGAGTTTTCGGGGAGGCTGTTTAGCCAGTGCCGAGTGTTGGAAATATGCCCTAGAGGCAATAAATAAAGTGTTTATTATTATATTTACTTGTTCATGATAATTTTTTATTATCCATGCTATAATTTTATTGATTGGAAACACATTACATGTGTGGGTAAATAGACAACACTTGGTCCCTAGTATGCCTCTAGTGAACTAGCTCGTTAATCAAAGATGGTCAAGGTTTCCTAGCCATTGACATGTGATGTCATTTGATAATGGGATCACATCATACATCATTAGAAGAATGATGTGATGGACAAGACCCAAACTACAAACGTAGCATATGATCGTGTCATTTTATTGCTACTGTTTTCTGCATGTCAAGTATATGTTCCTATGACCATGAGATCATGCAACTCACGGACACCAGAGGAGTGCCTTGTGTGTATCAAACATCGCAATGTAACTGGGTGACTATAAAGGTGCATTACAGGTATCTCCGAGGGTGTCTATTGGGTTGGCATGGATCAAGACTGGGATTTGTTACTCCGTGTGACGGAGAGGTATCTCAGGGCCCACTCAGTAATACAACATCATAATAAGCCTTGCAAGCAATGTGACTAAGTGTTAGCCATGGGATCTTGTATTACAGAACGAGTAAAGAGACTTGCCAGTAACGAGGTTGAACTAGGTATGGAGATACCGACGATCGAATCTCGGGCAAGTAACATACCGAAGAACAAAGGGAACATCATACGGGATTAACTAAATCCTTGACATAGAGGTTTGACCGATAAAGATCTTATTAGGTTATGTAGTAACCAATAATGGAATCCAGGTCCCGCTATTGGTTATTGATCGTAGAGGTGTCTCGGTCATGTCTACATAGTTCTCGAACCCGCAGGGTCTACACACTTAGGTTTGGTGACGTTTCGGTAGTATAGAGTTATGCATGGTGGTGACCGAAGGTTGTTTGGAGTCCCGGATGATATCCCGGACGTCACGAGGAGCTCCGGAATGGTCCGGAGGTAAAGATTGATATATAGGAAGTCCTGTTTTGGTCACCGGAAAAGTTTCGGGCTTATCGGTAGTGTACCGAGAGTGCCGATAGTGTACCGGGGGACCATCGGGAGGGGTATTTCGACCCAAGAGGCTACATGGGCTGTGGGAAGGTGAATACCAGCACTTAGTGGGCTGGTGGAAGTCCCACACAAGGCCCATGCGGCTGGGAAGAAAAGCCCAAAAGGAAAAAGGTGGAAAAAGGCAAAAAGGAACAAATAAGGAAGGAGTCCTAATCCTACTAGGAGTGGAGGAGGAGGACTCCTCCCTCCTTGGTTCGGCCGAAGCCTAGGGCTGGCCCCTTGAGGGCCAAGCCTCCTCCTCCCCTCCTCCTATACATATAGGTGTTTTTGAGGGTTTTTGCACAGAATTTTCTGCCACGTGCTGCCCTCTTCTCTAGTGCATAGTTTCTCCTCTAGATCGACTTTCTGTAGTACTTAGGCGAAGCCCTGTCGGAACAGCTCCACCACCATCGCCGGAGCGCCGTCACGCTGCTGGAGAACTCTTCCACCTCTCCACCCCCTCTTGCTGGATCAAGAAGGTGGAGATCGTCATCAAGCCGTACGTGTGCTAAACGCGGAGTGCCGTCCGTTCGGTGCTAGATCGAGACGAATCGTGATTGGATCGCGGGACGCTCGGTGATTTGGATCGCAAAGACGTTCGACTACATCAACCGCGTTTCTTAACGCTTCTCACTTAGCAATCTACAAGGGTATGTAGATCCACTCTCCCTCTCGTAGATGCTCATCACCATGGACAGGTCTTGCGTGAACGTAGGAATTTTTTTGTTTCCCATGCAACGTTCCCCAACAGTGGCATCATGAGCTAGGTCTATTTGTAGATGAGATCTCGAGTAGAACACAAAGAGTTTGTGGGCGTTGATGCTTAGATTGCTTCCTCCCTTTGTCGTGTTTTGGTTCAGCGGTATTGTGGGATGAAGTGGCCCGAACCAACATTACTCGTACGCTTACGAGAGACCGGTTACATCAACTGATGTGTAACTTCGTTGCACAAAGATGGCTGGCGGGTGTCTGTTTCTCCTACTTTAGTTGGATCGGATTCGACTAAGGTGGTCCTTGAGAAGGTTGAAAAGCAACTTATGTATCACCGTTGTGGTTTATGCGTAGGTGAGAATTGTTCTTGCTAGATACCCGTAGCAGCCACGTAAAACATGCAACAACAATTAGAGGATGTCTAACTTGTTTTTGCAGGGTATGTTGTGATGTGATATGGCCAATTACATGATGAGATATATGTGATGTATGAGATGATCATGTGTTGTATAGAATATCACGACTTGCATGTCGATGAGTACGGCAACCGGCAGGAGCCATAGGGTTGTCTTTAATAATTGTATGACCTGCGTGTCAATCATTAAGCGCTATGTAATGCTTTGCTTTATCGCTAAACGGTAGCAGTAGTAGTAGAAACATGGTGGGTGCGACAACCCCGATGGCGACACGTTGATGGAGATCAAGATGATGGAGATCATGGTGTCGTGCCGGTGACGATGAAGATCATGTTGGTGCTTTCAAGATGGAGATCTAAAGCACAAGTTCATGGCCATATCATGTCACTTATGATTTGCATGTGATGTTAGTCCTTTTATGCAACTTGTTTTGCTTAGGACGTCGGTAGCATTATAAGGTGATCCCTCACTTAAATTTCAAGATGAATTGTGTTCTCCTCGAGTGTGCACTGTTGCGGAAGTTCGTCGTGTCGAGACACCACGTGATGATCGGGTGTGATAGACTCTACGTTCACATACAACGGGTGCAAGCCAGTGTTGCACATGCAGAATACTCGGGTTAAACTTGACGAGCCTAGCATGTACAGACATGGCCTCGGAACGCAAGAGACCGAAAGGTCGAACATGAGTCATATAGTAGATATGATCAACATAATGATGTTCACCATTGAAACCACCTCAACTCACGTGATGATCAGACTTGAGTTGGTGAATTTGGATCATGTGACACTCAGATGATGTGAGGGATGTCAATTTGAGTGGGAGCTTTAGTAATTTGATTAACTAAACTCATTATCTTGAACAATAGTCTAATTAAACTTTGCATATTTGTGTTGTAGATCAATGGCTCGCGCAGTAGCACCCCTGAATTTTAATGCGTTCCTATAGAAAGCTAAGTTGAAACATGATGGAAGTAACTTTTTTGACTGGGCCCGTAATTTGAGGATTATCCTCACGGCTTCCCAGAAATCATATGTCCTTGATGCACCGCTTGGTGACCAACCCGAAGACATGTCATCCGAAGACGTTAAGAACGCTTGGGAGGCATATTTTGGAGATTACTCAATAGTTCAGTGTGCAATATTGTATGGCCTAGAACCGGGAATTCAAAGACGTTTTGAACGTCATGGAGCATATGAGATGTTCCAGGAGTTGAAGTTCATCTTTCAGAAGAATGCCCGGATCGAGAGGTATGAGACCTCCGATAAGTTCTATGCTTGCAAAATGGAGGAGAACGGGTCTATTAGTTAACATATACTCAAAATGTCTGGGTACTTGATTCGTCTGGCAGAGTTGGGAATTGCCCTTCCGCCAGAGGCGATCACTGACAGAGTTCTTCAATCACTGCCACCTAGTTACAAGAGCTTTGTGATGAACTATAACATGCACGGGATGAACAAGTCAGTCGCCGAGCTGTTTGCGATGCTAAAAGTCACTGAGTGTGAAATCCAGAAAGAACATCAAGTGTTGATGGTCAATAAAACCACTAGTTTGAAGAAGAATGGCAAGGGCAAGGGCAAGGGCAAGAATGATAAAACCAAGAAGGATGGCAAAGCAGTTGCTACTCCTGTAAAGAAGCCCAAGCATGGACCCAAGCCAGAAACTGAGTGCTTTCATTGCAAGGGAACTGGTCACTGGAAGCGGAACTGCCCCAAGTACCTGGCTGACAAGAAGGCGGCCAATGACAAACAAGGTATATATGATATACATGTTATTGATGTGTACCTTACTAGCTCTCGTTGTAGTGCCTGGGTATTTGTTACGGGTTCGGTTGCTCACATTTGCAACTCAAAACAGGAACTACGGAATAAACGAAGGCTGGCAAAGGACGAAGTGACAATGCGCGTGGGAAATGGTTCCAAGGTTGATGTGATCGCCGTCGGCACGCTCTCTCTTCGATTACCATCGGGATTAGTGATGAACCTGAATAATTGTTATTTAGTGCCCGCGTTAAGCATGAACATTATATCTGGATCTTGTTTATTGCCAGACAATTACTCATTTAAATCAGAGAATAATGGTTGTTCTATTTATACGAGTAATATCTTTTATGGTCATGCACCCAAATTGAGGGTTTTATTCATGTTGAATCTTGATAGTGATGATACACATGTTCATAACATTGATGCCAAAAGATGTAGAGTTGATGATGATAGTACCACTTTCTTGTGGCACTGCCGTTTAGGTCATATTGGTGTAAAACGCATGAGGAAGCTCCATACTGATGGGCTTTTGGAGTCACTTGATTTTGAATCACTTGACACATGTGAACCATGCCTCATGGGCAATATGACTAAAACGCCGTTCTCTGGAACAACGGAACGGGCAAGTGACTTATTGGAAATCATACATACTGATGTGTGTGGTCCAATGAATGTTACAGCGCATGGTGGATATTGTTATTTTCTCACCTTCACTGATGACTTAAGTAGATATGGGTATATTTACTTAATGAAACACAAGTATGAAACGTTTGAAAAGTTCAAGCAATTTCAGAGTGAAGTTGAGAATCATCGTAACAAGAAGATTAAATTCCTGCGATCTGATCGAGGAGGTGAATGTCTGAGTTATGAGTTTGGCAGTCACTTAAGACAGTGTGGAATTGTTTCACAATTGACACCGCCTGGAACACCACAGTGTAATGGTGTGTCCGAACGTCGTAATCGAACCTTATTAGATACGGTGCGATCTATGATGTCTCTTGCTGATTTGCCACTATCGTTTTGGGGTTATGTGTTAGAGACAACTGCATTCACTTTAAATAGGGCACCATCAAAATCCGTTGAGACGACGCCATATGAACTATGGTTTGGCAAGAGGCCAAATTTGTCATTTCTTAAAGTTTGGGGATGTGATGCTTATGTCAAAAAGCTTCAGCCTGAAAAGCTGGAACCCAAAGCGGAGAAATGCGTCTTCATAGGATACCCGAAAGAGACAGTCGGGTATACCTTCTATCTCAGATCCGAAGGCAAAGTGTTTGTCGCTAAGAACATAACATTTCTTGATAAAGAGTTTCTCTCGAAAGAGTTGAGTGTGAGGAAAATAGAGCTTGATGAGGTTATTGAACCTTTACTTCAACCAGAAAGTAGCGCAGCACAGAAAGATGTCTCTGTTGAACCTACGACGGTAGAAGAGGAAGTTAATGATGATGATCATGAAGCTTCAGATCAAGCTACTATTGAACCTCGTAGGTCGACAAGGGCGCGTACTACTCCTGAGTAGTACGACAACCCTGTCTTGGAGGTCATGTTGTTGGACAACAATGAACCTACGAGCTATGGAGGAGCAGTGATGGGCCCGGATTCCGAGAAATGGTTAGAGGCCATGAAATCTGAGATGGGATCCATGTATTAAAACAAAGTGTGGACTTTGGAAGTATTACCTAAAGGGCGAAAGGCCATTCAGAACAAATGGATCTTTAAGAAGAAGACGGATGCGGACGGTAATGTCACCGTCTATAAAGCTCGACTTGTGGCAAAGGGTTTTTCACAAGTTCAAGGACTTGACTACGATGAGACCTTCTCACCCGTAGCGATGCTTAAGTCCGTCAGAATCATCTTAGCAATAGATGCTTATTTCGACTATGAAATTTGGCATATGGATGTCAAAACAACGTTCCTCAATGGATTTCTTGAGGAAGAGTTGTATATGATGCAACCAGAAGGTTTTGTCGATCCAGAGAATGCTGACAAAGTTTGCAAACTCCAGCGATCCATTTATGGACTGGTGCAAGCATCTCGGAGTTGGAATAAGCACTTTGATGGGGTGATCAAAGCGTTTGAGTTTATACAAGTATATGGAGAAGCTTGTATTTACAAGAAAGTGAGTGGGAGCTCTATAGCGTTTCTAATATTATATGTGGATGACATATTGCTAATTGGAAACAATATAGAAATGCCGGAAAGCGTGAAGGAATATTTGAACAAGAGTTTTTCAATGAAGGACCTAGGAGAAGTTGCTTTCATATTAGGCATTAAGATCTATAGAGATAGATCGAGACGCTTAATAGCACTTTCACAGAGCATATACCTTGATAAAGTTTTGAAGAAGTTCAAAATGGATTAGGCCAAGAAGGGGTTCTTGCCTGTGTTACAAGGTGTGAAGTTGAGTAAGACTCAATGCCCAGTGACTGCAGAAGATAGAGAAAATATGAGTGTCATCCCCTATGCTTCAGCCATAGGCTCTATCATGTATGCAATTCTATGCACAAGACCCGATGGCAGCCTTGCCATAAGTATGGCTGGAAGGTTTCAAAGTGATCCTGGAATGGAGCACTGGGCGGCGGTCAAGAATATCCTTAAGTACTTGAACAAGACTAAGGAAATGTTTCTCATTTATGGAGGTGATGAAGAGCTCGTCGTAAAGGGTTACGTTGATGCAAGCTTTGACACTAATCCAGATGACTCTAAGTCACAAACCGGATACGTATTTATTCTCAACGGGGGAGCGGTAAGCTGGTGCAGTTCTAAGCAAAGCGTGGTAGCCGATTCTACATGCGAAGCGGAGTACATCGCAGCCTCGGAGGCGGCGAAGGAAGGTGTCTGGATGAAGCATTTCATGACAAATCTTGGAGTAGTGCCCAGTGCACTAAATCCAATGAACCTGTTCTGTGACAACACTGGTGCCATTGCTCTGGCCAAGGAACCAAGGTTTCACGAGAGGACCAGACACATAAAGCAACGCTTCCACTCCATCCGCGATTACATCGAGGAGAAGGACATAAATATTTACAAAGTGCACACGAATATGAATGTTGCAGACCCGTTGGCTAAACCTCTTCCAAGGGCTAAACATGATCAACACCAGAACTGCATGGGTGTTCGATTCATTACAATGTAAATCACATATGTGAACCAGATTATTGACTCTAGTGCAAGTGGGAGACTATTGGAAATATGCCCTAGAGGCAACAAATAAAGTGTTTATTATTATATTTCCTTGTTCATGATAATTGTTTATTATCCATGCTATAATTGTATTGATTGGAAACACATTACATGTGTGGGTAAATAGACAACACCTGGTCCCTAGTATGCCTCTAGTGAACTAGCTCATTAATCAAAGATGGTCAAGGTTTCCTAGACATTGACATGTGATGTCATTTGATAATGGGATCACATCATTAGAAGAATGATGTGATGGACAAGACCCAAACTACAAACGTAGCATATGATCGTGTCAGTTTATTGCTACTGTTTTCTGCATGTCAAGTATATGTTCCTATGACCATGAGATCATGCAACTCACGGACACCGGAGGAGTGCCTTGTGTGTATCAAACGTCGCAACGTAACTGGGTGACTAGAAAGGTGCATTACAGGTATCTCCGAGGGTGTCTATTGGGTTGGCATGGATCAAGACTGGGATTTGTTACTCCGTGTGACGGAGAGGTATCTCAGGGCCCACTTAGTAATACAACATCATAATAAGCCTTGCAAGCAATGTGACTAAATGTTATCCACGAGATCTTGTATTAGGGAATGAGTAAAGAGACTTGCCAGTAACGAGGTTGAACTAGGTATGGAGATACCGACGATCGAATCTCGGGCAAGTAACATACCGAAGAACAAAGGGAACATCATACGGGATTAAGTAAATCCTTGACATAGAAGTTCGACCGATAAAGATCTTTGTAGAATATGTAGGAACCAATATGGGCATCCAGGTCCCGCTATTGGTTATTGACCGTAGAGGTGTCTCGGTCATGTCTACATAGTTCTCGAACCCGCAGGGTCTGCACACTTAAGGTTTGGTGACATTTCGGTAGTATAGAGTTATGCATGGTGGTGACCGAAGGTTGTTCGGAGTCCCGGATGAGATCCTGGACATCACGAGGAGCTCCTTAATGGTCCGGAGGTAAAGATTGATATATAGGAAGTCCTGTTTTGGTCGCCGGAAAAGTGTCGGGCTCATCGGTAGTGTACCGGGAGTGCAGGTAGTGTACCGAGGGACCATCGGGAGGGGTATTTCGACCCAAGAGGCTAGATGGGCTGTGGGAAGGTGAATATCAGCCCTTAGTGGGATGGTGGAAGTCCCACACAAGGCCCATGCGGCTGGGAAGAAAAGCCCAAAAGGAAAATGGTGGAAAAAGGCAAAAAGGAACAAATAAGGAAGGAGTCCTAATCCTACTTGGAGTGGAGGAGGAGGACTCCTCCCTCCTTGGTTTGACCGAAGCCTAGGTCTGGCCCCTTGAGGGCCAAGCCTTCTCCTCCCCTCCTCCTATATATAATAGTGGTTTTGAGGGGTTTTGCACAGAATTTTCTGCCACGTGCTGCCCTCTTCTCTAGTGCATTGTTTCTCCTCTAGATCGGTTTTCTGCAGTGCTTAGGTGAAGCCCTGCCGGAACAGCTCCACCACCATCATCGAAGCGCCGTCACGCTGCCGGAGAACTCTTGCACCTCTCCGCCCCCTCTTGCTGGATCAAGAAGGCGGAGATCGTCATCAAGCCGTACGTGTGCTGAACGCGGAGGTGTCGTCCGTTCGGTGGTAGATAGGGACGGATTGTGATTGGATCACGGGACGCTCGGCGATTTGGTTCGCGAAGACGTTCAACTACATCAACTGCGTTTCTTAACGCTTCCCGCTTAGCGATCTACAAGGGTATGTAGATCCACTCTCCCTCTCGTAGATGCTCATCAGCATGGATAGGTCTTGCATGGACGTAAGAGAATTTTTGTTTCCCATGCAACGTTCCCCAACATCGAGCTGACCCCTTAAGTTTAAGGGGGAGGTATTTGATGGCATGGAGATCATCCCCTCGAGCCATGTGTATGTGGAGGAGGAAGTCCTTGATCCATACGGTTGGGTCAGTTGTCCCATCGTACTGTTCGATGTTCATGGGTATAAACCCTTCTGGGAACTGATGCCACATGACCTCATCCATGAAACACAGCGGGTGAGTGGCCCCTCGAATCTGAGCTATGTCACGCGTGTGATCGACGTCTGTTCTAGCTCGGGTGCGCTCCCGGTCTCTATTGTTACCTCGTTCGAGCCATGGCCTGTACCCATCCCGTCTATCGGGTGAGTAGTCTCTCGATCCGTAGATGGATATTGTACGGCCCGCTATGTAATTTAAGTCGTCACGCAGGTCGGACCTGCCATTGGGATCTAGTGGCTCCTTTCCCCATCCCCGGAGTATTGCCGGTCTATAACCGGCGTCATCAGCCATCCGATTGCGCCCGGGAGGAGGGCGGTCTGGCCTGTTGTATGGAGTCTGCTTTGGAGACGGAGTATCAATGAGTTCGTCATCGAATTGTGGCAACAGTCTTCTCCACGGATAGTTCTTGGTCTGGTCTGACAGACCGATGACATTTACTTCATCAGCCGATAGGACTCTTGTCCATCGATCATTGAGTTCATCCTATTTGGCTTTAAGTTGTCGTTCCTTGGCTCTCAGACTGCGAGCCGTTGCTATGAGCTGTTGTCTGAACTGTTCCCGATCTTCATGGTTATCAAGGATTTCCATGTCATCGGCTTCCAGGATATCCTCCTCCTCGATAGGGGGAGGTAATTGTCGTTCTCGGAACCTTTGAAGTCGTCGGGTTTGTTCTGGTCCTCGGGCGTTTCTTGGCCCTCTATAGGGTGTTCGAGGTTATCAGGGTCGCCGCGGTCCTCGGGGGTAACTCCGTCCCCGGTGCCGATAATAGCTTTCCTTCCCTTTTTTCCTCTGGACCGCGTATGCAGCTTTCGGCGCCTTGACGGTGCATCGCCCGACTTATCGCCGTCATTATTAGGCGTTTTGTCACCATTAGGAGTGTCCACCATGTAGACATCATATTTGGAGGTGGCGGCCCATCACCCGGTTTTAAGGGATGTGGGAGCACCGTCCTCTTCATCCATGTATTCTGCCTCCTTGGAGGCATAGTCCAGCATGTCGGTTAAATCTTCAACAGTGGCTATCAAGTGGGTGGTGGGTGTGTCGAAAAATTCGTCCTGACCCGCACCGTAACCGATTCGAGCATAGATCAGGGTTGGGTCGTCGGTGATCTTCATCGACGAGATCCGATCTAGGGCCTCATCAACCTCTGAGAGCCCGATCGGATCAGACTATTGGGAACTTTTATGGAGTTCACCATCGAAGTACCCGGACACGGGGACTGTTCGGCAAGAACACATGTCCGGTCTTTTGGCACAATGGTCGGACCAAGACAAGGGATCGACACATCACCGTGGATAACTCCATTGGCGTGTCCGAAGAAGGAACTCGACGTTAAAGCCTTAGAGTCTTTGGGTGCTACAGGCGAACCTGCGAGCCCGGTGTGCGACAAGTTACCCCAAGAATCAATGGAGAAATCTAGGTTTCCGAATCTGACCTTTCGATCAGGGGCGAAGCTCTCAACATGGCCTAGATGGCCAGTGGGATTAGCGTGCAGCACAACGCTGCCAAAGGCGAAGATCTGTCCAGGGACGAAAGTGTACATGTTGCAGACCTCTCCGTTGATGACAAGGTGAGACATCAATTCCTTCTTGCTCATAGAGGAACTCTCAATGAAAGCACCAATGTCGGTGCCAAAACCGGCGGATCTCGGGTAGGGGGTCCCGAACTGTGAGACTAGGATCGATGGTAACAGGAGACGAAGGGGACAAAGATTTACCCAGGTTCGGGCCCTCCTATGGAGGTAATACCCTACGTCCTGCTTGGATGTATTGATGATATGGGGGGTTACAGAGTTGATCTACCTCGAGATCGAATAGCTAACCCTAGATGAGTTGTTCTGTCCCTACACCCTAAAACCCTCTGACTTATATAGACGCCAAGGATGCCTAGGGTTTACACTTGGCCGGTTACATGCCAAGGAGATAAACATGCCTATTCGCTACATCAAATATGGAGTACAAGCCGTGCTTCCTAAAGCTTCCATCTTGGAGACTAGGCCTTCAAATATTCCTGTGTTCGGTAAGTGGCACGTATTGTCCGGCCCATAGAAATAGGTCGGCCTCTCGAGGACCCCTTAATCCAAGACTCCCTCAGTCACGTCGTTGTGAATGCCCTCCACTGATAAGGCTATTAAGAACAGAGAACAATGGGTGGTATATTAGTATATTACACATCATTGGGAGAATCATAACCATTCACTTTCATCAAATTTTGGTGAGGATGATCCACTGGCCCTCTCACAAGCACGTTTATGTCCACAACAGGGTCGATGGAACAATGGAACAATGTCAACCTTTCGAAGGTGTATAACATAATATGTAGTTTTTTTGGATCGATGGAAAGTGTGCCATTCACAAAGAGTTCTTTACACAATTTGTGTGTGAAGATTAGCAAGGAGAAAGCAGACAATCATGTAAGGAAAATGATGGAGGTTTTCACTGAAATTGGAATGAAGGACCTGCATTTCACATACAGGTTTCAGGCTGATAAAGAGAGCAGGATCAAGAACCTGATGCAGGCAAGCGGGAGCAGCAAGTTGTAGTACACATGTTTTGATGTTGTAATCTATATGACATGCCTTTTGGCCTATTCGTCGATGTCAAAAATCATATGTAGAGTGTGATCCTAGCTGGAGTGCTTGTCTGCGCTGAAACCACAGAGAGTTTTGAATGGGTTTTCTCAGAATTTCTGAGAATGATGGGCGGCGTTGCATCGAAAACTATAATTATGGGTAAGTTGTTCATTTTGTTGTTGTATTTGGTGAGATGGTTTTATAACATCCTAATGGTTTGGTTACTGGTGGTGACTGATGCATTTTTAATTTGTGTATGTGCAATACACACAAAGGCTGAGCGGAGGGTGAAGTGGTGTTGAGTGTTGTATAAGGTCCACATGTTAGATGGTGGCGAGGATTTTGACTGTGAATGTTGTCAATTTGATTGCATGGGACTACTATCCACACATGTTCCAAAGGTACGTTGACTTTCCAATCAAACGATTGATGAGAGATAAACAATTGATCCTAGGCTTAGAAGGGTTGATCATCTCATGACGCAACATTCAGGTGCTAGATTTTATCCCCATTAAGGAAATCCCACACAAGCACATAGCTAAAAGATGGAACATGTATGGAAGGAATATTCTTTCACCACACCTCACTCAATATCAAAAATACAATATGCACGAGAATCCATTCAACTATAGGAATTTCAACATGTACATGCATGCAATGGCGCTCATGCGTATGGGTGACACAAGCGTTGAAGCTTACGAGCAGCCAATTACTTTGCCGAAGAACTACATGGTGGAAATCCAGCCACTTGCTGAAATTATAGATGGACTTAGTTTGGTAGACAGACTAGCTGAAAATGGTGATGTTGTCAAACAGGCACGTGTAGAAGATGTAAAATTGTTGCTGCAGACACACAAGATGTTGGAAATGGAAACGAAGATTGAATGTCAACTAATGATTCAACCAACAGACTTGAAGGATTGATCGTACCGAAGAAGAGAAAGGAGATGGGTCGGCCAACAACAAGCACGGAGAAGGCGCCTGCTACTTCTTGAGCTTGCGTTGGTTTTCCCTTGAAGAGGAAAGGGTGATGCAGCAAAGTAGATAGTACTTCCCTTAGTGGTTGAGAACCAAGGTATCAATCCAGTAGGAAATACAAGCAAGTCCCCAATCTTCGCACCTACACAAACAATCAAACAGTTGCACCCAATGCTATAAAGGGTTTGTCAATCCCTTCACGGTTATTTGCAAGGATGAGATCTGTTAGAGATAGATATAGAAGATTACTAAAACAAAAAGTAAAACAAAAGTAAAAATACTGCAGCAAAGTATTTTTGGTTTATAGATCTGAAAATATGATATGGAAAATAGACCCAGGGGCCATAGGTTTCACTAAAGGCTTCTCTCATGAAGGAAAATAATACGGTGGGTGAACAAATTACTGTCGAGCAATTGATAGAAAAGCGAATAATTATGAAGATATCCAAGGCAATTATTATGCATATAGGCATCACGTCCATGTCAAGTAGACCGAAACGATTCTGCATCTACTACTATTACTCCACACATCGACCGACTCCTGCCTGCATCTAGAGTATTAAGTTCACGTAGAACAGAGCAACTGTTAGGGAACGCGGTAGAAAACAAAAAAAAATCGACCTACGCACCAGCCCAGGACCACTATGGAGACTACATACAAGGCTTGATCTTTTTCATTACCGACTCGTAGCGCAGCGAAAATAGAGTCGATGACGATCGGTGGTGCAGATCCCCGCAGCTAGGATTTACAACCTCCCAACCGCAAGGATGTATACCATCATCTGCCTCTCGGACAGCCCTCCGGGAGGACCTTCGAAACTCGGACAGCCACTCGGACAGCCCTTCGGGAGGCACTCTCGAACTAAGACCGAAACTACGAGGTCTCTATAGAGTTGCACACATACGGTGTCATCTATCCGACAGGGCTTCGCCGTCCAGAACTAGTTTCCACCGGAACCTAGACAACCTTTCGGCTCTATGAAACTATTTTGCTGGGAGGGAGAGAGAAAGCCAGATCATGCATGGCACTTGTATGTGGGAAGGGATTAGTCTTTAGGCAGCCCACTCCACCCCTATTTATAGGTCAAGCACAAGGGTGGATTCTCCAAGAAGCCAAGTGGGAAAATACTAAAGGGCCCTCAAGGTGGCTTCTCCAAGAAGCCACCCAAAAAGCACTTTCACTATTCACGACGACTATTTCAGCGTCTGTTCGAACCGAAAATATTTATGTGGGCTTAGAACATTTCCAATACCCACTAAAATAATTTTCGACGCGTTCCAAAACAATTCCGGATTAGTGATTTTCATCTGCGAAAAGCAAACAAAACGGTTCCGGCAGCTCCGGAACATTTCCGTTTTTCTCCCGAAACGATTCTGCATGTACTACTATTACTCCACACATTGACCGACTCCTGCCTGCATCTAGAGTATTAAGTTCATGAAGAACAGAGCAATTGTTGGGGAACGCAGTAGAAAACAAAAAAAAATACGACCTACGCACCAGCCCAGGACCACTATGGAGACTGCATACAAGGTTTGATCTTTTTCGTTACCGACTCGTAGCGCAGCGGAAGTAGAGTCGATGACGGTCGGCGGTGCAGATCCCCGCAGCTAGGATTTACAACCTCCATACTGCGAGGATGTATACCATCATCTGCCCCTCGGACAGCCCTCCGGGAGGCGGTCGAACAGTCCCCCGAACGGTGTCGTGGACAGCCCTTCGGGAGGCACTCTCGAACTAAGACTAAAACTACGATCTCTCTACAGAGTTGCACACATACGGTGTCATCTATCCGACAGGGATTTGCCGTCCAGAACTAGTTCCCATCGGAACCCAGACAACCTTTCGGCTCTACGAAACTATTTTGCTGGGAGGGAGAGAGAAAGTCAGATCATGCATGACACTTGTATGTGAGAAGGGATTAGTCTTTAGGCAGCCCACTCCACCCCTATTTATAGGTCAAGCCCAAGGGTGGCTTCTCCAAGAAGCCAAGTGGGAAAATACCAAAGGGCCCTCAAGGTGGCTTCTCCAAGAAGACACCCAAAAAGCACTTTCACTATTCACAACGACATTTTTCAGCGTCCATTCGAACCGAAAATATTTATGTGGGCTTAGAACATTTCCAGTGCCCACTAAAATTATATTCAACGCGTTCTGAAACAATTCCGGATTAGTGATTTTCATCTGCGAAAAGCAAACAAAACGGTTTCGGTAGCTCCGGAACATTTCCGGTTTTTCTTCCGGAAAATTCCCAGAAGTTTCCAGAATGATTTTGGCACCCTCCGAGAATTATCAGGCGTGTGCTGAAACCAATTTGACTTAATGGTGTACTCCGAAACAACTTTTTGGTTTAGTGATTTTCATGTGTGAAAAGCAACTAAAGCGGTTTCGGCAGTTCGGAACCTTTCCGGTTTTTGTCTCTAAAAAATCTCAGAAGTTACCGGAACAATTCTGGTACCCTCAAATAATTTCCAGGCATGTGCCGAAACCAATTTGACTTAATGGTACACTCCGAAACAACTTTTCGGTTTTACCGAAACTATTCCGATGTTCTCTCTACGAAACTTTTCTGTTGTCCAAAACTTTTCGTGTGATTTTCTCTCAGACTCCCTGTCTAGTATTCAGGAGATAGATGACCCTTAAGCATGTGACCCTATAGTTCAGTGAAGTATAGACATGACCCGGAACCCCTTCCGATCAGTGATCAACATCGGAGCCATGGACACCCATATTGACTCCTATACCCACATGAATGAATATTCGAGTGAACCTCCAATTGCCGTGTGCTATTCCTGTTTCTTCGTGATATGTTACAAATACCCGAGGTGAGACATGTTGGCATCCCCATGGATCAACAACGTGTCCACTATGCCAGTTACCTCATTACCGGTATTGTTCTCTTTTCTCGTTATCGTGTTCCGGCATCCCTGTGATCAAATCACCCTATGTCTGGCCAGACGATGATGGATACCATAATACCGAGAGGGCCCAGAGATATCTCTCCATCATCGGAGGAGCAAATCCCAATCTTGAGATATAAAGTTACTTGACACACTTTTCCATGAACCCATAAGCCGCCGTAATAGCCACCCATTTAGGAATGACTTTTAACAAACCCCAAAGTTCATGAATCAAGCATGAAGAAACTTGATACTCTCATGGTCCAAGGAATCATGCAAACGTTAACCATCTCTGTGTTATTAACCATTAACTAGTGACGAATGTATCTCATAGCATAACATCAATTCGGGTCGATTCAACACAAATGTTCTTCTAACATTGTGCCCTCAAAGTTGTTGTCATAGACATGCCCATGATCAGGAAAACAAAACCATCATGCAACACTTGAGCTAGTCTTAGAGGCTAGACTAGGAATACATTTTATCGTTTATTATTCCACACGTGCATATGAGCCTTCCTCCAAGCCTTGTGGTTATTGCAGACTCGAGAACCATAGCAGTTATAGCATGGAACATAAACCTAATAACGAACATGGAGATAATCAATAACATTTATTATTGCCTCTAGGGAATATCTCCTATAGTAATGCATTAGGTAAGATGACATTATGTAGAAGTATAAAATCAAGCAATATGATGAAAACCCCATCTTTTTATCCTTGATGGCAATAATACAATACGTGCCTCGCTACCCCTACTATGTCACTCGGTGAGGACATCGCAAGATTGAACCCAAAACTAAGTACTTCTCCCATTGCAAGAATTACCAATATAGTTGGCCAAACCAAACCAATAACTCGAAGAGACTTGCAAAGATATGAAATCATGCATATAAGAATTTATAAAAGACTCAAATAATATTCATGGATAATTTGAACATAAACCCACAAGTCATCGGATCTCGACAAACACACGGCAAAAGAGTATTACATCAGATAGATCTCCATGAAGATCATGAAGAACATGGTATTTAAGCACACACACAGAGAGAGAGAGAAGAAGCCATCTAGCTACTAGCTATGGACCACAAAGGTCTGTGGTGAACTACTCACGCATCATCGGAGGGGCAATGGAGTTGATGTAGATGCCCTTCATGATCGAATCCCCCTCCGACATATTACCAGAAAAGGCTCCAAGATTGGATCTCTCGGGAACGGAGGCTTCTGGCGGCGGAAAAGTATTTTCATGGCTCCCTGGTATTGGGGGAATATTTGGGAATTTATAGGCCGAAGATTAGGGTTAGGAGACCTGTTGGGGGGCCACAAGCCTGCCAGGCGCGACCAGGGGTGGTGGTCGCACCCTAGCTTGTGACCTCCTGGCAGGTCTCTTGCCTTACACTCCAAGTCTGGTAGATGTCTTCTTGTCCAAGAAAAATCCTTGCGAAGATTTTATTCCGTTTGGACTCCGTTTAATATTCCTTATCTGCAATACTCAAAAACAAGGAAAAAATATAAACTGACACTAGGCTCTAGATTAATAGGTTAGTCTCCAAAATAATACAAAATATCATATTAATGCATATAAAACATCCAAAACAGAAAATATAATAGCATGGAACAATCAAAAATTATAGTTACGTTGGAGACGTATCAAGCATCCCCAAGCTTAATTCCCGCTCGTCCTCGAGTAGGTAAATGATAAAAACGGAATTTTTGATGTGGAATGCTACCTAAAATATTTATCCATGTAATATTATTTATTGTGGCATGAATATTCAGATCCGTAAGATTCAAAACAAAAGTTTAATGTTGACATAAAAATAGTAATACTTCAAGCATACTAACAAGGCAATTGTGTCCTTTCAAAGTAACCTCGCCTCAAAAAGTTATCCCTACAAAATCATATGGTCTGGCTATGCTCCATCTTCCCCACACAAAGTATTTAAATCATGCACAACCCCGACGACAAGTCAAGGAATTGTTTTACACTTTTTTATCTTCTCAAAGCTTCAACTCTCACACAATACATGAGCGTGAGCCATGGATATAGCACTATAGGTGGAATATAATATGGTGGAGGTTGTGAGGAAAAGGATACGATAGTCTCACATCAACTAGGCATATCAACGGGCTATGGAGATGCCCATCAATATATATCAATGTGAGTGAGTAGGGATTGCCATGTAATGGATGCACTAGAGCTATACATGTATGAAAGGTCAAAAAGAAACTAAGTGGACGTGCATCATGATGAAAAATTCCACTAGTTATATGAAAGTGACAAAATAGGAGACTCTCTATCATAATGATCATGGTGCTACTTTGAAGCACAAGTGTGGAAAAAGATAATAGCATTGTCCCTTCTCTCTTTCTCTCATTTTTTTTTATTTTGGTGGGCATCTATGGCCTCTTGTTTTTTTATTTGGGCTTCACCGGCCTCTTTTATTTTTCATAAATTCCGGAGACTCATCCCACCTTGTGAGGGAATCATAGCTTCCGTCATCCTTTTCTCTCACAGGACAACGCTCTAATAATGATGATCATCACACTTTTATTAACTTACAACTCAAAAAATTACAACTCGATACCTAGAACAAAATATGACTCTATATGAATGCAATATGAAAGTGATGGCGAGTGTCATGAAAAACAGAACGGTGGAAGTTGCATGGCAATATATATCAGAATGGCTATGAAAATGCCATAATAGGTAGATATGGTTTCTGTTTTGAGGAAAGGTATATGGTGGTTGTTTTGAGGAAGGTGGGTTTACACACCAGCGAAAGTTGCACGGTACTAGAGAGGCTAGCAAAGGTGGAAGGGTCAGAGTGTGTATAATCCATGGACTCAATATTAGTCATAAAGAACTCACATACTTATTGCAAAATTCTTTTAGTTATCGAAGCAAAGTATTAGACGCATGCTCCTAGGGGAGAGGTTAGTAGGAGTTAACCATCGCGCGCTACCGACCCTCACACAAAGGATGACAATCTTTAAACAAATCATGCTCCGACTTCTTTACATAACGGTTCACCATACGTGCATGCTACGGGAATCACAAACTTTAACACAAGTTTTTCTACCAATCCACAATTACTCACTAGCATGACTCTAATATAATCATCTTTATATCTCAAAACTATATGCAAGGAATCTAACTTCTCATAGTATTAAATGCACTTTATATGAAAGTTTTTATTATATCCCTCTTGGATGCCCATTATATTATGAATAAATTCATAACCTAAACCAATTACCATGTTGTTTAAAGACTCTCAAAATAATATACGTGAGGTACGAGATTTTATTATTTCTATAAAATAAAACACCACCGTGCTCTAAAAAGATATAAGTGAAGCACCAGAGCAAAATTGCCTAGCTCAAAAGATATAAGTGAAGCATATAGAGTATTCTAAAAAATTCACGATTCATGTGTGTCTCTCAAAATATGTGTGCAGAAAGGATGATTGTGTCAAACTAAAAATCAAAGACTCATATCATACAAGACGCTCCAAGCAAAACACATATCATGTGGTGAACAAAAATATAGCCTCAAGTAAATTTACCGATGGATTGAAGACGAAAGAGGGGATGCCTTCCGGGGCATCCCCAAGCTTAGGATTTTTGGCATCCTTGATTCCTTGGGGTGCATTTGGAATCCCCAAGCTTAGGCTCTTTCCACTCCTTATTCCATTGTCCATCAAATCTTTACCCAAAACTTGAAAACTTCACAACACAAAACTCAACAGTAAACTAGTGAGATCCATTAGTATAAGAAAATAAATCACCACTTTAGGTACTCTTGTGAAATCACTATTTATTTATATTGGTGTAATATTTAATGTATCCCAACTTCTCCATGGCTCATACCCCCCGATACGACCCATAGATACATCAAAATAGGTAAACAACACAAAGAAAACAGAATCTGTCAAAAACAGAACAGTCTGTAGCAATCTGGAAACTTCGTATACTTATGTACCTCCAAAAATTATGAAAAATTAAGAAATCATGATAAATTTATATATAAATATTTTGTAAAAATTTCAGACTCATTCATCTCTCTGATAAATTTATAAAATTCCTGGACTGGGCGCAAAAGTTTCTGTTTTTCAGAAAGATCAAATCAACAATCACCATAGACCATCCCAAAGGTCTTACTTGGCTCAAACACTAATTAAAACACAAAAACACAATTACTACAGAGGTAATAATGTGTTAAACACTCAAAAACAGAAGCAAAAAACAGAACAAAAAAATAAAATTGGGTTGCCTCCCAACAAGCGCTATTGTTTAACACCCCTAGATAGGCATGATGATTTCAGTGATGCTGACATAAAAAGTAGTAATTGGAATATGCAAGATAGCATCATGAATCTCATGAAAATCACATTTAAGTCTAACCCACATTATATGCATAGGGATTTTGTGAGCAAACACTTTATGGGAACAAGAATCAACTAGCATAGGAAGGCAAAACAAGCATAACTTCAAAACTTTAAACACATAGAGAGGAAACATGATATTATTGCAATTCCTAAAAGCATATGTTCCTCCCTCATAATAAATTTGAGTATCATCATGAAGGAATCTTACAATGTAAATATAACACAAAGCATTCTTTTCATGATCAATTATAGCATACGTGTCATCACCAAAACTTGGGAACAAAAAATATCATCCTCATCAAGCATAGCATCCCCAAGCTTGTGGTTTTGCATGTCATTAGGATCATGGATATTTAGAGAATTCATACTAACAACATGACAATCATGATTTTCATTCAAGGAGATATCATGAATCACCTTATAATTTTCTTCTTTCAACACTTCATCAAAATTTTCATAATTTTGGAGCAAAACTTCATAAAGATAATCAAGTGCACTCAACTCACTAGCAATTGGTTCATCATAATTTGGTCTTTTGAAAATATTAGCAAGTGGATCAGGATCCATATCAATAGATTTTTAGCAAGCGAAGATGCAAGCAAATAGAAGGCACATGTCAACACAAGCAAACATAGCAAACAAGAGATCTGAAGAGAAAAAGGTAAACAAAAAAGAGAGGGCAAACAAAACGGCAAATTTTTGAAGTGAGGGAGAGGAAAACGAGAGGCAAAAGGCAAATAATGTAAATGCAAGAGATAAGTTTGTGATGGGTACTTGGTAAGCTTGATGTGTATCCTCCCCGGCAACGGCGCCAGAAATCCTTCTTGCTACTTCTTGAGCTTGCGTTGTTTTTTCGTTGAAGAGGAAAGGGTGATGCATCAAAGTAGATAAGTATTTCCCCCAGTTGTTGAGAACCAAGGTATCAATCCAGTAGGAGATACAAGAAAGTCTCCAATCTTCGCACCTACACAAACAATCAAACACTTGCACCCAACGCTATAAAGGGGTTGTCAATCCCTTCACAGTTATTTGCAAGGATGAATCTGATAGAGATAGATATAGAATATTACTAAAACGAAAAGTACAACAAAAGTAAAAAGATTGCAGCAAAGTATTTTTGGTATTTTTGGTTTATAGATCTAAAAATATAATATGGAAAATAGGCCCGGGGGCCATAGGTTTCACTAGAGGCTTCTCTCATGAAGGAAAATAATACGGCGGGTGAACAAATTATTGTCGAGCAATTGATAGAAAAGCGGATAATTATGAAGATATCCAAGGCAATGATTATTCATATAGGCATCACGTTCGTGTCAAGTAGACCGAAACGATTCTGCATCTACTACTATTACTCCACACATCGACCGACTCCTGCCTACATCTAGAGTATTAAGTTCATGAAGAACAGAGTAACACATTAGGTAAGATGACATGATGTAGAGGGATAAAGTCAAGCAATATGATTAAAACCCCATCTTTTTATCCTTCATGGCAACAATACAATTGTGCCTCACTACCCCTACTATGTCATTGGGTGAGGACACCGCAAGATTGAACCCAAAACTAAGCACTTCTCCCATTGCAAGAATTACCAATCTAGTTGTCCAAACCAAACCAATAACTCGAAGAGACTTGCAAAGATATGAAATCATGCTATTCAGAAAAGACTCAAATAATATTCATGGATAATCTGAACATAAACCCACAATTCATCGGATCTTGACAAACACACCAAAGAAAGAGTATTACATCGGATAGATCTCCATAAAGATCATGAAGAACATGGTATTGAAGCACAAAGAGAGATAAGAAGCCATCTAGCTACTAGCTATGGTCCAAAAGGTCTGTGATGAACTACTCACGCATCATCGGAGGGGCAATGGAGTTGCTGTAGATGCCCTCCGTGATCGAATCCCCCTCCAGCAGATTACCGGAAAGGGCTCCAAGATTGGATCTCTCGGGAACGGAGGATTCTGGCGGCGGAAAAGTATTTTCATGGCTCCCTGGTATTGGGGGAATATTTGGGAATTTATAGGGGGGCGAATAGGGTTACGAGACCTGTTGGGGGGCCACAAACCTGCTAGGCACGACCAAGGGTGGTGGTCGTGCCCCCTGGCTTGTGACATCCTGGCAGGTCTCTTGCCTTCCCCTCCAAGTCTCGTAGACGTCTTCTGGTCCAAGAAAAATCACCGCGAAGATTTTATTCTGTTTGGACTTCGTTTAATATTCCTTATCTGCAATACTCAAAGACAAGGAGAAAACAAAAAGTGGCACTAGGATCTAGATTAATAGGTTAGTCCCAAAAATAATATAAAATAGCATATTAATGCATATAAAACATCCAAAATAGATAATATAATAGCATGGAACAATCAAAAATTATAAGTACATTGGAGACGTATCAGCGCCACATGAAGGTCTAAGTAAGAGAACAAGATTCTACACAAGTTGTCAAAAATAGGGGCACAAGAAGACGACATGCCCTAATCGCAGGGGTGTTCCAAAGCCAGCTCAGTGATTAGCTCGCTGCAAGAACTATGGTGTAGAAGGCCATAGGCGAAACAGTTGTCAGAATATTGGTGAGCTATGGCTAAACAATGTGTGAGGATAATTTGCTACAACATTGTGATCATAGTAGAGTGATGGTAGTTTAGAAACTAGTGTGAACCAAGGTCTAGGAACATAATTATAATTCATTTCATCCTCCGATGTTTCTACTATACTCGAGCATGTAGGTAGATCGAGCATGTAAGAATGTCTGAATTAGACATGGATTAAATCCGAATTGGGCAATGCTTTAGTTCTTAGGATGACTTACAAATGAGAAACTCATTTCGTCCCAGGTGGATTTATCCAAAGAGGGGACAAATGAATCGTGAGGAGAATATTGCTTTTTTAGGCATAACACACTTTTTATTTCTCAATAAAAATGTTTACAAGTATTGCGTTGGCATCAAAAGGTTGACCCAAACAAACATGATGACCAATACCTAAAGTAGCTGCGTGTTTTGCAAGGCAATGAGACTCAAAATTAAAATTTCTATGCTCATGAACTAATGTACATTTGTCCAGTTCCTTCTTCTGTTCCTTGAACTCTCACAAGATTGCACCGTAGGGGCTAGCTACTCCTTGTTCTATGTCCTTGATCACCACTTGACAATCGGAAACTATAACAAACCTCTCAGTGCTGGGTTTTTAGTGAGTGCTAAACCTTATCGGCGTGCAAGAGCTTCTGGGACAACCAGATTTGAGATATCTTCCACTACAATCATTAAGGTGTCGCCATAAGTCCATGCTCTGTCCTGGAGATTGTAATGCCTCATCTTCTCCTAGGCCTATTGAGTGGCCCATCCACATTTACTCTCGAGCATCCCTTCATAGGCGGAATCCATCCGTGTGTGTTGTCACGCGTTGGAAAGATTGGTAGGTACCTCATCAGTCTAGAATCTGCAAATAGCCGGCCCACCTCGTCTAACCATATCTGACCCGCTAAGGCGGAGTCTTACAACGTTGTGTGATCTGTTAGCGAAACACGGGCCATGGGCCCTGGATGGAACTAGTATACATGGAATATACCAGGGCCTATACATATTGCTTTAGGAATCTTGAGGGGAGCCGACGGGGTGGATATCGAGCGTAATGTTGCTTGAGCATATAATGGCCCTTCCGCTCATATAGGCGCCCATGATAAGTAGATCGTTATTCCAACTGCATTTACTACTAACACTCCACCCCAAGTCCGCTATCCAGCATGCATCTTGAAGTATTAAGTTTACAAGAAAAAGAACATCGCGATAAGCAAGATGTCACAATGTAGACAGTAAAACATAAATCAATAGAATGAGATGTTGGCATTTTATTTTTAGTGGAAACAATACAATACGTGTCTTAGCCCTTATTTTCACTGGATTAGAGTACCACAGAGCACCACTCCCTCTCAAGAAAAAACCCATTATATCTCAACAAACACACCATCAATTACATCGAATTGATCCCGATCATGTGATGCAGCTCACAAGAACATGGTATTAAAGATCCAAAATAGAGAGAGAGATCCATCTAACTACTACTATGAACCCTGAGATCGTAATTTAACTACTCATACATGTGTTGGAAATATGACCTAGAGGCAATAAATAAAGTGTTTATTATTGTATTTCCTTGTTCATGATAATCGTTTATTACCCATGCAATAATTGTATTAATTGGAAACATGGATACATGTGTTGATACATAGACAAACACAATGTCCCTAGTATGCCTCAAGTGAACTAGCTCGTTGATCGAAAGATGGTTAAGGTTTCCTAGCCATGGACATGAGATGTCATTTGATAACGGGACCACATCATTAGGAGAATGATGTGATGGACAAGACCCAAACTACAAACGTAGCTTATGATCGTGTCAGTTTATTGCTACTGTTTTCTCCATGTCAAGTATATGTTCCTATGACCATGAGATCATGCAACTCACAGATATAGGAGGAGTACCTTGTGTGCATCAAACGTCGCAACATAACTGGGCGACTATAAAGGTGCTCTACAGGTGTCTCTGAGGGTGTCTGTTGAGTTGGCATGGATCAAGACTGGGATTAGTTACTCCATGTGACAGAGAGGTATCACAGGGCCCACTCGGTAATACTACATCACAATAAGCCTTGCAAGCAATGTGACTAAGTGTTAGTTACGGGATCTTGTATTACGGAACGAGTAAAGAGACTTGCCAGTAACGAGGTTGAACTAGGTATGGAGATGCCGACGATCGAATCTCGGGCAAGTAACATACCGAAGAACAAAGGGAACATCATACGGGATTAACTGAATCCTTGACATAGAGGTTCGACCGATAAAGATCATCGTAGAACATGTAGGAACCAATGTGGACATCCAGGTCCCGCCATTGGTTATTGACCGTAGAGGTGTCTCAGTCATGTCTACATAGTTCTCGAACCCGCAGGGTCTGCACACTTAAGGTTTGGTGACGTTTCGGTAGTATAGAGTTATGTATGGTGGTGAGCGAAGTTTGTTTGGAGTCCCGGATGATATCCCGGACGTCACGAGGAGCTTCGTAATGGTCCGTAGGTAAAGATTCATATATAGGAAGTCCCGTTTTGGTCACCGGAAAAGTTTCGGGCTCATCGGTAGTGTACCGGGAGTGCCGGTAGTGTACCGGGAGGCCTCCGGGAGGGGTATTTCGACCCAAGAGGCTTCATGGGATGTGGGAGAGTGAATATCAGCCCTTAGTGGGCTGGTGGAAACTCCAACACAAGGCCCATGTGGCTGGAGGAAAAAACCCAATAGGAAAAGGTGGAAAAAAAGGCAAAAAGGAGCAATCCTAGTCCTACTAGGATTGGAGGAGGAGAGTCCTCCTCCACCTCCCACTTCGGTTTTCTGCAGTGCTTAGGCGAAGCCCTGCCGGAATTGCACCACCACCATCGCTGGAGCGCCGTCAGGCTGCTAGAGAACTCTTCTTCCTCTCCACTCCTTCTTGCTGGATCAAGACGGTGGAGATCGTCATCAAGCTGTACGTGTGCTGAACGCGGAGGTGTCGTCCGTTCGGTGCTAGATCGGAAGGATCGTGATCAAGTTCGTGGGATGGATCGTGATCAAGTTCGTGGGACGGATCGTGATTGGATCGCGGGACGGATCGTGATTGGATCGCGGAACGCACGGCGATTTGGATCGCGAAGACGTTCGACTACACCAACCGCGTTTCTTAACGCTTCCCGCTTAGCGATCTACAAGGGTATGTAGATCCACTCTCCCTCTCATAGATGCTCATCACCATGGATAGATCCACGTGTGCGTAGGATTTTTTTTGTTTCCCATGCAACGTTCCCCAACAGTGGCATCATGAGCTAGGTCTATGTGTAGATGAGATCTCGAGTAGAACACAAAAGGTCTGTGGGTGTTGATGCTTAGATTGCTTCCTCCTTGGTCGGATTTTGGTTCAGCAGTATTGTGAGATGAAGCGGCCCGGACCAACATTACTCGTACGCTTACGAGAGACCGGTTCCCTCGACGCAACTTGTTGCCTAGATGGCTTGCGGGTGGCAGTTTCTCTCACTTTAGTTGGATCGGATTCGACAAAGGCGGTCCTTGAGAAGGTTGAAAAGCAAATTATGTATCACCGTTGTGGTTTATGCGTAGGTGAGAATCGTTCTTGCTAGATACCCGTAGCAGCCACGTAAAACATGCAACAACAATTAGAGGACGTCTAACTTGTTTTTGCAGGATATGTTGTGATGTGATATGGCCAATTACATGATGTGATGTATGTGATGTATGAGATGATCATGTGATGTATAGAATTTCACGACTTGCATGTCGATGAGTACGGCAACCGGCAGGAGCCATAGGGTTGTCTTTAATTATTGTATGACCCGCGTGTCAATCATTAAGCGCTATGTAATGCATTACTTTATCGCTAAACGGTAGCAATAGTAGTAGAAGCATGCAGGGCGTGACAACCTCGATGGCGACACATTGATGGAGATCAAGATGATGGAGATCATGGTGTCGTGCCGGTGACGATGAAGATCATGCCGGTGCTTTCAAGATGGAGATCTAAAGCACAAGTTCATGGCCATATCATGTCACTTATGAATTGCATGTGATGTTAATCCTTTTATGCACCTTGTTTTGCTTAGTACGACGGTAGCATTATAAGGTGATCCCTCACTTAAATTTCAAGATAAAATTGTGTTCTCCCCGAGTGTGCACCGTTGCGAAAGTTCGTCGTGTTGAGACACCACGTGATGATCGGGTGTGATAGACTCTACGTTCACATACAACGGGTGCAAGCCAGTGTTGCACACGCAGAACACTCGGGTTAAACTTGACTAGCCTAGCATGTACATACATGGCCTCGGAACACAAAAGACCGAAAGGTCGAACATAAGTCATATAGTAGATATGATCAACATAATGATGTTCACCATTGAAGCCACCTCAACTCACGTGATGATCGGACTTGAGTTGGTGGATTTGGATCATGTGACACTCAGATGACGTGAGGGATGTCAATTTGAGTGGGAGCTTTAGTAATTTGATTAACTAAACTCATTATCTTGAACAATAGTCTAAGTGAACTTTGCATATTTATGTTGTAGATCAATGGCTCGCGCAGTAGCACCCCTGAATTTTAATGCGTTCCTAGAGAAAGCTAAACTGAAAGATGATGGAAGTAACTTTGTTGACTGGGCCCGTAATCTGAGGATTATCCTCATGGCTTCCCAGAAATCATATGTCCTTGATGCACCACTTGGTGACCAACCAGAAGACATGACCTCCGAAGACGTTAAGAACGCTTGGGAGGCTCGTACTGGAGACTACTCAATAGTTCAATGTGCAATATTGTATGGCTTAGAACCGGGACTTCAAAGACGTTTTGAACGTCATGGAGCATATGAGATGTTCCAGGAGTTGAAGTTCATCTTTCAGAAGAACGCTCGGATCGAGAGGTATGAAACCTCTGATAAGTTCTATGCTTGCAAGATGGAGGAGAACGGGTCTATCAGTGAACATATACTCAGAATGTCTAGGTATTCAACTCGTCTAGCGGAGTTGGGAATTGCCCTTCCGCCAGAGGCGATCACTGACAGAGTTCTTCAATCACTGCCACCTAGTTACAAGAGCTTTGTGATGAACTATAACATGCACGGGATGAACAAGTCAGTCACCAAGCTGTTTGCGATGCTAAAAGTCGCTGAGTCTGAAATCCAGAAAGAACATCAAGTGTTGATGGTCAATAAAACCACTAGTTTCAAGAAAAATGGCAAAGTCAAGGGTAAGGGCAAGAAGGGTAAAACCAAGAAGGATGGCAAAGTAGTTGCTACTCCTGCAAAGAAGCCCAAGCATGGATCCAAGCCAGAAACTGAGTGCTTTCATTGCAAGGGAACTGGTCACTGGAAGCGGAACTGCCCCAAGTACCTGGCTGACAAGAAGGCGGACAATGACAAACAAGGTATATCTGATATACATGTTATTGATGTGTACCTTACTAGCTCTTGTAGTAGTGCCTGGGTATTCGATACCGGTTCGGTCGCTCACATTTGCAACTCAAAGCAGGAACTACAGAATAAACGAAGGCTGGCAAAGGATGAAGTGACGATGCACGCGGGAAATGGTTCCAAGGTTGATGTGATCACCGTCGGCACGCTCTCTCTTCGATTACCATCGGGATTAGTGATGAACCTAAATAATTGTTATTTAGTGCCTGCGTTAAGCATGAACATTATATCTGGATCTTGTTTATTGCGAGACGGTTACCCATTTAAATTAGAGAATAAAGGTTGTTCTATTTATATGATTAATATCTTTTATGGTCATGCACCCAATGTTAGGGGTTTATTCATATTGAATCTTGATAGTGATGACACACATGTTCATAACATTGATGCCAAAAGATGTAGAGTTGATAATGATAGTACCACTTTCTTGGGGCACTGTCGTTTAGGTCATATTGGTGTAAAACGCATGAGGAACCTCCATACTGATGGGCTTTTGGAGTCACTTGATTTTGAATCACTTGACACATGTGAACCATGCCTCATGGGCAAGATGACTAAAACGCCGTTCTCTGGAACAACGGAACGGGCAAGTGACTTATTGGAAATCATACATACTGATGTGTGCGGTTCAATGAATGTTACAGCGCGTGGTGGATATCGTTATTTTCTCACCTTCACTGATGACTTAAGTAGATATGGGTATATTTACTTAATGAAACACAAGTCTGAAACGTTTGAAAAGTTCAAGCAATTTCAGAGTGAAGTTGAGAATCATCGTAACAAGAAGATTAAATTCCTTCGATCTGATCGAGGAGGTAAATGTCTGAGTTATGAGTTTGGCAGTCACTTAAGACAGTGTGGAATTGTTTCACAGTTGACACCGCCCGGAACACCACAGCGTAATGGTGTGTCCGAACGTCGTAATTGAACCTTATTAGATATGGTGCGTTCTATGATGTCTCTTGCTGATTTGCCACTATCGTTTTGGGGTTATGCATTAGAGACAGCTGCATTCACTTTAAATAGGGCACCATCAAAATCCGTTGAGACGACGCCATATGAACTATGGTTTGGCAAGAAGCCAAAGTTATCGTTTCTTAAAGTTTGGGGATGTGATGCTTATTTCAAAAAGCTTCAGCCTGAAAAGCTGGAACCCAAAGCAGAGAAATGCGTCTTCATGGGATACCTGAAAGAGACAGTCGGGTATACCTTCTATCTCAGATCCGAAGGCAAAGTGTTTGTCGCTAAGAACGGAACATTTCTTGAGAAAGAGTTTCTCTCAAAAGAATTGAGTGGGAGGAAAATAGAGCTTGATGAGGTTGTTGAACCTTTACTTCAACCAGAGAGTAGCGTAGCGCAGAAAGATGTTTCTGTAGAACCTACGACGGTAGAAGAGGAAGTTAATGATGATGATCATGAAGCTTCGGATCAAGCTACTATCGAACCTCGTAGGTAGACAAGGGTGCGTACTACTCCTGAGTGGTACGGAAACCCTATCTTGGAGGTCATGTTGTTGGACAACAATGAACCTACGAGCTATGGAGGAGCAGTGATGGGCCCGGATTCCGAGAAATGGTTAGAGGCCATGAAATCCGAGATAGGATCCATGTATGAAAACAAAGTATGGACTTTGGAAGTATTACCTAAAGGGCGAAAGGCCATTCAGAACAAATGGATCTTTAAGAAGAAGACGGACGCGAACGGTAATATCACCGTCTATAAAGCTCGACTTGTGGCAAAGTGTTTTTCACAAGTTCAAGGAGTTGACTACGATGAGACTTTCTCACCCGTAGTGATTCTTAAGTATGTCAGAATCATGTTGGCAATAGCTGCTTATTTCGACTATGAAATTTGGCAGATGGATGTCAAAACGGCGTTCCTCAATGGTTTCCTTGAGGAAGAGTTGTATATGATGCAACCCGAAGGTTTTGTCGATCCATAGAATGCTGACAAAGTTTGCAAACTCCAGCGATCCATTTATGGACTGGTGCAAGCATCTCGGAGTTGGAATAAGCGCTTTGATGAGGTGATCAAAGCGTTTGAGTTTATACAAGTTTATGGAGAAGCTTGTATTTACAAGAAAGTGAGTGGGAGCTCTATAGCGTTTCTAGTATTATATGTGGATGACATATTGCTGATTGGAAACAATATAGAAATGCTGGAAAGCGTGAAGGAATATTTGAACAAGATTTTTTCAATGAAGGACCTAGGAGAAGCTGCTTTCATATTAGGCATTAAGATCTATAGAGATAGATCGAGATGCTTAATAGCACTTTCACAGAGCACATACCTTGATAAAGTTTTGAAGAAGTTCAAAATGGAACAGTCCAAGAAAGGGTTCTTGCCTGTGTTACAAGGTGTGAAGTTGAGTAAGACTCAATGCCCAGTGACTGCAGAAGATAAAGAAAAGATGAGCGTCATCCCCTATGCTTCAGCCATAGGCTCTATCATGTATGCAATGCTATGCACAAGACCCGATGTCAGCCTTGCCATAAGTATGGCCGGAAGGTTTCAAAGTGATCCTGGAGTGGAGCACTGGCAAGCGGTCAAGAATATCCTTAAGTACCTGAAAAGGACTAAGGAAATGTTTCTCATTTATGGAGGTGATAAAGAGCTCGTCGTAAAGGGTTACGTCGATGCAAGCTTTGACACTGATCCGGACGACTCTAAGTCGCAAGCCGGATACGTATTTATTCTTAACGGGGGAGCGGTAAGCTGGTGCAGTTCCAAGCAAAGCGTGGTAGCTGATTCTACGTGCGAAGCGGAGTACATCGCAGCCTCGGAGGCAGCGAAGGAAGGTGTCTGGATGAAGCAGTTCATGACAGATCTTGGAGTAGTGCCCAGTGCATTGAATCCAATAAACCTGTTCTGTGACAACACTGGTGCCATTGCTCTAGCCAAGGAACCAAGGTTTCACAAGAGGACCAGACACATAAAGCGACGCTTCAACTCCATCCGGTTCTACATCGAGAAGGACATAAATATTTGCAAAGTGCACACGGATCTGAATGTTGCAGACCCGTTGACTAAACCTCTTCCAAGGGCTAAACATAATCAACACCAGAACTGCATGGGTGTTCGATTCATTACAATGTAAATCACATAGTGATGTGAACTAGATTATTGACTCTAGTGCAAGTGGGAGACTATTGGAAATATGCCCTAGAGGCAATAAATAAAGTGTTTATTATTGTATTTCCTTGTTCATGATAATCGTTTATTATCCATGCTATAATTGTATTAATTGGAAACATGGATACATGTGTGGATACATAGACAAACACAATGTCCCTAGTATGCCTCTAGTGAACTAGCTCGTTGATCGAAAGATGGTTAAGGTTTCCTAGCCATGGACATGAGATGTCATTTGATAACGGGATCACATAATTAGGAGAATGATGTGATGGACAAGACCCAAACTACAAACGTAGCTTATGATCGTGTCAGTTTATTGCTACTGTTTTCTCCATGTCAAGTATATGTTCCTATGACCATGAGATCATGCAACTCACAGATATCGGAGGAGTACCTTGTGTGCATCAAAAGTCGCAACGTAACTGGGTGACTATAAAGGTGCTCTACAGGTGTCTCCGAGGGTGTCTGTTGAGTTGGCATGGATCAAGACTGGGATTTGTTACTCCGTGTGACGGAGATGTATCTCAGAGCCCACTCGGTAATACAACATCACAATAAGCCTTGCAAGCAATGTGACTAAGTGTTAGTTACAGGATCTTGTATTACGGAACGATTAAAGAGACTTGCCAGTAACGAGGTTGAACTAGGTATGGAGATGCCGACGATCGAATCTCGGTCAAGTAACATACCGAAGAACAAAGGGAACATCATACGGGATTAACTGAATCCTTAACATAGAGGTTCGACCGATAAAGATCTTTGTAGAACATGTAGGAACCAATGTGGACATCCAGGTCCCGCCATTGGTTATTGACCGTAGAGGTGTCTTGGTCATGTCTACATAGTTCTCGAACCCGCAGGGTCTGCACACTTAAGGTTTGGTGACGTTTCGGTAGTATAGAGTTATGTATGATGGTGACCGAAGTTTTTTCAGAGTCCCGGATGAGATCCCGGACATCACGAGGAGCTCCGGAATGGTCCGTAGGTAAAGATTCATATATAGGAAGTCCCGTTTTGGTCACCGAAAAAGTTTCGGGCTCATCGGTAGTGTACCGGGAGGCCGGTAGTGTACCGGGAGGCCTCCGGGAGGGGTATTTCGACCCAAGAGGCTTCATGGGATGTGGGAGAGTGAATATCAGCCCTTAGTGGGCTGGTGGAAACTCCCACACAAGGCCCATGTGGCTGGAGGAAAAAACCCAATAGGAAAAGGTGGAAAAAAAGGCAAAAATGAGCAATCCTAGTCCTGCTAGGATTGGAGGAGGAGAGTCCTCCTCCGCCTCCCACTTCGGCCGAAGCCTCCAAGGCTTGGAGGCCAAGCTGCCTCTCCTCCTCCCTCCGTCCTATATATACTAGTGGATTTCTAGGGTTTTGCACTTGATTTTCAGCCACGTACAAACCCTAATCTCTAGTGCATAGTTTCTCCTCTAGATTGGTTTTCTGTAGTGCTTAGGCGAAGCCCTACCGGAATTGCACCACCACCATCGTCGGAGCGCCGTTAGGCTGCCGGAGAACTCTTCTTCCTCTCCACTCCTTCTTGCTGGATCAAGACGGTGGAGATCGTCATCAAGCTATACGTGTACTGAACGCGGAGGTGCCGTCCGTTCGATGCTAGATCGGAAGGATCGTGATCAAGTTCGTGGGACGGATCGTGATCGGATCGCGGGACGGATCGTGATCGGATCGCGGGACGGATCGTGATCGAATCGCGGGACGGATCGTGATTGGATCGCGGGACGGATCGTGATTGGATCGCGGGACGCACGGCGATTTGGATCGCGAAGACGTTCGACTACACCAACTGCATTTCTTAATGCTTCCCGCTTAGCGATCTACAACGGTATGTAGATCCACTCTCCCTCTCGTAGATGCTCATCACCATGGATAGAATCACGCGTGCGTAGGAATTTTTTTGTTTCCCATGCAATGTTCTCCAACAACATGGTCATGAAGGCAACAAGATTGATGAAGAAGTCTGCCACAATGGATTCTCCCTCCGGTAGAGCTACGAAATAGGCCTCCAGATTGGATATTTGCAAAACAGGAACTTACATTGGTAGAAAAATCGGATAAAAATATCTCGGAGGGTTTCTGTATTTTATAAGAATTTATGACGGTCAAGTGGACGAGAGGCGGTCAAAAGTGGGCCACACATGGCTTATGGGCACGTCATATGGCTGAGACGCGCCAGGTGGCCTTGTGGGCCCACCTTGTTGCTTCTTTACCCCTCCCCAAGCTTCCCAGGCCCTTCGCGCTCCGAAAAAATCATATTAAATTGGGACGATATTTTGACTTTCATAGATATAGATTTGATGTAAACCAAAAACACGAAGAAAACAACGACTAACACTCGGCGCAACATTAATAGGCTAGTCCAGAAAAATAAAATAAAGTTCTATAAAAAAATTCAAAAATGATAATATAATAACGTGAAAAAAATCGACATATATAGATATACTTAAGATGTATCTATCACTCACAGCGATACCACATATTACAAAAAATTCTATCATTCAATTTCTAAAAGTATTCATCATGCATTGAAAATGTTTAGAAAGCGTCAAAAATTCTTTGCGCATTTTTGTAAAATGTTCCGGCCATTAAAAGGAACATAACATGAAGATGCATGTTCACAAGTTTGAAATATTTTCATTTCATTTTTTTATAAGTATGGAAGAAGTAAAACAAATGTTTTCTTCATTTATAAAAGACAGTCGTAGCATTCAAAAACTATTCATGGCATTTAGAAAAACGTTCACGCATTAAATAATACATTCATGACATTTAAAAAAAAGCTGTCATGTGTTCCGAGTATGTACACAATGTATTTAAAAACATTCAATGTGCATTTGACAAATGTTATGCATGAATTTTGAAAAATCAATGTATATTTGCAAAATGTTGAACATACATACGAAAATGGTCAACATGTATTCAAGAAAAGTCTGCATGTATTTGAAAATAGTAAAAAATTGAAATAATAATAATAATAAATTCGATGAAACTGATACGACAAAACTTTAAAAAATTTGGAGCCTTTCCAAAACCGTGTGGAAGGTTCCATGAAACGGCCTTGGAATTTCTCGTTACCACAATTATTGGGCCGACCCACTTTGTCGATCCTTGTAGGCGAGACCGATGGATGCCTTGCAGTAAGCGAGACATAGCTTTTATGCCTTTTTTGCAACACCTTCTGGTTGATTAAACGACACATGTAGAACTCGGTCGAAAGTATGTTTCACACTTAGGCATTGATCAATAACGATCAATGATTACTATTGAAGGAAAAAGGAAGGAGAGAAAATGGAACAAACATAGCAGGGGGATGATTCGAAAAGTGCTTAACATATATAAAATGTGTAGGATTTATTTTCAAAATTTACAATGTTTGTGAAAAAATTAGACATTAAAATAATATTAACCATGTAAAACGGTAAAGTTCTATAAGAAACGTTCTTTATATAAAAAATGTATAATGTATATGAAAACAACTAGACATTAAAAACATATATAGTAGAAAAATGTTAGTAACATATTTAAAAATATTACTTTTATACATAAAAGTATATAATACATACAAGAAAACTCGACGTCAAAAACTATGTTTGAAAAAATGTGAATCATGTATTTAAAAAAGTATTAAACATGCATGGAAACAAGTACACGTCAAAATAATATTCCGGGGGTATGATTCTTTTTCTACCAGGTGTATGGAAATAAGTAGACATCAAAAATATATTTCGGAAAATGTTGATCTTGCATTCGAAAAATGTTACACATGTACTCCCTCCATTTCACAATGTAGTGCACCCGCGCTTTTCCAAATCGAAGTTTGACCACAAATTTAGCCAACGAGACCGATTACGATGGAAGTAAAAATTATATCATTGAATTTGTATTCGATTGAAGTTTTCGATGGTATGATTTTTACTCCCGTCATAATCGGTCTCATTGGTGAAATTCATGGTCAAACTTAAAGCTCGAAAATCGAGGACGCACTATATTATCGAATGGAGGGAGTATAAAATAAGTTTGTGATGTATAAAAAAAGTATTTGATGTATACAAAAAGGTGTATGGAATTATTTTGACATCAAAATATATGTTTCAAATAAATGTTACTCATGTATTTTAAAAACGCTAAAGAGTTATACAATTGTTTTACATGTATAGGAAAAATGTATAATGTGTACATAAAGTAATTAATCATGAAAAAATATATCTATAAATATCAGTCACATATTTGGATTTTTTTTACCATACACATAAAAATATATTTCAGATGTTTATGAAGATATTAATATTGCATAAAAAATGTTCCTGTTCTATACAAAAAGAGAAAGAAATCCCAATGAAAATCGTCAATAAAGAACAAAGTGAATAAAACCAATAAAACCTAGAAAGAAACAAAAAAAGCGAAAGAATAAGAAAAATCCATATGAAACTAATGCAAAAAAGAATAGAAACAATAAAACCTAAGAAAAAAAGGGAACCAAGAAAGAAACAAAATAGTATGAGAAAATGCATCCTACCACCAGGTGGTAGTTTTTTTTTTGCATGGTAATACATGTCTCGTTTATATCATAAGGGTCATAGTACAAGTCACGTACACACCGACCTGACAAATAGCAGAACGCTAGCCTTTGCACAAAGGAGCATCAGCCAAGAAGTAAAATTACAAACAAGACTGAAGAAACCTTTGAGCTTGACACCAACGCCCGTCACGTGCCTCTAGCACCACCACAGTAGCCACCAACGAAAAAAGTGACGAATCACCTCCACACCTGAACTTGACGTGGCTCCATCGATGATATGCAGCTTTGCGGACCTCCAAGGTGGCTCGCCAAAGGCGAAACTATTACCGTTGAACGAATCAGACCGGGGCAACACTCCGGACACGCCATTGAACTCCAGATCTGGCACCCCCACATGACTAAGACGTGTGAGGAGGAAACCATACCTGCCATCCACGTACCATGAACCCAGCACATGATCCGCCATCTTCCAGATGTCGCCGATGCAGACTACAATCTGCATCCGCTCCTGGACTACCTCCCAAGCTCCGCGCCGGCACTTCAGCAAACACCGTCGCAACGGCGGAGCCCGAGGACACATGTTCACCACGGGGATGATGTCGCCGCCGCACCATCCTTGCTTGAACAGACTAGATTCTAGATCCATCCCCAACCATAGGACTAATTGCCTGGTCGGAGTAGGATCTGACAAAACTTTATTCATCGCAGCCATCGTCACAGCCAAGACGATGAACAACCTAAAAAACTAAGCTAATTTGGCTAAAACTATCCACGCGCGTGGATCCGACGACCTCCCTCACCAGCAACGACCGAGAGCATAAAAAATCGGAGAACGGCGCTGGAAGGCTGGCCTCTCTGGCGGCTAGGGTTCCAGGAGCCGGTTGAGAGGAAAAGAACCTCGCTGGCTCGCGCCCGTCACGGTAATTTAACTACACCACCAGGTGGTAGTTACCGACACCACTGTTACCCTCGGATTGCATTTGGATTGGTGCTAGTATTAACAGTTTGCAGGTGGAAAAAAGATGGGTGCAGATGCCCCGCTCGTGGGATGTTGGTGTGAGTCCCTATTTTCTTGGCTATAAAAATGATAGATTAGATGTGAACGGTGCCCACAAGAATAATTCATTTGTTGACCTCGGTTTTATATCGATGACATAACGTATATCAGGCGACAGGAGAGTTGCCGCCTTGTTTTGTTTTTCATTGTTTCCATGAGCGTTTACGTCTGTATTTTATTAAAAAGATCAAAATGCAATGAAAAATAAGAAATAAGACCAAAGAAAGAATAAAGAAAAGATAAGAAAGGTGAATCTGAGGAAGAAATGAAGATAACCACTGAAAAACAAAAGAAATTCAAAGAAGTAACAAGAAACTGAAAGAAAATCAAAGAAACGATAAAGAAAAAAGAAACAAAGAAAACTGCAACATCGATTCAATGACATACGATGTATCTTATTTATAGCTCTGGCCACAGGGTAAGAAACACGCGCGCACCCTCGCTCCCAGTTATGAAAGTTTGGGACGACCCATCTTGCTTGCTTGTTTTTTCTTTCCGATTATTTCTCTTCTTATTTTTTGCTTTTTTGCTTTCCATATTTTTCCAATTTCCAATTTTGTTTTCTTTTCCCCTTTTCTCGTTACCCTTTTCCCAAATTCATGAGCATTTTTTTTGAAATCTGAACACCTCTTCAAGTCTGTGAACATTTTCTGAAATTCGAATTTTGTTCATAAAAGTCAAAAAAATGTTCATCATACTAAATAGCATGAAATTTGAAAATCATGAAAATCAAAAAATGTTATGTAATTCTAAATGTCTACATCAAAATCAAAAACTGTTCATCATACTAAAAATCTTCACTAAGTTAAAAATATGTTAATAGTTTTTATAATGGAGAGAGATTTGTTTTGAATTCAATATGTGTTTATCAAATTCAAAAACACTTTCATTGAATTTATTTTTTGCTCGTCAAATAAAAAGATGTCATCTAATTTAAAAAATACTCGTTAATAAATCTAAAATAGTTCATCAAAATACAATTCTTTTTAAGATATTCATTCAAAATTCTAAATATGTTCATTTTTCAAAAAATTGTAAACATTCTTCTGAATTCATGAACACACTTTTGCATTCCTGAACATTTGTTGAAATTCTAATTTTCTTTTGAAATCCTAATTTTATCTGAAGATGAAAAACCCCCGACAAAAGGGAGTCGGAATCTACACCTGGGCCAGTCCAGTATCACGCCTGGGGAGCGAGGGACTGCGCGCTGCCTTGTTTCCTAGCCCGCTGGCTGAGGTCTCACGAAACCAACGATACCGCCGCGGATGTTATATCTCGCATTAAGCAAGACAGATGGATCTCTCGTGTCGCGCTCTACAGTTCTTGATCATTAGTAGGGCGTGATCTCGTTGAATTAAAATAGTGAGTTTTACCCTACTATTTATAGTAAAAATAGGCTGGGTTTTCACTGGTTTTTTTGGCTTGTCATTGGCTTGAGATCAACTAGTAGGCCGAGGCCATCTAGAGGAAAAATACTGAATTTCCATTTGTTTTCTTTCTTTTTTGTTTCTTTTGATTTTTGTTTGCTTTTCTTATTTCTTCTCCGGTTTTCTTTTTTGTTGTTGTTGTATACCCGCAGTCAAAAATTCTCTTATATTATGGGACAGAGGGAGTATACTTTTTATTTTGGTTTCTTATTGTTTCTTTTATTCATGGTTTTTATACATTTTTCCGTTCCTTCTCATTTTCGTTCTTTTTTTCATGGTTTTGTTTCTTTGTTTTATTTTGTTGTCACAAATTTCCAATTCTTTTAGCATTTTCCCTTTTTTGTTTTTCATTGTTTTTATTTCTTTTTCTTTCATTCTACATTTTTCGTATATGTCAAGAATTGTTTCTAACACATGTTTAACTTTGTACAAATACAAGTTTAGTAGTTTATTAGAATAGATGGTTATTTTGTTTTCTAGAATTTTTTTTCAAATGCGTGATTAACATTTTTAAAATATAAGATTAATATTTTTTGAATACACGGTCAATAGTTATTCTATACATATTTTGTAAATATTTTCAAATACTTGATTAACCTTTTTCAAATACAAGGTTAATTTTTTCTAATACATGGTCAATATTTGTTTTTGCACATTTAATATTTTCCAAATTCAATATTATCATTTTTTGAACACATGATGAACATTTTTCTAAACATATTTGCAAAATTCAAATGCTTGATTAACCTTTTTCAAATACTTCCTCAATATTTCTTAAAATTCTTGATTAACATTTCCATATACATGACAAAAAAGTTCTATAAATTTTTAATACATGTTCAACATTTTTCTATATGCATTTAACATTTTTCAAATGGTTGATTACCATTTTTCAAATATTCGTTGAACATTTTTTCAAATGCTCGATTAACAGTTTTATGTACATTATCAATTTTTCTCATACACATTTTATTTTGTATACATTTTTTATACGTAACTAACATTTTCGATATACATGTTTAATATTTTTTAAATGCGTGTTTAACATTTTCAAATTCTGTATGTAAAGTGATTCTATAGCTATAACTATAATATTACGAGATATAAGCAAAATACAATATGAAAAAGTGAAAAAACACGAAGTAAAAAAAATGCTGAATGCCTGCGTTCCCGGATTGGCCGACCACGCTGCTTGAGGCCAGCGCTAGCTTCATCTTGTGTGAAGCGAGACATATCAGCGCCCCGAAACAGCAAGCTGGCGAGAGTGAACAAAACGCTAGAAATGGGCTGGCCGAGCACAGTACACCACACGAAATGAATCAGCCAAACGTATTTACTTTGCTGTTCAGTTTCTAGTTAGCTTGCCACCACCTCGATGATGAACCGCCCAAACTACTACTCCCTCCGTCCGAAAATGCTTGTTCTAAAAATAAATGTATCTAGACTTATTTTAGTTATAGATACATCAATTTTATTATTTTTAAAACAAGTATATTTTAACGGGAAGTATTAATCAGTTAAACCGTACAAGTTGCTCCTCTACCTACTTCCTCTACACCGAAATATACGTCGTTGAAGCAACTGTAGATCAGCTACTTCAACGACATATATTTCGGTACAGAAGGAGTAGTTAGCAGTGCATGGCTAGCTAGAAAAACAAAATAAGAGTTCATATTAGAGACGCTCAGTCTTGTCCAGATGATACTGCCTGCACACACTTAACTTGGGCAATGTACAGCTCACGGAGGGACCGGTTGACAACAGGAAATCAAGTCCCGTGATGTCTCAGTGCAAAGCATTATATTCACTGTTACGTGTTTACAGGAGCACCTGCAGGTCTCACCTTGAACGTCATGATAGTGACGATTGGTCCCGGCCGGGATCACTGATTGCTCGTGCCAATTTCAATTTGGTTGCGACTGAGCTGTCTATACATGCTCTACTTTTGGCGCGCAGATCGCTAGCTAGCTTTATCAATTCAAAACGTGGCGTAGTCGATATGAAGCATTATTTGCGTGGATAATGATCAGGATCCCCAACATGCTAGGACAATGGGTTATTATTAATTCCCACAAAAAATAGTGCTAGGATACATGACGTCGTGCTCAACCGATCACAGTCAGGCCGGTTAACTGCGAGTGAGCCAGGGCGATCAACTTGCGCAATCATGCTCAACTTGACCAATTGATTCGAGCGTAAGTATGTACACCATGCACGTGCATGGAAATGGGGGCAGAAGTAGCTACCTACCGTCCGTGTGCCAAATTTCATGTAGTACATGATGCCTGTGTATGCACTTACGTACTGTATGTCTGTACATGGACGGTATAATTTTATCAGCTCTTAATTAATGTCCATGTCTCCCCGTACACCCTTCACCCTTCGGTCTTTTTACTCCACGTATTAGATTTATATCAAGTCAGACTTTGCAAACTTTGACCAAATTTATATTAAAAAATAGTAGCATCTACAATACCAAATGTATATATTATGAAACTATTTTTCGTAATGAATATAATAATATTGATTTGGTATTGTGAATGTTGATATTTTTTTTCTATAAGTTGGGTCAAAATAGAGATACTTTGACTCCGGACAAAACTTATATACAGATTAAAAATGACCGAAGAGAGTACTAATAACAATACATGGTAATGAGTAATTCAATGTTCACGTTGCGATGTAGGTGTGCACGCGCGGTGTATGCATATACAATAATGTATTAATTACTCACTTTTGAATATATACAATTCTGGTTTGGGCAGGTCATAGTGCAGAGTAACTTATACTAGTATCTTGCATATGACACTAGCCTATGTTATTAGGAATACGTTCTTAGCAAGGAGTAGCATAGAGGTAGTATCATAGGTGGTTGTATTTTTGACTTGTACACTCATTTTGTGTTGAAAAGTGCTATGTGAGGGTAATATATTTATGTTACTCCAAACACCTCTATCCTCATTAACTACCTGCCACATAAGCAAACTTACCTTGGGATGCACTATGTTACTTGCTAAGTTACTCCCACTATGACCAGCCTTAACTTTTGATGGGTTGAATTTTAGCTTGGTATTAGATACAATAATGAATGGTGACAAGTGCAGTACTATATATCTGAAAACTTCACACTCCCTCATTTTAAAAGTATAGTGCATATGTTGTTCCAAATCAAACTTTATAAAACTAGCCCGCTTAATTTTTTATAAACATCTACGCTAACAAATCAATATCATTAATTATATCCATCATGGAATATATTTTCATATCGTATTTTTTAGTTATTATACATTTTTTCATTTTAAACCTAGTCAAAACTAATGAAGTTTTTTTTGAACAATCACCGGGCCGGGGGAGGGTCCCCACCTGAATATATTACATAAAATCCCAAGGGCGAGTGAACATTACATTAAGGGTTACAACGAGAGGATATGTACATGCGCCAAGACACGACAACCTCCCTAGCTACTAACTGGGTCCTTAAATGTGAGGGCCCAAAGCGTAAAATCTAAGATGATATTTCTAATAGTATGTAGGGGGAATGCATCTCTTTACAGAAAACACAAGCGTTTCTGGAGTCCCACAGTATCCATAGGATGGAGAGGGCAAGGATAGGCCAAATGTTGATGTCGAGGCCAACCGGAGTCGTAGTATCCCAAATGAGGACGATGGTGAGGGGGACCTGAAGGACTAGAGAAGACCCCCCATAGAGATTGGGTGATGGGAGGGGAATCAACCTGATATATGCTTTCATGGTTCCCCTAACTATACGACTGCTCACTTTTGTCAATAACTTTCAGCTGGAAAACAGTGTAACTTATGATCATACATTCATACTTAATGGCGGGGAAGGTGAAGAGTCTTTATAATAGCGTGTCAACAAGATTATTTTGGCGGACACCATAATTTTCAGTACACGTCGTATCGAGAAATATGTTTTTTGGCTATAATTTGGAGACCACAGAAGTGTCGACATAATTTACCGACGTATGTGCATGTGTTAGGATATGACATGCTGACAATTGATCTGCATCATACATGGGTTTTACGGATAGATGGTGGTGTTCACAAACATAGAGCATTTTATAGTGCCTAAGGGGTTTGGTGCGCCCAAACAAACATGCCTAAAAGTGAAAGTTCGTATCGAGATAGTGACAATATCGTGTTACATGACGATGTGCTAAATCTATCTAGTTGGATTAATTCTATCAAAGACATAAAGACAATTTGTACCAAATATCACATGTAACTTATCTTTTTTTGCATATGTAATAGTATTCACATGGAATGATGTCCTATACGATACTTATCTTAGCTTGTTTTCTACAATATAAGAACAACAACCTACAGAACAATTTCTTGTGTGGCAGCGTGTTGGGTTTCCAAGTTTCGAGATTTGTAGACAATAATAAGTTTTTTTTTTACCTTATGAAGATAGAAAGAGTTTTCCTATATAGCTCCTACTAACTTGTAGTATAGTGGGTGGGATACTCACACCTCGCCAGGAAGCGTCTGGAAATCATTATTGGTGAAAATCAGTGGTGAATTTTGTCTCCGACGGATACTAGAGAAGCAGTTTTAATAGGGCTCCGCCTCAGGTTGATATCTAGTGACGGAAAAATCCTTCGTAAATAGTTTAGGGGATTTCATTTATAGTATATATATACTTGGAAGTCAAAGGAGAGCACCCGTGGGGATCATGCGACCAAAGTGGAAGGCCGCGTGAAGAGGGTGTGCCCACCACTCCTTGAGTTCCGATATTTTCCTCCCTTTGCAAGTTTCATTCTTCTGGGAAGTTGGAATCTGTTGATTTTTTGGAGCCCAAAAAGGTTCGTGTAGTCACCGACAGAAACTAGACAATTATGAAATTTTGGTAAATTATTGGTAGGCCAGTTCAAAAGATTGCAATTTTTTGCATAAAATGATAAGAAGCAACTATAGAAAGTTCTAACATTATTGATACGTACGTTTGTGAGGTATCAACAAGCAATATGCGGAAGCCGTGTTTATGTTAATTAAAACCAATCTAGTGCTCGAACAAGATGATGACCTCGTGCCTAGCTTAGTATAGCTTATTTTCAAGGATGAAATGTACAATCCATATAGCATTCCTTTTGATCAAATCTTCAACAAGATAAAGTTTACTTAAATACTGCCTTGAGATTCCTCTAGAGGACACACCAACGCATCTTTTGTAATGGTGATATGGGTCGGTTCGGGTGTGAGGACAGAATGAACCAACATAGTTTAATGAGTCACCCAAAAGAATTAGGGTACACTCAATAAATCCATATTGATATCAAGGTAATAATTATGTTTCATGTCTATCAATTTAATCTAAAGTATCATATATTAATATTTTTTATAAGATGGGTTTAACATTAGGACAAGAAGAGAATAGATGCAGAGTAACTGAGCAAATAAATTATGGGTTATACGTGAAACAAGGTAATATTTGGACGATGTTTGATATTTTCATATTGCCGGATCATCAATCAAGACGTCACTACTCATGACCGAACGAGCTGGCTCAACACCTATGCCCAGTGGACATGTGAGACATTGTCATCACCGGGCAATAAAAAAATTGACATTGAGCCGGTTTGTGAGAGATGGCACACTTCACCCGCGAGAAGCACCACATCAATGTTTTTTAGCATTTCGTCTCATGGGACGTTCAACCTAGCATTTACACTCGGCATACGGACGGAATCACAAAACAACTCAAGTGGGAGCAAAGGACGCACAATATGGGCCAACCTATGTAAACATTAACATTTTTAGGAAGTCCAAAATGCATTGTCAGCCAAATTATATAGCCACATGTTTTTCTATCATTTTTCTGGAAAGTACTCCCTCCGTAAAGAAATATAATAGCATCCAGATCACTAAAGCAGTGATCTAAACACTCTTATATTTCTTTACAGAGGAAGTAGATAATACTATGCACGTTGTTGGGAAAACATTTTGCATTATATCTCAGTCAAATTTGGTTGTATTGGACAAAAATATTTCACTAATAATATGAGAACTAAACTAAAAGTACATATGATTTATTGTATTAGTTTATTGCATAATTGTAAAATATTTGTTAAATATAAATAGCATAATAGAATTAAAATACTGATGGATGTGTGCATGTTGAGGTAAGTTTTTCTTATTCCTTGTTGCAAGTTGAAGTGGACCTTTTCCTATGGATGACAAGTCACACGCATATATTGTGCTGTAAAACGAAATTGGTGGACTTATTGACTGTGTGCATTGTGCCATGTAGATGCCGGATCTTGGATGTCCTTTTGATGCGGTTGTATCATCTTGACATAGCAATTCAATGAAATGTCCTTTATCAAAAAATTTAGATATGAAAGATTCCTACTATCTTTATCCTTTTGTAGTTAGACCATCACACATCTACTTTTAAGACATAGATAGATCAGTTTACCTTCAATATGCCTACCTGAATTACATCATCAGAACATTCATAATATATAAATTCATTAAATATTTTTTTTCGATGGCACCACTTTAAACCAGAGTGGGCCTGGCCCAGCTCTAGTTGCACGTACCTAACCTAATCTTCGTCCTCCTCATACATAAGTTGCTTCCGGCGCTAGCTTCCTTCCGAATTCCGATAGCTATCTGCAGCGATCTGCTAGCTGAAGAAGCACGTACGTTCTTGTCTCGCGCGGCTCGATCAGCTTGGCATGCCGAAGCCACTGCGCGGGCCCAGGAAGCGGGTGAGGAGAGGCCTTTGGTCGCCGGACGAGGACGCTAAGCTGACGAACTACATTGCCAAATATGGCCACGGCTGCTGGAGTTATCTCCCAAGGCTAGCAGGTAGTACCACGTCCTTATTTCGTTCCTGCACATATGATCGTATGGTGTGTTGTGTGGAAACTGGAAATTAACCTTTCCAATCGAATCGTTAGCTAAAATTTGCTGGGATTTTCCATAAACAACTCTTGTGTCGTCGTTGCAACAGGCATCGACAGGTCTGGAAAGAGCTGCAGGCTAAGGTGGTTGAACTACCTGAGGCCGGACCTGAAGCGGGGAGCCCTCTGTCCGGACGAGGAGGATGCCATCATTCAACTCCATTCCATCATAGGCAACAGGTACGTAAATTCACTTGTATTCCTCCTACTTACACATACAGTTTTCATCATAAATGGGGAATTGGGGATGGACTGGTAGCTAGCTGCTTGTTCCATCATCATAGCGCGCTCCTTGAATTCGATCAGAATTTTTATTTTTTCTGACGAGACTAGGGCACTAGGTTAGTAGCTAGGGCGTCAGCTACCAGCAATTCAGTGGGGAATTGCCCGTTTCACACTTTCACTGCTCCTTGTCGATGGGGAATTCATGTCATGAATGGGATGGGATGGCAGGTGGTCTCAGATCGCGGCGCGGCTGCCAGGGAGGACCGACAACGAGGTCAAGAACTTCTGGCACTCCTTCATCAAGAAGAAGCTCCGCCGGCGTGGTATCGAGCCGGTCACACACAAGCCCCTGATCGCCGAGCAGCTCATCTTGCCGTCCGTGGACCGGCATATGGCTCACGTTCACCCGGCCGTGACGGCACAAAGCTGCATGTGCATCGGGAGCAGCACGGACAGCGGGGCGAGCTCGAGACGGAGGGCGGTGTTCAGTGAAGGTGAAGCATTGGCCCAGCACATCCTGCCATTGGCGATTCCTCCGGCAGTGACGGCACGTAGCAGTAGCAACGCTGCGGTGGTGCTTGGCGCCGACGCCTGCAGCGATGGGGCGCTGGCGCCGCCAGTCTTCACTGGCTACCTGGACGCGATCGCCTTCGGTGTCGCGCATCCGGCAGTTATCCCGGAGGTGTCGATGGCTGGATCAAACCCCTCGGCCACCGGCGCCTGCACTGCCGCCTTCACCGGCGAGCAGTGGAGCAACCACACAAACAGTAGCAGTCAGTTCGGGCTGACACAGAGCGATACAGTCTCAGCCACCAACCAACTCCAGTGGTCGATTGGCGGCGGTATTGAGGCCGTCGGAGCGGCACTGGACAACCTCGAGTGGCTTCACGCCTTCACCGGCGCCTACTTGTTGGATGTATAACAGCTTCTGCATATGCATGCTTGAACTAATGAACCAACGTCGTCAATGGCGCGACGGTATCCATTACCGCATGCATGTGCGTGGGTATAGCTATTTGTGTATTCATTTGTGAGTTATTGTAGTAAATCGTAGAGATAATAATTGTAAGGTGCACATGATGATATACATACTGTATTTAAGTACTATACACTACAGAATAACATACGCTGCCAACGGCCTAATCTATGCCGACGGCTCCCGTCAGCATAGATGGACATATGCCGACGGCCTAGGTCAAGCCGTAGGCATAGAGAAGCCGTCGGCATATGACCACCTATGCCGACGGGGGTCGTCGGCATACATCGGCTGTCGGCAGCGCTTCGTATATGTCTACGGCGGCCGGCGGCATAGGGCAAGCTGTCGGCGTACATGTGGGACCGGCTACCCGGGCGACGACATCCGTTTGACGGTGTGAGACCTACACCGAAGGAGCTAACAGGGGCCGTCGGCATAGCTAAGCTGCCATGCCATCGATCCGAGCCCCTCACGCCGGTTAGGTACGCAACGGCCTAGCCGTCGGCATAGGTCCTCGCACCGCCACGTCACCGATCCGCGTGACCTCCTCGATGCGTGGGTGTACCTATGCCGACGGCTGAGCCGTCGACATAGATTTTTGCTATTTTAATTATTTCTTTCTTCTTTCTTTTTTTAAACTAATTTGATTAACTTAAATTCTTTTATTTTAATAATTTCTTTTTTATTTCTATTTTTTCTCAAGGACGTCGCTACCGCCCTGTCACGGAGGGAGGAAACGGGACGGGGTACCTGGGAGGGTAGGAAACACGTCAGGTGTTGCGGTGGGCCCTCCTAGCTATGCGTGTGAAAGTGTGGTGGCATGCGGCTCCGGGTGGTGTCCCCCTCACGGGCGTCTTGGGGCTCCGGGGTGTGGCCCCCCTCCGCGGACGTCACTGTCGCGGTCATTGGGAGGGGGGAGACGTGCGCATCCGGTAGAACGGGAGGGAATCTAGTGGTGGTTTGGGTCCAGGCTGTGTTCGGGGATGCTCCTATGTGCTGACCCATCGCAACCAGGTGGAAGAGTCCACTGGTCAAAGCCCGTCCGGCAAAAGTCAAAGGGCTAGGTCTCCTGGTCTAACGGAGCTTCGTGGTGGCCTCCCTGGTGTAGCTATGCCACCGAAACACCGCGTCGGGTCGTGATGCATGTGTGAAAGTGATGTGGCACGCGTAGACGCCCGTCTTGGGGCTCCGGGGTGTGGCCCCCCTCCGCGGACGTCGCTGTCGCGGTCACTTGGAGGGGGGAGACGTGCGTGTCGGGTAGAACCGGAGGGAATCTATAGTGGTGGTTTGGGTCCAGGCCGTGTTCGGGGATGCTCCTATGTGCTGACCCATCGCAACTAGGTGGAAGAGTCCATTGGTCAAAGCCCGTCTGGCGAAAGTCAAAGGGCTAGATCTCCTGGTCTAACGGAGCTTCGTGGTGGCCACCCGGGTGTAGCTATGCCACCAAAACACCGCATCGGGTCATGATGCATGTGTGAAAGTGATGTGTCACGCATAGATGCCCGTCTTGGGGCTCCGGGGTGTGGCCCCCTCTGCGGATGTCGCTGTCGCGGTCACTTGGAGGGGGGACACATGCGCGTTGGGTAGAACCGGAGGGAATCTATAGTGGTGGGTTGGGTCCAGGACATGTTCAGGGATGCTCCTATGTGCTGACCCATCGCAACCAGGTGGAAGAGTCCACTAGTCAAAGCCCGTCCGATGAAAGTCAAAGGGCTAGATTTCCTGATCTAACGGAGCTTCGTGGTGGCCTCCTGGGTGTAGCTATGCCACCGAAACACCGCGTCGGGTCGTGATGCATGTGTGACAGTGACGTGGCATGCGTAGACGCCCGTCTTGGGGCTTCGGGGTGTGGCCCCCGTCCGTGGACGTCGTTGTCCCGGTCACTTGGAGGGGGGAGACGTGCGCGTCGGGTAGAACCAGTCTATAGTGGTGGGTTGGGTCCAGGCCGTGTTCGGGGATGCTCCTATGTGCTGACCCATCAAAACCCAGTGGAAGAGTCCACTGGTGAAAGCTCGTCTGACAAAAGTCAAAGGGCTAGATCTCCTGGTCTAACAGAGCTTCGTGGTGGCCTCCCGGATGTAGCTATGCCACCAAAACACCGCGTCGGGTCGTGATGCACGTGCGAAAGTTGGTTTGGGTCAAGGCCATGTTCGGGGATGCTCCTATGTGCTGACCCATCGCAACCAGGTGGAAGAGTCCACTGGTCAAAGCCTGTCCAGCGAAAGTCAAAGGGCTAGATCTCATGGTCTAACGGAGCTTCGAGGTGGCCTCTCGGGTGTAGCTATGCCACCGAAACACCACGTCGGGTCGTGATGCATGTGTGAAAGTCATGTGGCATGTGTAGACGCCCGTCCTGGGGCTCCGGGGTGTGGCCCCCCTCCGTGGACGTCGCTGTCGCAGTCACTTGGAGGGGGGAGACGTGCACGTCGGGTAGAACCGGAGGGAATCTATAGTGGTGGTTTGGGTCCAGGCCGTGTTCGGGGATGCTCCTATGTGCTGACCCATCGCAACCAGGTGGAAGAGTCCACTGGTCAAAGCCCGTCCGGCGAAAGTCAAAGGGCTAGATCTCCTGGTCTAACGGAGCTTCGTGGTGGCCTCCCGGGTGTAGCTATGCCACCGAAACACCACGTCGGGTCATGATGCATGTGTGAAAGTGATGTGGCACGCGTAGACGCCCGTCTTGGGGCTCCGGGGTGTGCCCCTTTCGCGGATGTCGGTGTCGCGGTCACTTGGAGGGGGGAGACGTGTGCATCGGGTAGAACCAGAGGGAATCTATAGTGGTGGTTTGGGTCCAGGCCGTGTTCGGGGATGCTCCTATGTGCTGACCCATCGCAACCAGGTGGAAGAGTCCACTGGTCAAAGCCCGTCCGGCGAAAGTCAAAGGGCTAGATCTCCTAGTCTAACGGAGCTTCGTGGTGGCCTCCCGGGTGTAGCTATGCCACCGATACACCACGTCAGGTCGTGATGCATGTGTGAAAGTCTAGTGGCACGCGTAGACGCCCGTCTTGGGGCTCTGAGGTGTGGCCCCTCTCTGCGGCCGTCGCTGTCGCGGTCACTTGGAGGGGGAGACGTGCGTGTCGGGTAGAACCTGAGGGAATCTATAGTGGTGGTTTGGGTCCAGGCCGTGTTCGGGGATTATCCTATGTGCTGACCCATCACAACCAATTGGAAGAGTCCACTGGTCAAAGCCCGTCCAGCGAAAGTCAAAGGGCTAGATCTCCTGGTCTAACGGAGCTTCGTGGTGGCCTCCCGCGTGTAGCTATGCCCCTGAAACACCACGTCAGGTCGTGATGCATGTGTGGAAGTGATGTGGCACGCGTAGACGCCCGTCTTGGGGCTCTCGGGTGTGGCTCCCCTCTACGGACGTCGCTATCGCGGTCACTTGGAGGGGGAAGACACACGCGTCGGGTAGAACCGGAGGGAATCTATTGTGGTGGTTTGGGTCCAGGCTGTGTTCGGGGATGCTCATATGTATTGACCCATCGCAACCACATGGAAGAGTCCACTGGTCAAAGTCCGTCCGGCGAAAGTCAACGGGGCTAGATCTCCTGGTCTAACGGAACTTCGTGGTGGCCTCCCGAGTGTAGCTATGCCACCGAAACATCGCGTTGGGTCGTGATGCTTGTGTGAAAGTCATGTGGCATGCGTAGACGCCTGTCTTGGGGCTCCGGGGTGTGCCCCTCCTCCACGGATTTCGCTGTCGCGGTCACTTGGAGGGGGAGACGTGCGCGTCGGGTAGAACCGAAGGGAATCTATAGTGGTGGTTTGGGTCCAGGCCGTGTTCGGGGATGCTCCTATGTGCTGACCCATCGCAACGAGGTGAAGAGTCCACTGGTCAAAGCCCGTCCGGTGAAAGTCAAAGGGCTAGATCTCCTGGTCTAACGGAGCTTCGTGGTGGCCTCCCGGGTGTAGCTATGCCACCGAAACACCACGTTGGGTCGTGATGCATGTGTGAAAGTGATGTGGCATGCGTAGACGCCCGTCTTGGGGCTCCGGGTTGTGGCCCCCCTCCGCGGACGTCGCTGTCACGGTCACTTGGTGGGGGGAGACATGCGCGTCGGGTAGAACCGGAGGGAATCTATAGTGGTGGTTTGGGTCCAGGCCGTGTTCGGGGATGCTCCTATGTGCTGACCCATCGCAACCAGGTGGAAGAGTCCACTTGTCAAAGCCCGTCCAGCGAAAGTCCAAGGGCTAGATCTCCTGGTGTAACGGAGCTTTGCGGTGGCCTCCCGGGTGTAGCTATGCCACCGATACACCATGTCGGGTCAAGATGCATGTGTGAAAGTGATGTGGCACGCGTAGACGCCCGTCTTGGGGCTCCGGGGTATGGCCCCCCTCTGCGGACGTCACTGTCGCAGTCACTTGGAGGGGGAGACGTGCGCGTCGGGTAGAACCGGAGGGAATCTATAGTGGTGGTTTGGGTCCAGGCCGTGTTCGGGGATGCTCCTATGTGCTGACCCATCGCAACCAGGTGGAAGAGTCCACTGGTCAAAGCCCGTCCGGCAAAAGTCAAAGGGCTAGGTCTCCTGGTCTAACGGAGCTTCGTGGTGGCCTCCCTAGTGTAGCTATGCCACCAAAACACCGCGTCGGGTCGTGATGCATGTGTGAAAGTGATGTGGCACGCGTAGACGCCCGTCTTGGGGCTCCGGAGTGTGGCCCCCTCTGCGGACGTCACTGTCGCGGTCACTTGGAGGGGGAGACGTGAGTGTTGGGTAGAACCGGAGGGAATTTATAGTGGTGGGTTGGGTCCAGGCCGTGTTCGGGGATGCTCCTATGTGCTGACCCATCGCAACCAGGTGGAAGAGTCCACTGGTCAAAGCCTGTCCAACGAAAGTCAAAGGGCTAGATCTCCTGGTCTAACGGAGCTTCGCGGTGGCCTCCCGGGTGTAGCTATGCCACCGATACACCACGTCGGGTCGTGATGCATGTGTGAAAGTGATGTGGCACGCGTAGACGCCCGTCTTGGGGCTCCTGGGTGTGGCCCCCCTCTGCGGACGTCACTGTCGCGGTCACTTGGAGGGGGAGACGTGCGCGTCGGGTGGAACCGGAGGGAATCTATAGTGGTGGTTTGGGTCCAGGCCGTGTTCGGGGATGCTCCTATGTGCTGATCCATCGCAACCAGGTGGAAGAGTCCACTGGTCAAAGCCCGTCCAGCGAAAGTTAAAGGGCTAGATCTCCTTGTCTAACGGAGCTTCGTGGTGGCCTCCCGAGTGTAGTTATGCCACCGAAACACCGCGTCGGGTCGTGATGCATGTGTGAAAGTGATGTGGCACACGTAGATGCCCGTCTTGGGGCTCCGGGGTGTGGCCCCCTCCGCGGATGTCGCGGTCGCGGTCACGTGGAGGGGGGAGACGTGCACGTCTGGTAGAACCGGAGGGAATCTATAGTGGTGGTTTGGGTCCAGGCCATGTTCGGGGATGCTCCTATGTGCTGGCCCGTCGCAACTACGTGGAAGAGTCTACTGGTCAAAGCCCATCCGGTGAAAGTCAAAGGGTTAGATCTCTTGGTCTAACGGAGCTTCGTGGTGGCCTCCCGGGTGTAGCTATGCCACCGAAACACCGCGTCGGGTCGTGATGCATGTGTGAAAGTCATGTGGCACGCGTAGACGCCCGTCTTGTGGCTCCGGGGTGTGGCCCCTCGTCCACGGATTTCGCTGTCGCGGTCAGTTGGAGGGGGAGATGTGCGCGTCAGGTATAACCGAAGGGAATCTATAGTGGTGGTTTGGGTCCAGGCCGTGTTTGGGGATGCTCCTATGCGCTAACCCATCACAACCAGGTGGAAGAGTGTTGGGGAACGTCGCATGGGAAACAAAAATTTTCCTACGCACACGCAAACCTATCCATGGTGATGAGCATCTATGAGAGGGAGAGTGGATCTACATACCCTTGTAGATCACTAAGCGGGAAGCGTTAAGAAACGCGGTTGGTGTAGTCGAACATCTTCGCGATCCAAATCGCCGAGCGTCCCGCGATCTCATCACGATCCGTCCCGCGATCCAATCACGATCCGTCCCGTGAACTCATCACGATCCGTCCCACGATATCATCACGATCCGTCTCATGATCTTGATCACGATCTGTCCCGCGAACTCATCACGATCCGTTCCGCGATCTCATCACGAACTGTCTCGCGATCTCGTTCACGGTCCTTCCGATCTAGCGCCGAACGGACGACACCTCCGCGTTCAGCACACGTGCAGCTTGATGACGATCTCCACCGTCTCGATCCAGCGAGAGGAGGTGGAGAGGAGAGAGAGTTCACTGGCAGCGTGACGGCGCTCCGGTGATGGTGGTGGAGTGATTCCGGCAGGGCTTTGCCTAAGCGCTGCGGAAAACCGATCTAGAGGAGAAACTGTGCACCGGTGAAACGGGTAGCATGTGGCCAGAAATTCTGTCCAAAAACCACCCAATCCACTAGTATATATAGGAGGAGAGGATAGGAGAGGCAGCCAAGGCCTTTGGGTCGGCTGAAATAGGAGGTGGGAGCAATCCTACTTCACCTCCAATCCTAGTTGGAGCAGGATTGCCTCCTATTGGCTGATTTTCCACTTTTTGCTTTAGGACTTTCTCTCCTGCGCCATGGGCTTTTTTGGCTGTTTTCCCAGCCCACTAAGGTCTGGTTATTATTCTCCCACAGCCCATGGACCTCTTGGGGTCGAAATACCCCTCCCGGAGGTCCTCCGGTACACTACCGGCACTCCCGGTACAATACCGATACTCCCGGTACACTACCGATGAGCCCGAAACTTTTCCGGAAACCAAACTGGGACTTCCTATATATGAATCTTTACCTCCGGACCATTCTGGAGCTCCTCGTGATGTCCGGGATCTCATCCCGGACTCCGAACAAACTTCGGTCACCACCATACATAACTCTACACTACCGAAACGTCACCGAACCTTAAGTGTGCAGACCCTGCGGGTTCGAGAACTATGTAGACATGACCGAGACACCTCTACGGTCAATAACCAATGGCGGGACCTGGACGTCCACATTGGTTCCTACATATTCTACGAAGATCTTTATCGGTCGAACCTCTATGTCAAGGATTCAGTTAATCCCGTATATCGTTCCCTTTGTTCTTCGGTATGTTACTTGCCCGAGATTCGATCGTCGGTATCTCCATACCTAGTTCAACCTCGTTACCGGCAAGTCTCTTTACTCGTTCCGTAATACAAGATCCCGCAACTAACAATTAGTCACATTGCTTGCAAGGCTTATTGTGATGTTGCATTACCGAGTGGGCCCCGAGATACCTCTCCGTTACACGGAGTAACAAATCCCAGTCTCGATCCATGCCAACTCAACAGACACCATCGGAGATACCTGTAGAGCACCTTTATAGTCACCCAGTTACGTTGCGACGTTTGATACACACAAGGCACTCCTCCGATATCCGTGAGTTGCATGATCTCATGGTCATAGGAACATATACTTGACATGCAGAAACAGTAGCAATAAACTGACACGATCATATGCTATGTTTGTAGTTTGGGTCTTATCCATCACATCATTCTCCTAATGATGTGATCCCGTTATCAAATGACATCTCATGTCCATGGCTAGGAAACCTTAACCATCCTTTGATCAACGAGCTAGTCCATTAGAGGCATACTAGGGACATGGTTTTGTCTATGTATCCACACATGCATTTAAGTCTCCGATCAATACAATTATAGCATGGATAATAAACGATTATCATGAACAAGGAAATATGATAATAACTAATTTATTATTGCCTCTAGGCCATATTTCCAACAAAGAGTCTGTTGGAAATATGCCCTAGAGGCAATAATAAAATGGTTATTATTGTATTTCCTTGTTCATGATAATTGTCTATTGTTCATGCTATAATTGTGTTAACCGGAAACCGTAATACATGTGTGAATACATAGACCACAACATGTCCCTAGTGAGCCTCTAGTTGGCTAGCTCGTTGATCAATGGATGGTCACGGTTTCATGACCATGGACATTGGATGTCGTTGATAACGGGATCACATCATTAGGAGAATGATGTGATGGACAAGACCCAATCCTAAGCATAGCACAAGATCGTGTAGTTCGTTTGCTAAAGCTTTTCAATGTCAAGTATCATTTCCGTAGACCATGAGATTGTGCAACTCCCGAATACCGTAGGAATGCTTTGGGTGTACCAAACGTCACAACGTAACTAGGTGGCTATAAAGGTGCACTAAGGGTATCTCCGAAAGTGTCTGTTGGGTTGGCACGAATCGAGACTGGGATTTGTCACTCCGTGTGACGGAGAGGTATCTCTGGGCCCACTCGGTAAGACATCATCATAATGAGCTCAATGTGACTAAGGAGTTAGCCACGGGATGATGTATTACAGAACGAGTAAAGAGACTTGCCGGTAACGAGATTGAACAAGGTATAGAGATGCCGACGATCAAATCTCGGGCAAGTATCATACCGATAGATAAAGGGAATTGCATACGGGATTGATTGAATCCCCGACATCGTGGTTCATCCGATGAAATCATCGTGGAGCATGTGGGAGCCAACATCGGTATCCAGATCCCACTGTTGGTTATTGACCGGAGAGGTGTCTCGGTCATGTCTACGTGTCTCCCGAACCCGTAGGGTCTACACACTTAAGGTTTGATGATGCTAGGGTTATAGGGAAATGTTGTACGTGGTTACCGAAGTTAATTTGGTGTCCCGGATGAGATCCCGGACATCACGAAGAGATCCAGAATGGTCCGGAGGTAAAGATTGATATATAGGATGTCAAGTTTTGGTCACCGGAAAGTTTTCGGGCTCATCGGTAGTGTACCGAGAGTGCTGGGAGGGTGCTGGAGGAACCCTGGAAGGGGTGTGACGACCATAGGACTTTGTGGGCCCTTAGAGGAGGTGTGCCAGCCCTTTTTGGGCTGTCCAAGACCTTCTAGAAAGGCCCATGCGGCTGGGATCAAGAGATAAAGGGCAAAAGGGTTTTAAAAGAGGAGATCCACCTCCCTTGTGGGAGGTGGACTCTCCCCTTAGTTCAGCCGAACCTCTCCTCCTTGGAGGAGGGGCCAAGGCAGCCCTCCCTCTCCCTCCTCCTATATATATGCAAGGGTTTGGGCTGATTTGAGACATGACTTCTCTCTCTGTCGGCGCAGCCCTAACCTTTCTCTTCCTCGTTCTCCGTTGTGCTTGGCGAAGCCCTGCCGGAGTACACGTAGCTCCACCGTCACCATGCCGTCGTGCTGCCGGAGCTCTCCCTCAACCTATCCTTCCTCCTTGCTGGATCAATGCGTAGGAGACATCATCGGGCTGCACGTGTGTTGAACACGGAGGCGCCGTTGTTCGGCGTTGAGATCGGAATCCACCGCGATCTGAATCGCTGCGAGTACGACTCCACCAACCGTGTTCTTGTAACGCTTCCGATTAGCAATCGACAGCTCGTTGGTTATTGACCAGAGAGGTGTCTCGGTCATGTCTACGTGTCTCCCGAACCCGTAGGGTCTACACACTTAAGGTTCGATGACGCTAGGGTTATAGGGAAATAGTGTACGTGGTTACCGAAGGTAGTTCGGAGTCCCGGATGGGATCCTGAACGTCATGAGGAGTTCCGGAATGGTCCAAAGACAAAGATTGATATATAGGAAGTGAGGCTTTGGCCACCGGAAGTGTTTCGGGAATTACCGGTAACGTACCGGGACCACCAGAAGGGTTCCGGGGGTCCACCAAGTGGGGCCACCAGCCCCGGAAGGTTTCATGGGCCAAGAGTGGGAGGGAACCAGCCCCTAGGTGGGATGGTGTGCTTCCCACCCCAACCCAAGGCGCAGGAAAGGTGGAGGGAGGGGGAAACCCTAGGTCCAGATGGGCCTAAGGCCCACCTAGGGTTGCGCCCTCCTCTCCTCCCTCTCTGGCCGGCGGCCAAGCCCCATCTAGGGCTGCCGCACCCTCTAGGGTGGGAACCCTAGATGGGGTGCCTCCTCCTCCCTCTCCCTATATATATGTGAGGTTTTGGGGCTGCCCAACACATGGTTTTCTTCCTCTCTCGGCGCAGCCCTACTCCTCCCTCTCCTTGTTCTCCATAGCGCTTGGCGAAGCCCTACCGGAGTCCACGCAGCTCCACCGTCACCACGCCGTCGTGCTGCCGGAGCTCTTCCCCAACCTCTCCTTCCTCCTTGCTGGATCAAGGCGTAGGAGACGTCACCGGGCTACACGTGTGTTGAACGCGGAGGCGCCGTTGTTCGGCGCTGAGATCGGAGTCCACCGCGATCTGAATCGCTACGAGTACGACTCCACCAACCGCGTTCTTGTAATGCTTCCGCTTTGCGATCTTCAAAGGTATGAAGATGCAATCTCTCCCCACTCATTGCTGGTTTCTTCATAGATAGATCTTGGTGACACGTAGGATTTTTTTTTGATTTACTACTACGTCTCCCAACAGTGGTATCAGAGCCAGGTTTATGCGTAGAATCTATGCACGAGTAGAACACAAAGAAGTTGTGGGCGTCGATCTTGTTAATTTGCTTACCACTACTAGTCTTATCTTGATTCGGCGGTATTGTGGGATGAAGCGGCCCGGACCAACTTTACACGTACGCTTACGTGAGACCGGTTCCACCGCCTGACATGCACTTGTTGCATAAGGTGGCTAGCGGGTGTCTGTCTCTCCCACCTTAGTCGGATTGGATTCGATGAAAAGGGTCCTTATGAAGGGTAAATAGCAATTGGCATATCACGTTGTGGTTTTGGCGTAGGTAAGAAACGTTCTTGCTAGCAACCTATAGCAGCCATGTAAAAACTTGCAACTACAAATTAGAGGACGTCTAACTTGTTTTTGCAGCATATGCCTTGTGATGTGATATGGCCAAAAGGATGTGATGTGATGCATTGTGATGTATGAGTTTGATCATGTTCTTGTAATAGGATTCACGACTTGCATGTCGATGAGTATGACAACCGACAGGAGCCATAGGATTTATCTTATTTTATTGTATGACCTGCGTGTCAATCATAAACGCCATATAATTACTTTACTTTATTGCTAAACATTAGCCATAGTAGTAGAAGTAATAGTTGGTGAGACAACTTCATGAAGACACGATGATGGAGATCATGGTGTCATGCCGGTGACAGTGATGATCATGGTGCTCCGAAGATGGAGATCAAAGGAGCAAGATGATATTGGCCATATCATGTCACTATATTGATTGCATGTGATGTTTATCATGTTTATATCTTATTTTCTTAGAATGACGGTAGTAAATAAGATGATCTCTCAATAAAATTTCAAGAAAAGTGTTCACCCTAACTATGCATCGTTGCTAAAGATCGTTGTTCCGAAGCACCACGTGATGATCGGGTGCGATAGGTTCTAACGTTCGCATACAACGGGTCTAAGCCAGATTTACACACGCGAAACACTTAGGTTGACTTGACGAGCCTAGCATGTACAGACATGGCCTCGGAACACGAAAGACCGAAAGGTCGACATGAGTCGTATAGAAGATACGATCAACATGGAGATGTTCACCATGGATGACTAGTCCGTCTCAAGTGATGATCGGACACGGGCTAGTTGACATGGATCATGTATCACTTGGATGACTAGAGAGATGTCTATCTAAGTGGGAGTTCATTAAATAATTTGATTATGTGAACTTAATTATCATGAACTTAGTCTAAAATTGTCTTTACAATCTATATTGTAGATCCAATGGCCAACACAAATGTCAACCTCAACTTCAACGCGTTCCTAGAGAAAACCAAGCTAAAAGATGATGGAAGCAACTATGCGGACTGGGTCCATAGCTTGAGGATCATCCTCATAGCTTCCAAGAGATTGTATGTCCTTGATGCACCGCTAGGTGACCCACCCATTTTCCCAGCAGGCCAAGACGTTACGAACACTTGGCAGTCACGCTACGATGATTACTCCCTTGTTCAGTGCGGCATGCTTTACAGTTTAGAACCGGGGCTCCAAAAGCGTTTTGAGCAACACGGAGCATATGAGATGTTTCAAGAGCTGAAACTGGTTTTCCAAGCTCATGCCCAGGTCGAGAGATATGACGTCTCCAACAAGTTCTTCAGCTGTAAGATGGAGGAGAATAGTTCTGTCAGGGAGCACATACTCAAAATCTCTGGGTTGCACAACTGCTTGACTCAGCTGGGAGTTAATCTCCCGGATGACTCGGTTATTGACAGAAGCCTCCAATCGCTCCCACCTAGCTACAAGAGCTTTGTGATGAACTACAACATCCAGGGTATGGAGAAGTCCATTCCTAAGTTGTACTCGATGCTGAAATCAGCGGAGGTCGAGATCAAAAAGGAGCATCAAGTGTTGATGGTGAATAAGACCACTAGTTTCAAGAAAGGCAAGGGAAAGAAGAACTTCAAGAAGGACAGCAAAGCTGTTGCCGCGCCCGGTAAGCAAGTTGCCGGGAAGAAGAACAAGAATGGACCCAAGCCTGAGACTGAGTGCTTTTATTGCAAGGGTACCGGTCACTAGAAGCGGAACTGCCCCAAGTACTTAGCGGATAAGAAGGCCGGCAACATTAAAGGTATATGTGATATACTTGTTATTGATGTGTACCTAACTAGCGCTCGTAGTAGCTCCTGGGTATTTGATACGGGTGCAGTTGCTCACATTTGTAACTCCAAGCAGGAGCTGCGGAATAAGCGGAGGCTGGCAAAGGACGAGGTGACGATGCGCGTGGGGAATGGTTCCAAGGTCGATGTGATCGCCGTCGGCACGCTACCTCTACATCTACCTTCGGGATTAGTTTTAAACCTTAAAAATTGTTATTTAGTACCAGCTTTGAGCATGAACATTGTATCTGGATCTCGCTTGGTGCGAGATGGCTACTCATTTAAATCTGAGAATAATGGTTGTTCTATTTATATGAGAGAAATGTTTTATGGTCATGCCCCGCTGGTCAATGGTTTATTTTTGATGAATTTCGAATGTGATGTTACACATGTCCATAGTGTGAGTACCAAAAAGTGTAAGGTTGATAACGATAGTCCCACTCACATGTGGCACTACCGCCTTGGTCATATTGGTGCCAAACGCATGAAGAAGCTCCATGCTGATGGACTTTTGGAGTCTCTTGATTTTGAATCATTTGACACGTGCGAAGCATGCCTCATGGGCAAGATGACGAAGACTCCATTCTCCGGAACAATGGAGCGAGCAGCTGACTTGTTGGAAATAATACATACCGATGTATGCGGTCCAATGAGCATCGAGGCTCGTGGTGGCTACCGTTATATTCTCACCCTCACTGATGACTTGAGCAGATATGGGTATGTCTACTTAATGAAATACAAGTCTGAAACCTTTGAAAGGTTCAAGGAATTTTAGAGTGAGGTAGAGAATCAACGTGACAGGAAAATAAAGTGCCTACACTCTGATCGTGGCGGAGAATATTTAAGTCACGAGTTTGGCACGCACCTAAGGAAATGTGTATCGTTTCACAACTCACGCCGCCTGGCACACCTCAGCGAAATGGTGTGTCTGAACGTCGTAATCGCACTCTATTAGATATGGTGTGATCTATGATGTCTCTTACCGACTTACCGCTATCATTTTGGGGATATGCATTAGAGACTGCCGCATTCACTTTAAACAGGGCACCGTCAAAGTCCGTTGAGACGACACCGTGTGAATTATGGTTTGGCAAGAAACCTAAGCCGTCGTTTCTAAAAGTTTGGGGATGCGATGCTTATGTGAAGAAACTTCAACCTGAGAAGCTCGAACCCAAAGCGGAAAAGTGCGTCTTCATAGGATATCCCAAAGAGACTATTGGGTATGCCTTCTACCTCAGATTCGAAGGCAAAGTCTTTGTTGCCAAGAATGTATCCTTTCTCGAGAAAGAGTTTCTCTCGAAAGAAGTAAGTGGGAGGAAAATAGAACTTGATGAGGTAATTGTACCTCCACTCGAACCGAAGAGTAGCGCAACACAGGAAGTTGTTTCTGTGGAGCCTACACCGGCCGGAGAGGAAGTTAATGATGATGATCGTGAAACTTCAGATCAAGTTACTATTGAACGTTGAAGGTCCACTAGGACACGTTCCGCACCAGAGTGGTACAACAACCTTGTCCTGGAGATCATGTTGTTAGACAACGGTGAACCTTCGAACTATGAAGAAGCGATGGCGGGCCCGGATTCCAACAAATGGCTTGAAGCCATGAAATCCAAGATAGGATCCATGTATGAGAACAAAGTGTGGACTTTGGTGGACTTGCCTGATGATAAGAGAGCCATTGAAAATAAATGGATCTTTAAGAAGAAGACTAACGCGGATGGTAATGTGATCGTCTATAAGGCTCGGCTTGTCGCTAAGGGTTATCGACAAGTTCAAGGTGTTGACTACGATGAGACTTTCTCACCCGTAGCGATGCTGAAGTCTGTCTGAATCATGTTAGCAATTGCCGCATTTTATGATTATGAGATCTGACAAATGGATGTCAAAACGGCATTTCTTAATGGCTTCTTTAAGGAAGAACTGTATATGATACAGTCAGAAGGTTTTGTCGATCCTAAAAAAGCTAACAAAGTATGCAAGCTCCAACGCTCCATCTATGGGCTGGTGCAAGCATCTCGGAGTTGGAACATTCGCTTTAATGAGGTGATTAAAGCATTTGGGCTTGTACAGGTTTATGGAGAACCCTGTATTTACAAGAAAGTGAGTGGGAGCTCTGTAGCATTTCTCATATTATATGTGGATGACATACTGATAATGGGAACTGATATAGAACTTTTGGAAAGTGTGAAGGCCTACTTGAATAAATGTTTTTCAATGAAGGACCTTGGAGAAGCTGCTTACATATTAGGCATCAAGATCTATAGAGATAGATCGAGTCACCTCATAGGTCTTTCACAAAGCACATACCTTGACAAGATATTGAAGAAGTTCAATATGGATCAGTCCAAGAAGGGGTTCTTGCCTGTGTTATAGGGTGTGAGATTGAGTACGACTCAATGCCCGACCACGGCTAAGGATAGATAAGAGATGAGTGTCATCCCCTATGCTTTAGCCATAGGCTCTATTATGTATGCCATGCTGTGTACCAGACCTGATGTGAACCTTGCCATAAGTTTGGTAGGGAGGTACCAAAGTGATCCTGGAGCGGAACACTGGACAGCGGTCAAGAATATCCTGAAGTACCTGAAAAGGACAAAGGACATGTTTCTCGTATATGGAGGTGCCGAAGATCTCGTCATAAAGGGTTACGTCGATGCTAGCCTCGACACAGATCCGGACGACTCCAAGTCGCAAACCGGATACGTGTATATTTTGAATGGAGGGGCAGTCAGCTGGTGCAGTAGCAAGCAAAGCATCGTGGCGGCATTTACATGTGAAGCGGAGTACATAGCTGCTTCGGAAGCAGCAAAGGAAGGAGTCTGGATGAAGGACTTCATCACCGACCTAGGAGCAATTCCAAGTGCGTCGGGCCCGATGACTCTATTATGTGAAAACACTGGAGCTATTGCCCTTGCGAAGGAGCCCAGGTTTCACAAGAAGACAAGACACATCAAGCGCCGCTTCAACTCCATCCGTGATTACATTCAGGAGGGAGATATAGATATTTGTAAAGTGCATATGGATCTGAATGTCATAGATCCGTTGACTAAACCTCTCTCATGAGCAAAACATGATCAGCACCAGAATGCTATGGGTGTTCGATTCATCACAATGTAACTAGATTATTGACTCTAGTGCAAGTGGGAGACTGTTGGAAATATGCCCTAGAGGCAATAATAAAATGGTTATTATTGTATTTCCTTGTTCATGATAATTGTCTATTGTTCATGCTATAATTGTGTTAACCGAAACCGTAATACATGTGTGAATACATAGACCACAACATGTCCCTAGTGAGCCTCTAGTTGGCTAGCTCGTTGATCAATAGATGGTCAGGGTTTCATTGCCATGGACATTGGATGTCGTTGATAACGGGATCACATCATTAGGAGAATGATGTGATGGACAAGACCCAATCCTAATCATAGCACAAGATCGTGTAGTTCGTCTGCTAAAGCTTTTCTAATGTCAAATATCATTTCCTTAGACCATGAGATTGTGCAACTCCCGGATACTGTAGGAATGCTTTGGGTGTGCCAAACGTCACAACGTAAATGGGTGGCTATAAAGGTGCACTACGGGTATCTCCAAAAGTGTTTGTTGGGTTGGTATGAATCGAGACTAGGATTTGTCACTCCGTGTGACGGAGAGGTATCTCTGGGCCCACTCGGTACGACATCATCATAATGAGCTCAAAGTGACTAAGGAGTTAGACACGGGATGATGTGTTGAGGAACGAGTAAAGAGACTTGCCGGTAACAAGATTGAACAAGGTATAGGATACTGACGATCGAATGTCGGGCAAGTATCATACCGGTAGACAAAGGGAACTGTATACGGGATTGATTGAATCCCTAACATCGTGGTTCATCCAATGAGATCATCATGGAGCATGTGGGAGATAACATGGGTATCTAGATCCCACTGTTGATTATTGACCGGAGAGGTGTCTCGGTCATGTCTACGTGTCTCCCGAACCCGTAGGGTCTACACACTTAAGGTTCGATGACGCTAGGGTTATAGGGAAATAGTGTACATGGTTATTGAAGGTAGTTAGGAGTCCCGGATGAGATCCCGGATGTCACGAGGAGTTCCGGAATGGTCCGGAGGTAAAGATTCATATATAGGAAGTGAGGATTTGGTCACCGGAAGTGTTCCGGGCATCACCGGTAACGTACCGGGACCACCGGAAGGGTTTCGGTGGTCCAACGGGAGGGCCCACCGGCCTCAGAGGGCTGCATGGGCCACAAGTGGGAGGGAACCAGCCCCTAGGTGGGCTGGTGCGCCTTCCACCCCAGCCCAAGGCGCAGCAAGGTGGGAAGGGGGGCAAACCCTAGGGCCAGATGGGTCCTAGGCCCACCTAGGGCGCCGCCCCTCTCTCCCTCCCTCTGGCCGCCGCCCAGATGGGATCTGGGGCTGTCGCCGGTCCCCTAAGGGGAACCCTAGGGCACATCCCTTCCCCTCCCCTCCTCCTATATATAGTGGTGGGTTTTGGGGCTGCCAACACACGAGTTCCTCTCCTCTCGGCATAGCCCTACTCCTCCCTCTCCTCGTTCTCCATAGTGCTTGGCGAAGCCCTACGGGAGACCACGCAGCTCCACCGTCACCATGCCGTTGTGCTGCCAGAGCTCTCCCTCAACCTCTCCTTCCTCCTTGTTGGATCAAGGCGTAGGAGACGTCACAGGGCTATACGTGTGTTGAACGCGGAGGCGCCGTTGTTCGGCGTTAAGATCGGAGTCCACCGCGATTTGAATCGCTACGAGTATGACTCCACCAACCGCGTTCTTGTAACGCTTCCGCTTAGCAATCTACAAAGGTACGAAAATCCACTCTCCCCTTACTCGTTGCTGGTTTCTCCATGGATAGATCTTGGTGAACACGTAGGATATTTTTCGATTTACTACTATGTCTCCCAACATAGATCTCCTGGTCTAACGAAGCTTCGTGGTGGCCTCCCGGGTGTAGCTATGCCACTGAAACACCACGTCGGGTCGTGCTGCATGTGTGAAAGTGATGTGGCACGCGTAGACGCCCGTCTTGGGGCTCCGGGGTGTGGCCCCCTCTACGGACGTCGCTGTCGCGGTCACTTGGGGGGGGGGGGACGTGCGCATCGGGTAGAACCGGAGGGATTCTATAGTGGTGGTTTGGGTCCAGGCCGTGTTCGGGGATGCTCCTATGTGTTGACCCATCGCAACCAGGTGGAAGAGTCCATTGGTCAAAGCCCGTCCGACGATGCTAGATGGGTTGGCACACCGAGCGGTGCATTAAGGACATAAGCCTTCTGTGTGCAGCAATGAGGACAATCCTCAGATCACGGACCCAGTCCGTAATATTGCTACCATCATCTTTCAACTCTATTTCTCTAGGAACATATAAAAATTCAAGGGAGCTACAGCGCGAGCAAGTAATCTACAACATAATTTGCAAAGACAGAACTGACTATGTTCATGATAATGAGTTCAATTAATCATATTACTAAAGAACTCCCACTCAAATTGACATCCCTCCGGTCGTTCGAGTGATACATGATCCAAATTCACCAACTCAAGTCTGATCATCACGTGAGTTGAGGTGGTTTCAATGGTGAACATCATCATGTTGATCATATCTACTATATGACTCATGTTTGACCTTTCGGTCTCTTGTGTTCCGAGGCCATGTCTGTACATGCTAGGCTCGCCAAGTTTAACCCGAGTGTTCTGCATGTGCAACACTTGCTTGCACCCATTGTATGTGAACTTAGAGTCTATCACACCCGATCATCACGTGGTGTCTCGACACGACGAACTTTCGCAACGGAGCACACTCGGGGAGAACATAATTTATCTTGAAATTAAGTGAGGGATCACCTTATAATGCTACCATCGTCCTAAGCAAAACAAGGTGCATAAAAGGATTAACATCACATGCAAATCATAAGTGACATGATATGGCCATGAACTTGTGCTTTTGATCTCCATCTTGAAAGCAACGGCATGATCTCCATCGTCACCGACATGACACCATGATCTCCATCATCTTGATCTCCATCAACGTGTCGCCAACGGGGTTGTCGCGCCCACCATGCTTCTACTACTATTTCTACCATTTAGCGATAAAGTAAAGCATTACATAGCGCTTAATGATTGACATGCAGGTCATACAATAATAAAAGACAACCCTATGGCTCCTGTCGGTTGCCGTACTCATCAACATGCAAGTCGTGATATTCTATACAACACATGATCATCTCATACATCACATATATCTCATCATGTAATTGGCCATATCACATCACAACATACCCTGCAAAAACAAGTTAGACATCCTCTAATTGTTGTTGCATGTTTTACGTGGCTGCTACGGGTATCTAGCAAGAACAATTATTACCTATGCATAAACCAGAATGGTGATACATAAGTTGCTTTTCAACCTTCTCAAGGACCGCCTTAGTCGAATCTCATCCAACTAAAGTACGAGAAACACACACCCGCCAGCCATCTTTGTGCAACGAAGTTACACGTCAGTCGATGGAACCGGTCTCTCGTAAGCGTACGAGTAAGGTTGGTCCGGACCGCTTCATCCCACAGTACCGCTGAACCAAAACACGACCAAGGGAGGAAGCAATCTAAGCATCAACGCCCACAAACTCTTTGTGTTCTACTCGAGATCTCATCTACACATAGACCTAGCTCTAATACCACTGTTGGGGGACGTTGCATGGGAAACAAAAAATTTCCTACGCACACGCAAGATCTATCCATGGTGATGAGCATCTACGAGAGGGAGAGTGCATCTACATACCCTTGTAGATCGCTAAGCGGGAAGCGTTAAGAAACACGGTTGGTGTAGTCGAACGTCTTCGCGATCCAAATCACTGAGCGTCCCGCGATCTCATCACGATCCGTCCTGCGATCCAATCACGATCTGTCCCGTGAACTCATCACGATCCGTCCCGCGATCTCATCATGATCCGTCTCGCAATCTTGATCATGGTCCTTCCGATCTAGCGCCGAACGGACGGCACCTCCGCGTTCAGCACACGTACAACTCGATGATGATCTCCACCTTCTTGATCCAGCAAGAGGGAGCGGAGAGGTAGAAGAGTTCTCCGGAAGCATGACAGCGCTCCGGCAATGGTTGTGGAGCTATTCCGACAGGGCTTTGCCTAAGCACTGCAGAAATCCGATCTAGAGGAGAAACTATGCACTGGAGGAACGGGTAGCACGTGGCTGAAAATCTTGTGTCAAAACCCTAAAACCCTGTAGTATATATAGGAGGAGAGGAGGAGGAAGCTTGGCTTCCAAGGAGCCAGCCCTTGGGTCGGCCGAACCAGGAGGGAGGAGTCCTCCTCCTCCACTCCTAGTAGGATTAGGACTCCTTCCTAATTTAGCCCTTTTGCCTTTTTCCACCTTTTTCCTTTTGGGATTTTTCTTCCCAGCCGCATGGGCCCTTTGTGGGACTTCCTCCAGCCCACCAAGGGCTGGCATTCATCCTCCCACAGCCCAGGTAGCCTCTTGGGTCGAAATACCCCTCCCGATGGTCTCCCGGTACACTACCGGCACTCCCTGTACACTACCGATAAGCTCGAAACTTTTCCGGCGACCAAAATAGGACTTCCTATATATCAATATTTACCTCCTGACCATTCTGGAGCTCCTCGTGACATACGGGATCTCATACGGGACTCCTAACAACCTTCGGTCAACACCATCCATAACTCTATACTACCGAAACGTCACCAAACCTTAAGTGTGTAGACCCTGCGGGTTCGAGAACTATGTAGACATGACCGAGACACCTCTACAGTTAATAAACAACAGCGGGACCTGGATGCCCATATTGGTTCCTACATATTCTACGAAGATCTTTATCGATCGAACCTCTATGTCAAGGATTCAGTTAATCTCGTATGATGTTCCCTTTGTTCTTCGGTATGTTACATGCCCATGATTCGATCGTCGGTATCTCCATACCTAGTTCAACCTCGTTATCGGCAAGTCTCTTTACTCGTTCTGTAATACAAGATCCCGTGACTAACACTTAGTCACATTGCTTGCAAGGCTTATTGTGATGTTGTATTACCGAGTGGGCCCTGAGATACCTCTCCGTCACACGGAGTAACAAATTCCAGTCTTGATCCATGCCAACCCAACAGACACCCTCAAAGATACCTGTAGAGCATCTTTATAGTCACCCAGTTATGTTGCGACGTTTGATACACACAAGGTACTCCTCCGGTGTCAGTGAGTTGCATGATCTCATGGTCATAGGAACAAATACTTGACATGCAGAAAATAGTAGCAATAAACTGACACGATCATATGCTACGTTTGTAGTTTGGGTCTTGTCCATCACATCATTCTTCTAATGACGTGATCCTGTTATCAAATGACATCTCATGTCCATGACTAGGAAACCTTAACCATCTTTGATCAACGAGCTAGTCAATTAGAGGCATACTAGGGACATGGTGTTGTCTATGTATCCACACATGTATCCGAGTTTCCGTTCAATAAAATTCTAGCATGGATAATAAACGATTATGATGAACAAGGAAATATTATAATAACTAATTTATTATTGCCTCTAGGGCATATTTCCAACCGTCTCCCACTTGCACTAGAGTCAATAATCTAGTTCACATCACCATGTGATTCGCATTGTTATGAATCTAACACCCAATGAGTTCTGGGGCTCGATCATGCTTTGCATGTGAGAGAGGTCTTATAGTCAATGGGTCTGCGACATTTAGATCCGTGTGTACTTTGAAAATCTGTATGTCAAACTGTAAACACTGCTACCACACTCCACCTGGAGCTATTCCAAATGGCTGCTCTACTATACGTATCCGGATTGCTACTAAGAGTCATACGGATTGGTGTCAAAGCTTGCATCGACGTAACTCTTTAGACAAACTCTTTCTTACCTCCATAATCGAGAAACATTTCCTTAGTCTTTTAGTTACTAAGGATGATCTTGACCGCTGTCCTGTGATCCACTCCTAGATCACTCTTGTACCCCTTGACGGACTCATGGCAAGGCACACACAGGTGCGGTACACAGCACGATACTATACAGAGCCTATGGCTAAGGCATAGGGGACGACATTCATACTTTCTCTTTCTTCTGCCGTGGTCGAGCTTTGAGTCTCACTCAACTTCACACCTTACAAAGCAGGCGAGAACACTTGTCTCTGACCAATCCATTTTGAACTCTTTCAAAATCTTGTCAAGGTATGTACTCATTCATAGTCTCATCAAGCATCTTGATCTACCTCTATAGATCTTGATGCTCAACAATTCGCTAGCTTTATCCAGGTCTTCCTTTGAAAAACTCTTTTCAAACAACCGTTTATGCTTTCCAGAAATTCTATATCATTTCCAATCAACAATATGTCAACCACATATGCTTACCAGAAACTCTATAGTGCTCCCACTCACTTTATTGTAAATACAAGTTTCTCATAAACTTTGTATAGACTCAAAAACTTTGATCACCTCATCAAAGTGTATATTCCAACTCCGAGATGCTTGCTTCAGTTCATAGAAGGATCACTGAAGCTTGCACACCTTTTAGCATCCTTAGGACTGACATAACCTTTCCTTAAGGAAGGAAACGATGTTTTGGTATCCATCTGCCAGATTTCATAATTGAAAAATGCAACAACTGCTAACATAATTCCAACAGACTTTAGCATCACTACGAGTGAGAAAGTCTCATCGCAGTCAACTCCTTGAACTTGGCGGAAACTTCTTTGCGACAAGTCGAGCTTTATAAATGGTGACATTCACCACCAGCGTCTGTCTTCATCTTAAAGGTCCATTTGTACTCAACGACCTGCTGTGCAATGAGCAAGTCTACCAAAGTCTATACTTGGTTTTCATACATGGATCCTTTCTCGGATTTCATGGCCTCTAACCATTTGTCAGAATCCGGGCCCATCATCGCTTCTCCACAGCTCGTAGGTTCATCGTTGTCCAACAACATGACCTCCAAGACAGGGTTGTCTTACCGCTCAGGAGCAGTACACATCCTTGTCAACCTACGAGGTTCGATAGTAACTTGATCCGAAGCTTCATGATCATCATCATTTACTTCCTCTTCAACTGACGTAGGTTCCACAGAAACATCTTTCTGCGCTGCGCTACTCTCTGGTTGAAACAAAGGTTCAACAACCTCATCAAGTTCTATCTTCCTCCCACTCAATTCTTTCGAGAGAAACTTTTTCTCGGGAAAGGACCCGTTTTAGCAACGAACACTTTATGCTTGGATCTGAGATAGAAGGTTCACCCAACTATTCTTAGGGTAATCTATGAAGATGCATTTGTCCGCTTTGGGTTTGAGCTCATTAGGTGAAAACATTTTTCCACACAAGCGTCGCAGCCCCAAACATTAAGAAATGACAGCATAGATTTCTATCAAACCATAATTCACACGGTGTCATCTCAATGGATTTAGATGGTTCCCTATTTAAAGTGAATGTAGTTGTCTCTAATGCATAACCCCAAAACTATAGTAGCAAAACGATAAGAGACATCATAGCCCGCACCATATCCAATAGAGCATGACTATGACATTCGGACACACCATCACACTATGGTGTTCCAGGTGGCGTGAGTTGTGAAACGACTTTCACATTGTCTAAAGTTGTATGCCAAACACCTAACTCAGATATTCACCTCCATGATCATATCGCAGACATTTTTATCTTCTTGTCACGATGATCTTAAACTTCACTCTGAATTTGCTTGAAATTTTCAAACGATCCAGACTTGTGTTTCATTAAGTAAACATACACTATATCAACTCAAATCATCAGTGAAGGTAAGAAAATAACGATATCCACCGCACGCTACAAGACTCATTGGATTTCATACATCAACATGTATCATTTCCAATAAATCACTTGCCCGCTCCATCAATCCGGAAAACGGGGTCCTTAGTCATCTTGCCCAAGAGGCATGGTTCGCATGTCTCAACCGATTCGAAATCGAATGAGTCCAAAGATCCATCAACATGAAGTTTCTTCATGCGCTTTATACCAATATGACATTTAGCGGCAGTGCCACAAGTATGTGGTACTATCATTATTAACTTTGTATCTTTTGGCATTAATGTTATGAACATGTGTATTACTATGATCAAGATTCAACAAACCATTCTCACTGGGTGCATGACCATTGAAGGTATTATTCATGTAAACAGAATAACAATTATTCTCTAACTTAAATGAATAACCGTGTTGCAATAAACATGATCTAATCACGTTCATGCTCAACGCAAAACACCAAAGAACATTTATTTAGGTTTATCACTAATCCCGAAGGTAGAGAGAGCGTGCGATGTCGATCACATCAACCTTGGAAACATTTCCAACACACATCATCACCTCACCCTTAGCTAGTCTCCGTTTATTCTGTAGCTTTTACTTCGAGTTACTAACATTTAGCAACCGAACCGGTATCCAATACCCAGGTGCTATTAGGAGTACTAGAAAGGTACACATCAATAACATGTATATCAAATACACTTGTGTCGACGTTGCCAACCTTCTTATCTACCAAGTATCTAGGGTTGTTCCGCTTCAGCGACCGCTCACCTCATAATAGAAGCACTTAGTCTCGGGTTTGGGTTCAACTTTGGGTTGCTTCACTAGAGCAGCAGCTGACTTGCCATCCATGAAGTTTCCCTCCTTGCCCTTGCCGTTCTCGAAACTAGTGGTTTTACTAACCATCAACACTTGATGCTCCTTCTTGATTTCTACCTTCGCGGTGTCAAACATCGCGAACAGCTCAGGGATCATTATTTCTATCCCTGGCATTTTCTAGTTCATCACTAAGTTCTAGTAGCTTAGTGACAGTGACTTGGAGAACTATATCAATCACTATCTTATCTGGAAGATCAACTCCCACTCGATTCAAGCGATTGCAGCACCCAGACAATCTGAGCACATGCTCAACGATTGAGCTATTCTCCTTCATCTTGCAGGCAAAGAATCTTGTTGGAGATCTCATATCTCGCAACACGGGCACGAGCCTGAGATCCTAATTTCAGCTCTTATAACATCTCATATGTTCCGTGACATTCAAAATGTTTCAGAGCCTTAGTTCTAAGTCGTAATGCATGACGCACTAAACTATCAAGTAGTCATCAGAATGTGCCTGTCAGATGTTCACAACATCTACAAACGATGCTAGAGGGGTTGGCACACCGAGCGGTGCATTAAGGACATAAGCCTTCTGTGCAGCAATGAGGACAATCCTCAGATCACAGACCCAGTCTGTAATATTTCTACCATCATCTTTCAACTCTATTTCTCTAGGAACATATAAAATTCAAGGGAGCTACAGCGAGAGCAAGTAATCTACAACATAATTTGCAAAGACACAACTGCCTATGTTCATGATAATGAGTTCAATTAATCATATTACTGAAGAACTCCCACTCAAATTGACATCCCTCCGGTCATTCGAGTGATACATGATCCAAATTCACCAACTCAAGTCCGATCATCACGTGAGTTGAGGTGGTTTCAACGGTGAACATCATCATGTTGATCATATCTACTATATGACTCATGTTCGACCTTTCGGTCTCTTGTGTTCCGAGGCCATGTCTGTACATGCTAGGCCCATCAAGTTTAACCCGAGTGTTCTACATGTGCAACACTGGCTTGCACCCGTTGTATGTGAACTTAGAGTCTATCACACCCGATCATCATGTGGTGTCTCGACACGATGAACTTTCGCAACGATGCACACTCGGGGAGAACACAATTTATCTTGAAATTAAGTGAGGGATCACCTTATAATGCTACCGTCGTCCTAAGAAAAACAAGGTGCATAAAAGGATTAACATCACATGCAAATCATAAGTGACATGATATGGCCATGAACTTGTGCTTTTGATCTCCATCTTGAAAGCATCGGCATGATCTCCATCGTCACCGACATGACACCATGATCTCCATCATCTTGATCTCCATCAACGTGTCGCCAGCAGGGTTGTCGCGCCCACCATGCTTCTACTACTATTGCTACCGTTTAGCGATAAAGTAAAGCATTACATAGCGCTTAATGATTGACACACAGGTCATACAATAATTAAAGACAACCCTATGGCTCCTGCCGGTTGCCGCACTCATCGACATGCAAGTCGTGATATTCTATACAACACATGATCATCTCATACATCACATATATCTCATCATGTAATTGGCCATATCACGTCACAACATACCCTACAAAAACAAGTTAGATGTCCTCTAATTGTTATTGCATGTTTTACGTGGCTGCTGCGGGTATCTAGCAAGAACAATTCTTACCTACGCATAAAGCACAATGGTGATACATAAGTTGCTTTTCAACCTTCTCAAGGACCACCTTAGTCGAATCTCATCCAACTAAAGTACGAGAAACACACACCTGCCAGCCAACTTTGTGCAATGAAGTTACACGTCAGTCGATGGAACCGGTCTCTCGTAAGTGTACGAGTAAGGTTGGTCCGGGCCGCTTCATCCCACAATACCGCTGAACCAAAACACGACCAAGGGAGGAAGCAATCTAAGCATCAACGCCCACAAACTCTTTGTGTTCTACTCGAGATCTCATCTACACATAGACCTAGCTCTGATACCACTGTTGGGGGATGTTGCATGGGAAACAAAAAATTTCCTACGCACACGCAAGATATATCCATGGTGATGAGCATCTATGAGAGGGAGAGTGGATCTTCATACCCTTGTGGATTGCTAAGTGGAAGCGTTAAGATACGCGGTTGGTGTAGTCGAACGTCTTCGCGATCCAAATCGCCGAGCGTCCCACAATCTCATCACGATCCATACCGCGATCCAATCACGATCCTTCCAGCGAACTCATCACGATCCGTCCCGCGATCTTATCATGATCCGTCTCGCAATCTTGATCAGGGTCCTTCCAATCTAGCGCCGAACGGACGACACCTCCGCGTTCAGCACACGTACAGCTCGATGACGATCTCGGCCTTCTTGATCCAGCAAGAGGGAGCGGAGAGGTAGAAGAGTTCTCCGGCAGCATGACGGTGCTCCGACAATGGTGGTGGAGCTATTCCGGCAGGGCTTCGCCTAAGAACTGCAGAAATCCGATCTAGAGGATAAACTATGCACTGGAGGAACGGGTAGCACGTGGCTAAAAATCTTGTGTCAAAACCCTAAAACCCTCTAGTATATATAGGAGGAGAGGAGGAGGAGGCTTGGCTCCCAAGGAGCCAGCCCTTGGGTCAGCCGAACCAGGAGGGAGGAGTCCTCCTCCACCACTCCTAGTAGGATTAGGACTCCTTCCTAATTTAGCCCTTTTGCCTTTTTCCACCTTTTTCCTTTTGGGATTTTTCTTCCCAGCCGCATGGGCCCTGTGTGGGACTTCCTCCAGCCCACTAAGGGCTGGTATTCATCCTCCCACAGTGCATGTCAGGCGGTGGAACCAGTCTCATTTAAGCATACGTGTAAAGTCGGTCCGGGCCGCTTCATCCCACAATACCGCCGAATCAAGACAAGACTAGTAGTGGTAAGCAAATTAACAAGATCAACGCCCACAACTGCTTTGTGTTCTACTCGTGCAAAGATTCTACGCATAGACCTAGCTCTGATACCACCGTTGGGAGACGTAGTAGTAAATCAAATTTTTTCCTACGATCACCAAAATCTATCCATGGAGAAACCTGCAACGAGTGGGGAGAGATTGCATCTTCATACCTTTGAAGATCGCTAAGCGGAAGCGTTACAAGAACGCGGTTGGTGGAGTCATACTCGCAGCGATTCAGATCGCGGTGGATTCCGATATCAGCGCCGAACAACGGCGCCTACGCGTTCAACACACGTGCAACATGGTGACGTCTCCTATGCCTTGATCCAGCTAGGAGGAAGGAGAGGTTGAGGGAGAGCTCCGGCAGCACGACGGCATGGTGACGGTGGAGCTACGTGAACTCCGGCAGGGCTTCGCCAAGCGCTACGGAGAACGAGGAAGAGGAAGGGTAGGGCTGCACCTAGAGAGAAAGAAGTCGGGTCTCAAATCATCCCAAACCCTTGAATATATATAGGAGGAGGGAGAGGGAGGGCTGCCTTTGCCCCTCCTCCAAGGAGGAGAGCTTCGGCCGAAGGTGGGGAAGAGTCCACCTCCCACAAGGGAGGTGGATCTCCTCCTTTTAAATCCTTTTTCCCTTTATCTCTTGATCCCAGCTGCATGGGCCTTTCTATAAGGTCTTGGCCATCCCACTAAGGGATGGCACACCTCCTCTAAGGGCCCACTAAGTCCTTTGGTCGTCACACCCCTCCCGGGGGTCCTCCGGCACCCTCCCGGCACTCCCGGTACACTGCCGATGAGCCCGAAAACTTTCCGGTGACCAAAACTGGACTTCCTATATATCAATCTTTACCTCCGGACCATTCCGGAGCTCCTCGTGATGTCCGGGATCTCATCCGGGACTCCGAAAAACCTTCAGTAACCACGTACAACATTTCCCTATAACCCTAGCGTCATCGAACCTTAAGTGTGTAGACCCTACGGGTTCGGGGGACATGTAGACATGACCGAGACACCTCTCCGGTCAATTACCAACCGCGGGATCTGGGTACCCATGTTGGCTCCCACATGCTCCACGATGATTTCATCGGATGAACCACGATGTCAGGGATTCAATCAATCCCGGATACAATTCCCTTTGTCTATCGGTATGATACTTGCCCGAGATTCGATCGTCGGTATCTCCATGCCTTGTTCAATCTCGTTACTGGCAAGTGTCTTTAGTCGTTCCGTAATACATCATCCCATGACTATCTCCTTAGTCACATTGAGCTCATTATGATGATGTCTTACCGAGTGGGCCCAGAGATACCTCTCCGTCACACGGAGTGACAAATCCCAGTCTCGATTCGTGCCAACCCAACAGACACTTTCGGAGATACCCGTAGTGCAACTTTATAGCCACCCAGTTACTTTGTGACGTTTGGCACACCCAAAGCATTCCTACGGTATCCGGGAGTTTCACAATCTCATGGTCTAAGGAAACGATACTTGACATTGAAAAGCTTTAGCAAACGAACAACACGATCTTGTTCTATGCTTAGGATTGGGTCTTGTCCATCACATCATTCTCCTAATGATGTGATCCCGTTATCAACGACATCCAATGTCCATGGTCATGAAACCGTGACCATCTATTGATCAACGAGCTAGTCAACTAGAGGCTCACTAGGGACATGCTGTGGTCTATGTATTCACACATGTATTATGGTTTCCGGTTAACACAATTATAGCATGAACAATAGACAATTATCATGAACTAGGAAATACAATAATAACCATTTTATTATTGCCTCTAAGCCATATTTCCAACAGTTGTTGGGAGACGGAGTAGTAAATAATTTTTTTTGCTACGATCACCAAGAGCTATCCATGGAGAAACCAGCAACGAGTGGGGAGTGATTGCATCTTCATACCTTTGAAGATATCTAAGCGGAAGCGTTACAAGAACGCGGTTGGTGGAGTCGTACTCGCTGCAATTCATATCGCGGTGGATTCCGATCTCAGCGCCGAACAACTGCGCCTCCACGTTCAACACATGTGCAGCCCGGTGACGTCTCCTACGCTTTGATCCAGCAAGGAGTAAGGAGAGGTTGAGGGAGAGCTCCGGCAGCACGACGGCGTGGTGACGGTGGAGCTATATGAACTCCGGCAGGGCTTGGCCAAGCGCTACGGAGAACGAGGAAGAGGAAGGGTAGGGCTGCACCGAGAGAGAAAGAAGTCGTGTCTCAAATCAGCCCAAACCCTTGAATATATATAGGAGGAGGGAGAGGGAGGGATGCCTTGGCCCCTCCTCCAAGGAGGAGAGCTTTGGCCGAAGGTGGGGAAGAGTCCACCTCCCACAAGGGAGGTGGATCTCCTCCTTTTAAATCCTTTTTGCCTTTATCTCTTGATCCCAACCACATGGGCCTTTCTAGAAGGTCTTGGCCAGCCCACTAAGGGCTGTCACACCTCCTCTAAGGGCCCACGAAGTCCTTTGGTCGTCACACCACTCCCGAGGGTCCTCCGGCACCCTCCCACCACTCCCGATACACTACCGATGAGCCCGAAAACTTTCCGGTGACCAAAAACCGGACTTCCTATATATCAATCTTTACCTCCGGACCATTCCGGAGCTCCTCATGATGTACAAGATCTAATCTGGGACTCCGAATAAACTTCAGTAACCACGTACACCATTTCCCTATAGCCCTAGCGTCATCGAACCTTAAGTGTGTAGACCCTACGGGTTCGGGAGACATGTAGACATGACCGAGACACCTCCCCAGTCAATAACCAACAACGGGATCTGGATACCCATGTTGTCTCCCACATGCTCCATGATGATTTCATTGGATGAACCACGATGTCGGGGATTCAATCAATCCCGTATACAATTCCCTTTGTCTATCGGTATGATACTTGCCCGAGATTCGATCGTCGGTATCTCTATACCTTGTTCAATCTCGTTACCGGCAAGTCTCTTTACTCGTTCCATAATACATCATCCCGTGACTAACTCCTTAGTCACATTGAGCTCATTATGATGATGTCTTACCGAGCGGGCCCAGAGATACCTCTCCGTCACACGGAGTGACAAATCCCAGTCTCGATTCGTGCCAACCCAACAGACACTTTCGGAGATACCCATAGTGCACCTTTATAGCCACCCAGTTATGTTGTGACATTTGGCACACCCAAAGCATTCCTATGGTATCCAGGAGTTGCACAATCTCACGGTCTAAGGAAACGATACTTGATATTGAAAAGCTTTAGCAAACGAACTACACGATCTTGTGCTATGCTTAGGATTGGGTCTTGTCCATCACATCATTCTCCTAATGATGTGATCCCGTTATCAACGACATCCAATGTCCATGGTCATGAAACCATGACCATGTATTGATCAACGAGCTAGTCAACTAGAGGCTCACTAGGGACATGTTGTGGTCTATGTATTCACACATGTATTACGGTTTCTGGTTAACACAATTATAGCATGAACATTAGACAATTATCATGAACTAGGAAATACAATAATAACCATTTTATTATTGCCTCTAGGGCATATTTCCAACAGTCTCCCACTTGCACTAGAGTCAATAATCTAGTTACATTGTGATGAATCGTACACCCATAGCATTCTGGTGTTGATCATGTTTTGCTCGTGAGAGAGGTTTAGTTAACGGATCTGCGACATTCAAATCCGTATGCACTTTACAAATATCTATATCTCCCTCCTGAATGTAATCACGGATGGAGTTGAAGCGGTGCTTGATGTGTCTTGTCTTCTTGTGAAACCTGGGCTCCTTCGCAAGGGCAATAAGTGTTGTCACAGAGTAGAGTCATCGGGCCCGACGCACTTGGAATTACTCCTAGGTCGGTGATGAACTCCTTCATCCAGACTCCTTCCTTTGCTGCTTTGGAAGCAGCTATGTACTCCGCTTCACATGTAGATGCCGCCACGACGCTTTGCTTGCTGCTGCACCAGCTGACTGCCCCTCTGTTCAAAATATACACGTATCCGGTTTGCGACTTGGAGTCGTCCGGATCTGTGTCAAAGCTAGCATCGACATAACGCTTTACGACGAGCTCTTCGGCACCTCCATATACGAGAAACATGTCCTTTGTCCTTTTTAGGTACTTCAGGATATTCTTGACCGCTATCCAGTGTTCCGCTCCGGGATCACTTTGGTACCTCCCTACCAAACTTATGGCAAGGTTCACATCAGGTCTGGTACACATCGTCGCATACATAATAGAGCCTATGGCTGAAGCATAGGGGATGACACTCATCTCTTCTCTATCCTCTGCCGTGGTTGGGCATTGAGTCGTACTCAATCTCACACCTTGTAACACAGGCAAGAACCCCTTCTTGGACTGATCCATATTGAACTTCTTCAATATCATTTCAAGGTATGTGCTTTGTGAAAGACCTATGAGGCGCCTCGATCTATCTCTATAGATCTTATTACCTAATATGTAAGCAGCTTCTCCAAGGCCCTTCATTGAAAAACACTTATTCAAGTAGGCGTTCACACTTTCCAAGAGTTCTATATCATTTCCCATTATCAGTATGTCATCCACATATAATACGAGAAATGCTACAGAGCTCCCACTCACTTTCTTGTAAATACAGGGTTCTCCATAAACCTGTACAAATCCAAACACTTTAATCACTTCATTAAAGAAAATGTTCCAACTCCGAGAAGCTTGCACCAGCCCATAGATGGAGCGCTGGAGCTTGCATACCTTGTTAGCATCTTTAGGATCGACAAAACCTTCCGGCTGCATCATATATAGTTCTTCCTTGAGGAAGCCATTAAGGAATGCCGTTTTGACGTCCATTCGCTAGATCTCATAATCATAAAATGCGTTAATTGCTAACATGATTCGGACAGACTTCAGCATCGCTACGGGTGAGAAACTCTCATCATAGTCAACTCCTTGAACTTGTCGATAACCCAAGCCGAGCCTTATAAACGGTCACATTACCATCCGCGTCAATCTTCTTCTTAAAGATCCATTTATTTTCAATGGCTCGCTTATCAACAGGCAAGTCCACCAAAGTCCACACTTTGTTCTCATACATGGATCCTATCTCGGATTTCATGGCTTCAAGCCATTTGTTGGAATCTGGGCCCGCCATCGCTTCTTCATAGTTCGAAGGTTCACTGTTGTCTAACAACATGATCTCTAGGACAGGGTTGCCATACCACTCTGGTGCGGAACGTGTCCTAGTGGACCTTCGACGTTCAATAGTAACTTGATCTGAAGTTTCATGATCATCATCATTAACTTCCTCTCCAGCCGGTGTAGGCTCCACAGAAACAACTTCCTGTGCTGCGCTACTCTCCGGTTCGAGTGGAGGTACAATTACCTCATCAAGTTCTATTTTCCTCCCACTTACTTCTTTCGAGAGAAACTCTTTCTCGAGAAAGGATTCATTCTTGGCAACAAAGACTTTGCCCTCGGATCGTAGGTAGAAGGTATACCCAATAGTCTCTTTGGGATATCCTATGAAGATGCACTTTTCCGCTTTGGGTTCGAGCTTCTTAGGTTGAAGTTTCTTCATATAAGCATCGCATCCCCAAACTTTTAGAAACGACAGCTTAGGTTTCTTTCCAAACCATAATTCATACGGTGTCGTCTCAACGGATTTTGGCGGTGCCCTATTTAAAGTGAATGCGGCAGTCTCTAATGCATATCCCCCAAATGTTAGCACTAAGTCGGTAAGAGACATCATAGATCATACCATATCTAATAGAGTGCGATTACGATGTTCAGACACACCATTTCGCTGAGGTGTGCCAGGCGGCATGAGTTGTGAAACAATTCCACATTTCCTTAGGTGCGTGCCAAACTCGTCACTTAAATATTCTCCGCCAGGATCAGATCGTAGGCACTTTATTTTCCTGTCACGTTGATTTTCTACCTCACTCTGAAATTCCTTGAACCTTTCAAAGGTTTCAGACTTATGTTTCATTAAGTAGACATACCCATATCTACTCAAGTCATCAGTGAGGGTGAGAACATAACGGTAGCCACCACGAGCCTCGACACTCATTGGACCGCATACATCGGTATGTATTATTTCCAAAAAGTCAGTTGCTCGCTCCTTTCTTCCGGAGAACGGAGTCTTGGTCATCTTGCCCATGAGGCATGGTTCGCACGTGTCAAATGATTCGAAATCAAGAGACTCCCAAAGTCCATCAGTATGGAGCTTCTTCATGCGTTTGACACCAATATGACCAAGGCGGCAGTGCCACATGTAAGTGGGGCTATCGTTATCAACCTTACACTTTTTGGTACTCACACTACGGACATGTGTAACATCACGTTCGAGATTCATCAAAAATAAACCATTGACCAGCGGGGCATGACCATAAAACATTTCTCTCATATAAATAGAACAACCATTATTGTCAGATTTAAATGAGTAGCCATCTCGCATTAAGCGAGATCCAGATACAATGTTCATGCTCATAGCTGGTACTGAATAACAATTATTAAGGTTTAACACTAATCCCGAAGGTAGATGTAGAGGTAGCATGCCGACGGCGATCACATCGACCTTGGAACCATTCCCGACGCGCATCGTCACCTCGTCCTTTGCCAGCCTCCGTTTATTCCGCACCTCCTGCTTGGAGTTACAAATGTGAGCAACTGCACCGGTATCAAATACCCAGGAGCTACTATGAGCGCTGGTTAGGTACACATCAATAACAAGTATATCACATATACCTTTAATGTTGTCGTCCTTCTTATCCGCTAAGTACTTGGGGCAGTTCCGCTTCCAGTGACCGGTACCCTTGCAATAAAAACACTCAGTCTCAGGCTTGGGTCCATTCTTGTTCTTCTTCTTCCCGGCAACTTGCTTACCGGGCGCGACAACAGCTTTGCTGTCCTTCTTGAAGTTCTTCTTACCCTTGCCTTTCTTGAAACTAGTGGTCTTATTCACCATCAACACTTGATGCTCCTTTTTGATCTCGACCTCCGCTGATTTCAGCATCGAGTACAACTCAGGAATGGACTTCTCCATCCCTTGCATGTTGTAGTTCATCACAAAGCTCTTGTAGCTAGGTGGAAGCGACTGGAGGATTCTGTCAATGCCCGAGTCATCCGGGAGATTAACTCCCAGCTGAGTTAAGCGGTTGTGTAGCCCAGACATCTTGAGGATGTGCTCACTGACAGAACTATTCTCCTCCATCTTACAGCTAAAGAACTTGTCGAAGATGTCATATCTCTGGACCCGAGCATGAGCTTGGAAAACCAGTTTCAGCTCTTGGAACATCTCATATGCTCCGTGTTGCTCAAAACGCTTTTGGAGCCCCAGTTCTAAACTGTAAAGCATGCCACGCTGAACAAGGGAGTAATCATCGCAGCGAGAATGCCAAGCGTTCGCAACGTCTTGCTCTGCTGGGAGAAGGGGTGGGTCACCTAGTGGTGCATCAAGGACATACAATTTCTTGGAAGCTATGAGGATGATCCTCAACCCACGGACCCAGTCCGCATAGTTGCTTCCATCATCTTTCAGCTTGGTTTTCTCTAGGAACGCGTTGAAATTTAGGGTGACATTTGCGTTGGCCATTGGATCTACAATATAGATTGTAAAGGCAATTTTAGACTAAGTTCATGATAATTAAGTTCACATAATCAAATTATTTAATGAACTCCCACTTAGATAGACATCTCTCTAGTCATCCAGGTGACACATGATCCATGTTAACTAGCCCGTGTCCGATCATCACGCGAGACGGACTAGTCATCCATGGTGAACATCTCCATGTTGATCGTATCTTCTATACGACTCATGTTCGACCTTTCGGTCTTCCGTCTTCCGAGGCCATGTCTGTACACGCTAGGCTCGTCAAGTCAACCTAAGTGTTCCGCGTGTGTAAATCTGGCTTACACCCGTTGCATGTGAGCATTAGAGCCTATCAGACCCGATCATCACGTGGTGCTTCGGAACAATGATCCTTAGCAACGGTGCATAGTTAGGGTGAACACTTTTGTTGAAATTTTATTGAGAGATCATCTTATTTACTACCGTCGTTCTAAGCAAATAAGATGTAAACATGATAAACATCACATGCAATTAATATAGTGACATGATATGGCCAATATCATCTTGCTCCTTTGATCTCCATCTTCGGGCCACCATGATCATCACTGTCACTGGCACGACACCATGATCTCCATCATCATGATCTCCATCATTGTGTCTTCATGAAGTAGGTCTCGCCAACTATTACTTCTACTACTATGGCTAACATTTAGCAATAAAGTAAAGTAATTACATGGCATTTATGATTGACACGCAGGTCATACAATAAAATAAGACAACTCCTATGGCTCTTGCCGGTTGTCATACTCATCGACATGCAAGTCGTGAATCCTATTACAAGAACATGATCAATCTCATACATCACAATGAATCACATCACATCCTTTGGCCATATCACATCACAAGGCATATGCTGCAAAAACAAGTTAGACGTCCTCTAATTTGTAGTTGCAAGTTTTTACGTGACTGCTATAGGTTTCTAGTAAGAACATTTCTTACCTACGCCAAAACCACAACGTGATATGCCAATTGCTATTTACCCTTCATAAGGACCCTTTTCATTGAATCCAATCCGACTAAGGTGGGAGAGACAGACACCCGCTAGCCACCTTATGCAACAAGTGCATGTCAGGCGGTGGAACCGGTCTCATGTAAGTGTATGTGTAAAGTCGGTCCGGGCCGCTTCATCCCACAATACCGCCGAATCAAGATAAGACTAGTAGTGGTAAGAAAATTAACAAGATCGACGCCCACAACTGCTTTGTGTTCTATTCGTGCATAGATTCTACGTATAGACCTAGCTCATGATGCCACTGTTGGGAGAGGTAGTAGTAAATCAAAAATTTTCCTATGATCACCAAGATCTATCCATGGAGAAACCAGCAACGAGTGGGGAGAGATTGCATCTTCATACCTTTGAAGATCACTAAGCGGAAGCGTTCCAAGAACGCGGTTGGTGGAGTCGTACTCGCAGCGATTCAGATCGCGGTGGATTCCGATCTCAGCGCCGAACAACGGCGCCTCCGCGTTCAACACAAGTGCAGCCCGGTGACATCTCCTACGCCTTGATCCAGCAAGGAGGAAGGAGAGGTTGAGGGAGAGCTCCGGAAGCACGATGGCGTGGTGACGATGGAGCTACATGAACTCCGGCAGGGCTTTGCCAAGCGCTACGGAGAACGAGGAAGAGGAAGGGTAGGGCTGCACTGAGAGAGAAAGAAGTCGTGTCTCAAATCAGCCCAAACCCTTGAATATATATAGAAGAAGGGAGAGGGAGGGCTGTGTTGGCCCCTCCTCCATGGAGGAGAGCTTCGGCCGAAGGTGGGGAAGAGTCCACCTCCCACAAGGGAGGTGGATCTCCTCCTTTTAAATCCTTTTTCCCTTTATCTCTTGATCCCAGCCGCATGGGCCTTTCTAGAAGGTCTTGGCCAGCCCACTAAGGGCTGTCACACCTCCTCTAAGGGCCCACAAAGTCCTTTGGTCGTCACACCCCTCCCGGGGTTCCTCCGGCACCCTCCCGGCACTCCCGATACACTACCGATGAGCCCAAAAACTTTTCGGTGACCAAAACTGGACTTCCTATATATCAATCTTTACCTCCGGACCATTCCGAAGCTCCTCGTGATGTCCGGGATCTCATCCGAGACTCCGAACAACCTTAGGTAACCACGTACAACATTTCCCTATAACCCTAGCGTCATCGAACCTTAAGTGTGTAGACCCTATGGGTTCGGGAGACATGTAGACATGACTGAGACACCTCTCCGGTCAATAACCAACAGCGGGATCTGGATACTCATGTTTGCTCCCACATGCTCCACGATGATTTCATCGGATGAACCATGATGTCGGGGATTCAATCAATCCCGTATACAATTCCCTTTGTTTATCGGTATGATACTTGCCCGAGATTCGATCGTCGGTATCTCTATACCTTGTTCAATCTCGTTACCGGCATGTCTCTTTACTCATTCCGTAATAGATCATCCTGTGACTAAATCCTTAGTCACATTGAGCTCATTATGATGATGTCTTACCGAGTGGGCCCAGAGATACCTCTCCGTCACATGGAGTGACAAATCCCAGTCTCGATTCGTGCCAACCCAACAGACACTTTCGGAGATACCTGTAGTGCACCTTTATAGCCACCTAGTTACGTTGTGACGTTTGGCACACCCAAAGCATTCCTACGGTATCCGAGAGTTGCACAATCTCATGGTCTAAAGAAATGATACTTGACATTGAAAAGCTTCAGCAAACGAACTACACGATCTTGTGCTATGTTTAGGATTGGGTCTTGTCCATCACATCATTAGGACTCCTAATGATGTGATCCCGTTATCAACGACATCCAATGTCCATGGTCATGAAACCGTGACCATCTATTGATCAACGAGCTAGTCAACTAGAGGCTCACTAGGGACATGTTGTGGTCTATGTATTCACACATGTATTACGGTTTCCGGTTAACACAATTATAGCATGAACAATAGACAATTATCATGAACTAGGAAATACAATAATAACCATTTTATTATTGCCTCTAGGGCATATTTACAACAAATAGGACTTCCTATATATCAATCTTTACCTCCTGACCATTCCGGAGCTCCTCGTGACGTCCAGGATCTCATACGGGACTCCGAAAAACCTTCGGTCACCACCATCCATAACTTTATACTACCGAAACATCACCAAACCTTAAGTGTGCAGACCCTGCGGGTTCGAGAACTATGTAGACATGACCGAGACACCTCTACAGTAAATAACCAATAGCGGGACCTGGAAGCCCATATTGGTTCCTACATATTCTACGAAGATCTTTATCGGTCGAACCTCTATGTCAAGGATTCAGTTAATCCCGTATGATGTTCCCTTTGTTCTTCGATATGTTAGTTGCCTGAGATTTGATCGTCGGTATCTCCATACCTAGTTCAACCTCGTTACCGGCAAGTCTCTTTAATTGTTCCGTAATACAAGATCCCATGACCAACACTTAGTCACATTGCCCTCAAGGCTTATTGTGATGTTGTATTACCGAGTGGGCCCTGAGATACCTCTTCGTCACACGGAGTAACAAATTCCAGTCTTGATCCATGCCAACCCAATAGACACCCTCGGAGATACCTGTAGAGCACCTTTATAGTCACCCAGTTACGTTGCGACGTTGATACACACAAGGTACTCCTCCGGTGTCAGTGAGTTGCATGATCTCATGGTCATAGGAACAAATACTTGACATGCAAAAAACAATAGCAATAAACTGACATGATCATATGCTACGTTTGTACTTTGGGTCTTGTCCATCACATCATTCTCCTAATGACGTGATCCCGTTATCAAATGACATCTCATGTCCATGACTAGGAAACCTTAACCATCTTTGATCAACGAGTTAGTCAATTAAAGGCATACTAGGGACATGGTGTTGTCTATGTATCCACACATGTATCTGAGTTTCCGATCAATACAATTCTAGCATGGATAATAAACGATTATCCTAAACGAGGAAATATGATAATAACTAATTTATTATTGCCTCTAGGGCATATTTTCAACAGTAAGGGCTAGATCCGCCGGTCGACTCTAGGTTAGACGAGGAGATCTATCCCTTTGTCTTTCGTCAGACGGGCTTTGACCAGTGGACTCTTCCACCTGGTTGCGATGGGTCAGCACATAGGAGCATCCCCGAACACGGTCTAGACCCAACCCACCACTGGATTCCCTTTGGTTCTACCCGGCGCGCATGTTTCCCCCCTCCAAGTGACCGCGACAGCGACGTCTGCGGAGGGGGGCCACACCCCGGAGCCCCATGACGCCCGTGAGGTGGGACACCACCCGAAGCCGCGTGCCACCACACTTTCACACGCGTAGCTAGGAGGGCACACCGCAACACCTGACGTGTTTCCTACCCTCCCAGGTACCCCATCCCGTTTCCTCCCTTCGTGACAGGGCGGCAGCGACGTCCGTGAGGGGAGGCAATCGATATATAATTCAGGTATGTTTTTTTACATAAGACACATTTAAGTTAATCAAATTAGTTTTGAAAAAAAAGAAAGAAAAAAAGAAATAATTAAAATAGAAAAAATAATGAAAATATATGCCGGCGGCTAAGCCGGCGGCATAGGTACACTCACGGACCGAGGAGGTCATGCGGATCGATGACGTGGCGGTGCGAGGACCTATGCCGACAGCTAGGCCGTCGGCATAGGGGAACCTTATCCCCTCGAAGGCGGATCCTCCTCCACTCATTCCTCTCTCGCCTCGCACCCCTCTGCCTCCACCCGCCCCGCAGTGCCGCCGGCCATCGTTGCCGCCCCTCCCCACGCCGCTCGCCCCCGTCCCCGCCCCGCCCCGCCCCGCTCACCCCCGTCCCCGCCCTGCCCCGCTCACCCCCGTCCTCGCCCCGCAGCGCCGCCGGCCGTCCCCGCCCGCTCCGTCCCTGCCCCCTTCCCTCCCCGCACCGGCCCGACCGTCCCCGCCCCGCACCGGCCTGGTGGTGAAGTGGTCGCGGCCGCGGCTCCGGCCGTCCGGCGCCCCCTTGCCGACCCTCCTCTACTGGTTAGCACCGGCTTCGGTGGTCCAACGTCCCCCGTCCCCCCGACCAAACGAACCTCTAGGTGAGCATTTTTTTCCTTCAATTTTTTTAGTGCTTTCTACTGTTTTTAGGTGGATGGATGAATAGATGGATGGAATGTAGATATAGTTAGTTTGTTAGATACATATTTGTTAGATATAGTTAGTTTGCAAAATATTTGTTAGATATAGTTAGTTTGCAAAATATTGATATAGATATAGTTAGTTTGTTGGATGCATAGATACATAGTTGTTAGATATAGTTAGTTTTTTGTTCATGATGGTGTTGTTACAAAATAATTATGAAAATAGTTATTTGAGATAAATGGTAACTTGTTCATTAGGATTTAACATTTCTAACATTTTGAATGTGAAACTTTAAGTGGATGAATGCATGTGTAAATTTTTAAATATGCTCTATGAGTTGTGATGTTCTAAATATTGGTCGCGATGGAATTTGCAGGCTTTGTGGTGTTGCATTTCATCGGAGTGACCGTCGTCCGATGCATTGGTCCCTGAGCAGCCCTCTGCTGTTCGACTACTTCCTCTACAGCCGAGGGTGAGCTACAAATCCACCACCTCCTCATCTGCTTTTTTTATGTCACTAGATTTTCTTTTCACGTCAAGTCCTGTAACCTAGGCGTCTCCCGTCCGAAAGGGTTGCATCGATAAATATGCATTCAATTTCATATTTATCACCGCTACTCTTTTGGATTGTCCAGTGTTTTCCACGGACAGCCCGAGGATGTGTAGATTTGGTACGTTCTCCATGCCCTACCCCGTTCCGAGACAAGATTTCGGTGGCGCCTCCCCGTTGTTCTCAGGAGCACATTCTATTGGCTATTTGCCGAGACGTGTATTTGGAGAACAGCGGGGAGGTGCTGCCAAAATTTTGTCTCGGAACGGGATAGAGCATGGAGAACGTACTCAATCTAGACATCCTTGGGTGGGATTAGGACCCATCTTTACCTATTAGAGATGTTGGATTCACCGTAGAAGAAAATAAAAATTTGATGTGATTAATTCAAATGAATCCTTAATTTTGTTTTGGGGCTCCCAATAAAATAGAGGATGGCAGATAATCAGTGGATGTACAATGGTTTTATCCGTCGAAATCAAGTAACATCAGAGTGGATCGCGAAAACCAATGTGTATTTGAAGGATATATTCCGTAGTCCAATGAGAATTATCCCACCATGCCCATGTGCGAGATGTGGAAGATGTCACCGTAAAAATCAGAAGGACATGACTGACCACCTTCGCACGCACGGATATATGTCAAACTTTGACATGCCACCGATAAACTTAGCTGAGCATGACCATGGCAGAGAGGAGGTGATGCGACAACGCATCGATGGTTATGAAGACGACGGGGTCAGGGACATGCTAGATGATGTCATTGTTGTAGAAACGACAAATGCGACACCTTCAGAGAATGAACTGGAGGAGCCGGAGGCAATCGCAAAGGCCTTCTTGGAGGTCTTGGCCTCGTCGAAGAAACCTCTTTATGAGGGTGCCAAAATATCTCAGTTGGATGCCATCTCGCAACTTATTGCAGTCAAGGCTGAGTACGGCTGTAGCGAGAAATGCTTTGAAGCACTCTTGGGAGTATGGGCTAACAGCCTCCCCGAGGGTCATCAACTGCCGAAAAGCATGTACGCTACAAAGAAAATCATGAAGGCACTCTCTATGGATTATAAGAAAATACATGTTTGTCCAAAGAATTGCCTTTTGTTTAGGCACGAGTATGCGGATGACAAGTACTGTAGGGAGTGTGGTTCATCTCGGTACCTTGAGGTGGCCGGTGAGGATGGTGAGAAAAGGCAGCTAACCATCCCTGCTAAGGTTCTTCGGTATCTCGATTTCATACAAAGCCTGCAGCGCCTTTTCATCACGGAGGAGTCTGCCAAAATGATGAAGTGGCACAAGGAAGGTAAAAGGTATCTTCTAAATAAAATCGTACATCCATCAGAAGGTGAAGCATGGAAGTCGTTCGATGAAGAATACCCCGAGGAAGCAGCAGAGGCTAGGAATGTCAGAGTTGGAATAACAGGTGATGGGGTCAATCCATATGGTATGTCGACCAATCCATACAGCTGCTGGCCCGTGTTTGTTATTCCGCTCAATCTCCCTCTAGGTGTCCTAATGCAACGCAACACCATGTTCTTGTCGCTGATTATTCCAGGGCCTGAATACCCGGGGAAGAATTTGGCAGTGTTTATGCAACCGTTGGTGGATGATTTGCACCATTCTTGGTATTTCCCAAGGTTGACATACGACCGACATCTGCAGAAAAATTTCTTGATGAAAGTTTGGTTGATGTATTGCATGCATGACTTTCTTGGCTATGCTCTATTCTGCGGATGGTGTACAAGTGGGAAGATGCCATGCCCAGTGTGCATGCAGGCTCTGCGTTTGATTTGGCTGCAGAAGGGTGGCAAGTATTCAGCTTTGACCTGCATCGACAGTTCCTCCCTCCAGACCATCCATCAGGGAAGACAAGAAGAACTTCACGAAAGGTCGGGTTGTCCATGAAGTAACCGAGATTCCAACATTTTCGAGGGTACATGTTCTTGCTTAGCTAAAAGCTCTCAAGCCTAAAGTCAAAGGCAAAGGCAAAGGAAAACACTTCGAGGGATATAGTGAGACGCACAACTGGACTCACATTACCCCCTTCTCGAAGCTTCCCTATTTCAAGGACCTCAAACTTCCTTACAACATTGATGTGACGCACCCCGAAAAGAATGTCGCAGAGTCCCTTTTCCACACGATCCTCAACATTCCTGATAAGACGAAGGATAACCTTAAAGCTAGAGCCGATCAACAGAGAATTTGTGATAGACCACGTCTAAACATGAAGCCTCCCACAGGCGGTCGAAGAAGCTGGTTCAAGCCAGATGCTGACTTTGTCCTTAAACCGCCAGAAAAGAAGGAAGTATTTATCTGGATGAAACACATTTTGAAGTTCACCGATGTTTATGCATCGAATATAAGTAAGGGAGTCAATCTTTCAATGGGCAAAGTGACCGGGCTCAAGAGTCATGACTACCATGTGTGGATTGAGCGGATAATGCCGGTGATGGTTCGAGGCTATGTCCCAGAGCATGTATGGCGAGTGCTTGCCGAACTAAGCCATTTCTTCCGCACGCTCTGTGCTAAAGAAGTAAGTAAAGATGTGATTGAACAATTGCATAAGAAGGCACCGGAGTTGATAGTCAAGCTAGAGAAGATCTTTCCACCAGGCTTCTTTACTCCGATGACACATCTCATTCTGCACCTCGCGAAAGAGGTATTGTTGGGGGGGCCTGTGCAGAATTGTTGGCAGTATGGCCCTGAGAGACAGAACAAGCATCTCCGACAGAAATGTGGAAACAAAGCTAAGATTGAAGCTTCCATAGCTGAGGCAGTTATCCTAGAGGAGGTGTCAAACCTCAGGACATCGTACTATCCAGACCACGTTCCCCATCTGCATAATAAGGTGCCTTAATACAATATAGAAGAGCCCAAGTATCAACCCAAGCTCCATCTATTCAACGGGCAAGGTGGCAGGGTTGGGGCCTCGAAATCTTATAACATGACACGACAAGAGTGGGAGGACCTTATGTTCTATGTCTTATAACATGACACAACATCAAGGAAGTCGAGGAAGTGTGGATAAGGTAATACCACTACACCATTCCATTATGCACATCATCATGTTCTATGTTCACTTAATCCCGCTCTAACACCGCTTCTCTTCTTCTAGTGATTTCGTTCTAGAGGAATGGACAAGAATGAATCCTCCTACTGAGGTGGAGGCACTTACTCTTCTCCGTCATGGAAACCCTGGAAATAAAAAAGTTGTTGCTTGGTTCATGGAGAAAGTAATTTTCCACATTCCCCTATTAAATACGTAGTTCCACATTTATTAGTTAACCGAACTAATGCACCCAACAATTTCAATTATACTTGTAGGGAAAAGATCCGAACATATCTATGGATGATGAATTGAGATGGGTTTCCATGGGTTTTGACCCTGCCGTCATGACATGTAAAAAGTATGATGTGAATGGGTATCGCTTCCATACAGAGGAGCACCAGAACAGCCGGCCTGATCCCAAAACTATAAATACCGAAGTGTACACCCCTGGTCAAAATTTAGTAGACTACTATGGAAGGGTCCAAAATATATACGAGATTACATTCTGCAAAGGTCGCGAAACGCTATGTCTACCTGTGTTCAAATGTCGATGGTTCGATCTGCAGGAGGTGCAGAGACATACACCTTCCATTGGTTTGATCGAAATTAAACCATCAACCGTCTATGATGGAGAAGATCTCTTCATTGCAGCTACCCAAGATACACAAGTTTATTATTTGCCTTACCCATGCCAGAAAGAGTACCTACGGGGTTGGGAAGTTGTGTTCAAGGTGTCGCCACATGGTAAGCTACCGGACCCGAACGAAGATGATTACTACAACATTAACCCCATGACATACAAGGGAGTGTTCTATCAAGAGCAACCCGATGATGATGTGGTTAGAAATGATGATGCTAGACCATTGAGTGATGATGATGTGGATCCAAACGATGATGAGGCACGGAATGATGGTGAGACCATTGTTAATGAAAATGACATACTTATGCTAGAAAAGTTAAACGAAGACGCTGATGACGAGGAAGAGCTTCCACCTCCGCCAGACAACGAAGATGATATGATTGATATTGATGATGAGACCGAGCGAGAAATCGGTTACAACAGTGATGATTCGTACGGGTTCTATCAGATGTACGTTTCATGTCTTTTTTCCCTATGGTTTAGGAATATGCCTTTTTATGCTTATTTGTAATGTGTTTACTAGTCCTTATTATGCTTTTTCCTTCATTATTAATGTACTAATTGTTTATTCTATTTTCAATGCAGGTTCGTGGAACATGGGCAAGGGGAAGGCCGACGACGCGGGTTTCATCCGCAAGGTCGTCGGCATTGCTAGTCGGAGTGGTCGAGCACGTACTATTACCCCCCGACTACTTGAGGATGACTCCTCATAGTAAGAGAGAGGGAGAGGTGCCCCTAGAGGAGGAGGGGGTGGGAGGAGAGCCCATGGAGGGCGAGGGGGTGGTGGGAGAGCCACTAGAGGGGGTTGCGGCCAGAAAGAGCGCACCCTCACCGACTTAGGGGTGTTGTCTTCGAGGCCCTCCTCTAGTGAGGTACCCTCTGCCGAGGAGGAGGAGGATGAGGAGGAGGTGGTGGTTCGCGAGGAGGGAGGTGAGGAGGAGGAGGTTGGGGAGGGGGACGAGGAGGAGGAGGAGGCAGGTGGGGATGATGGTGGTGGCGGGGACGCTGGTGGTGGCGGGGATGATGGTGGTGGTGGGGACGCTGGTGGTGGCGGGAATGGCAACAATAAGGGATGGTTGTGTGGTAACGCAAAGGTCCGAAAGCATATTCCTACTACTGAGGAGCAGAAGTGGCTCATTGAGCCCAAGGGGATAGAGTAAGTTCCACTAAATAATTTCAATAATAATTTAATTCTTTTGCTTGTCACATCCTAATATTTTCATTCTTTAAATCTTTTGCTTGTCACATGCTAATATTTTCATTCTTTATATCTTTTGCAGTAACTGGGTACATCCTGAAGGGGCCCGTGTTCCCAACGGCATCATAACCGTCTTGCTGAAGGAATACTGGTCGGGGCTGTACTGTCCGGATCCAGTCAGGCACCCGGATCTTTGGGTTTTGGCTAAGACCTGGGAGCACTAGGAAGCGGCCCCCACGCAGAGTATGTGACCCAAGCTAAGGCCGTGATCACTAATGTTTGGGTGAGTTCTCTTCACAAGCACACGTCCATTCTGGTTTCATGAATGATTTAACTCATGGCTTCTTCCATTCTGGTTTCATGAATGATTGTCGAAATACTATCGAGTTCTTCCGGAGCACAAGGCCACTGCCGACGAGATTGTGCTACGCCAAGCGAAGAAGAAGGCCTGCCAGATGCAGTACGAGGTGCGGTTGGTGGCCATCACACAATACTATCACGACTATCTTGGTATGAAGATGACCAAGGAAGAAGTGAAGACGTGGCACATTACCTTGGAGAGGGACGAGTACTTGTCGGTAAGTATTAATGATTTTTCATTCCGAAGTTTGTGGTAAATTTCATCGTTTTGTGTTAGACATGCCATTATGCTTCCTATTATGTAGGTGTGTCCAAATTGGTGTTATGGAAAAGACGAGTCCTGGGCGGCATTGGTGGACTGTGGTGTGGTCAGGATGAAGCCTGGGCAGCTACTAGTAGCAAAAACAAGGCTAACCAAGGGAAGGAGGGAGTACATGCCCAGGGAAACCGGAACCACTTTCTCCACAAGGCACTTCAGGTATGACTAACCTCACTAAACAATCTTCTTCTACTTATCGTCACTTTTTTATGTATGACTAACATCTGTTTGTTGGTGCAAGAGGAGAAACTCAAGCGGCCGCTCTCACACATGGAGGCATGGGAGATCGCTGATACTCGGAGGAGGCCCAAGCCTGGTGAAGACAAGTACTACGGCAACACCATGGAGAATAAGAATAACTACTCTGCGGCATATCTAAATCTACATCCTGACACACCTAACCCCATCAAGGCGCCTTTGGACGACAGGGCGGTGGTTGGCATGGGGACGAAGGATCATGGTTGGCAGCCAGTTCTGGATGCTGTGGTTACTCCTTCTATCTCCTACACATAGCTCCGAGCTACCGACCCAAGCCTGAGACAGCGCACACCCACGACCACTGCGTAGTCACAGTCCCTCCTAGCCGAGCGGCACTCTTTAAGCATTATTCCCTCTTATCTTCATTGCTCACTTTATTTTCCGTATTGAGATGTTTAATGAGTTCCATCACATCATATTGTAGGCCTACACGGAGTACACACGCCAGGAGACCATGGCATGGAGCACGAGAGTTGCAGTCGTCCCGGACCACATCACTCGCATGATGACGATTAGTTTAGCCCCTTTCATTTTATTTCCATATTGACACTTTCATTTCTTCTGACATCCATGTTTGCTTTGTCAATTAACATGCAGCTCGTGTTTGAGAGCATGAGGAACGGCACGATTCCTGAAATGGAACCAGCACCACCAGCTGCAGGACCACAACTAGTGTTGCTTACCTTTGAGGAATTTCTAGCACAACAACCGGAGACAACTGTGGTTAGTACATCCCCAAACTAATCAACCACCGCTTACTGTTTATTCAACACAATATCATTCACTCAACATGTCTTTTCAAACATCCAGGGAACTGGTAGATCATCCGTTGGTGGTGGTGCCGGTGTTCACATCACTCCCGAGTCGCGGAGCCCGGTTACTCCAATCCACCGAGGCGGTAGCGCTGCCGCTAGCAGTGAAGACCTGGGATTTGTCGGACTTGGCGTTGACAACCTTGGAGGTGGACGTACTAGCGCTCCTTAGATGACTTGTGCTCTTTAAATGACTTCTGCCTTTTTACACTACTTCCGATGACTTCTGCCTTTAGATGACTTGTGCTCCTTGGATGACTTGTGCGCTTTTGATGACTTCTGCCTTTTTACGCTACTTATATTTCTGATATGCTTATGTTGTTGGTTGTGAGGATGTGATGGTGGTGGTGTTGGTTGTGACGATGTGATGGTGCTGTTGGCTGTGCATTAAATTTCATTGTATATACCCTGTTATTTTGGAGCTGAAATGGATTTGTATGAAACAGGAAAAAGAAAAAAAACAGCACAAAACTACGCCGACGGTATAGCCGTCGGCATAGAGGTCCTCCGAATTACCAGTGGCTGCCACGTCACAAGGTATGCCGACGGCTATGCCATCGGCGTACCTTTGTAGCATAAGCCGACGGCCCGAGCCGTCGGCGTAGGCACGCCCCAGGGGATACCAGCGTCTGCCACGTGGAAAGATATGCAGACGGCTATACCATCGGCGTACCTTTGTATCCTAAGCCGACGGCCTGAGCCGTCGACATAGGCGTGCCCCAAGAAGCATCGCAGGCTGCACATGGCCCTCTTTGCCGACGGCCACGCCATCGACATAGGACCGACACGTGGCTGTCCTTGGGTGATGCCCTCTTGACGGCAGCGCTGCCGGACGTCATTTGCCATGGAGCTATGCCGACGGCCCAGGCCGTCGGTATCTCTATACGGACACCGTCGGCATAGCATATATGTCGACGGTGACTTGGGGTACGCCGACATATATGGTGCCGACGGCCCTATGCCGACGGGGGCCGTCGGCATAGATCTATGCCGACGGGAATCGGGGCTACGCCGATGGTCTAAGCTATCGGCATAGAGCTTTATCCTGGTAGTGATAAGTAGAAATGTCTTAGTTTTGTGTATTTTGTTGAATCATGTATTGATGGTGGACTTTATAATGAGTAGTGGAAATTCATTACGAGTGCCTACTTCCTAGGGTCTTCTGAAACCCACAACACCAGACGTAGTCATGCTAGGTAGGAACTTGGAGGCAACATAGAAGGTTTATGAAATATCTGGGGTTCATACCGACCTAGGTCTCCTTAACTTAGTCGGTTATTATTGAGCATTCATACTCGAGAGAGGAGTTCAGAAAGACTTATACAAAGGAACTAAATGCCCGGCATAAGACCAAGTCTCAAGCTAGAGGACACACCAGATTCATATGCACAACACCTCAAGTTGTAGTGCAATGCTAGCCGAAAAGTGTGACCTAGGAGTTCAAGCTCGACATATAGCTAGGATCAGATCCAATCCAGGTCCACTTTTATGCACATAACTCTTATCAAGATCAATACAATCAAACCACAAGTAGGGTTTTTACCAAATCCATGCTTGAATCTTGGTAAGCACCGGTTTTTGCATTCAAACTATGGGGTACTTGCTTCACCCAGCACCTTACTCATGCTTTCTTCATGAGAACCATGCAGTTTGTACTCTTGGGCGTGATGTCCTCCGTGGTTTCCCAGACAATTAACACTGATAAACCACTAGGATTAGATGGCGATCACGAGGTAATTGCTGATGATAATCACTAGGAGCAAGAAATTATCATAGCAGTTTTTAGAGTGGTGGGTGTAAGTATGGAGTGTCGATATCCTAAAGGTGCTAAAGGTAGGAATTGTATTATCACATGTTCTATCTGCCAACGATACAATCTTTCATACACCAAATGTCTGCTTAATTACCTAGACTTTATAACCAAAGTAATTTGCAGGTATAGAAGATGAAGCTAGTAAGATTCTAAGGTATCACTAAATAAAAGTTAGTTGTTGTAATATTAAGGCACAATAAAATAAAATAGAGCGAGTGATGAGTAGCGGTGGTAGGTGTTACAGATTGTTCTTATACAGTCGGTTACGATACTAGACTGATAATCATGCATTGAAATTTAATGTCAGAGATGCTATGCTAACATACCACAAAATTAATTGATAAAGTTCACTTAAAATTCTAACCATTAGAAAGCATCCCCAAATACGAAGATTTCATTAAGGTAAACTCAACCATAGCATTAAGATCCATGGCTTCCCTTTATCCCATATGTGACTCCTATACTTAGGTAGGGTAATATTTGTCACTCAGGCAATCCTATGCATATTTATCACAACATTTATATCGCTAAGCCTAAAGTATGATCCAATATACGCACTCACTCATAAATTGGGCATAAAAGGACGTCACCATATCATAATATACAACTCACATCAATCATAGTAGACCATCAAAGCCACAATACAAAAGCAAACTACCCGAACATAATGGATATGCAACAGATTGTTGGATACAAAATTATTGTATCAAACACCATTTTAAGTAGGAGATTGAAATTTTTTATGGATGAGTGGACCATTGTATATATAGAGAGAGGAGGAGGCGAGGGAGATGCTGGTGAAGTCAATGAAGACGATGTGTGGTGATGATGGTTCTCCCATGGCACTCCAGCGCCATAGATGCGAGAGGGAGAGAGGTCTCCTCCTTCTTATTTCTTGGCATTCTCCCTAGGTAGACGGAGATTTACCCCTCCGGTCCTTGGTTTTCATGGTCAGGGAAGGCTAGGGACCCCCTTCAAGATTGGATATATCATCAGGAAATATTTTTCTGGATGATGACATTTGAGCTTGTCACCTTTTCATTCACCACGGTAAGTCTGTAACTCCAAAACATCTGGAAACTTCCGGAGCAAGTTTGCGGTCAAAGGAGATGTCAAACTAACCTCCTCAACTCCCACATTACAGGGGCTCGCGGCCAGGGGTGTGATGTGGGGGAGCGGGAAGCCCTCATGCCCCCCTGGCTCCCCTTCTTTTGTAAGATCTCTTATTGAAACAAACTCATCCTCGTATTTTTATATTGTTTTTTTGCCCCAGGAAATATTACTTTTCCGCAAAAACAAAAACACTAGAAAACAACAACTAGCACTGGATTAATGTGTTGGTATACTGATGATATAAAAAGGTGTCAAAAGTATGTATAAATTATATAAATATAGCATGAACATAGCAGAACTTATAGATAGTCGGAGACGTATCACCTAGCTTCCTCAAACCAGCCTCCTTGGAAACCATGTTTAACTCAAGAGCTAACTGATGGGTGCGTTCATCATGCGTGAGCATTAAGGTTGTGTGTGGATGTCATGCTACCTTGAATTTTTTTAATCTTCTATATGGTTGTGAGACGTATTTCCTTTGGTTAAGTACTTAAGGATCCTATGTTATGATTGTTTCTTATTCTTATGTTGTCATCCTTGAGTTTTATTTTTTCTCACAACTTTGCGATAACACCTTTTGCAATGTTGTGTGATCATGTCTATTATTTTCATTGCAATTGGTTTTATGATTTAGGTGGACTTTCCTCTCCAAGTATGTCTAAAATGTGCACAATGTTGGATGCAAGATTATGTGTGCATACATTTAGGGGGAGCCCGTCTAAAGCATGAAACCCCCGCTCGTTAATCTAAATTGTTATATCTCTCATGAGTACTAACTTCGTTATCAACAGTTACAAACAAGAAGAAATTAAATTGCAATATACCCTTCCATCATTGTTTTGGTATTGATGACGAAAATATAGTGGGACTAATATTGGATGTTAAGTGCTTACCCAGGTTTTACTCCCATGGTTATCTAGTGACAGGGATCAATGACACTTGAAATCAAAAGGTGCTCATGGTGGCTATTTATTTAGAATTTCATTAGTTTCTTGGGTATTAGGGATCCCACAACATTAAGAGGGGATTGTTGGATTGTGAAGAGGAAGCTCAAGTGATGGTCCCATAACCCATTCCTACCTTCAAGCCCAATGCTAAAAATTTGCACCTCTACATAGGCCTTATTGGAGCAAAAGGGGATTTTTGCAGAGGGTATGAGTCTCCGGGCCTTTCGGACAAACACTTGGGGCTCCCCTGTTACCTGCTGATCAATTGGCTCGAGAGGGAAGCTCAAGCTAGCGACTCTAGATCTCTATCCGGGTGACCTAGGGTTTGAGCCAAACATTCCGAGATCGATGCCCCGGAGTATCCCGTGTGCCCAATTATTGTGTGTCCCACTGTTCTAGGGTGACGCCCGCTAGAGTTACGCCTCTGACCATACATCACTATACCGAAAAAGGCTTTCGCCCCGCTTTATAAATAAGGCAATCACCGAGTACAAAGTCAACATGGGACCATCCGAAGAACACAGACACAATGCCACCGCAGGCATGGTCCAACACACATGCATAGAAACACACACTGGTTCAGCTGTGAGCACAACACAACAAGCCCAACACAAACACAAGGCATGCACCACACATAAACGGCGGTGGCGACGCATGGTTGCACACTAGAGTATACAGACTTCCATGTTACCGGCTGGGTTGTGGCACATGGGTGATTCCCTAGACAGAGTCTTCAGCTGAGTATTTGGGTGCCCTTGGGCTTGAGATGGAGCCTCCACTCCAATTATCTATACAGGTTACCCTAGAGTCTCTGACATCTGACTCACTGACACCTACCTCACTGCCTCCAATGATCCTCTCTAGGTTGGATATAACAACCGAGTCTCCGATCAAATTGACTAGTCACCGAGAGCTCAATACTTGTAGCCCAATGTTTAGAACCCCCGCCACTATATAAGCCACCTACTACACTGACGCTGTCATGGCGTGCGCACTGCATTTCTCCTCTATCCTCTGACTCAGCACCCTACTATTTGTCCCTCCGTGCAGACTTTCTATGTGACGACGATGCTAGCAACTAGTTCGCTGTGTCGTCGCCGGGATCGCTCGCTCATGACTCCGTGTTTGCCGTGTCGGACACCGCGCCGCAGCCACCGTCTGCCGTAGTCACCATTGCACTATCCATATTATGCATAGTTGTTAACTCTTAATGGCGCTGTCAGTATACAACCTAACACCATGTAGTTGTATCAACCCAACCAATGCAGGACACCAATCGTCATGCTAAACTTACTTGCCTAATGCAAGAAGCCTTGATTTGGGCAACCAAACAACATATAAATGTTGATTTTTTTTACCTGTTTTCTCTTAGTCGGGCTCACCTGAGACACATATACAATGCGGGCAAAAATAGCTACGGCAGCCAAACATGTCCTTAGAATAGTAATCTTTGTAGCCTCTTGAGGTTTGAGGGATTAGTCAGGTGTGGTTAACTCCTTTTGCTCCTCTTAAACTTTATAAAGGATTGATTAGAGATGCTTTTAACTTGTCCACCAACCCATCCATCGAAGTACATGCATACACTGTGCTGTCTGTGCGTCATAAAAGAGACGAAGCACATATGCCGTTTGGAGCATGCGATGAGATCTGGAGGAATACTTATGCGTGCCTGACTAGCAGGTTCTGCGGGATAGACAGGTAAATCTCACGAATTAATCAGGTCCTGTGGGATAGACAGGTAAATCTTGCGAATTAAGTCTGGCTACACACACAAATGAACTTGGTCCACCACAAGATACAGCTCATGGAGGAGGGACCGATTTATAAAGGGGATGAAGTCCCATGCTGTCTCATTGCAAGCATTGATTCATGGCTGAATCTATATGCACCTACGTGTTTGAAGGAGCACCTGCAGGTCTCGGCTTCAACGTCTGCCTTATGTCATGATGGCGACGGTTGGTGTCGACCATGACTACCATTCCTGTCAATTTAGTTGTGGCATGTTTCTAGGTGCAACTTTTGTCACGTAGCTGGCTAGGCACCACATGTCCAGCTGATCAGCTGAATTTAGAATGAGTATCGACTTCTTTAATAACATGGCTGCATGCATCGATTGATGCAGAGGTCGAAGGCTTCGACCCTCCTTTTCAAAAAAAAAGAGCTGAATTTAGAATGTGGCTAAGTCTACCAACCCCTTAAACGTATTTGGTACCCGTCTGCAGACAAGTCCAGACGCGTACACAGATAGTGATCTAAAAATCGACCAATTGTTTATCTTTAAAAAAACTAAACCACATTCACTGAATTCTTGATATATTTCATTAAACAAAAGCATCTGAAAGTTAACCTAGTCTAAATCTTCATCAATATCCGTCCTTCAAGTCCTTATTGTTTTTCATGTTCAGCATCTTCGCCGGCATGAGCCCCAATAGCTAAATTTGCAGGTCGCCAGCGAGGAAGAGTAAGACATGGAACATGTGCGCCTCCATCTCCCATGTCTTCCTCATCGAATTCTTCGACCTGGACGTCGCTGGTGGAGGTGACGTCCACGATGCACGTGGACAGACCAACATCGTGGTCGTAGCGGCAGGAACGACGCACATCCACTGGTGTATCGTCCATGATCGTTTGTGCCACCAACGTCTGACTCCGTCGCACGAGCGTTGCTCGCAGCCAGCGCCGGACTGCTCCTTGACGAAAATGGCGGTAACGATAAAACTCACTAATGAGCAGAGTAGCGGAATCAATAAAGAGATGATGAAGCGCGACCATTCCTGTAGCTAGTTATACCTCTCATCCGTGAGAATATTCTTCTCAGAGATGAGAGTCGAAGTGCATGTATACTTTGTTATTATTCAGTTTCTAGTCAGCTTGCCACCAGCTTGATCATGAATCAGCCAAGCTATTAATCCAATTCCCGTCATTTCTTTCCCGGGTTTACTCGATTGTTAGTCAACTAAGGTGCAACATTTCAGTTACCGTCGAATAAAAGTTGCAACATTTCAGTTAAGGCCCCGCTTGAAATCGGTGTAAACTGATACAGCCTGATTTAATATACAGGTGTATATTAACGGCCGTAGCGTCATTTCGCCTGGAATGAAAACGACGCCTGAAGGTGTGTACCGTTTTACAGGGGTGTCTGAGCTAAACGATAATCCAAACGGGGCCTAAACTGCATTAGTTGCTCTTCTATCTAGTTAGCAATGCACAGCTAGCTAGAAAGACAAAATAAAGGTTCATACTAAAGATGCTCAATCTTGTTCAGATGATAGTTCCTGTACAACCTGGGCAAGGTATAGCTCATGGAGGGACCGATCACCGATTGACAAAAGTAAATCAAGTCCCGTGATGTCTCAGTGCAAAGCATTATACCCATTGCTGAATCTTGAACGTCATGATGGTGACGATTGGTCCCGGCCGTTATCACTAATTGGTCGTGCCAATTTGGTTGCGACTGAGCTGTCTATATATGCTCAACTTTTGGCGCGCAGATCACTAGCTAGCTAACTAGCTGACCGCGTGCACGTATATACCGATCAGCTTACTGAGATCAAAACGTGGTTTATACGTTGAAGCATTTGCATGAATAATCATCGGAATATATTCCATAGTACTGACCACATGCTCCAAACAGAAACTCCAAAAGTAGAACGATGGAGAGAGGCGAATAATAAACTAATAGTAGAAGCCCAAACTATTAGAGAGAGTTGGACAAATATATTTCAACACTTATAATACAGTTCGTATGATGCCGATTTGAAAAGTAAACTAAAGTTTGTTCCAGATGCATAACATTTCCTGCCGGAACTTTAAAGTAACCGAATTAATCCATGCTAGGACATGATATCTCCGTCGTGCTGATTTGATCACAGCCAAGTCGGTTAACTGCGAGTGAGCCAGGGCTGCGAGGGTCGATAGCTCCCGAGCGACACCTTTCGTGGGAATTGGAAGGAGTGTGACGTTTTTCGTTCGAATAGTCTTGGTGCAACACTTTTAAACGAGGAAATAGCCCAGACATGACATGGCCCTTAATCTGAACTGATGCCCTTATTAGCTGTTAGGGGCTAGACCCACAATTTATCCACGTAAGCATGGGATCCATCACTTGTACACTAAGCGCGGGACCCATCTCTTCGCTGCTAGAAGGGACGACCGCCCGTGCCCATCCGCCCGCCGCCACCCATTGCTTCCCCTTTCCCCATTCTTCCTCCTCTTCGGTGACCTAGTGCAGAAGTCCAGCTCCTCCGCCACGCACTCAAGATGGGGTCGGTATGGTCCGGTGCCGCTCACAAGGTGTCCTGACTGCCCACGCCCAGAGCCTCTAAAACGGTTGGTCACGAGGACTGATGATAATAGAAATCTTGGGCAGGAATTTGTGAAGTGCTTGAGCAAAACAATGGCAGGAAGTGATGGTAAGGTTAGATCTCAGTTCTTAGCCCGTTTTTCACCGCCGTTTGCTCTGATTTCTCGATATATTTTTTCCTCGAATTTTGAATTTAGGGTTCATATTGTTGTTTTCAGATCCTAAAGAAATGCACCCATTTCGAGTGGATGGATGAATATGTTGAGAGGATTCAGTTCGAGGGCTACATCGATTCGAGCGGGGCCACTACCTGGGAGCTCAATTTGGGCGGGGTGCCGCATATGGAGAATTTGGGGAGATCGGACAGAGGGGTGGTCAGAGTCGTCCCGATGGCGAGGTCTGCGCGCAATGCCAAACTACACTTGGAGTCTGAACTGATCGGGGAACTGAAGAAGATCAAGAAAAATCTAATGGAGATGATTGATTTGCAGAAGCAAGTAAATTTCATGGCAGGGGGAATCTATTATTGTATCATTGCTTTGTTTTTGTTTTACTTGATGTTCATCCGTCATTAGAGGGGGCAATAAGGTCTGTCAGGGCAGAGGATGCGATCTGTGTGTCATGCCAAGTTCATGTAATTGAATCAAAGCAGAAATATTCAGTGTTCATGCTCTGTTCTTATTTTTCAGTTAACACAGTGCACAACCCAAATTTAGTTTGTAGTAAAAATAATCTTGCTGCCGAATAGATGTTGGGTCGTGAGAAAATAATCAGGCCCAAATAGTGACCAGCCCACCCGCGTAGGGGCACCATCCCTGTTTTATAGCATTGAGGCACCCATGTTTCAAAAAAATTGCTTAGACTAAAATAAAATATTGCTTCATCAAATAAACCTGTAACAAACATATACTTCTCTACTTGTTTTTACTTTGACCAAATTTTTATGTCGAATAAATGTTGGGCCGTATGTTTTGTAACTTATTTTGTTTTGCTTTACATTTTTGTTGCTTGTCCACAGGGGCGATTTTACCGTCCGGTCATCCCGGGCATTGCCCAGGCTCGATTCCCGCGCGTACTTGTTCTGTGGCGAGCTCGCAAAGCGACCAGAGTCGTAGAAACGGTCAAGAATAAGAATTGATAGCGAAAAACAATTCTTTTTTAATCAGGCCAATTATAACGCATGGGCCTTACTTCGTAGCCACATGCGCACTTTGTTTGCTCTTTGGGACGCCGTAGCAGGCCATTGCCTGGCTGAAGTCACGAGGTGGTGGAGTTGTATTATTGTTAAAAAAAGAACGAGGTGCTCAGTACAAGTCGATCGCTGCTGGTTGTTCGTGTGCTCCAAATCACAAGCATGAGACGGCCAGCGCATGCACCCAGCAAGCACGACATACATAGTATCATTACAACTTATATAGATAAAACGGCACCCTAGATAAGATAAAACACCACCGGCTTGCTTGCTTGCTCCAAGGCCAACTCCTCCAAGGCCAACTCCTCCGGGCGTCGTTCACTACTCCTCCGGGGTGTTGTCGATGGGGTACGACAGAGTGTGCATGCGCCCCGCGGTGGGGAAGATATTGTCATAGTCTGTGAAGATGTTATGGATGGTGAAAGCGATGAACTCGCAGCCACACCAGAACACACGGCCGAGGAGGTAGAACGCGTCGATGGACTTGGTGAAGTGGGCAAGGATAGCGACCACAACCCCGTTGTGGATAACTTCCTCGACTCGGTACATCCTTGGAGATCCCCGGGGGAGGTGGCCGAAGCTGAGCGCAAGGAAGGCGTTGGTGAACTCCCTTGCGCCCCTCCATCTTGACATGGACCACACACAGAGTGTCCTCTCGACGTACACCTCGGCGGGGTAGAGCCTCTCCGGCACGATGGGGGGAAAGCGGAAGGTTGGCCCGGTGTAGTAGTTCATGGCTGCGGCGGAAGGTTTTGGGGTTGCTTGTGGTGGTGAGAAGGGGTAGAAGAGACCGACGAGAAGAGGATGCGGATGAGAGAGGATGGGTGAGGAGGAGGAAGATGATAGGTGGCTTAAATAGCCCTAGTGCGACGTGTTTACACCGGGTGGAAGTAATGAGCGGGCGGTGGTGAGTGGCATCGGGGGGGAGCCTGCATCTGTGTACACGCATGGGAAACCGAAAGCGGCATCAATAGCCAGGCTGCGACGTTTCAGCGCTGCAAACTCTGTGCCGTCGGTCGGGATTCACGCCTACTCGTTGTGTACGTGTGCCGCCCGTGCATGCAAGCGCAAGCTCTGTGCCGTCGGTCAGGGTTCACGCCTGCTCGTTCTGTGCCTGTGTCGCCCGTGCATGCAAGTGTGGCATCGTGGTGGTACTGCCAACAGCTCACGTAGCACACTGGCCATTAAAAACGCATGTAGAGATGAGCTTGATGTCATGCATGCAGCGGCTACCCTGCGAGGGTGGGCGGTGTAGGGCTGCGTGCGCATGCATGCATGCTTTTCACGCCTGCTCAAATCGGATCTGCATGGTGTCCATTGGTCCAATGGGTGGGCCGCTTTAATTAAGCTCAACAATACATGGTCGGCCTGCTCAATCTTATCCAATGTAAAAAAATGACCTGCCAATGAACTAACATCCTGCGGTTCTGTGACGTGGCTCTCGATCCAGACCGTTGCTTCTGTTCACATCCATCCAATGGTCCAGGGTGCTGAGTTTTCGAATCAGCCAATCAGAGTGCAGCCTGCGGATCGCTGATGTAGCCCTAGTGCCTGATCCAGACCGTCCATTCACAACGATCCAATGGCCCAGAGGGGTGCGGGGTTTTGATGGGGTTTTGAGGGGTTTTGAGGGGTTTTGAGAGGTTTTCAACGATTAGGGTCGAGCATAACTAATTCAAAAAAAATCAAAAAAATATGAAAATTGTGCCGATCATCGTTCTATGTGACTAAGTATCTAGGAAAAATAAGAAACTTGGACTACGGAATTTTTTTTCATGAAAAAACTTCACAAAAGATGGCTACCAAGAACGAGGTTGTGGAGTATTCAAGAGAAGTGAGCTAGGGTTAAGTGTTAAACATGTCATAATTTATCGAAACGATCCAATCTTAGGATGGACTCTTATATACACACACTACATGTCAAGTTTCCTTTTTTGGCTCATTTAGAGAAGGTCGAAAAAAAACTTGCTTACAAATGGGTCTGTTTTCCCTAGCTTTTGAGGGGTTTGGAGCTCATGTGGAGCACATTTTCATGTCCAGAGTTTCACATAATAAAATTGCTCCGATTAATGAACTAACATGAATAATAGTCCAGAAATCATTGTAACACCAATAGCACATACCAAATAACTTCAAATTTGAATTTTGGCTCAAATTTGAATTTTGGCTCAAACTTGAATAGTATTACACAAATAGATATCATATCAAAGTAATACACAAGTTTTAACAAACACCCATCAAAGTAAAAATACACAAGTTTGAAATAGAGTTACACAAATACCAGGCAAGTTTTTTATTCATACAAGAAAAATACTTCACTTCTAGTCCTTCTTACCACTCGATTTCTTTTTTCTTTTTCTTGGCACTTGTTGATCCTACGTCGTGTACGACATCCAGTTCACTCAATCTCTTGGTTTTCTTCACTGGACCATCTAGGACACATGGACTTGGCACCACAACATCTAAATGAGGCTTACTTTGCACAACATCAGCTGCAACAACTTCAATTTGTAACACAACTTCCAATATAGCTTCAGTTTGCACATCAATTGCATCAACTTCAGTTATAGTTTGCACCACATTCTGCTCATTTTTCTAATCTTGCACCACAATATCATCCAAAATTTGCTCATCTTGCACCACAACATCATCGAAGTTTGGCTCAGCTTGCACCACAACATCATCCAAGTTTGGCTCATCTTGCACCACAACATCATCCAAGTTTGGCTCAGCTTTCACCACAACATCATCCAAGTTTGGCTCATCTTGCACCACAACATCATCCAAGTTTGGCTCAGCTTGCACCACAACATCATCCAAGTTTGTCTCATCTTGCACCACAACATCATCCAAGTTTGTCTCATCTTGCACACTTTCACCAAAACTTCTCTTTTTTCTACAACCATTGATTCTTGCCTTTTTGATTGCCCAACAATCTTCAACAACAAGGGGTTGACCTCCACGCTTCCTCATGGAAAACAAAGCTTGTAATTTGGCTAGTACTTAACATAAACAACATCCAAATAAAAAACAAACTAACATAAACATACTCTGGCCTTTCAGGAGTGTAACGACATTTTGGAGATCCTTTTCGGTGCCCAAGTTCCTCGCACATCTTGCATCTATTTTTGTTACCTTTTTGGGGCCTTTTTGGCTTTCCATCCTTCTTTCCCTTGCCCTTTTTACTACTCCCACCTTTCTCAAATCATGCCTTGAATCTACTCTCTTTAGGCCTGCCAGCCTTTCTTTTTGTTAGGGGAGGACACATAGAAAATTCAATTTCTACTTCAGGCCACTGAGACTGATCTGTAAGTGCTGGAATTGGAGTTGCATATGCAACCTTGAATCTTGCTACTGAGTAATATTCGTGCAAATATGGGTGCATGTTTATCTTCGATCGGGAGGCCAAGAAAAGTATGGCATGATCACATGGTTTCCCAGTGTGCTGCCACTCCAAACATGTGCAATCATGCATTTCAGTGTTAACAACATGCCCTCTACCAGTTTTGGTATCTCTAACTTCAGTACCCCAAACAGAAGATTTTTCAATGGGTAAATGCGTAAGATTTCTGCTCCTGTTGACCACCTGTTGTACCACTACAGGAAGCTTATCCCCTTGTAGACAATCCCCAATCCTTCTTCTCAATTCCCACAAGCGCATGATCATGATCCTGATTTGGTCAACCATGTCATGCACAGGCAATTTTCTTAACTTCTTCACCTTGTTGTTAAAACTTTCTGCCAAGTTGTTGTTGATATGATCACACTTGATGGCAGTGTTAAATCCTGACCTATACCATAATAGAGAATGGTAGGTGTTCTGTTGGAAATATGCCCTAGAGGCAATAATAAAATGGTTATTATTGTATTTCCTAGTTCATGATAATTGTCTATTATTCATGCTACAATTGTGTTAACCAGAAACCGTAATACATGTGTGAATACATAGACCATCGCATGTCCCTAGTGAGCCTCTAGTTGGCTAGCTCGTTGATCAATAGATGGTCACGGTTTCATGACCATGGACATTGGATGTCGTTGATAACGGGATCACATCATTAGGAGAATGATGTGATGGACAAGACCCAATCCTAAGCATAGCACAAGATCGTGTAGTTCGTATGCTAAAGCTTTTCAATGTCAAGTATCATTTCCTTAGACCATGAGATTGTGTAACTCCCGGATACCGTAGGAATGCTTTGGGTGTGCCAAACGTCACAACGTAACTGGGTGGCTATAAAGGTACGCTACGGGTATCTCCGAAAGTGTCTGTTGGGTTGACACGAATCAAGACTGGGATTTGTCACTCCGTGTGACGGAGAGGTATCTCTGGGCCCACTCGGTAAGACATCATCATAATGAGCTCAATGTGACTAAGGAGTTAGCCACGGGATGATGTGTTACGGAACGAGTAAAGAGACTTGCCGGTAACGAGATTGAACAAGGTATGGCGATACCGACGATCGAATCTCGGGCAAGTACCATACCGATAGACAAAGGGAATTGTATACGGGATTGATTGAATCCCTGACATCGTGGTTCATCCGATGAGATCATCGTGGAGTACGTGGGAGCCAACATGGGTATCCAGATCCCGCTGTTGGTTATTGGCCGGAGAGGTGTCTCGGTCATGTCTACGTGTCTCCCGAACCCGTAGGGTCTACACACTTAAGGTTCGATGACGCTAGGGTTATAGGGAAAAGGTATACGTGATTACTGAAGGTTGTTCAGAGTCCCGGATTAGATCCCGGACGTCACGAGGAGCTCCGGAATGGTCCGGAGGTAAAGATTGATATATAGGAAGTCCAGTTTTGGTCACCGGAAAGTTTTCGGGCTCATCGGTAGTGTACCGGGAGTGCCGGGAGGGTGCCGGAGGACCCCCGGGAGGGGTGTGACGACCAAAGGACCACATGGGCTGTTAGATAAAGTGTGCCAGCCCTTATTGGGCTGGGCAAGACTTTTGCTAAAGGCCCATGCGGCTGGAGATAAGGAGATAAGGCAAAAAGGATTTAAAAGGAGGAGATCCACCTCCCTTGTGGGAGGTGGACTCTCCCTTTAATTCAGCCGGCCATCTCCTCTTTGGAGTAGAGGCCAAGCCAGCCCTCCACGTCCCTCCTCCTATATATACTTGAGGTTTTGGATGTTTTGAGACAGGATTTGATCTCTCTCTCTCACGGCGAAGCCCTACCTCTCTTCTTCCTCCTCCGCGGCGCTTAGGCGAAGCCCTGTCGGAATACCTTGCTACTCCACCACCACCACGCCGTCGTGCTGCTGTTGGAGCCCTTCCCCAACCTCTCCTTCCTCCTTGCTGGATCAAGGTGTTGGAGACGTCACCGGGCTGCACGTGTGTTGAACGCGGAGGTGCCGTCCGTTCGGCACTTGATCGGATCTACCGCGATCTGAATCGCTGCGAGTACGACTCCATCAACCGTGTTCTTGTAACGCTTCCGCTTAGCGATCTTCAAAGGTATGAAGATGCAATCTCTCCCCTCTCGTTGCTGGTTTCTCCATAGATAGATCTTGGTGAACGTAGGAAAATTTTGATTTACTACTACGTCTCCCAACAGTGGCATCATGAGCTAGGTCTATGCGTAGAATCTATGCACGAGTAGAACACAAAGCAGTTGTGGGCGTCGAGTTTGTTAATTTGCTTGCCGCTACTAGTCTTATCTTGATTCGGCGGTATTGTGGGATGAAGCGGCCCGGACCAACTTTACACGTACGCTTACGTAAGACCGGTTCCACCGCCTGACATGCACTAGATGCATAAGGTGGCTAGCGGGTGTCTGTCTCTCCTACCTTAGTCGGATCGGATTCGATGAAAAGGGTCCTTATGAAGGGTAAATAGCAATTGGCAAATCACGTTGTGGTGTTGACGTAGGTAAGAAACGTTCTTGCTAGTAACCTATAGCAGCCACGTAAAAACTTGCAACTACAAATTAGAGGACGTCTAACTTGTTTTTGCAGCATGTGCCTTGTGATGTGATATGGCCAAAGGATGTGATGTGATGCATTGTGATGTATGAATTGATCATGTTCTTGTAATAGGATTCACGACTTGCATGTCGATGATTATGACAACCGGCAGGAGCCATAGGAGTTGTCTTATTTATTGTATGACCTGCGTGTCAATCATAAACGCCATGTAATTACTTTACTTTATTGCTAAGCGTTAGCCATAGTAGTAGAAGTAATAGTTGGCGAGACAACTTCATGAAGACACAATGATGGAGATCATGATGATGGAGATCATGGTGTCGTGCCGGTGACAGTGATGATCATGGTGCCCCGAAGATGGAGATCATAGGAGCAAAATGATATTGGCCATATCATGTCACTATATTGATTGCATGTGATGTTTATCATGTTTACATCTTATTTGCTTAGAACGACGGTAGTAAATAAGATGATCTCTCAATAAAATTTCAAGAGAAGTGTTCACCCTAACTGTGCACCGTTGCTAAGGATCGTTGTTCCGAAGCACCACGTGATGATCGGGTGTGATAGGTTCTAACGTTCGCATACAACGGGTGTAAGCCAGATTTACACACGCGAAACACTTAGGTTGACTTGACGAGCCTAGCATGTACAGACATGGCCTCGGAACACGGAAGACCGAAAGGTCGAACATGAGTCGTATAGAAGATACGATCAACATGAAGATGTTCACCATGGATGACTAGTCCGTCTCACGTGATGATCGGACACGGGCTAGTTGACATGGATCATGTATCACTTGGAAGACTAGAGAGATGTCTGTCTAAGTGGGAGTTCATTAATTTGATTAAATGAACTTAATTATCATGAACTTAGTCTAAAATTGTCTTTAGAATCTATGATGTAGATCCAATGGCCAACGCGAATGTCACCCTCAATTTCAACGCGTTCCTAGAGAAAACCAAGCTGAAAGATGATGGAAGCAACTATGCGGACTGGGTCCGTAGCTTGAGGATCATCCTCATAGCTTCCAAGAGATTGTATGTCCTAGATGCACCGCTAGGTGACGCACCCGTTCTCCCAGCGGAACAAGATGTTATGAACACTTGGCAATCACGTTGCGATGATTACTCCCTTGTTCAATGCGGCATGCTTTACAGTCTAGAACCGGGGCTCCAAAAGCGTTTTGAGCAACACGGAGCATATGAGATGTTCCAGGAGCTGAAACTGGTTTTTCAAGCTCATGCCCGGGTCGAGAGATATGATGTCTCCGACAAGTTCTTCAGCTGTAAGATGGAGGAGCATAGTTCTGTCAGTGAGCACATCCTCAAGATGTCTGGGCTACACAGCCGCTTGACTCAGCTGGGGGTTAATATCCCGGATGACTCGGTCATTGACAGAATCCTCCAGTCGCTTCCACCTAGCTTCAAGAGCTTTGTGATGAACTACAACATGCAAGGTATGGAGAAGTCCATTCCTGAGTTGTACTCGATGCTGAAATCAGCGGAGGTCGAGATCAAAAAGGAGCATCAAGTGTTGATGGTGAATAAGACCACTAGTTTCAAGAAAGGCAAGGGTAAGAAGAACTTCAAGAAGGACGGCAAAGCTGTTGCCGCGCCCGGTAAGCAAGTTGCCGGGAAGAAGAAGAAAAATGGACCCAAGCCTGAGACTGAGTGCTTTTATTGCAAGGGTACCGGTCACTGGAAGCGGAACTGCCCCAAGTATTTAGCGGATAAGAAGGACGGCAACATTAAAGGTATATGTGATATACTTGTTATTGATGTGTACTTGACCAGCGCTCGTAGTAGCTCCTGGCTTTTTGATACCGGTGCAGTTGCTCACATTTGTAACTCCAAGCAGGAGCTGCGGAATAAGCGGAGGCTGGCCAAGGATGAGGTGACGATGCGTGTCGGGAATGGTTCCAAGGTCGATGTGATCGCCGTCGGCACGTTACCTCTACATCTACCTTCGGGATTAGTTTTAAACCTTAATAATTGTTATTTAGTACCAGCTTTGAGCATGAACATTGTATCTGGATCTCGCTTGATGCGAGATGGCTACTCATTTAAATCCGAGAATAATGGTTGTTCTATTTATATGAGAGAAATGTTTTATGCTCATGCCCCGCTGGTCAATGGTTTATTTTTGATGAATCTCGAACGTGATGTTACACATGTCCATAGTGTGAGTACCAAAAAGTGTAAAGTTGATAACGATAGTCCCACTTACATGTGGCACTGCCGTCTTGGCCATATTGGTGTCAAACGCATGAAGAAGCTCCATGCTGATGGAATTTTGGAGTCACTTGATTTCGAATCATTTGACACATGCGAACCATGCCTCATGGGCAAGATGACCAAGACTCCGTTCTCCGGAACAATGGAGCGAGCAACTGACTTGTTGGAAATAATACATACCGATGTATGCGGTCCAATGAGCGTCGAGGCTCGCGGTGGCTACCGTTATGTTCTCACCCTCACTGATGACTTGAGTAGATATGGTTATGTCTACTTAATGAAACACAAGTCTGAAACTTTTGAAAGGTTCAAGGAATTTCAGAGTGAGGTCGAGAATCAACGTGACAGGAAAATAAAATGCCTACGATCTGATCGTGGCGGAGAATATTTAAGTCACGAGTTTGGCACGCACCTTAGGAAATGTGGAATTGTTTCACAACTCACGCCGCCCGGCACACCCCAGCGAAATGGTGTGTCTGAACGTCGTAATCGCACTCTATTGGATATGGTGCGATCTATGATGTCTCTTACCGACTTACCGCTATCATTTTGGGGATATGCATTAGAGACTGCCGCATTCACTTTAAATAGGGCACCGTCTAAATCCGTTGAGACGACACCGTATGAATTGTGGTTTGGAAAGAAACCTAAGCTGTCGTTTCTAAAAGTTTGGGGATGCGATGCTTATGTGAAGAAACTTCAACCTGAGAAGCTCGAACCCAAAGCGGAAAAGTGCGTCTTCATAGGATATCCCAAGGAGACTATTGGGTATACCTTCTACCTACGATTCGAAGGCAAAGTCTTTGTTGCCAAGAATGGATCCTTTCTCGAGAAAGAGTTTCTCTCGAAAGAAGTAAGTGGGAGGAAAATAGAACTTGATGAGGAAATTGTACCTCCACTCGAACCGGAGAGTAGCGCAGCATAGGAAGTTGTTTCTGTGGATCCTACACCGGCTAGAGAGGAAGTTAATGATGATGATCATGAAACTTCAGATCAAGTTGCTATTCGAAGGTCCACCAGGACACGTTCCGCACCAGAGTGGTACGGCAATCCTGTCCTAGAGATCATGTTGTTGGACAACGGTGAACCTTCGAACTATGAAGAAGCGAAGGCGGGCCCGGATTCCAACAAATGGCTTGAGGCCATGAAATCCGAGATAGGATCCATGTATGAGAACAAAGTATGGACTTTGGTGGACTTGCCTAATGATAAGCGAGCCATTGAAAACAAATGGATCTTTAAGAAGAAGACTGACGCGGACGGTAATGTCACCGCCTATAAAGCTCGGCTTGTCGCTAAGGGTTATCGACAAGTTCAAGGAGTTGACTACGATGAGACTTTCTCACCCGTAGCGATGCTAAAGTCAGTCTGAATCATGTTAGCAGTTGCCGCATTTTATGATTATGAGATCTGGCAAATGGACGTCAAAACGGCATTCCTTAATGGCTTCCTCAAGGAAGAACTGTATATGATGCAGCCGGAAGGTTTTGTCGATCCTAAAGATGCTAACAAGGTATGCAAGGTCCAGCGCTCCATCTATGGGCTGGTGCAAGCATCTCGGAGTTGGAACATTCGCTTTAATGAGGTGATTAAAGCGTTTGGGTTTGTACAGGTTTATGGAGAACCTTGTATTTACAAGAAAGTGAGTGGGAGCTCTATAGCATTTCTTATACTGTATGTGGATGACATGCTGATAATGGGAAATAATATAGAACTCTTGGAAAGTATCAAGGCCTACTTGAATAAGTGTTTTTCAATGAAGGACCTTGGAGAAGCTGCTTACATATTAGGTATTAAGATCTATAGAGATAGATCGAAACGCCTCATTGGTCTTTCACAAAGCACATACCTTGAAAAGATATTGAAGAAGTTCAATATGCATCAGTCCAAGAAGGGGTTCTTGCCTGTGTTGCAAGGTGTGAGATTCAGTACGACTCAATGCCCGACCACGGCAAAGGATAGAGAAGAGATGAGTGTCATCCCCTATGCTTCAGCCATAGGCTCTATCATGTATGCCATGCTGTGTACCAGACCTGATGTGAACCTTGCCATAAGTTTGGTAGGGAGGTACCAAAGTGATCCCGGAGCGGAACACTGGACAGCGGTCAAGAATATCCTGAAGTACCTGAAAAGGACAAAGGACATATTTCTCATATATGGAGGTGCCGAAGAGCTCGTCGTAAAGGGTTACGTCGACGCTAGCTTCGACACAGATCCAGACGACTCTAAGTCGCAAACCGGATACGTGTATATTTTGAATGGAGGGGCAGTCAGCTGGAGTAGCAGCAAGCAAAGCGTCGTGGCGGCATCTACATGTGAAGCGGAGTACATAGCTGCTTCGGAAGCAGCAAAGGAGGGAGTCTGGATGAAGGAGTTCATCACCGACCTAGGAGTGATTCCAAATGCGTCGGGCCCGATGACTCTACTCTGTGACAACACTGGAGCTATTGCCCTTGCGAAGGAGCCCAGGTTTCACAAGAAGACAAGACACATCAAGCGCCGCTTCAACTCCATCCGTGATCACATTCAGGAGGGAGACATAGATATTTGTAAAGTGCATACGGATCTGAATGTCGCAGATCCGTTGACTAAACCTCTCTCACGAGCAAAACATGATCAACACCAGAACGCTATGGGTGTTCGATTCATCACAATGTAACTAGATTATTGACTCTAGTGCAAGTGGGAGACTGTTGGAAATATGCCCTAGAGGCAATAATAAAATGGTTATTATTGTATTTCCTAGTTCATGATAATTGTCTATTATTCATGCTACAATTGTGTTAACCAGAAACCATAATACATGTGTGAATACATAGACCATCGCATGTCCCTAGTGAGCCTCTAGTTGGCTAGCTCGTTGATCAATAGATGGTCACGGTTTCATGACCATGGACATTGGATGTCGTTGATAACGGGATCACATCATTAGGAGAATGATGTGATGGACAAGACCCAATCCTAAGCATAGCACAAGATCGTGTAGTTCGTATGCTAAAGCTTTTCAATGTCAAGTATCATTTCCTTAGACCATGAGATTGTGTAACTCCCGGATACCGTAGGAATGCTTTGGGTGTGCCAAACGTCACAACGTAACTGGGTGGCTATAAAGGTACGCTACGGGTATCTCCGAAAGTGTCTGTTGGGTTGACACGAATCAAGACTGGGATTTGTCACTCCGTGTGACGGAGAGGTATCTCTGGGCCCACTCGGTAAGACATCATCATAATGAGCTCAATGTGACTAAGGAGTTAGCCACGGGATGATGTGTTACGGAACGAGTAAAGAGACTTGCCGGTAACGAGATTGAACAAGGTATGGCGATACCGACGATCGAATCTCGGGCAAGTACCATACCGATAGACAAAGGGAATTGTATACGGGATTGATTGAATCCCTGACATCGTGGTTCATCCGATGAGATCATCGTGGAGTACGTGGGAGCCAACATGGGTATCCAGATCCCGCTGTTGGTTATTGGCCGGAGAGGTGTCTCGGTCATGTCTACGTGTCTCCCGAACCCGTAGGGTCTACACACTTAAGGTTCGATGACGCTAGGGTTATAGGGAAAAGGTATACGTGATTACCGAAGGTTGTTCGGAGTCCCGGATGAGATCCCGGACGTCACGAGGAGCTCCGGAATGGTCCGGAGGTAAAGATTGATATATAGGAAGTCCAGTTTTGGTCACCGGAAAGTTTTCGGGCTCATCGGTAGTGTACCGGGAGTGCCGGGAGGGTGCCGGAGGACCCCCGGGAGGGGTGTGACGACCAAAGGACCACATGGGCTGTTAGATAAAGTGTGCCAGCCCTTATTGGGCTGGTCAAGACTTTTGCTAAAGGCCCATGCGGCTGGAGATAAGGAGATAAGGCAAAAAGGATTTAAAAGGAGGAGATCCACCTCCCTTGTGGGAGGTGGACTCTCCCTTTAATTCAGCCGGCCATCTCCTCTTTGGAGTAGAGGCCAAGCCAGCCCTCCACGTCCCTCCTCCTATATATACTTGAGGTTTTGGATGTTTTGAGACAGGATTTGATCTCTCTCTCTCACGGCGAAGCCCTACCTCTCTTCTTCCTCCTCCGCGGCACTTAGGCGAAGCCCTGTCGGAATACCTTGCTACTCCACCACCACCACGCCGTCGTGCTGCTGTTGGAGCCCTTCCCCAACCTCTCCTTCCTCCTTGCTGGATCAAGGTGTTGGAGACGTCACCGGGCTGCACGTGTGTTGAACGCGGAGGTGCCGTCCGTTCGGCACTTGATCGGATCTACCGCGATCTGAATCGCTGCGAGTACGACTCCATCAACCGCGTTCTTGTAACGCTTCCGCTTAGCGATCTTCAAAGGTATGAAGATGCAATCTCTCCCCTCTCGTTGCTGGTTTCTCCATAGATAGATCTTAGTGAACGTAGGAAAATTTTGATTTACTACTACGTCTCCCAACATGTTCACCCATGGATCAAACTCAGGGTATGCTGTCATTATCTTACCAAAATGATATGAATGTGTCTGTTTAGTGTAAGATCTTGCTGCTGGCCACATGCGACCAAATTCTTCACCTCTGAATTTTTTGATCAAATTCATCCACATATGGCCGAAGCACTCCTTATGCTCACAATGAGGGAAAACATTCTTCACTGCGTTTTCTAGCCCTTTGCATGCATCTATGTGGACTGCGAAAGGTGACACTGGCCCTATGCATCTTTTCAACTGCATCATGAACCATGTCCATGAGACATCTGTCTCTGACTGAAACAAGCCAATAGCAACAGGGAACATCCAGTTGTGTCCATCCAAAGCATTGTAAGCTGCCAATTGACCATTCCACTTGCCAGTCAAAAATGAAGAGTCTATGCTCAAATATGGATGACACCCTGCCTTGAAGCCATCAATGCAAGGCTTTAAAGCCATAAAAAACTTAGAGAAAAGGACTCTTCCATCCTCTATTACCTCGGTATCTATCTCCACAACACTGCCAAGTGACCGCTTCTCCACCTCTGCTTTGAAATTATAAAGCATCCTAAAAGTATTTGCCCAGTCACCATATAATTGTTTCATTGCCCTTTGTTTTGCCTTCCACACCGTGTTATACTTCACCTCAATGGGGTATTGCTTTTCCAAGTCTACTTTAAGTTTCTTTGCAGTAGTGTTTGGTTTCTTGGCTAAAATAGGAGTGATCTTTTCTGCGATCCAAAGTTGTGATGTCATGGTTGATACTCTTTGTGAACTTGTAATACAAGTATGTGGGTGTGGGATTTGATTCACCCTAATGGTACTTCCATCAGGTTGGCGTCTAGCAGATATGTACCACTTGCAAGGCTTGACACTTCCATAAAAACCTCTACATCTTGCATAATTTTTTTTTCTATCAGTCCACTTAGTCTTGGCATCAAACTCATGTTTGACTGCATAAGTCTTGAAACACATCCTAAACTCATCCATGTTTGGGAAGAACTTTCCCACTGCAATAACAGGGTTTTCCTTGTCATACACATTTACCAACTCATCATCATGTGCATCATCTACATCATCTGCAGCATCTTCCATCAGTTGTCGATCCACATCTTCAGTTCTATCTCTGGTAGCATCAGTATCAGTAGGCATACTAGATTCACCATCCTTCTCCTCCTTATCTTCAATAGCTACTGGAATGCCAAATTTTTTGTCCATCTCAGTGTCATTCATTGGTGCAGTGACTAAATCAGTTGGGTCATTTAATTCTATTGAATTCCAATCAATAGAAACAACCCTTGCAACACCATCAGAGCCCTCTTCTACATCAACCCCCTCAGGTAATACTGTCACTTCACCTGTACACATGGGCATTATCTGCCTCTCTGAAGCCTAATCATCATCTACCATCTGTGAAGCTAACTTTGAAGGCACATATCCAACCTTAGAATCTGATTTCAGATCAACAAGCTCTGCATGAAACATAGTCTGTTTGGTTGTCCAGCCATCTTGTCGATCAATTTCATCAACCATCTCTTCACCATCCTCAATTCTCACATACTCTCCTTTCCAATTATCAAACCGTAACAATTCTACCTCTTTCTTTGGACCCCCCAAAAATGCTCTCCCTAATTTTTCCACCACATTCTTCATGGCCTCCTCTTCCATGCTTTGTAGTTCTTGTGGATCAATCTCTACAAAATCAATCTCCCACTTCACAATTGTATCTCTCTCTATGTCCCGCATGCTATCATCACCTAGCTTCGCCTTAGAAGGAAGAAATTCCACACTGAATTCGAACGTCCGAGCACCACCACCCATGTTTGTCAATGACGGGGCACTGTGAGGTGAGCTAGCGGAAGCAGACAAGGCACAAATCGCATAGGTTGGAAAGGATGTTGTTGTCTCTGGCGGCTCCATCGTACCAAATCAACCAAAAACAGAGGGAAACACAGGTGATGCGGTGAGATCTAACTAGACGGAGGAGAACAGGACAGGGTTCCGGATTCACTCACCAGAGCCACTGCCATCGCCGAGAATGAAAGCTCCGCCGCTGCTGTCACCCAGAACAAAAGCTCCGCCGCTGCCGGGAATGAAGAGGAGGGAGAAACACAGGTTCAGAAAGGGGTACCCGTTCGGACAGGCGCGGGGAAACGATTCACCTGATGAACTGACAAGTGGGGCTTGTAGCTAGATGCAGTGCCAAGTAGGGCCCGCATGTCTTAAACATAACCTCACTCCCGTTGATGACCATTTAAAACGCCCGAGTGGGCCTTGGCTATTTGGGCTTCTGAAACGTCTTGTGAGAGCCATTTTCGTCAACTACGTCGCGTTCTTTCCAATTCACCTCAAAGATGTCGCATAGGAGCTATTGACCCGGGCTGCAATCCATGATGTTCACAGAGGTGGGGAATGTCAAGGTGTTTGGCCAGCGGTGCTATGGTCCATCGCTTGGTGGCGGTGAACTGGTGAATAAGATCTGATTGGCCGGATGTGTTGGGAGACGTAGTAGTAAATCAGAACATTTCCTATGATCACCAAGATCTATCCATGGAGAAACCAGCAACGAGTGGGGAGAGATTGCATCTTCATACCTTTGAAGATCGCTAAGCGGAAACGTTACAAGAACGCGGTTGGTGGAGTCGTACTCGCAGCAATTCAGATTGCGGTGGACTCCGATCTTAGCGCCGAACAACGACGCCTCCACGTTCAACACACGTGCAGCCCGATGACGTCTCCTACGCCTTGATCCAGGAAGGAGGAAGGAGAGGTTGAGGGTGAGCTCCGGAAGCACGACGGCGTGGTGACGGTGGAGCTACGTGAACTCCGGCAGGGCTTCGCCAAGCGCTACGGAGAACGAGGAAGAGGAAGGGTAGGGCTGCACCGAGAGAGAGAGAGAAGTTGTGTCTCAAATCACCCCAAACCCTTGCATATATATAGGAGGAGGGAGAGGGAGGGCTGCCTTGTCCCCTCCTCCAAGGAGGAGGGCTTCGGCCGAAGCTAGGGAAGAGTCCACCTCCCACAAGGGAGGTGGATCTCCCTCCTTTCAAACTCCTTTTTACTTATCCCTTGATCTCCAGCCGCATGGGCCTTTCTAGAAGGTCTTGACCATCCCAATAAGGGCTGGCACACATCCTCTAAGGGCCCACAAAGTCCAATGGTCGTCACACCCCTCTCGGGGGTCCTCCCATACCCTCCAGGCACTCTCGGTACACTACCGATGAGCCCGAAAACTTTCCGGTGACCAAAACTGGACTTCCTATATATCAATCTTTACCTCCGGACCATTCCGGAGCTCCTCGTGACGTCCGGGATCTCATCCGGGACTCCGAACAACTTTCGGTAATCACATATACCATTTCCCTATAACCTTAGCGTCATCGAACCTTAAGTGTGTAGACCCTACGGGTTCGGGAGACACGTAGACATGACCGAGACACCTCTCCAGTCAATAACAAATAGCAGGATCTGGATACCCATGTTGGCTCCCACATGCTCCACGATGATCTCATCGGATGAACCCCAATGTCGGAGATTCAATCAATCCCGTATACTATTCCCTTTGTCTATCTGTATGATACTTGCCCGAGATTCGATCGTCGGTATCTCTATACCTTGTTCAATCTCGTTACCGACAAGTCTCTTTACTTGTTCCATAATACATCATCCCGTGGCTAAATCCTTAGTCACATTGAGCTCATAATGATGATGTCTTACCGAGTGGGCCCAGAGATACCTCTCCGTCACACGGAGTGACAAATCCCAGTCTCGATTCATATCAACCCAATAGACACCTTCGGAGATACCCGTAGTGTACCTTTATAGCCACCCAGTTACGTTGTGACGTTTGGCACACCCAAAGCATTCCTACGGTATTCGGTAGTTGCACAATCTCATGGTCTAAGGAAACGATAAGTGACATTGAAAAGCTTTAGCAAACGACCTACACGATCTTGTGCTATGCTTAGGATTGGGTCTTGTCCATCACATCATTCTCCTAATGATGTGATCTCGTTATCAACGACATCCAATGTCCATGGTCATGAAACCGTGACCATCTATTGATCAACGAGCTAGTCAATTAGAGGCTCACTAGGGACGTGTTGTGGTCTATGTATTCACACATGTATTACGGTTTTCGGTTAACACAATTATAGCATGAACAATAGACAATTATCATGAACTAGGAAATACAATAATAACCATTTTATTATTGCCTCTAGGGCATATTTCCAACAGTCTCCCACTTGCACTAGAGCCAATAATCTAGTTACATTGTGATGAATTGAACACCCATAGCAATCTGGTGTTGATCATGTTTTGCTCGTGAGAGAGGTTTAGTCAACGGATCTGCGACATTCAGATCCGTATGCACTTTACAAATATCTATATCTCCCTCGTGAATGTAATCACGGATGGAGTTGAAGCGGCGCTTGATGTGTCTTGTCTTCTTGTGAAACCTAGGCTCCTTTGCAAGGACAATAGCTCAAGTGTTGTCATAGAATAGAGTCATCGGGCCCGACGCACTTGGAATTACTCCTAGGTCGGTGATGAACTCCTTCATCCAGACTCCTTCCTTTGCTGCTTCCGAAGCAGCTATGTACTCCACTTCACATGTAGATGCCGCCACGATGCTTTGTTTGCTGCTGCACCAGCTGACTGCCCCTCCGTTCAAAACATACATGTATCCGGTTTGCGACTTGGAGTCGTCCGGATCTGTGTCGAAGCTAGCATCAACATAACCCTTTATGACGAGCTCTTCGGCACCTCCATATACGAGAAACATGTCCTTTGTCCTTTTCAGGTACTTTAGGATATTCTTGACCGTTGTCCAGTGTTCCGCTCCGGGATCACTTTGGTACCGCCCTACCAAACTTATGGCAAGGTTCACATCAGGTCTAGTACACAACATGGCATACATAATAGAGCCTATGGCTGAAGCATAGGGGATGACACTCATCTCTTCTCTATCCTTTGCCGTGGTCGGGCATTGAGTCAAACTCAATCTCACACCCTGTAACACAGGCAAGAACCCCTTCTTGGACTGATCCATATTGAACTTCTTCAATATCTTTTCAAGGTATGTGCTTTGTGAAAGACCTATGAGGCGTCTCGATCTATCTCTATAGATCTTAATACCTAATATGTAAGCAGATTCTCCAAGGTCCTTCATTGAAAAACACTTATTCAAGTAGGCCTTTATACTTTCCCAGAGTTCTATATCATTTCCCATTATCAGTATGTCATCCACATATAATATAAGAAATGCTATAGAGCTCCCACTCACTTTCTTGTAAATACAAGGTTCTCCATAAACATGTACAAACCCAAACACTTTAATCACTTCATTAAAGCGAATGTTCCAACTCCAAGATGCTTGCACCAGCCCATAGATGGAGCACTGGAGCTTGCATACCTTGTTAGCATCTTTAGGATCGACAAAACCTTCCGGCTGCATCATATACAGTTCTTCCTTGAGGAAGCCATTAAGGAATGTCGTTTTGACGTCCATTTGCCAGATCTCATAATCATAAAATGCGGCAATTGCTAACATGATTCAGACAGACTTCAGCATCACTACGGGTGAGAAAGTCTCATTGTAGTCAACTCCTTGAACTTGTTGATAACCCTTAGCGACAAGCCGAGCCTTATAGATGATCACATTACCATCCGTGTCAGTCTTCTTCTTAAAGATCCATTTATTTTCAATGGCTCGCTTATCATCAGGCAAGTCCACCAAAGTCCACACTTTGTTCATACATGGATCCTATCTCAGATTTCATGGCTTCAAGCCATTTGTTGGAATCCGGGCCCGCCATCGCTTCTTCATAGTTCGAAGGTTCACCGTTGTCCAACAACATAATCTCCAGGACAGGGTTGCCGTACCACTCTGGTGCGGAACGTGTCCTGGTGGACCTTCGACATTCAACAGTAACTTGATCTGAAGTTTCATGATCATAATCATTAACTTCCTCTCCAGCCGGTGCAGGCTCCACAGAAACAACTTCCTATGCTACGCTACTCTCCGGTTCGAGTGGAGGTACAATTACCTCATCAAGTTCTATTTTCCTCCCACTTACTTCTTTCGAGAGAAACTCTTTCTCGAGAAAGGATCCATTCTTGGTAACAAAGACTTTGCCCTCGGATCGTAGATAGAAGGTATACCCAATAGTCTCTTTGGGATATCCTATGAAGACACACTTTTCTGCTTTGGGTTCGAGCTTCTTAGGTTGAAGTTTCATCACATAAGCATCGCATCCCTAAACTTTTAGAAACGACAACTTAGGTTTATTTCCAAACCATAATTCATACGGTGTCATCTCAATGGATTTTGACGGTGCCCTGTTTAAAGTGAATGCGGCAGTCTCTAATGCATATCCCCAAAATGATAGCGGTAAGTCGGTAAGAGACATCATAGATCGTACCATATCTAATAGAGTGCGATTACGACGTTCAGACACACCATTTCGCTGAGGTGTGCCAGGCGGCGTGAGTTATGAAACAATTTCACATTTTCTTAGGTGCGTGCCAAACTCGTGACTTAAATATTCTCCGCCACGATCAGATCGTAGGCACTTTATTTTCCTGTCACATTGATTCTCTACCTCACTCTGAAATTCCTTGAACCTTTCAAAAGTTTCAGACTTATGTTTCATTAAGTAGACATACCCATATCTACTCAAGTCATCAGTAAGGGTGAGAACATAACGGTAGCCACCACGAGCCTCGACACTCATTGGACCGCATACGTCGGTATGTATTATTTCCAACAAGTCAGTTGATCGCTCCATTGTTCCGGAGAATGGAGTCTTCGTCATCTTGCCCATGAGGCATGGTTCGCACGTGTCAAATGATTCAAAATCAAGAGACTCCAAAAGTCCATCAGTATGGGGTTTCTTCATGCGTTTGACACCAATATGACCAAGGCGGCAGTGCCACATGTAAGTGGGACTATCGTTATCAACCTTACACTTTTTGGTACTCACACTATGGACATGTGTAACATCACGTTCGAGATTCATCAAAAATAAACCATTGACCAGCGGGGCATGAGCATAAAACATTTCTCTCATAGAACAACCATTATTCTCAGATTTAAATGAGTAGCCATCTCGAATCAAGCGAGATCCAGATACAACGTTCATGCTCAAAGCTGGTACTAAATAAAAATTATTAAGGTTTAACATTAATGCCGAAGGTAGATGTAGAGGTAGCGTGCCGACGGCGATCACATCGACCTTGGAACCATTCCCGACGCGCATCGTCACCTCGTCCTTTGCCAGTCTCCGCTTATTCCGCAGCTCATGCTTGGAGTTACAAATGTGAGCAACTGCACTGGTATCAAATACCCACGAGCTACTACGAGCGCTGGTTAGGTACACATCAATAACAAGTATATCACATATACCTTTAATGTTGTCGTCCTTCTAATCCGCTAAGTACTTGGGGCAGTTCCGCTTCCAGTGACCGGTACCCTTGCAATAAAAACACTCAGTCTCAGGCTTGGGTCCATTCTTGTTCTTCTTCTTCCCGGCAACTTGCTTACCGGGCGCGGCAACAGCTTTGCCGTCCTTCTTGAAGTTCTTCTTACCCATGCCTTTCTTGAAACTAGTGGTCTTATTCACCATCAACACTTGATGCTCCTTTTTGATCTCGAGCTCCGCTGATTTCAGCATCGGGTACAACTCAGGAATGGACTTCTCCATCCCTTGCATGCTGTAGTTCATCACAAAGCTCTTGTATCTAGGTGGAAGCGACTGGAGGATTCTGTCAATGACAGAGTCATCCGGGAGATTAACTCCTAGCTGAGTCAAGCAGTTGTGAAGCCCAGACATCTTGAGGATGTGCTCACTGACAGAACTTTTCTCCTCCATCTTACAACTGAAGAACTTGTCGGAGACGTCATATCTCTCGACCCGAGCATGAGCTTGAAAAACCACTTTTAGCTCTTGGAACATCTCATATGCTCTGTGTTGCTCAAAACGCTTTTGGAGCCCCGGTTCTAAACTGTAAAACATGCCGCACTGAACAAGGGAGTAATCATCGCAACGAGAATGCCAAGCGTTCGCAACGTCTTGCTCTGCTGGGAGAAGGCGTGGGTCACCTAGTGGTGCATCAAGGACATACAATTTCTTGGAAGCTATGAGGATGATCCTCAAGCCACGGACCCAGTCCGCATAGTTGCTTCCATCATCTTTCAGCTTGGTTTTCTCTAGGAACGCGTTGAAATTGAGGGTGACATTCGCGTTGCCCATTGGATCTACAATATAGATTGTAAATATAGTTTTAGACTAAGTTCATGATAATTAAGTTCACATAATCAAATTATTTAATGAACTCCCACTTAGATAGACATCTCTCTAGTCATCCAAGTGATACATGATCCATGTCAACTAGCCCGTGTCCGATCATCACGTGAGACGGACTAGTCATCCATGGTGAACATCTTCATGTTGATCGTATCTTCTATACGACTCATGTTCGACCTTTCGGAATTCCGTGTTCCGAGGCCATGTCTGTACATGCTAGGCTCGTCAAGTCAACCTAAGTGTTCCGCGTGTGTAAATCTGGCTTACACCCGTTGTATGCGAACGTTAGAACCTATCACACCCAATCATCACGTGGTGCTTCAGAACGACGATCCTTAGCAACGGTGCACAGTTAGGGTGAACACTTCTCTTGAAATTTTATTGAGATATCATCTTATTTACTACCGTCGTTCTAAGCAAATAAGATGTAAACATGATAAACATCACATGTAATCAATATAGTGACATGATATGGCCAATATCATCTTGCTCCTTTGATCTCCATCTTCGGGGCACCATGATCATCACTGTCACCGGCACGACACCATGATCTCCATCATAATGATCTCCATCATCGTGTCTTCATGAAATTGTCTCGCCAACTATTACTTCTACTACTATAGCTAACGTTTAGCAATAAAGTAAAGTAATTACATGGCATTTATGATTGACACGCAGGTCATACAATAAAATAAGACAACTCCTATGGCTCCTACCGGTTGTCATACTAATCGACATGCAAGTCGTGAATCCTATTACAAGAACATGATCAATCTCATACATCACAATGCATCACATCACATCCTTTGGCCATATCACATCACAAGGCATATGCTGCAAAAACAAGCTAGACGTCCTCTAATTTGTAGTTGCAAGTTTTTACGTGGCTGCTATAGGTTTCTAGCAAGAACGTTTCTTACCTATGCCAAAACCACAACGTGATATGCCAATTGCTATTTACCCTTCATAAGGACCCTTTTCATTGAATCCAATCCGACTAAGGTGGGAGAGACAGACACCCGCTAGCCACCTTATGCAACAACTGCATGTCAGGCGGTGGAACCAGTCTCACGTAAGCGTACGTGTAAAGTCGGTGCGGGCCGCTTCATCCCACAATATCACCGAATCAAGATAAGACTAGTAATGGTAAGCATATTAACAAAATCAATGCCCACAACAACTTGTGTTCTACTCGTGCATAGATTCTATGCATAGACCTAGCTCTGATACCACTGTTGGGATACGTAGTAGTAAATCAAAAAAATTCCTACGATCACCAAGATCTATCCATGGAGAAACCAGCAACGAATGGGGAGAGATTGCATCTTCATACCTTTGAAGATCGCTAAGCGGAAGCGTTACAAGAACGCGGTTGGTGGAGTCGTACTCGCAGCGATTCAGATCGCGGTGGACTCCGATCTTAGCGCCGCCTCCGCGTTCAACACACGTGCAGCCCGATGACGTCTCCTACGCCTTGATCTAGCAAGGAGTAAGGAGAGGTTGAGGAAGAGCTCCGGCAGCACGACGGCGTGGTGATGATGGAGCTACGTGAACTCCGGCAGGGCTTCGCTAAGCGCTACGGAGAACGAGGAAGAGGAAGGGTAGGGCTGCACCGAGAGAGAGAGAGAAGTCGTGTCTCAAATCAGCCCAAACACTTGCATATATATAGGAGGAGGGAGACGGAGTGATGCCTTGGCCCCTCCTCCAAGGAGGAGGGCATCGGCCGAAGCTAGGGAAGAGTCCACCTCCCACAAGGGAGGTGGATCTCCCTCCTTTCAAACTCCTTTTGACTTATCCCTTGATCTCTAGCCGCATGGGCCTTTCTAGAAGGTCTTGGCCAGCCCAATAAGGGCTGGCACACCTCCTATAAGGTCCCACAAAGTCCTATGGTCGTCACACCCCTCCCGGGAGTCCTTCGGCACCCTCCCGGCACTCCCGGTACACTACCGATGAGCCCGAAAACTTTCCGGTGACCAAAACTGGACTTCCTATATATCAATATTTACCTCCGGACCATTCCGGAGCTCCTCGTGACGTCCGGGATCTCATCCGGGACTCCGAACAACTTTCAGTAATCATGTATACTATTTCCCTATAACCCTAGCGTCATCGAACCTTAAGTGTGTAGACCCTACGGGTTCGGGAGAAACGTAGACATGACCAAGACACCTCTCCGGTCAATAACCAACAGCGGGATCTGGATACCCATGTTGGCTCCCACATGCTCCACGATGATCTCATCGGATGAACCACGATGTCGGGGATTCAATCAATCCCGTATACAATTCCCTTTGTCTATCTGTATGATACTTGCCCGGGATTCGATCGTCGGTATCTCTATACCTTGTTTAATCTCATTACCGGCAAATCTCTTTACTCGTTCCGTAATACATCATCCCGTGGCTAACTCCTTAGTCACATTGAGCTCATAATGATGATGTCTTACCGAGTGGGCCTAGAGATACCTCTCCGTCACACGGAGTGACAAATCCCAGTCTCGATTCATGTCAACCCAACAGACACCTTCGGAAATACCTGTAGTGCACCTTTGTAGCCACCCAGTTACGTTGTGACATTTGGCACACCCAAAGCATTCCTACGGTATCCAGGAGTTGCACAATCTCATGGTCTAAGGAAACAATACTTGACATTGAAAAGCTTTAGCAAACGAACTACACGATCTTGTGCTATGCTTAGGATTGGGTCTTGTCCATCACATCATTCTCCTAGTGATGTGATCTCGTTATCAATGACATCCAATGTCCATGGTCATGAAACCGTGACCATCTATTGATCAACGAGCTAGTCAACTAGAGGCTCACTTGGGACATGTTGTGGTCTATGTATTCACACATGTATTACGGTTTTCGGTTAACACAATTATAGCATGAACAATAGACAATTATCATGAACTAGGAAATACAATAATAACCATTTTATTATTGCCTCTAGGGCATATTTCCAACAGGATGGTGGTGACTGCAAATTGTTGTGCAATGACTTCCTACGGCTCCATGACGGTGATGATCATGGAAAGGTCTTCGGGAGGGGTCATCTCTTCTAATACTGTTGTTAACTTCGGCGGTGAGATACAAATTATGGATGATGACTTGACAGAGTGGGCTGGTTGTGTAGTGGTGGCGGTCACATCGTATGTTCTGCTGGGTTCGTGGAAAAGTTGTGGCGACAAAACATGAGTGACCTCAATGGCGGTGTTACTCGAGCATATGGTATCAAGCTCCGGGGCAAAAGCCTAGGTCAGACTCGAGTGGTGATACCTTGTAATGACGATGTTCTCATATGTCGTTACTTTGTTAAAGGCATTGCTTGGATATGCTCGGACCGTTCTTCAAGGTGAGAAAATATGTTCACATGCAGGCGTGCACGCCCTCCATATGCATATACACTAATCTATTAGTTACTCACTTTTGAATAAATACAATTCTGGTTTAGCGTTTGGTGGGTTTCATTATAGTAGTGGGTTAGATACAATGAGTGGTGACAAGTACAATAGTATATATCTGAAAAATTCATATTCCCTCATTTTTAAAGTATAGTGCATATGTTGTTCTAAAGCAAACTTTATAAAATTAGCACACTTAAAAAATGTATAAACATCCATTCTAACAAATCAATACCATTAATTGTATCCGTGTTGCAGTGTATTTCATGTTGTATTTGTTTGTTATTGTACTTTTTTTGTTTAAACCTAGTAAAAATTATAAAATTTGACTTGACAAAACCATTATGCACTACCTTTTGAAATAGAGGTAGTACTAAACTCTACTCCTTTACCTGTAGTTGAAGAATATAACTCTATTAGAAGTGCTAAATTTCAAAACAATTTTGACAATGAAAACTATTAGTTTGATTAATATAGAGAATCAACATAATCATAAAATGTGAAACATGTTCTAGATTTGATATAATGTTATATGTTGTGAAAGGAGACAAATGTCACGCGGAATGCCTCACATGTATCACTCCGCATGCATGGCTATTATTTGGATGCATAAACATGTATGTATTTGATTTTATAGGACGAGAATGAGATACTTACCGCACCTTTTACGGATAAGGAGGTGTTTCAAGCTATATCCCAAATGAAGAATAATAAAGCACCGGGGCCAGACGGATTTCCAGCTGAGTTTTTTAAGCGATGCTGTCATATAATCAAAGGGGGCCTATTACCCATGTTTCAGGATTTGTTCGACGGCCACTCGCAGTTATTCCACCTCAACTTTGGGACAGTCACGTTGTTGCCAAAGAAGGAGGAGGCACTACGCATTGAACAATTCATACCCATTTACCTTTTGAATGTCAGCTTCAAGATTTTTACGAAGGTAGGAACGAATAGGCTGACGCAAATTGCACAAGTGGTTGTGCAACCTAGTCAGACGACTTTCATGCCGGGCAAAAACATACTTGAGGGTGTGGTTGTCCTACATGAAACCCTGCATGAAATTCACTGAAGAAACTAGATGGGGTGGTCTTCAAGGTGGATTTCGAGAAGGCATATATGATAAGGTCAAATGGTCATTCCTACAACAGGCATTGCGTATGAAGGGTTTTGACGAGATCTGGAGGAAACAAGTCGAATCCTTTGTACAAAAAGGGAGTGTTGGAGTTAAGGTCAATGATGACATTGGCAACTTTTTTCAAACGCTCAAAGGTCTCAGGCGGGGAGACCCAATGTCACCCATCCTATTTAATGTAGTTGCAGATATGTTAGCAATTCTAATAGGAAGGGCTAAACAGGAAGACCAAGTAGGTGGACTTGTACCACGTCTAGTGGATGGTGGGGTGTCTATCCTGCAATATGTTGATGATATCATCTTATTCATGGAACATGATTTAGAAAAAGCAAGAAACATGAAGCTCATACTTTGCCTATTCGAACAATTGTCAGGGTTGAAAATTAACTTTCACAAGAGTGAGCTGTTTTGCTTTGGGAGAGCCAAAGATGAACAAGAAACTTATAAACAATTGTTTGGATGTGAACTGGGGAGCCTACCGTTCAGTTATCTAGGCATACCCATTCATCATCGGAAGCTTTCCAATAGAGAGTGGAAATGCATCGAGGATCGTTTTGAGAAAAAGCTAAGCTGCTGGAAGGGCAAGATTCTCTCATATGGAGGACGGCTAATCCTGATTAACTCGGTTCTCACGAGTATGCCTACGTTCCTTCTATCCTTCTTTGAGGTACCGATAGGGTACGCAAAAGGTTGGATTTCTATCGATCCCGATTCTTTTGGCAGAGTGATGAAGATAGGAAGAAGTACAAGCTCACTAGATGGGACATTATTGCAGGCCCAAGGACCCAAGGAGGCCTGAGAATGGAGCATTTAGAGGTAAAGAATAGATGTCTGCTTAGCAAGTGGTTGTTCGGACTATCTGTAGGGATTGAAGGTATGTGGGTACAAATTTTACGTAATAAGTACCTACAATCGAAAACCTTGGCCCAGGTAAATGTTAGACCCAATGATTCACCATTCTGGAAAGGGTTGATGAGAGTGAGGGCAGCCTTTTTCCATAGAACTAAATTTATCATTGGAAATGGTGAGGGTATGAGATTCTGGGAGGATACGTGGTTGGGGGAGACGCCTTTGGCCATCCAATATCCAGCTCTTTATAATATTGTGCAACGTAAGGACGCGTACGTGGCCATAATTTTACAGTCAAATCCTCTAAATATTCAATTTAGACGAGCATTGATAGGTCATCGCTGGGAGGCCCGGCTTCACCTTGTAAGGAGACTTATGGATGTCCAGCTATCAGGCGAAGCTGATAGTCTTCAGCGGAAGCTCCCGACGAATGGAATTTTCATAGTGAAATCGATGTATTTGAATCTTATGGATACAATGATCATTCCCAAATTGATTCATATTTGGAAAGTCAAAGTACCCTTAAGAATCAAAGTCTTCATGTGGTTTGTGCACAAGAAGGTGATTTTCACTAAGCATAATTTGGCTGAACGTAATTGGGGGGAAATACACGATGTAACTTCTGTGACAACGAGGAAAACATCAAGCACCTCTTTATCCAATGTCCTCTTGCGAGAATTCTATGACGGACAGTTCATATAGCCTTTAATATTATGCCTCCAGATAGCATTGACACGTTGTTCGGAACGTCGCTAGATGGAGTTGACACGATTAATGCCAGACATTTTCGTATAGGTGTATGTGCACTTCTTTGGGCTATATGGAACTACAGAAATGATGTGTTTTTTTAACAGACAAGTACATATACATTTTTTCAGGTACTGCACAGAGCGTCGACGTTGATCCGTACATGGTCATTACTCACTCCTGCGAAAACCAGGGAGCCTTTGGTTACTGGGTCTACCCGGTGGGAGATGGTAGCGCGGGATATCTACAGCCGGTTTGGATGGCGGTCCAGTAATAGGATAGATGGTTAGGCATCTAGGCCTATTTTTAGCCGGTTGTGGCACCTTCTGTTTCTTTTTGTTCATTTGCTTTCTTCTTTCGGAGACTATGTGGAATCGCGGATTATCCTTTTGCTTTTCATTAATAAAAGGGGTCATATGCATCGTGCTGATGCAGAGGCCGGAGGTATTCCTCCTTTTCTAAAAAAATGATTTTATAGGAAAAACACATCGACATGATTGCTATAGAGATGTGCTTGAATTGATCGTAACCACCGAACTTCATGCAGCTAGAAACAACATGAGAGTTGATTTGCAAGAATGAAAGAGTATGTCTTGTACCAAGAGCTGGTGCAAGATATTCATGGCATGCCACTATGCAAGATGAATAGGTGAATGCTGATTCCTGTGTGCTACGTGCATCTGAGACTTTCTCAAAATTTAATTGATTGGTTAGCCTTCACTGGGGACATGTGTTTTGATGAGCACCCGGAGGGCTTGTATTGTTAGACTGGTCCACGCTTGGGTGACCAGTCCAATCCATGTGGAACAACCCTATGTGAAAGTGTTCCCCCGGACTGGTCTACCGAGAAAAAAATCTTCTCCGAATCATGGAATGAAACGACTCAAGTTGAAACAATGCCTCTTGCCGCTCTTATTCTGACAAGCACCACCTAGGTATTGCTCTGCCCAAATCCGATGGCGCATCCTCCTCTCTACAAACATGGTGTCCCATGGTGATTAGTCTCGTTCTCCTCTCGCCTTGAGTTTTGCTACCTCGCCATTTTTTCGCAGGAATCATTACCGCCCAAGGATTGTGGGCAGATGGGAGCAAAGAAACTATATTTATTGATCTTATAGGCAACCAGTCGTTGTTCATTTCTAATCTAGAGAGCTAATAATGAAAAAAAGATGGAATCCCTCCTTCCCAAGGATTTGGTTTGAACTTACCTCCATTGGCTATTTCTAAGGAGGGCATGGAGAGGAGAATTGGGTCTAGATGGGTGTTGAGGGGATTGGGTGACAAGTAGGGGATCGACCCAATCCGTGAGTAGATTAGTCCTACTAGGAGATTGATTCCCCTACAACCAAACATGGACTGGTCGGGATCCTTAGCTAACCCTTGGAATCTTTCTGGCCTTACCCGCTATGAGATCTGGGGAGGATTGATCGAAATGAACATTGAGTTTCGGGCTTCTATGTTTCTCCATCTTACTAACCCCAACCTATTACGTCCAATCCACCAAACACCCAAGAGCTTCTTGAGCCACAACTGAGAAGACCCCAAAGGAAGTCGGGTGATGGGAGGGGAATCAACCCATCACATGCTTTCATGCCCCCCTAACTATACCGCAACTCACTTTTGCTAATACATTTTAGTTGGAAAATTGGGTAACTTATTATCGCACTTGATGTCAGTGAAGGTGCACAGTCTTTATAGTGAAGTGTTAACAAGGTTATTTTGGCCAACACCATAATTTTCAGCACATGTTGTAATGAGAATTAAATTTTGGCAATAATTTGGAGACTATAAAAGTGTCGGCATAAATTGCCGACTTATGTGGATGTGTCGGGATATGACATGCCGACAATTGATCTACCATCACACATGGGTTTTATGGATAGATGGTGGTGTTCGCAAACATAGACCATTTTATAGTGCCTAATGGATGTGGTGCTCCAAAACAACCAAGCCTAAAAGTGCAAGTTCATATCGAGATAGTGACAATATCCTATTACATGAGGATGCACTACATCTATCCTCAGTCATCAGTCAACTACCTATTGGAAAATTCTATCAAGGAGGCATAAAGACAATTTCGACTAAGTAACCCATGCAACTTATCTTTCTGCATATTTAATAGTATTCACATGGAATCATGTCCTATAGGATACTTATCTTAGTTTGTTTTTCTAGAGTGGAACAACAACAATCTACAAAATGATTTCTTGCCTGGCAGTGTGCTAGGTCTGCAAGTGTTGAGATTATACACAGTGATGAGATTTTCCCTTAAGCAAATTGAGAGAGTTTTCCTACATAGCTCATACAAACTCGTAGTCTAGTGGGTGGAATATTCACACCTCATTAGAAAGCAGCTGGAAAGCATTGTTGATGAAGATCAATGTTGAATTTCGCCTCCGCCGGGTACTAGAGAAGAAATTTCAATAGGACTCAACCTCAAGTTGTTATCTAGTGGCCGAAATATCCTTCACAAACAGTTTAGGGGATTTCATTTGTATATAGAGTTGGTAGTTGAAGGAGAGCACCTTTGGGGATCATGAGACTGAAGTGGAAGGCCTCCTGATGAGGGTGTGCCCCACCACCCCGAGTTTCGGTGTTTTCCTCCCCTTGCAAGTTTTATTCTTCTCGGAAGTTGGAATCCGTTGATATTACGGAACCCAGAAAGGTTCATGTAGTCACTGACATAAAACATGAAATTTTGACATTTTTGTAAATTATTGGTAGATTATTCAAAAAAATTTGCATAAACTGATAAGAATCAACTATAAAAAGGTCAAACATTATTGATATGTTTGTGATGTATCAACCAGCAATCTGCGGAACCTGTGTGTATGTATGATTAATACCAAGCTAGTGCTTGACAAGATGATAACATGGCGGCTAGCCTATCATAGCTTATTTTCAAGGATGAAATTCCAATCCATATAGCATTCCTTTTGATCAAATCTTGAACAACATAAACTTTACCTAAATACCGCCTTGAGATTCCTCTCAAGGACACACCAGCGCAATGGTTGGGTTCAGGTGTGCAGACAGAATGAACTATCATAGTTTAATGAGTCACTCAAAAGAATTAGTTAGGGTCCCGCTGAGTAAATCCCCATCGACATTAAAGTAATAAGTATGATTCATGTCTGTAATTTTAATCTGAAGTATAATATATTAATGTTTTAGAAAATGGATCTGATATTAGGCAAAGAAGAGAATAGCTACAGAGTAATTGCGCAAATATATTGTGGATATACATGAAAGAATGTAATATTTGGACAATGATTGATATTTCATATTGTTGGATCATCAAGCGAGACCTCACTTCTCGTGGCCGACGTTTAGCCGGTTCACGAGAGATTGCACACTTTACCCGACAGAAGTGTGACATCGAGTTTTTTGGCTATTCGTTCATATGAGGTTCGGACTAACAATATACTCGATGGAGTGGTAGAAGCATAAAACAACTCAAGTGGGAGCGAAGGAGGAACAATATGGGCCGGTCTATGTAACAATTAATGTTTTTATGAAATCTAAAATGCATTGACACCCAAATTATACAGCGACATGTTTTGCTGTCTTGTTTTCTTGAAACTAGATAATACCATGGCCGTTGTTGCGAAGATGTTTTTTTCCGAAGATGTTTTGCATTATATTTCAGTAAAATAGCATGGTAGAATAAAATTCTCATGCATATGAGCATGTTGAGGTAAGTTTTCTCCTATGCACCATTGCGTGTTGAGGTGATTTGTTTCCATGTTGCATGCTGAATGACATGTTTGTATGCATGTCGAGAGAAACAAATTAGTGAGGGCTATGGAAGATTCCTAATCTAGTTATCTTCGTGTAGTTAGACCATCACACATCTATTTTTAAAACATAGATTGATCAGTTTACCTTCAATATGCCTACCTTAATTACATCATCAGAACATTCATAATATATAAATTAATTAAATATATATTTTCGATGGCACCACTTTAAAGTTTAAACCAGAGTGGGCCCGGCCCAGCTCTACCTAACCTAATCTTCGTCCTCCTCATACATAAGTTGCTTCCGGCGCCAGTGTCCTTCCGAGAGCTATCTGATAGCTGAAGAAGGACGTACGTTCTCGTCTCGCGCGCGGCTCAATCAGCTTGGCATGTCGAAGCCGCTGCGGGGGGGCAGGAAGCGGGTGAGGAGAGGGCTGTGGTCGCCGGAGGAGGACGCTAAGCTGACGAACTACATTGCCAAGTATGGCCACGGCTGCTGGAGTTATCTCCCAAGGCTAGCAGGTGCCTACTCTCTCCACCTCCTAATTTCATTCCTGCACATATGATCGTATGGTGTGTTGTGCGGAAACTGGAAATTTGCTGGGATTTTCCATAAACAACTCTTGTGTCGTCGTTGCAACAGGCATCGACAGGTGTGGAAAGAGCTGCAGGCTGAGGTGGTTGAACTACCTGAGGCCGGACCTGAAGCGGGGCGCTCTCTCTCAGGACGAGGAGGATGCCATCATTCGACTCCATTCCATCATAGGCAACAGGTACGTAAATTCACTCGTACTCCTCCTACTTACACATGTACAGTTTTCATCATCAATGGGGATGGACTGCTAGCTAGATTGTTCATCATCATTGCCCCTTGAATTCGATCACAAACTTTAATTTCTCTGACGAGCCTCGTCAGAGGTCACTAGGCTAGGCTAGTAGCTAGAGAGTCAGCTAGCAGCAATTCAATGGGGAATTGCCCGCTCCTTGTCGATGGGAAATTCATGGCATGCATGGGATCGGCAGGTGGTCTCAGATCGCGGCGCGGCTGCCAGGACGGACGGACAACGAGGTCAAGAACTTCTGGCACTCCTTCATCAAGAAGAAGCTCCGCCGGCGTGGCATCGACCCGGTCACACACAAGCCCGTGATCGCCGAGCACCTCATCTTGCCATCCGTGGACCGGCATATGGCTCACGTTCACCTGGCCCTGACGGCACAAAGCTGCATGTCCATGGAGAGCAGCACGGACGGCGGCCCGAGCTCGAGACGCAGGGCGGTGTTCAGTGAAGGTGAAGCCGGTGAAGCACAGGCTCAGCACATCCTGCCATCGGCGGTTCCTCCGGCCGTGAAGGCAGGTAGCAACGCGCGCCGCGGGCACGAGGGCGCACACGCTGAGGTGGTGCTCGGTGCCGATGCGGCCCTGGCGCCACCGGACTTCACTGGCTACCTGGACGCGCACGCCTCTGGTGGCGGGCAGCCTGTGGTTATCCCGCTGGTCTCGATGGCTTCCTGGGCCGCGAACGCTTCCGGTGCCGTGCAGCCGGCGGCTATACCGGTGACGTCGATGGCTGGCCCAAACCCCTCGGGCACCGGCGCCTGCGCTGCCGCCTTCGCTGGCGAGCAGCAGTGGAGCAACCGCACAAACAGCGGCAGTCAGTTCGAGCTGAGACAGAGCGGTACAGCCTCGGCCACTGGCCAACTCCGGTGGCCGATTGGCTGCGGCTTTGACGCCGTCGGAGCGGCGTTGGGCGACCTGGAGTGGCTCGACGACTTCGTGTTGGATGTATAACAGCTGATGCATATGCATGCATGCATGCTTGAACTGTTGAACCAACCTCGTCAACAGCAGTGTATGTCCATTACCGCATGCATGTGCGCGCGTATAGCTATATTGGTGTATTCATCTGTGTTACTGTACAAACCGTATATGTGATAAGTTAACAATTGTAAAGTGCATTTGATGAAATTTTTTTCAAATAAAGATTTGTTTTCAAACCACATTGTTGGTTAGTATTGATGATTTGCAAATGCACGGAACTGAGGCGATCTTTCATTATGAGCACTCGGAGGTCAGATTGGAGAGTTTTTCCTTTGATGTATATTCCCTCCTTTCGGGTTTACAAAGCTCAAATCTGAAATCTCATCAATCAAGACACATATGATGAGTGGAGGAATGTATCTCCTACTACTATTTTATAAAACTACCCAAATTAAATTGATGCATTAATTTGGATTAATTGGAGTGCATGCAAGCTTGGGCACTAGATAAGTAGGAACATTACATGGTGTGATCCTTTTTAATTCTTGCATGCAAAGTTTTAAAGCGCCTCGAAATCGTAAAGTGAGATGGAGATGAACCCTTCAAATCAAAAAAAAAATGAGATAGACCCTATAAACCGGAAAGGAGGGAGTATATATACATTTCCTACCGCCATAGGCTTAGTTCACATATTGGGGCGGACTTCATTAAGCGTAAAATTACTACTAGGGGGCGTTGTATAACTACCATACAACAGTCGTATTTCACTTTATCCACGAGTTCCTAGAGTCTTCTAGAACCCACATTTAGTCTTGTTAGCTAGGTAGGGACTTGGTGATATGGAAGGTTTTATGGATACTCGGGATTCAAACCGATCTAGGACACCTTCTATTAGTCAGCTATTATCGAGCATTCAAACTCGAGAGAGGAGTTCGAAAAAACTTCCCAGTAAAGACAAGACAACTATGCAAAGGACCCAGACACCCTGCATAAGTCCAAGTCCCAAGTTAGAGCACACACATCAGATTCTTATGCACAACAGCTCAAGTCGCACTCCAACGCTAGCCGAGCATCGCGAGGGAGTTCATGCTCGAAATATTGCTAGGATTAGATCTAAGCCAGGTCCACTTTTACGCTTGTAGCTCTTCTCCAGATCAATACAGTCTAGTAGGAAGTAGGGATTTTACCTAATTTGTGCCCAAATCTAGTGAACATCATCTCTAAATTCAAATGATAGGCACCTTCTTCACCCGACACCCCAACTCATAGTTTCTTCATGACAAGCATGCAGTTTGTATTCTTGTGCCCGCTGGCCTCCTATGCATTTTGCAATGGCGGAGACAGGCCTGGGGCAGTTGGGGCTATAGCCCCAGACCTAGAAACAATTTCCCTTGTAATTTTTTCATACAAAACATAGAAAGTCACAGAAGTTTATGACTCAATGTAGCACAGCCCCAGGCGTAACCCGCTTCTAGCTCTGCCACTGGCATTTTGTGTGTCCTCCTTGGTTTACTAGGCCATTTACACTTGGTTTACTAGGCCATTTACACAGGTGAACCAATAAGACCAGATGGCTACCGTAATGGCTGGCCTCCTCAAATCAATCTCGTTGAAAGCTGGATTTGACTGAAGGGTTAACTGATGGGTGCGTTTATTGCACGTTGGCACTAATTAAGATCGTGGTACACACCATTGACGGTAGGACAGTGCCCGTCATTTGTATTGTAAGTATTCGCGTCATGGCATTATTTTTTGTTGTGTGAGCAATGACTTATTACCTGAAGCATGTAAGTGATAAGTACCACCAAATAACAGTTTCTCACACACCTGGTGTGTGTCCATGGATCACACGTTCTATGGTAGTGTGAGTAGATGACCGATTTGTTTGTAGAATCAAAAAATCTCACATGATATCATCCAAAGTCTTACCGATTTGGTTCACTATGTATTTACTAGATCTAAAATATTATGTTTTAGTGTGTTTTCACATGTGTATTAATATTTTTTTTGTTTTAAATATTAAAACTTTATTGGCCATATCTAGCAATAGGCTATAGCTTCCATAGCACGACATGCCTTGGGCCTCACCGCAAAGCTTTGAAAAGCGTGATTTGAAAACCATTGCAGCGAGACATCACTATACACTGCTGGAGATGGAGAAAAGGGAAGTAGTCAAACATAAAGGACAGCGGAGAAGTGAATGGATATAGGATAAAAGAAAGGGGATAATCAAATATTATTTGGCTTCTAAAAAATGTTGCTTGGATTTTCCTTTGTGAAGTTGTTGTACTGTATCCTCACCATGGATGAACAAGTGGTGGATCCATGAGACTTTTCATTGCCTACACAAAACATAAGAGAAAGTACCTGGATCTGGCAAGGCGATTGTGGAGGAGGCTCTCATCAAGAGCAAAAGTAAGAAGAGTGGCAACGCGGAAAAGGCTCCTGCGGCTGCTTGATGGATGATCATCGGTCTCTTCGGTTGATCTTATGGCCCAACTTGTCGTTGTGGTCTTGGTGGTGCTCATGGTCTTCGGCCGGGGTACTCTCCTTGGGTATATGCTTGCGATGTAGTTATGTGGAGTTTGGTGATCGTTATGTGTTGAGTATAATTGTCGAGCTGATTGTGTGCTTATGGGGTTACATGTTATGTGAGTAGTCCCCATGTGATAGATTTGTATCGGTTTTCGTCCGGTTTTCCATTAATTAACTGGGCAACTCTCTTCTCCTTAATTAATCGATGAGGCAAATCTTTTGCCTCCGTTTCGAAAAAATAAGAGAAAGTACCTGCCAAGATATAATAATCTATGCTTTGACTCATGAGAAGATTTTTTTTTGTTATTAGATATTAGGTCTTACAACATGTACTATGTTTTATTCTCTCCCCATTCCAAAATGTAGAAAAATTTAAATGTCTATCTTTGATTAAGTTTAATAAAAAAATTAGCATCACGAAGTGCACTTTTATATCTTATTTATTTAGTATGATAGTTTATTCTAGAATTTTGATTAAAAAAATAGTCATGTTTGACTTTTGAAAAATCAAAATATGCACTACATTGTGGAGAGGAGGGAGTATCAAATTGGATTGTTTTCTCTCTCTCTCTCTGTCTCTATCTATCTATCTATCTATCTATCTCTCTCTCTCTCACACACACATAAGCATGCGTCCATTAGGTCCAAACTAAATTCTAAAATTTCAAAGCTTGCACAGGATTTAGTATTACACTACTGATTGGGTAAGGAACTGCGAGATCAACTTTATAAGGTGAACATCCTACCATGTTATAATACTAGAAATGCATGGAGTCATGTGCTAGAGACATAGTGCGAGTAGCCGAGTACATAAGTATTCACATATTTTCCCAACGAATGTTCACACATGACTAATGACTTCAGAAAATAAATTCCATATTTTGTTTTGTGAAATCACACATTAATCCACATTTCTCAGTTCCATTGAATGTGATCAATGAACTGATTTGATGGTTAATTTGATGATTAATTTTACAGGAGAGCACCAATTGATTGTGGTCGTTATTTGTGTTCATTGGCTATTCGAATTACAGCAAAAAATATGGCTTTTCAAATGACCGTTAGTAGTAGTAAGGGCTCAAACTATATATGAGCTTGCACCATCCAAGCACAGACCGAATAGCGTATCGTCATCCTTATTCCTACTACAAAACTGTGGTTGATCTTTGTGGTATGCCACGTAAACTTTTATCAAAACTGTGGATGGAGCAATAAGGTTTCTTTGTATTGCTCTGCTCTACACCAATCTTTTGCCCGAGCAGCCGCACCTGGATCTTCAGCCTACATTGACCCTGCACTGCTACTTTCATTCACCACATGAATGAAAGTCCTTATAAGTTGGGCGTGATGACTTGTCTTGGATATTCCAGAAGGCAAAACTTTGCACCACCACTGTGCTCAGTTCAACTGCCAATCGGTGTTAGGTTGTACTGCTTTGTACAGATTACTACTGGTATTGGTAATTAAGCCTCTTGTTATTTGCTCTCAGTCAAATTTCTTATAAGTTTTCCAAGTTTATGGGAATATATTAACATCTAGAACACTAATTTAGTTTTATTGGAACCATTATAAAATATATTTTTGGACTACACATGTTTGATGATGTAAATATTGCCATATTTTTTATGAACTTGGTCAAACTTACACACGGGCTTGCGCGCGCGCACACACACACAAATAACTAGGTAGCGAACGAATCATCCAAGTTAGATACCCCGCCATCTTAATAATTTGATGCGCCTGGATGAGCCAAGACAGTAAGACACTGACATTACAAGCAGGCTAGACAATTAACTTGGCGAGGGACCAATCCATCCATTGAAGTACATGCATACACTGCCACTGGTGCGTCATAAAGGGAAATGAACCGCATGCCATTTGAAGCATGCGACGGAATCCGCAGGGATTATTTATGCGGACTTGGCTAGCAGGTTCCGTGGGATAGACAGGAAAATCTTACGAATTAATCCTGACTGCACACACTTAACTAACTCGGTCCAGGGCAGCTCATGGAGGAGTGACCACCGATTCAAGCATAGATTCAGGATTCATGGCTGAATATATATGTACAGTACGTGTTTGCAGGAGCACCTGCAGGTCTCGGCTTCAACGCCTGCCTTTATATGTCATGATGGTTACGTTGGTCCCGCCATCACCGATCGTTCCTGTCAATTTGGTTGTGGCATATGTCTATGTGCAACTTTTGTAGGCAGCTGGCTAGCCACCACATGTTCAGCAGATCAACTGAATTTTAGAACGTGAATTACGTATTCGGTATAATGGTATCCCCGATGCACACCCTAAAACAGACCCCACAAATGTCCGGACCAGTCTGCTCCACGGACAAGATGCCCATCCAACACTTATTCACAAATAATCCTTATTTATACAGTTATGAGGAGAAAAAGGAGAGGGGAAACGTGCATGCTGTTGGTTTTGGTTTGATATGTGTGTGTGGTGTGCGTTGTTTTTTGTTGATCAAGTGGATGTCTAGACTCCTGTAAAGCCCCTCCTACTTTGCTTCCGGTTTGCGGAAAAACGGACATGGGACTGATCTGCAGACATATACGGGTCCCTATTAGATGAAAAAAGTTGACAACTGATCCGGACATCACAATCCAGACATACACAAAAGTTTTGAGGGTATCCTTTGGAGATGCCCTAACATATACATATATGAAGAATGACCAAGAGAAACTAAATCCAAGGAAGAAGTAGTAAGAAATGGCCATACATTTTTCTTAATACTAGTAACATTCCATAACCTACTCTCTTCAACGGTAATAAAGTACATGTCACATTGGACTACCTTGCACTTCTAAGATTTCTGTTGTAAATATGAATAAAAGGCTAAAATGTGATTGAATTAACAAAGCGAGCAATGTAACCATAAAAATACACAATGAATTAGCAAATAGGATATGTGTGTTTTGGTTGTATCCCGTCCTCTCCGATTGCTACTTTTCGCCCGCCTCAGATAGACTAAATCTACACTAGTGCCCTCTCCACCAAATATTCACTCTCTCTTATCTGTTTTGCTAACAGACCCACACGTCATTCTCTCTTCGTGTCTCCGTATCTGTTCCACATTGTTCTTTTTCTCCCTCTCATCCATGGCATGCCTCTTTTAAAAGTAATGGTTGGTACAATTTTGTTGGGGATGATTGCATCTCATTCTGCATTAGGGCTATAGCTATAGTAGCCGGTGAAAAATAGGTGTCACCATAAATACATAGTATATATTCCCTCCGTTCCAACATAATTAATGTTCTAGGGCTACGCTGACAAGCATGCCAACATTAGGGCTACGCTGACAAGCATGCCAAATAACTCAGAGTGAAACCATGGCATATATTCCCTCCGTTCCAACATAATTAATGTTCTAGGTTTGTGTCCAAGTTTATTAAATTTGGCCAAATCTATGTAAAAATATATCAACATCCACATCACCGATTTGTTGCATTATACTTGGTATTATATATCTTATATATTTGATATTATATATCTTAGCATATTTTTCTATATACTTGGTCAAAAAAATTGACTTAAAACAATCCTAAAACTTATGTTATTTTGAAATGAAGCGATTAATACTCCAGCAAGTTGCACAATAATGCGTGGAGGACCAATTAATTGAGCATATACACCATGTGAGTGTCTTAAATATGAAAGAAAGTAGCTAGCCAGTGTGTGTCAAATTGAATCTCCTGTACATGAAGATTAATTGTGTAATTGACTAATATGGACTTGTCGAATCCGGGAACACATGTTCAAAGTGGGTAATTGACTTGTCGCGGCACTGAGTTATCATAGATTAATACTCCAGTTGTTGACATTAAAAGTGAAAGGTCTTAGTTTATATCCAGATAGCCACTCGCTAGGTCAAATATCCCATCACAAACCTGATCGACACGATGACACGCGCACTGCATGCGATCCCATCGATCCTTTTACAACTGACACAAAGAGACCCATCCATGGACCAAACTAATCCATCAGCAAACTAATCCGTGCACTACATATCGACTACAGCGTTCACTCCTATGAATCGCTATAATATAGTAATAACTAACTACATATAACTACTAGGCTTCCTAAAAAAGAGCTTTATAGTGCATTGGAACTGGGCACCACTCGGGCTCTAAGGCTGTTTGTAGCCGGTAGTATTATGCATATGATACTATTGGACAATACCACCTCAATGCATTGTATCATATATTAGCATCATAGATGACTTTATTAATTGTCATGCATGTCATATAGCAGCATAGCAGTTATTATGATACGGTATCATGATATGATACTCAATCATCTTTTTATTCATTTAATTATATGTCACGTCAGCAAAATTGTTTAGTTGACATCCATGATACTAGTTACGATACTCCCATTACGGCCAATCTAAGTGGATGGTCCGCTTGCACATGGCTATTGTGCACACTTTCATGTATGCTTGCCCCATGTATCGGCATTGATACGATATGCCATGTTGGGTGCATGGTGAGTTGCTTTTCTCATTTTGTGGTTGACATGTGTGACAATGGCGGTGCTGGTTTCTATCATTTTGTACTCACAATGTGAGTGTGGAGAGGAATGATGTATTCTTTCCTTGTCGGAGGAAGGGTAGGTTGCACTGGTGGCCTTTTGCTCCTCCACAACACCAACGCTTCTCAGACAAACGAAAAGAGCACATGCGTCGATAGAAAGAAGGCCTCACAAATGAAGAGCGGTGCAGCAAAGCGCACAACAACTTTTAGTTCCTCTTAATATTGGTAAGCTTTATCTCTTGTATACACCACATGACGCCCATTTCCTGTTGGAAATATGCCCTAGAGGCAATATATAAAGTGTTTATTATTATATTTCCTTTTTCATGATAATTGTTTATTATCCATGCTATAATTGCATTGATTGGAAACACATTGCATGTGTGGGTAAATAGACAACACTGTGTCCCTAGTATGCCTCTAGTGAACTAGCTCGTTGATCAAAGATGGTCAGGATTTCCTAGCCATTGATATGTGATGTCATTTGATAACGGGATCACATCATTAGGAGAATGATGTGATGGACAAGACCCAAACTACAAACGTAGCATATGATCGTGTCAGTTTATTGCTATTGTTTTCTGCATGTCAAGTATATGTTCCTATGACCATGAGATCATGCAACTCACAGATATCGGAGGAGTGCCTTGTGTGTATCAAACGTCGCAACGTAACTGGGTGACTATAAAGGTGCTCTACAGGTATCTCCGATGGTGTCTGTTGAGTTGGCATGGATCGAGATTGGGATTTGTTACTCCGTGTGACGGAGAGGTATCTCGGGAACCACTCGGTAATACAACATCACAATGAGCCTTGCAAGCAATGTGACTAATTGTTAGTTGCGGGATCTTGTATTACGGAACGAGTAAAGAGACTTGCTGGTAACGAGGTTGAACTAGGTATGGAGATACCGACGATCGAATCTCGGGCAAGTAACATACCGAAGAACAAAGGGAACATTATACGGGATTAACTGAATCCTTGACATAGAGGTTCGACCGATAAAGATCTTCGTAGAATATGTAGGAACCAATGTGGACGTCCAGGTCCCGCCATTAGTTATTGACCGTAGAGGTGTCTCGGTCATGTCTACATAGTTCTCGAACCCGCAGGGTCTGCACACTTAAGGTTTGGTGACGTTTCGGTAGTGTAGAGTTATGTATGGTGGTGACTGAAGGTTCTTCGAAGTCCCGGATGAGATCCCGGACGTCACGAGGAGCTCTGGAATGGTCCGGAGGTAAAGATTCATATATAGGAAGTCCCAGTTTGGTCACCGGAAAAGTTTCGGGCTCATCGGTATTGTACCGGGAGTGCCGGTAGTGTACCGGGAGACCTCCGGGAGGGGTGTTTCGACCCTAGAGGGTCCATGGGATGTGGGAGAATAATAACCAGCCCTTAGTGGGCTGGTAAATCAGCCACAAAAGGCCCATGGCGCAGGAGAAAAAAGGCTAAAGGAAAAAGGCCAAAAATCAGCCAATAGGGAGCAATCCTAGTCCAACTAGGATTGGAGGAGGAATAGGATTCCTCTCCTCCTTGGCGCAAGAGGCTGGTTGGCTGCCTTGTGCGCCAGCCCTCTTCCTCTCCTCTCCTCCTATATATACTGGTGGAATAGAAGGGTTTTGCACAGAAATTACGGCCACGTGCTACCCGTTCCACCGGTGCTCCTCTAGATTGGTTTTCTGCAGTGCTTAGGCGAAGCCCTGCCGGAATTACTCCACCACCACCATCACCAGAGCGCCGTCATGCTGCCAGTGAACTCTCTCTCCTCTCCACCTCCTCTTGCTGGATCAAGACGGTGGAGATCATCATCAAGCTGCACGTGTGCTGAATGCGGAGGTGCCGTCCGTTCGGCACTAGATCGGAAGGATCGTGATCAACGCCACGGGACGTTCGTGATCGGATCGCGGGACGGAGGAGAATGGGTCTATCAGTGAGCACATACTCAGAATGTCTGGGTATTCAAATCGTCTAGCGGAGTTGGGAATTACCCTTCCACCAGAGGCAATCACTGACAGAGTTCTTCAATCACTGCCACCTAGTTACAAGAGCTTTGTAATGAACTATAACATGCACAGGATGAACAAGTCAGTCGCCGAGCTGTTTGCGATGCTGAAAGTCGCTGAGTCTGAAATCCAGAAAGAACATCAAGTGTTGATGGTCAATGAAACCACTAGCTTCAAGAAAAATGGCAAGGGCAAAGGCAAGAAGGGTAAAACCAGGAAGGACGGCAAAGCAGTTGCTACTCCTACAAAGAAGCCTAAGCATGGACCTAAGCCAGAAACTGAGTGCTTTCATTGCAAAGGAACTGGTCACTGGAAGCAGAACTGCCCCAAGTACCTGGCTGGCAAGAAGGTGGACAGCGACAAACAAGGTATATATGATATACATGTTATTGATGTGTACCTTACTAGCTCTCGTAGTAGTGCCTGGGTATTTGATACCGGTTCGGTTGCTCACATTTGCAACTTAAAGCAGGAACTACGGAATAAACGAAGGCTAGCAAAGGACGAAGTGACGATGCGCGTGGGAAATGGTTCCAAGGTTGATGTGATCGCCGTCGGCACGCTCTCTCTTCGATTACCATCGGGATTAGTGATGAACCTGAATAATTGTTATTTAGTGCCTGCGTTAAGCATGAACATTATATCTGGATCTTGTTTATTGCGAGACGGTTACTCATTTAAATCAGAGAATAAAGGTTGTTCTATTTTTATGAGTAATATCTTTTATGGTCATGCACCCAATTTTAGGGGTTTATTCATATTGAATCTTGATAGTGACGACACACATGTTCATAACATTGATGCCAAAAGATGTAGAGTTGATAAAGATAGTACCACTTTCTTGTGGCACTGTCGTTTAGGTCATATTGGTGTAAAACGCATGGGGAAGCTCCATGTTGATGGACTTTTGGAGTCACTTGATTTTGAATCACTTGACACATGTGAACCATGCTTCATGGGCAAGATGACAAAAACGCCGTTCTCTGGAACAATGGAACGGGCAAGTGACTTATTGGAAATCATACATACTGATGTGTGCGGTCCAATGAATGTTACAACGCGCGGTGGATATCGTTATTTTCTCACTTTCACTGATGACTTAAGTAGATATGGATATATTTACTTAATGAAACACAAGTCTGAAACGTTTGAAAAGTTCAAGCAATTTCAGAGTGAAGTTGAGAATCATCGTAACAAGAAGATTAAGTTCCTGCGATCTGATCGAGGAGATGAATATCTGAGTTATGAGTTTGGCATTCACTTAAGACAATGTGGAATTGTTTCACAGTTGACACCGCCCGGAACACCACAGCGTAATGGTGTGTCAGAACGTCGTAATCGAACCTTATTAGATATGGTGCGTTCTATGATGTCTCTTGCTGATTTGCCACTATCGTTTTGGGGTTATGCATTAGAGACAGCTGCATTCACTTTAAATAGGGCACCATCGAAATCCGTTGAGATGACGCCATATGAACTGTGGTTTGGCAAAAGGCCAAAGTTGTCGTTTCTAAAAGTTTGGGGATGTGATGCTTATGTCAAAAAGCTTCAGCCTGAAAAGCTGGAACCCAAAGCGGAGAAATGCGTCTTCATAGGATACCCGAAAGAGACAGTCGGGTATACCTTCTATCTCAGATCTGAAGGCAAAGTGTTTGTCGCTAAGAACGAAACATTTCTTGAGAAAGAGTTTCTCTCGAAAGAATTGAGTGGGAGGAAAATAGAGCTTGATGAGGTTGTTGAACCTTTACTTCAACCAGAGAGTAGCGCAGCGCAGAAAGATGTTTCTGTAGAACCTACGACGTAGAAGAGGAAGTTAATGATGATGATCATGAAGCTTCGGATCAAGCTACTATCGAACCTCGTAGGTCGACAAGGGTGCGTACTACTCCTGAGTGGTACGGCAACCCTATCTTGGAGGTCATGTTGTTGGACAACAATGAACCTACGAACTGTGGAGGAGCAGTGATGGGCCCGGATTCCGAGAAATGGTTATAGGCCATGAAATCCGAGATAGGATCCATGTATGAAAACAAAGTATGGACTTTGGAAGTATTACCTGAAGGGCGAAAGGCCATTCAGAACAAATGGATCTTTAAGAAGAAGACGGACGCGGACGGTAATATCACGGTCTATAACGCTCGACTTGTGGCAAAGGGTTTTTCACAAGTTCAAGGAGTTGACTACGATGAGACTTTCTCACTCGTAGCGATGCTTAAGTCTGTCAGAATCATGTTGGCAATAGCTGCTTATTTCGACTATGAAATTTGGCAGATGGATGTCAAAACGGCGTTCCTCAATGGTTTCCTTGAGGAAGAGTTGTATATGATGCAACCCGAAGGTTTTGTCGATCCAGAGAATGCTGACAAAGTTTGCAAACTCCAGCGATCCATTTATGGACTGGTGCAAGCATCTCGGAGTTGGAATAAGCGCTTTGATGAGGTGATCAAAGCGTTTGAGTTTATACAAGTTCATGGAGAAGCTTGTATTTACAAGAAAGTGAGTAGGAGCTCTATAGCGTTTCTAGTATTATATGTGGATGACATATTGCTGATTGGAAACAATATAGAAATGCTGGAAAGCGTGAAGGAATATTTGAACAAGAGTTTTTCAATGAAGGACCTAGGAGAAGTTGCTTTCATATTAGGCATTAAGATCTATAGAGATAGATCGAGACGCTTAATAGCACTTTCACAGAGCACATACCTTGATAAAGTTTTGAAGAAGTTCAAAATGGAACAGTCCAAGAAAGGGTTCTTGCCTGTGTTACAAGGTGTGAAGTTGAGTAAGACTCAATGCCCAGTGACTGCAGAAGATAAAGAAAAGATGAGCGTCATCCCCTATGCTTCAGCCATAGGCTCTATCATGTATGCAATGCTGTGCACAAGACCCGATGTCAGCCTTGCCATAAGTATGGCCGGAAGGTTTCAAAGTGATCCTGGAGTGGAGCACTGGCAAGCGGTCAAGAATATCCTTAAGTACCTGAAAAGGACTAAGGAAATGTTTCTCATTTATGGAGGTGATAAAGAGCTCGTCGTAAAGGGTTACGTCGATGCAAGCTCTGACACTGATCCAGACGACTCTAAGTCGCAAACCGGATACGTATTTATTCTTAATGAGGGAGCGGTAAGCTGGTGCAGTTCCAAGCAAAGCGTGGTGGCTGATTCTGCGTGCGAAGCGGAGTACATCGCAGCCTCGGAGGCAGCGAAGGAAGGTGTCTGGATGAAGCAGTTCATGACAGATCTTGAAGTAGTGCCGAGTGCACTGAATGCAATAAACCTGTTCTGTGACAACACTGGTGCCATTGCTCTAGCCAAGGAACCAAGGTTTCACAAGAGGACCAGACACATAAAGCGACGCTTCAACTCCATCTGGTTCTACATCGAGGAGAAGGACATAAATATTTGCAAAGTGCACACGGATCTGAATGTTGCAGACCCGTTGCCTAAACCTCTTCCAAGGGCTAAACATGATCAACACCAGAACTGTATGGGTGTTTGATTCATTACCATGTAAATCACATAGTGATGTGAACTATTGACTCTAGTGCAAGTGGGAGACTGTTGGAAATATGCCCTAGAGGCAATATATAAAGTGTTTATTATTATATTTCCTTGTTCATGATAATCGTTTATTATCCATGCTATAATTGCATTGATTGGAAACACATTGCATGTGTGGGTAAATAGACAACACTGTGTCCCTAGTATGCCTCTAGTGAACTAGCTCGTTGATCAAAGATGGTCAGGGTTTCCTAGCCATTGATATGTGATGTCATTTGATAACGGGATCACATCATTAGGAGAATGATGTGATGGACAAGACCCAAACTACAAACGTAGCATATGATCGTGTCAGTTTATTGCTATTGTTTTCTGCATGTCAAGTATATGTTCCTATGACCATGAGATCATGCAACTCACAGATATCGGAGGAGTGCCTTGTGTGTATCAAACGTCGCAACGTAACTGGGTGACTATAAAGGTGCTCTACAGGTATCTCCGATGGTGTCTGTTGAGTTGGCATGGATCGAGATTGGGATTTGTTACTCCGTGTGACGGAGAGGTATCTCGGGGCCCACTCGATAATACAACATCACAATGAGCCTTGCAAGCAATGTGACTAATTGTTAGTTGCGGGATCTTGTATTACGGAACGAGTAAAGAGACTTGCTGGTAACGAGGTTGAACTAGGTATGGAGATACCAACGATCGAATCTCGGGCAAGTAACATACCGAAGAACAAAGGGAACGTTATACGGGATTAACTGAATCCTTGACACAGAGGTTCGACCGATAAAGATCTTCGTAGAATATGTAGGAACCAATGTGGACGTGCAGGTCACGCCATTGGTTATTGACCGTAGAGGTGTCTCGGTCATGTCTACATAGTTCTCGAACCCGCGGGATCTGCACACTTAAGGTTTGGTGACGTTTCGGTAGTGTAGAGTTATGTATGGTGGTGACCGAAGGTTGTTCGGAGTCCCGGATGAGATCCCGGACGTCACGAGGAGCTCCGGAATGGTCCGGAGGTAAAGATTCATATATAGAAAGTCCCAGTTTGGTCACCGAAAAAGTTTCGGGCTCATCGGTATTGTACCGGGAGTGTCGGTAGTGTACCGGGAGACCTGCAGGAGGGGTGTTTCTATCCTAGAGGGTCCATGGGCTTTGGGAGAATAATAACCAGCCCTTAGTGGGCTGGTAAATCAGCCACAAAAGGCCCATGGCGCAGGAGAAAAAAGGCTAAAGGAAAAAGGCCAAAAATCAGCCAATTGGGAGCAATCCTAGTCCAACTAGGATTGGAGGAGGAATAGGATTCCTCTCCTCCTTGGCGCAAGAGGCTGGTTGGCTGCCTTGTGCGCCAGCCCCTCTTCCTCTCCTCTCCTCCTATATATACTGGTGGAATAGAAGGGTTTTGCACAGAAATTACGGCCACGTGCTACCCGTTCCACCAGTGCTCCTCCAGATTGGTTTTCCGCGGTGCTTAGGCGAAGCCCTGCCGGAATTGCTCCACCACCACCATCACCAGAGCGCCGTCACACTGCCGGTGAACTCTCTCTCCTCTCCACCTCCTCTTGTTGGATCAATACGGTGGAGATCATCATCAAGCTGCACGTGTGCTGAACGCGGAGGTGTCGTCCGTTCGGCACTAGATCGGAAGGATCGTGATCAAGGCCACGGGACGTTCGTGATCGGATCGCGGGACGGATCGTGACGAGATCGCGGGACGTTTCGTCATTGGTTCGCGGGACGGTTTGTGATTAGATCGTGGGACGCTCGGCGATTTGGATCGCGAAGAAGTACGACTACACCAACCGCGTTTCTTAACACTTCCCGCTTAGCGATCTACAAGGGTACATAGATCTACTCTCCCTCTCGTAGATGCTCATCACCATGGATAGGTTTGCGTGTGCGTAGGAAAAAATTTGTTTCCCATGCGACGTTCCCCAATAGTGGCATCATGAGCTAGGTTGATGGTTCGATGAGATCTCGAGTAGAACACAAAAGGTTTGTGGGCGTTGATGCTTAGATTGCTTCCTCCCTTAGTCGTATTTTGGTTCAGCGGTATTGTGAGATGAAGCGGCCCGGACCAACATTACTCGTACGCTTACGAGAGACCGGTTCCCTCAACGCAACTTGTTGCTTAGATGGCTTGCAGGTGACAGTTTCTCTCACTTTAGTTGGATCGGATCCGACAAAGGCGGTCCTTGAGAAGGTTGAAAAGCAAACTATGTATCACCGTTGTGGCTTTGCGTAGGTGAGAATCGTTCTTGCTAGATACCCGTAGCAGCCACGTAAAATTGCAACAACAATTGGAGGACATCTAACTTGTTTTTGCAGGGTATGTTGTGATGTGATATGGCCAATTACATGATGTGATATATGTGATGTATGAGATGATCATGTGATGTATAGAATTTCACGACTTGCATGTCGATGAGTACGGCAACATGCAGGAGCCATAGGGTTGTCTTTAATTATTGTATGACCTGCGTGTCAATCATTAAGCACTATGTAATGCTTTACTTTATCGCTAAACGGTAGCAATAGTAGTAGAGGCATGCAGGGCGTGACAACCTCGATGGCAACACGTTGATGGAGATCAAGATGATGGAGATCATGGTGTCGTGCCGGTGACGATGAAGATCATGCCGGTGCTTTCAAGATGGAGATCTAAAGCACAAGTTCATGGCCATATCATGTCACTTATGAATTGCATGTGATGTTAATCCTTTTATGCACCTTGTTATGCTTAGTACGACGGTAGCATTATATGGTGATCCCTCACTTAAATTTCAAGATAAAATTGTGTTCTCCCCGAGTGTGCACCGTTGCGAAAGTTCGTTGTGTTGAGACACCACGTGATGATCGGGTGTGATAGACTCTACGTTCACATACAACGGGTGCAAGCCAGGATTACACGCGCAGAACACTCGGGTTAAACTTGACGAGCCTAGCATGTACAGACATGGCCTCGGAACACAAGAGACCGAAAGGTCGAACATGAGACATATAGTAGATATGATCAACATAATAATGTTCACCATTGAAGCCACCTTAACTCACGTGATGATCAGACTTGAGTTGGTGAATTTGGATCATGTGACACTCAGATGACCTAAGGGATGTCAATTTGAGTGGGAGCTTTAGTAATTTGATTAACTAAACTCATTATCTTGAACAATAGTCTAAATGAACTTTGCATATTTATGTTGTAGCTAATGGCTCGCATAGTAGCACCCCTGAATTTTAATGCGTTCCTAGAGAAAGCTAAGTTGAAAGATGATGGAAGTAACTTTGTTGACTGGGCCCGTAATCTGAGGATTATCCTCACGGCTTCCCAGAAATCATATGTCCTTGATGCACCGCTTGGTGACCAGCCAGAAGACATGACCTCCGAAGATGTTAAGAACGTTTGGGAGGCACGTACTGGAGATTACTCAATAGTTCAGTGTGCAATATTGTATGGCTTAGAACCGGGACTTCAAAGGCGTTTTGAACGTCATGGAGCATATGAGATGTTCCAGGAGTTGAAGTTTATCTTTCAGAAGAACGCCCGGATCGAGAGGTATGAGACCTCCGATAAATTCTATGCTTGCAAGATGGAGGAGAATGGGTCTATCAGTGAGCACATACTCAGAATGTCTGGGTATTCAAATCGTCTAGCGGAGTTGGGAATTACCCTTCCACCAGAGGCAATCACTGACAGAGTGCTTCAATCACTGCCACCTAGTTACAAGAGCTTTGTAATGAACTATAACATGCACGGGATGAACAAGTCAGTCGCTGAGCTGTTTGCGATGCTGAAAGTCGCTGAGTCTGAAATCCAGAAAGAACATCAAGTGTTGATGGTCAATAAAACCACTAGTTTCAAGAAAAATGGCAAGGGCAAAGGCAAGAAGGGTAAAACCAGGAAGGACGGCAAAGCAGTTGCTACTCCTACAAAGAAGCCTAAGCATGGACCTAAGCCAGAAACTGAGTGCTTTCATTGCAAAGGAACTGGTCACTGGAAGCAGAACTGCCCCAAGTACATGGCTGGCAAGAAGGTGGACAACGACAAACAAGGTATATATGATATACATGTTATTGATGTGTACCTTACTAGCTCTCGTAGTAGTGCCTGGGTATTTGATACCGGTTCGGTTGCTCACATTTGCAACGTAAAGCAGGAACTACGGAATAAACGAAGGCTAGCAAAGGACGAAGTGACGATGCGTGTGGGAAATGGTTCCAAGGTTGATGTGATCGCCGTCGGCACGCTCTCTCTTCGATTACCATCGGGATTAGTGATGAACCTGAATAATTGTTATTTAGTGCCTGCGTTAAACATGAACATTACATCTGGATCTTGTTTATTGCGAGACGGTTACTCATTTAAATCAGAGAATAAAGGTTGTTCTATTTTTATGAGTAATATCTTTTATCGTCATGCACCCAATGTTAGGGGTTTATTCATATTGAATCTTGATAGTGACGACACACATGTTCATAACATTGATGCCAAAAGATGTAGAGTTGATAAAGATAGTACCACTTTCTTGTGGCACTGTCATTTAGGTCATATTGGTGTAAAACGCATGAGGAAGCTCCATGTTGATGGACTTTTGGAGTCACTTGATTTTGAATCACTTGACACATGTGAACCATGCCTCATGGGCAAGATGACAAAAACGCCGTTCTCTGGAACAATGGAACGGGCAAGTGACTTATTGGAAATCATACATACTGATGTGTGCGGTCCAATGAATGTTACAACGCGCGGTGGATATCGTTATTTTCTCACTTTCACTGATGACTTAAGTAGATATGGATATATTTACTTAATGAAACACAAGTCTGAAACGTTTGAAAAGTTCAAGCAATTTCAGAGTGAAGTTGAGAATCATCGTAACAAGAAGATTAAGTTCCTGCGATCTGATCGAGGAGGTGAATATCTGAGTTATGAGTTTGGCATTCACTTAAGACAATGTGGAATTGTTTCACAATTGACACCGCCCAGAACACCACAGCGTAATGGTGTGTCAGAACGTCGTAATCGAACCTTATTAGATATGGTGCGTTCTATGATGTCTCTTGCTGATTTGCCACTATCGTTTTGGGGTTATGCATTAGAGACAGCTGCATTCACTTTAAATAGGGCACCATCGAAATCCGTTGAGACGACGCCATATGAACTGTGGTTTGGCAAAAGGCCAAAGTTGTCGTTTCTAAAAGTTTGGGGATGTGATGCTTATGTCAAAAAGCTTCAGCCTAAAAAGCTGGAACCCAAAGCGGAGAAATGCGTCTTCATAGGATACCGAAAGAGACAGTCGGGTATACCTGCTATCTCAGATCTGAAGGCAAAGTGTTTGTCGCTAAGAACGAAACATTTCTTGAGAAAGAGTTTCTCTCGAAAGAATTGAGTGGGAGGAAAATAGAGCTTGATGAGGTTGTTGAACCTTTACTTCAACCAGAGAGTAGCGCAGCGCAGAAAGATGTTTCTGTCGAACTTACGACGTAGAAGAGGAAGTTAATGATGATGATCATGAAGCTTCGGATCAAGCTACTATCGAACCTCGTAGGTCGACAAGGGCACGTACTACTCCTGAGTGGTACGGCAACCCTATCTTGGAGGTCATGTTGTTGAACAACAATGAACCTACGAGCTATGGAGGAGCAGTGATGGGCCCGGATTCCGAGAAATGGTTATAAGCCTTGAAATCCGAGATAGGATCCATGTATGAAAACAAAGTATGGACTTTGGAAGTATTACCCGAAGGGTGAAAGGCCATTCAGAACAAATAGATCTTTAAGAAGAAGACGAACGCGTAATGTCACGGTCTATAAAGCTCGACTTGTGGCAAAGGGTTTTTCACAAGTTCAAGGAGTTGACTACGATGAGACTTTCTCACCCGTAGCGATGCTTAAGTCTGTCAGAATCATGTTGGCAATAGCTGCTTATTTCAACTATGAAATTTGGCAGATGGATGTCAAAACGGCGTTCCTCAATGGTTTCCTTGAGGAAGAGTTGTATATGATGCAACCCGAAGGTTTTGTCGATCCAGAGAATGCTGACAAAGTTTGCAAACTCTAGCGATCCATTTATGGACTGGTGCAAGCATCTCGGAGTTGGAATAAGCGCTTTGATGAGGTGATCAAAGCGTTTGAGTTTATACAAGTTTATGGAGAAGCTTGTATTTACAAGAAAGTGAGTGGGAGCTCTATAGCGTTTCTAGTATTATATGTGGATGACATATTGCTGATTGGAAACAATATAGAAATGCTGGAAAGCGTGAAGGAATATTTGAACAAGAGTTTTTCAATGAAGGACCTAGGAGAAGCTGCTTTCATATTAGGCATTAAGATCTATAGAGATAGATCGAGACGCTTAATAGCACTTTCACAGAGCACATACCTTGATAAAGTTTTGAAGAAGTTCAAAATGGAACAGTCCAAGAAAGGGTTCTTGCCTGTGTTACAAGGTGTGAAGTTGAGTAAGAATCAATGCCCAGTGATTGCAGAAGATAAAGAAAAGATGAGCGTCATCCCCTATGCTTCAGCCATAGGCTCTATCATGTATGCAATGCTGTGCACAAGACCCGATGTCAGCCTTGCCATAAGTATGGACGGAAGGTTTCAAAGTGATCCTAGAGTGGAGCACTGGCAAGCGGTCAAGAATATCCTTAAGTACCTGAAAAGGACTAAGGAAATGTTTCTCGTTTATGAAGGTGATAAAGAGCTCGTCGTAAAGGGTTACGTCGATGCAAGCTTTGACACTGATCCAGACGACTCTAAGTCGCAAACCGGATACATATTTATTCCTAATGGGGGAGCGGTAAGCTGGTGCAGTTCCAAGCAAAGCGTGGTAGCTGATTCTGCGTGCGAAGCGGAGTACATCGCAGCCTCGGAGGCAGCGAAGGAAGGTGTCTGGATGAAGCAGTTCATGACAGATCTTGGAGTAGTTCCCAGTGCACTGAATCCAATAAACCTGTTCTGTGACAACACTGGTGCCATTGCTCTAGCCAAGGAACCAAGGTTTCACAAGAGGACCAGACACATAAAGCGACGCTTCAACTCCATCCGGTTCTACATCGAGGAGAAGGACATAAATATTTGCAAAGTGCACACGGATCTGAATGTTGCAGACCCGTTGCCTAAACCTCTTTCAAGGGCTAAACATGATCAACACCAGAACTGTATGGGTGTTTGATTCATTACCATGTAAATCACATAGTGATGTGAACTATTGACTCTAGTGCAAGTGGGAGACTGTTGGAAATATGCCCTAGAGGCAATATATAAAGTGTTTATTATTATATTTCCTTGTCATGATAATCGTTTATTATCCATGCTATAATTGCATTGATTGGAAACACATTGCATGTGTGGGTAAATAGACAACAATGTGTCCCTAGTATGCCTCTAGTGAACTAGCTCGTTGATCAAATATGGTCAGGGTTTCCTAGCCATTGATATGTGATGTCATTTGATAACGGGATCACATCATTAGGAGAATGATCTGATGGACAAGACCCAAACTACAAACGTAGCATATGATCGTGTCAGTTTATTGCTATTGTTTTCTGCATGTCAAGTATATGTTCCTATGACCATGAGATCATGCAACTCACAGATATCGGAGGAGTGCCTTGTGTGTATCAAACGTCGCAACGTAACTGAGTGACTATAAAGGTGCTCTACAGGTATCTCCGATGGTGTCTGTTGAGTTGGCATGGATCGAGATTGGGATTTGTTACTCCGTGTGACGGAGAGGTATCTCGGGGCCCACTCGATAATACAACATCACAATGAGCCTTGCAAGCAATGTGACTAATTGTTAGTTGCGGGATCTTGTATTACGGAACGAGTAAAGAGACTTGCCGGTAACGAGGTTGAACTAGGTATGGAGATACCGACGATCGAATCTCGGGCAAGTAACATACCGAAGAACAAAGGGAACGTTATACGGGATTAACTGAATCCTTGACACAGAGGTTCGACCGATAAAGATCTTCGTAGAATATGTAGGAACCAATGTGGACGTGCAGGTCACGCCATTGGTTATTGACCGTAGAGGTGTCTCGGTCATGTCTACATAGTTCTCGAACCCGCGGGGTCTGCACACTTAAGGTTTGGTGACGTTTCGGTAGTGTAGAGTTATGTATGGTGGTGACCGAAGGTTGTTCGGAGTCCCGGATGAGATCCCGGACGTCACGAGGAGCTCCGGAATGGTCCGGAGGTAAAGATTCATATATAGAAAGTCCCAGTTTGGTCACCGAAAAAGTTTCGGGCTCATCGGTATTGTACCGGGAGTGTCGGTAGTGTACCGGGAGACCTGCAGGAGGGGTGTTTCTATCCTAGAGGGTCCATGGGCTTTGGGAGAATAATAACCAGCCCTTAGTGGGTTGGTAAATCAGCCACAAAAGGCCCATGGCGCAGGAGAAAAAAGGCTAAAGGAAAAAGGCCAAAAATCAGCCAATTGGGAGCAATCCTAGTCCAACTAGGATTGGAGGAGGAATAGGATTCCTCTCCTCCTTGGCGCAAGAGGCTGGTTGGCTGCCTTGTGCGCCAGCCCCTCTTCCTCTCCTCTCCTCCTATATATACTGGTGGAATAGAAGGGTTTTGCACAGAAATTACGGCCACGTGCTACCCGTTCCACCGGTGCTCCTCTAGATTGGTTTTCCGCAGTGCTTAGACGAAGCCCTGCTGGAATTGCTCCACCACCACCATCACCAGAGCGCCGTCATGCTGCCAGTGAACTCTCTCTCCTCTCCACCTCCTCTTGCTGGATCAAGACGGTGGAGATCATCATCAAGCTGCACGTGTGCTGAACGTGGAGGTGCCGTCCGTTCGGCACTAGATCGGAAGGATCGTGATCAAGGCCACGGGACGTTCGTGATCGGATCGCGGGACGGATCGTGACGAGATCGCGGGACGGTTCGTGATTAGATCGCGGGACGCTCGGCGATTTGGATCGCGAAGAAGTACGACTACACCAACCGCGTTTCCTAACGCTTCCCGCTTAGCGATCTACAAGGGTACGTAGATCCACTCTCCCTCTCGTAGATGCTCATCACCATGGATAGGTTTGCGTGTGCGTAGGAAAATATTTGTTTCCCATGCGACGTTCCCCAACATTTCCTCCTTCAAATCTGCGAGAGTGGACCTGTACAATGAAGCCAGAAATATAAGTTGGTGCATAAAGAGAAGTTGGACAGTCCTGAACAATTGACGAATGAACATCATGCTATGTTTGCCCAAAGTTCAACCTCCTTCATCACCAAGCAATGCAATAAGAAAAACTCCTCCCTACTCATTAACCCACCGCCTCCAGCTTTGCCCACCTATCATGCCAATTATTTTTGAGGAAACGTTGAACACATAAATGCTTAAATCCTTTGTATACCTTTGTAGATTTTACGGAAAATATCACCACTTTTGCATCCTAAATCATTTTAGAGGTTTAAATATGAGACTTTATTTGAAGCACTGAATTAGATATATTTTTCTTGTCCAATGTTGCAAAATGATTATTTTCTACGCAATAATTTACACATTTCTCATGAGATTTATTAAAAGAATGTTCCGGTCTTCAATTTACCCACTAGAACGTGTCAAACATTCAAAGGTTATCCAACACTACAAATAGGGTATCATCTACAAATACACATAATCAAGGTCTTTCTAAGAAACTATACGTTGGGTAGTCGTGTTTGGCACTTAGAATGTTTAGTAACGAACTGTGTACATGTTTACACAAAATAATAGGTAACACAATCACATTATCATTGTTTATAGAATCAAAAAATGTCATCCAGTAGACTAAAATATACAAGGTGTATGTATTAAAATGACATAAAACACATAATTTCAATATTGCTCACTAACATGGTTGACTTATTTGTTATCAACAAATTAGCAATAGTTGTCTAATATTTGTAATCTGAAGTACTTTGTTATCGATTAAATATAAAATATCATTTCTATGAGTGATTATATAATTGCAAATCTTAGTATGCCTTGTTTGCGTGATTTCAATATGATAGTAGAACTTTGAAGAAATATTTGAACAATTATGTCGATCAAGAAATAGGAATCAATAAGTGTTGATCTCCATTTAATATGTTAGAGAACCGAGTTTTCTTGATCGAATGGCCTTGAGTACTTTGCGACTTGCTTTTTCCAAAAATTTCTTAGTCTCAATAAAATCACCCCCACCCCCCATTATTACCTTTTTGTTGTAGTTACTTTGCAATCCCATCTTCTATTGACTTCAATACCTCCAACAAAAGCCAAGTCAAAGCATGTGTTAAAGTTTTTCTAATCATTCATCTTTGCTTTAGCGTCAAAGATCTTCAATCCGCTGACAAGTTTTGGCCAAGCTTGCCGAACCATCCCAAGATGGAAGATTGATGGGGACTACAAAAAACTATTGCAAGTTTGATAATCATGTATGCGATAAATTTGAGCTAGAGGAAATTTACATGGAAAAGCTGGTCCCAATCATTGATACAAAAATGTTGAATTTAAAATGTGAGCACTCAATGTTAGAGATATGACAGGCAATCAAAACGACAAAGAACGATATCAACACAGAGGGGACACAATGATTTAACATGGAAAACTCCTCCAATACGAAGGGAAAAAACCACGAGCACCAGCCAGCAAATCTTTACTATATTGGGAGAGACTACAAATGATGGAGATTTACAACTAATCAACTTATACCTCCGCCTTGGCCCAAGCCTCCTGGCGACAGGCCTCCACTCGTCAGAAGTTACCCTTTATACTTATATATGAATTTAGATCACAACATAACACTCAATCTTCAATATATAATAAATTACAATTTAAGGCAAAATACTTTGATTAACTGAATTACATGAGTATATCAAAAGGAGAGCTTCTACTGACTTAGGATTTGCCCACATGGACGCATGGTATAGGTACCCTGCTGGTCGTGGGGCTCGTCCATGTGGCTCCCACTTGTCCCGTCTTGAGTTGATTCTTATATCAAAAATTCAGACATATTTCATAAAAAAATCCACTACATTTTCAGGTCATTTTGACTCTGAAATTTTCACTTAAAAACTCCAAAACAATAGAAAACATGAAATGGCCTTTGGCACTGGATTAATAGGTTAGTACAAATAAAAATAATATAAATTATTAAAAAAAATGTAAAAGTGGTATGATAATAGAATGAAGCAATTAAAAATTATAGATACATCGGAGACGTACCAGTGCACTTAGCCTGTATAGCCTTTTTTTTGTTTTATTTCCTCTTCTCTTTTTTAGGATGGGAGGAGTCTACTCATTATTTTTGCATTGTCTTGTATATTTTGCAACTTATTACTATGGTTTTTTGCACACCTCAAAATAAAAAATGATGCTATTTCTTGTAAAAAAAATGGTTAGATCTTGTTATAATAGTTATTTTGTGTTTTGGTCATAAAATATATTAGCAGTAGTAAAAATTGTTTCAGTTAAACTGCCTCTGAATCATAGTAATAGGTTTTGAATACATGGACATTATTTGTGAATGTATATTCAAACAATATATGGTTCAACACGTCTCGCAAGTACATTTTCCATGAGTTGTGTAAATATATTAGTTGATATATGTTACTTCCTTCGATCCGTATTAATTGTCACTGATTTAGTACAAAGTTGTACTAACTGATTTAGTACAAAGTTATACTAAATCGACGACCGTTAATATGAAGAGGGAGTAACATGTTTGCATAGTGGAACAAGTCTCAGAAGTTGCACGTACAATTTACAAAAGTGGTTGAAATATTATTATTTTTGCAACAAAGAAAGTGGATGCAATATATATAGCTTTGAAGTAGGGAACATACATTTTAAAATAAAACTAATGTTTACTATAGTTTTATCTTAAAAACAGAAACAACATTAAGAGTGTGTGTACGTGTGTCTCTGCATGTGTGCGTGTGACGAAACATACATTTTAAATAAAAGTAATATTTACTATAATTTTATCTTCAAAACAGAAACAACATTAAGTGCGTATACTCTTGTGTGCGTATGTGCGTGTGAGTGTGGGTGTGCGTGTGTGTGCGCGCGTGCGTGTGGGCGCGTGTTTTACAATACGAGTCAAGAAAACTTTCATATCAGATACCGCAAAACGTCCTCGTCCTACAAAAGTTATATAGCTCCTCCCAAAGAATGAACCCCGTATTCTACATATTCAGATTTAGCATTTTTTATAGGGACCTGAAAACAGATAAACGGTTGGAGGGAGGGAACTCTCAGCTCTCGCGTCTTCCATCCTCACCACCGCCGCCATGGTCCGAGCTCGATTCCGACCATCCCCGCCATCGATGACCAAGGGAGCAGACCAGACTAACTTCCCGCCATCGCCACCCCTTCCGGATCCATCCTCTACAACACGCCCCTCCTCCATTTCCTGTCTCATCTCGTATGAAGCCCCACCATGGATGTGGCCGAGCAACTACGCGGAAGTTGGCTTCCGTCGAGATGAGGTTGCGGGAATAGCGCTGGTGCGGGGGAGCCGGCGAGGAGAAGAGTCGAAAGACGTTGCATGACATGTTTGTCGTGCTCTTCGATGGAGCTAGAGACCGCCAATGTCGAGGCCGAGCGGCTACACAGGGAGCTAGCCACTGCCGAGACGAGGTTGCGTGAGCACCGCCGATGCAAGGGAGTCGGCAAGGAAGGGAGCCACCGCCACAAGGGAGCCGGCAAGGAGGAGACGAGGCAAGCAACCGACAGTGTCGTCAGGCCATTGGCGTCCTCGAGGACCCAATTATAATTTGTATTCTGTGGTTAGGGTGTGTTGTTCTAGTTTCCAGGGATTTATACGGGTAAGAACATTTTACGGTGACCCTAAAATGATTTTATAGGACGGATTCTTACAGGGTGTGCTAGAATTGCTCTAATAGTTGATTTTGCTCACGCCTGCAAAAGAAAGAATGATTTCCCTCACTCACTTTGGGGGGGGGGGGGGGGGGGGGGGGCAGGGACGCTGCATCACCATGTATGTCTTTTGCATTTAGTGACATAAAACTTTTTTTTGTGCTTTCTAATTTTCCATTTAAATTTCAGATTTTTTATTTATCCATTTTGATTCTCTCATGGGCATATGGATCATTCTGTATAAGTCATGAAATTTTGTTTCAAGATAGACAGATATTTTGTTCTGGATTACATGAACATCTCTTTTCACACACATGGATGTTTCTTGTATAGTCATGAACTTTTGTTTTGACATAAATAAGCACTTTAATATATATTAATACTAGGAAAATATTGTGTATCGTGCAAAATTGTTTTGTTATTTTTGGAACACTCTCTGTGCATAGGGTGAACATTTCATTCCATATGCACAAATACATCTCCCAAGTTAGAGCATCTGTAGCAGATGTCTCAAAAGTCAAATTTGAGGAGATTTCTTTTCGTTTACTGAATTAACCCCTGGCTATCATATCCCCTGCTCTCAAAAGCCATCCTTTGGACCAAATTTAGTCCAGAGCAGTCACTTCTCAGTAAAAGTAGGGAGATGAACATTAGCCATGGCCCGTGCGTGGGCACTGCCGCAGCCGTGCACCTCGTCACCGGCCACCCCCGTCGGCAAAATCGACAAATTTGACCTAAAAACGCAACTAATTCACAAAATAAAACTGTAGATGAAAGTTTTTCACTCACATAACCCTTCTGTGGCGCCCGACAGCCGGGCGCCATGTTGCGGAACGTTGCATGGAAAACAAAAAATCTCCTACGCACACGCAAGATCTATCATGGTGATGAGCATCTACGAGAGGGAGAGTGGATCTACATACCCTTGTAGATCGCTAAGCGGGAAGCGTTAAGAAACGCGGTTGGTGTAGTCGAACGTCTTCGCGATCCAAATCGCCGAGTGTCCCGCGATCTCATCACGATCCATCCCGCGATCCAATCATGATCCGTCCCGCGAACGCATCACGATCCGTCCCGCGATCTCATCACGATCCGTCCCGCGAACTCATCACGATCCGTCCCGCGAACTCATCACGATTCGTCTCGCGATCTTGATCACGGTCCTTCCGATCTAGCGCCGAACGGACGACACCTCCATGTTCAGCACACGTACAGCTTGATGACGATCTCCGCCTTCTTGATCCAGCAAGAGGGAGCGGAGAGGTAGAAGAGTTCTCCGGCAGCGTGACGGCGCAGCGGCAATGGTGTTGGAGCTATTCCGGCAGGGCTTCGCCTAAGCACTGCAGAGAGCCGATCTAGAGGAGAAGCTATGCACTAGAGGAACGGGTGGCACGTGGCTGAAAATCTTGTGCCAAAACCCTAAAATCCTCTAGTATATATAGGAGGAGAGGAGGAGGAGGCTTGGCTGCCCAAAAGGCAGCCCTTGGGTCGGCCAAACCAAGGAGGGAGGAGTCCTCCTCCTCCACTCCTAGTAGGATTAGGACCCCTTCCTTATTTGGCCCTTTTTGCCTTTTTCCACCTTTTTCCTTTTGGGCTTTTCTTCCCAGCCGCATGGGCCTTGTGTGGAACTTCCACCAGCCCACAAAGGGCTGGTATTCACCTTCCCACAGCCCATGTAGCCTCTTGGGTCGAAATACCCCTCCCGATGGTCCCCCGGTACACTACCGGCACTCCCGGTACACTACCGATGAGCCCGAAACTTTTCTGGCGACCAAAATAGGACTTTCTATATATGAATATTTACCTCCAGACCATTCCGGAGCTCCTCGTGACGTCCGGTATCTCATCCGGGACTCCGAACAACCTTCGGTCACCATCATACATAACTCTATACTACCGAAACGTCACCAAACCTTAAGTGTGCAGACCCTGCGGGTTCGAGAACTATGTAGACATGACCGAGACACCTCTACAGTCAATAACCAATAGCGGGCCCTGGATGACCATATTGGTTCCTACATATTCTACGAAGATCTTTATCGGTCGAACCTCTATGTCAAGGATTCAGTCAATCCCGTATAACGTTCCCTTTGTTCTTCGGTATGTTACTTGCCCGAGATTCGATCGTCGGTATTTCCATACCTAATTCAACCTCGTTACCGGCAAGTATCTTTACTCGTTCCGTAATACAAGATCCCGTGGCTAACACTTAGTCACATTGCTTGCAAGGCTTGTTGTGATGTTGTATTACCGAGTGGGCCCTGAGATACCTCTCCATCACACGGAGTAACAAATCCCAGTCTTGATCCATGCCAACTCAACAGACACCCTCGGAGATACATGTTTATAGTCACCCAGTTACGTTGCGACGTTTGATACACACAAGGCACTCCTCCGATGTCCGTGAGTTGCATGATCTCATGGTCATAGGAACATATACTTGACAAGCAGAAAACAGTAGCAATAAACTGGCACGATCATATGCTATGTTTGTAGTTTGGGTCTTGTCCATCACATCATTCTCCTAATGATGTGATCCCGTTTATCAAATGACATGTCATGTCCATGGCTAGGAAACCTTAACCATCTTTGATCAACGAGCTAATCTATTAGAGACATACTAGGGACATGGTTTTGTCTATGTATCCACACATGCATCTAAGTCTCCGATCAATACAATTATAGCATGGATAATAAACGATTATCATGAACAAGGAAATATGATAATAACTAATTTATTATTGCCTCTAGGGCATATTTCCAAAACGCCACACTACACTGTAACGCCTGATATAAGGACACTACACATTTGGCCAGTGTGGCATCCCGGGGCCCACTTCTGGTTGTGTGGCGCCTAGCTGAAAGGAGCCACACTACATTGTGTGACACCTAGCTGAAAGGAGCCACACTACATTGTGTGACGCCTAGCTGAAAGGAGCCACATTATCTTATATTAAAACCGCTGTAACTTTTAATCCATGCATCCGATGAAAACGTGTCTTATATGAAAGTTGTGTATTTTTTTTTTGTGTTCTACGCAATGGTGGCATTTTCATCTATGTTAGGATTGTTGGGAGACGTAGTAGTAAATCAAAATTTTCCTACGTTCACCAAGATCTATCTATGGAGAAACCAGCAACGAGAGGGGAGAGATTGCATCTTCATACCTTTGAAGATCGCTAAGCGGAAGCGTTACAAGAACGCGGTTGATGGAGTCGTACTCGCAGCGATTCAGATCGCGGTAGATCCGATCAAGTGCCGAACGGACGGCACCTCCGCGTTCAACACACGTGCAGCCCGGTGACGTCTCCAACACCTTGATCCAGCAAGGAGGAAGGAGAGGTTGGGGAAGGGCTCCAACAGCAGCGCGACGGCGTGGTGGTGGTGGAGTAGCAAGGTATTCCGACAGGGCTTCGCCTAAGCGCTGCGGAGGAGGAAGAAGAGAGGTAGGGCTTCGCCGTGAGAGAGAGAGATCAAATCTTGTCTCAAAACATCCAAAACCTCAAGTATATATAGGAGGAGGGACGTGGAGGGCTGGCTTGGCCTCTACTCCAAAGAGGAGATGGCCGGCCGAATTAAAGGGAGAGTCCACCTCCCACAAGGGAGGTGGATCTCCTCCTTTTAAATCCTTTTTGCCTTATCTCCTTATCTCCAGCCGCATGGGCCTTTAGCAAAAGTCTTGCCCAGCCCAATAAGGGCTGGCACACTTTATCTAACAGCCCATGTGGTCCTTTGGTCGTCACACCCCTCCCGGGGGTCATCCGGCACCCTCCCGGCACTCCCGGTACACTACCGATGAGCCCGAAAACTTTCCGGTGACCAAAACTGGACTTCCTATATATCAATCTTTACCTCCGGACCATTCCGGAGCTCCTCGTGACGTCCGGGATCTCATCCGGGACTCCGAACAACCTTCGGTAAGCACGTATACCTTTTCCCTATAACCCTAGCGTCATCGAACCTTAAGTGTGTAGACCCTACGGGTTCGGGAGACACGTAGACATGACCGAGACACCTCTCCGGTCAATAACCAACAGCGGGATCTGGATACCCATGTTGGCTCCCACGTACTCCACGATGATCTCATCGGATGAACCACGATGTCAAGGATTCAATCAATCCCGTATACAATTCCCTTTGTCTATCGGTATGATACTTGCCCGAGATTCGATCGTCGGTATCCCCATACCTTATTCAATCTCGTTACCGGCAAGTCTCTTTACTCGTTCCGTAATACATCATCCCGTGACTAACTCCTTAGTCACATTGAGCTCATTATGATGATGTCTTACCGAGTGGGCCCAGAGATACCTCTCCGTCACACGGAGTGACAAATCCCAGTCTCGATTCGTGCCAACCCAACAGATACTTTCGGAGATACCCGTAGCGTACCTTTATAGCCACCCAGTTACGTTGTGACGTTTGGCACACCCAAAGCATTCCTACGGTATCCGGGAGTTGCACAATCTCATGGTCTAAGGAAACGATACTTGACATTGAAAAGCTTTAGCAAACGAACTACACGATCTTGTGCTATGCTTAGAATTGGGTCTTGTCCATCACATCATTCTCCTAATGATGTGATCCCGTTATCAATGACATCCAATGTCCATGGCCATGAAACCGTGACCATCTATTGATCAACGAGCTAGTCAACTAGAGGCTCACTAGGGACATGTTGTGGTCTATGTATTCACACATGTATTATGGTTTCCGGTTAACACAATTATAGCATGAACAATAGACAATTATCATGAACAAGGAAATACAATAATAACCATTTTATTATTGCCTCTAGGGCATATTTCCAACAAGGATCAATTTTCTTGATGAAAACTTTTGCACAAAAATGCACCATACTATAACTAGCCGAATTTGTTAAGGCTTACAAGCTTGGCATGATGATAGCCATTGACCTATAGCTCTTATGCATTTGCATCCTACATGAGTTTTTCACTACATAATGTGTATGTTCACGATATGCCTATACTTTCCATGTTAATCATCTTTAACATGTTTATGTCTTGCATATAAGTGACTAACATGTTTACAATGAAATTCGGTTACATAAAGTTGCATTTTGTAGGATCCATAGTAAATAATCATTGGCATCATATGAATATGATATAATTATGAAGATTGGAAAAATTTATATCTACTTTAAATCCATGTCATTTTCATACCCAATAAATATATGCATCACTATGTTTTGAGATACTAAAGTATCTAAGGAAATGTTCTGCGAGATTGACACTTGTTAATTTCACCAAGTCCCTGGATGTCAAGAGAACTTTGCAGTTTGTAAAGTGCATAGTAAATCAACCATGCTTCATATGGGATAACTTTATATATGAATTTTGAGCATCTCCATGTCTACTTACAGGATGATTAACATGACAAGCATAGGCATGGCGTGAACGTATGCATTACGAAGTTCTGTTGACATCCAAGGACCTGGTGAAATTAACAAGTGTCAATATCGCAGAACATTGCCTTAAATACTTTAGTGTCTCAAAACATATTGATGCAGATATTTTGTGGCTATGAAAATAACATGGATTTAAAGTGGACATACAATTTTCCAGCTTTCATAATTATATCGTATTCATATGATGCCAGATTATTTACTATGGATCCTACAAAATGCAACTTTCTGTAAAAGAATTTCATTTATAACATGTTAGTCACTTAGATGCAAGACATGAACATGTTAAAGATGATTAACATGGCAAGCATAGGCATGGCGTGAACATACAAATTATGTAGTGCAAAACGCATGTAGGATACAAATGCACAAGAGATATAGGTCAATGGCTATCATCATGCCGAGTTGTTAAGCCTTAACAAATTCGGCAGTTATATTATGATGCATTTTTACACAAGAGTTTTTTATCAAGAAAATTGATCCTAACATAGATGAAAATGTCACCATTACGTAGAACACGAAAAAAAAATACACAACTTTCATATAAGATGCGTTTTCATCGGATGCACGGATTAAAAGTTACAGCGGTTTTAATAAGGTAGTGTGGCTTCTTTCAGCTAGGCGCCACACAACTAGGAGTGGGCTCCGGAATGCCATGCTGGCCAGAGGTGTAGCGTATGTCAGGCGCTACACAGTATAGTGTGGCGCCAGGCTGTCGAGCGCCACACAAAAGGATCATGTGAGTAAAAACTTTCATCTACGGTTCACTTTGTGAATTAGTTACCCCTTTAGGTTAAACTTGTCGATTCTACCACCCCAGTCAGTCTCGCCTCCTTCCCCCCACCTACTCCATCAGTAGGGAAGCATTGACAGAAAGTTCAGAGGACCAAGGACCAGCGGCAGCTATTCAACACAGATTGGACAAAAGAACGTATTTGGATCTTTAGCAAATTGCAGTTGATTTGAACATGACATAACATCTTTCAGACACTTGCAGGCATAAAAAAATATAACATTCCTTTTAGTATACAACTGCCAGATACAAAAAAACATTCATTCGGTACACCAAGACAGGAAAGTAAAACAAAATCTGCAAGTTAACCATGAGATTCAGGTCAACACCGATGTATCACACTTCAAAGTACAATATGGAAAGCGTTACATTCCGGAAAGCATAGCAAACATCATTGCCACGGAACCAAGAGCTAATGATACCATTGCTCTCGTGAACTCCATTTATCCATTTGTCTACGAACCTGAAACCCTGGGCCTCTGCGGCTGAGAGGATTGAATCCTCGTCAACACGGCGCTGGATGTAGCAAAGAACAAGGGCCGCCTTTGAACCAGCATCGTCAGAAATCAGTGCCCTGGCAGTCTTGAAGAGAGGAAGTGTAGCATCAGGGTTGTAGGTCACGTCGGTGCCTATTATGCAATCGAAGCCTGCACCATTGCCCGAAAGCTGTAGGACTGTCTTCACATCCTCTACGTCACCCCAGAATAGCTTCCTAATCGAAATTCTGTTGAGAAGTTCAGCCTCCAAATTGGAGGAAGTGTTCTGTCTGAGAAGATCCAACGATTCTGCGTCCCCGTCAGTGGCTACAACAAATTGAGCAGAACTGGCAGCAACCATAGAGCAGATGCCAGCTGAACCACAACCCATTTCCAGCACCCTTTTGCCAGCGACTATGGAAGGATTCTCTGCTAGAAGACTGCACATGAACTGAGCTGATTCCCAGAGCATTAGTCCAGTTGATTTGCAGGTGTGCTGGTATTCTTTCGCGAGCATTTTTATTTTGAAGTCGTGACCCTTTGCTTTAATCCTAATAATTTGTGCCTGCGAGTAATTAAAACACATGTTAAGTCCAATTAGTACTTCACAAATAATAGCAATGTTAAAAGTTTATATTTAACATAAACAGGAAAACATGTCGAAATTCGTGGCTGAAAGGTACTCAATTTAGTAGTACTATTAGTGTTGTGCTTGTCATAATTTAACTGAAACCACACTGTAAATACAGTAACTAAAGATGAACAGTAGTACCCTTGTTTTAGATGGGGCAGGAAATAGAACTGGAGAAAGCCTTTGTTGCCACATCCTGGTTAGTTAGGGTCATAGTTGATTCACTTTATCTAAGATTTCTTACTTCAGATGTAAAATTTAAAACACCGAAAATTTTACCTCATTAAGATAGTGCAATGTTCCAAACATGTTACTAAAATCCACAGAAAGGTCAATTTCTTCACTTTCGCACTTCTTCTGAGACATGCCAACAGCTAGCTTATCATCCTTTCCTTCACAAGTATTGTGGTCATGTTGATTATTTGGACTTAGAGGACCAACTGGGTTGAGGGTAAACGTAGCTTGGATCCAATTCCTAAGTAACATAAACAAATATATAAGCATTTCAAGCATTTTCACAAGAGATTGAAATAATCAGCGAAGATAAATAGAAGGGGTGTAATAGATATACAATTAGATTTTAGGTTCCTCATCAAACTTCCCTTTTTCTTCTAAAATCTTACAGAAGTATGATTGTTTAAAGTGAATCACATAATTAACTATTTTGCTTAGTTTAATATCAACTGATGCAGTAAATAAAAGATAATATTTGCAGTACAAGCAAAAAAGCAGGACCACCTGTTCATCACCAAGTCTAGTGAACGGTTCTCGACCTTTTTGTTGTGTACACAAATTTCCTCAAGAGTAAATCCACATTTTGAGAATAAATCCACCAGGTACTCGTTTGAAAAGTAGTACGCACGCTGCATGGCACCAACAATTTGGAGAATAAGTCCATCATGCATTCATTTTGAGAACAATGGGTGGTGCACGGAATATATTACTGTGAGTTTGTGATATTTTGTGAATCTCTACTACAGAATATGTTTATCTGCAGTCCACTCACCGTGCCATCACCTCTGACATAAAAGTTCTCACTTATTTGCTGGCCTTTGGACATAAGCCTTTCCTGCAAATATGTACAAGATCATAAGATACCTACATACTCCCTCTGTAAAGAAATATAAGAGCGTTTAGATAATGACTTCAGGCTTGTCGTGTATTAATAATGGTCTTAAGTTAGGAGTCTTGAAAAGACGCTACATTAGTGGATTAGTTATCCTACAAGGCTATATAACCTGTGCATCATGATCACTTAAGGGAAGGCATGGGTAAAATAGGAATGTGGCATACAGGGATACCTCAATGAGAAATGAAAAGAAAAAGTGAGTGCACATTTATAAATGATAGCCACAAAAAGCATACATGAGGAGATAATTTCTGTGTTTGAAGCAAGTTGCCAAAAAAAATCATAGCTTAGAATAACTCAAGGCAGACAGAGGAAACTTATCTGTCCTGTCTAACATACCAAAACATCCTTATTCAATGATTGTATATGCTAAGACTTAAGCTTATGCTGCCAACAAGAGGACAACGAAAATATTTGTAGAAGCCAGAAAATGGCATGTCCTAATGTTCTCTCAAAAAGCACAAAAGAAATGCGAACCTGAGCAAGGTCACCGAAGGCATAATCCCGAAAGAGTACACGGCCACCATGCTGATACATAATACACGAGTTAGTTACCTAGGTCATTAGGACAACATCCAAGAAATGAAAAACTTGAGGGCTCATAATTGGAGTAAATGCAGTACTTACTTTGAGAATATTTCTGATGTTCTGCAGAACTAAAGGCATTTTATCTGGTGCAACTGCAGAGAGCATAAATATCTACTTAATATGTTAGTTGTACGCTCACAGGTTTGACGATGAATATGAACAGACACAAATATTGTGCAAATAGATATGTTAATGTGTAATCAGAGTACAACCCGTTACCATTGTCACAATGTCAACAGAGGACGGCTCCACAGCCTCTGTCAATTGTTCTGATGTAATATCACATGCAAATGCATTAACCCGGTCAGATCTGAAGTCCTTGTGTTTCTGCAGGTATGATACAACCAGATTCGACATAAATGGGATAAAACTCAGCACATGGACTAATGATTCAGCTATAATAGAGAGAAACAACTACCTTAACCAAGTCAACAGCTCGTGAAGAAAAATCACAGGCATGAACAAATATATCTGGATATGTAGCCAGCAGTGGAAATATTGTATTTCCAGCTCCACAGCCAACCTATATTGAACTTTACACCAGTCATGCTAATATTATGCAAGCAAGAAAAAACAAGAAAATAAGCTCGATGCAGAGATTCAGTCATCTGCACAGCACAGTAGATTCAGATAAACACTGTCCACACCTCCAAGATTGCCATATTTTGCCCATCTTGGACCTCGAAGTATTTCCCCCATTCTTTATCCAGGTAATGTCGATCTTTGAAGAACTAAAAAAATGGAAGGGCATAAATCAAATGTATGACAGAATAAATTAAAACAAGACATTTACACAATCACATACGCTTGCAACAGAGGTTTACAAATGGAAGTAGCATGTCTGATCAAGATTAAAGAGTCAAAAAACTCAGCGGATCATTGGATGTAATGTTCAGTAAGAGTTATTACGAGATTCCTTTTTACTGTTGGGATATGTACCACAACCATTAACAAAGAATAGGCAGCAATTTCATTAACAAACAATGCATTTGTGTACTGCAAGAAAATCAAACTGAACTAAAAAACCATGATGGGTAAAAACTGCATAACTGTATGGATATCACTCTGATACTCTGCAATGGTTCCGTCGGAGCTAGTGTTTCGTTTCTGGGCAGTATCAACAACTCTGAACTACTAAGCCACTGATAATTAACATGTAACCGAGGGGCTTCCCTCCTGCACATCCTTCTCAAAACTAGTCCAAGGATCATAAGTAACAAGACCACACATTGCGGCTGCAACAGAGAATCGCAAGATTCAACTACTTCACTTGTGCCACCAAATCCAACTAATTTTTTTTCCGCTAAAAAGAAGCGCACATGGCTCCCAATATCATTGCTGAAACTGGATGTCACATACCTCACCTAGTTACCAGCCCACCACCACCGGGTCTTACGCAGTCACAACTCACAGGGGCAGCACACCCACTGCCACAGCAAAGCTTAAGAGCAAGAACTAGCGCAGAACTAAAAGATAGCCAGAGCTACAAAACCACTAATTCTGAAGCAAAGGATAACATAGACCAAGAACACTGCATCAACAACTGAAGCTAACGAATTCGATCAACTATCTCACTTGGAGTTGGCGATATGGAAGGAAGCAACTTAAGAGAAGTGGGAGAGGGGGGGGGGGGGGGGGGGCTAGAACTAAAACCTTGTCCTCGTGGCGCTTGTAGAAGATGTCCCAGTACCTCCGCGCATCCCTCTCGTACTTCTCTGCATCGAGGGAACCAAGCTATAACAACAGCGGAGGAGAAAAAAAAAGAGGGTGGTTTGAGCTCGCCCGCCCGCCACAGACCTTTCCAGAACGGAGTGACCGGCCTCCCGGAAGAATTGTTGGAGGAGATCTTCACGGTGCTCTGCTGCTCGCCGGCGGCCATAGTGGAGTCAGCTTCGAATCGGCGGCGACGCGACCCAGGGTTTCGAGGTTACTGGTAATAAAGGAAGGGCTCGGCGTGTGGGCCGGGCCGAGACGGAGCCGATCGACTCGTTTGGGCTGGACCGAAAGTTCGCGCCCGCGGGCCGTAGAAGACGGGCCAGGAGTGGAGGAGGAGGCCCAGTTGCAGTGAGAGCGAGCGCCCAGCCACACCCACTTCTCCTTATCTCGTCATCCACCCATGGCATAAAGCCTTCCCCCCTCTGGCCGGCCGCTCTCCCCGCACGCTCCAATGGCAGCCACGGCGGTGACCCTGCCCACCTCCGCGCCGTCGCCCTTCCCCGTCGCCGCCTCCTCCGCCCGCCGCTGCCTCCAGCTCCTCCGCTCCCCGGCTCCCCGCCGCGCCATCCGCGTCGCCGCCTCCGCGGCGACCGAGGCGCCGCCCAAGCCGCCGCCGGCCACGCCCTCCGGCATCATCCTCGTCGATCCCGCCGAGGCCCAGAAGGTGCACCGCCTCAAGACCGTCTACGACACCAAGGTCGTCCCCATCATCACCGAGGAGTTCGGCTACACCAATGTCCACCAGGTACCCCCTCCTGCTCTGGTCCATTTCTTGCGTAGATTGATTGGCCTGTTCGGCAGTGGTTTCTTGATTGCTTGATTGTTCTCTCGGTTCTGGTAGGTGCCCAAGCTTGCGAAGATTGTGGTGAACTGCGGGCTGGGGGTGGATGCCGGGAACAACAAGGGTCTGGAGGCCGCCATGAAGGACCTCGCCTCGATCACCGGCCAGTACCCCGTCAAGACCAAGGCCAAGAACTCCGTCGCCAGCTTCAAGATCCGCGAGGGGAACACCATCGGTATCGCCGTCACTCTCCGCGGCAGGGTGAGCCCCCTCTGTCCAACTCTCCTCCTTGCACTCTGAAATGCACACCTCTCGCAGATTGGCATATGAAAATTTCTAGCATTTTGGAATCTTGCATTTGAGTTCATCTGTAGTATGAGCGATAATCTTGCATTTGAGCATTTGGAATCAGCGATAAATTTTGGACCTGTTATGCATTCAGGGGCTCAATTTCACCTTGGGTTGATTGATGCAGGTGATGTTCAACTTCTTGGATAGGCTCATCAACCTTGGGCTCCCTAGGACCATGGACTTCCTAGGTGTCAACCCCAACAGCTTCGACGGGCACGGCAACTACACCATCGGCCTCCGCGACCAGGGCGTGTTCCCGGAGATCCCCTACGAGGTGGGCGGCAAGAAGAACGGTATGGACGTCTCCATCGTGACCACCGCCAAGACCGACAACGAGGCGCAAAGGCTGCTCGCGCTCCTCGGCATGCCGTTTGCCGAGAACATCAAGTCTGACCAGTTCAAGAAGAAGAGGTTGAAGCGCCACCACTTCATGAGCAAGGGCAGGGGAAGAAAGTGAAGATCGAGCGGCGTCGTTTGAGCTTTGCTGCTCCCCACTTTGTCAATTGTGATCCTTTTGCATAGTTTGGTTTAGATATTTGATCATCTTGCTGTCTGTTATTACTTTCTGTTCATGTTGTATACCTACTGCCACAGAACAAAATGGAAAGTTTTGATTTGCTCAGGCTAAATTCATTTTGGGAGTCCATTCCATTGCACACATGTCAAACTGGAGTTATTACTTTCTGCAGCATTTTTCAAACTGCTTGACTATACTAGACTGAAAGTACATTGTCTCTTTGGTCCAAACCCTGATGACTATAGCATATGACATATATCAGTAGGTACATTTGGGCAACTCGGGCGGACCGATGATGAGCTCTTCCTCTGGGAATGTGCAGGGCTTGCCCTCTGCCCCAAGCTCCGGGCATGGCTCCGGCGAGACGCCGTACGCCACTCCTTGGACGTCGGTGCAGTTCCATTGCAGCTTCTTGGCCTTGGGCGCGAGCTGTGCGGTGACGTTGGACATGCATATCCCGGTGTAGGGGTCGTTGGGGATGCCCTCCATCCTGCCGGCCATGGTCACGTTCTCGGCGAACACGTCGCGGTAGTTGATGCCGGTGACCTTGGGCAGCGCCTTGGGGTCGGAGGAGTTGTCGGGGTGCTGGCCGTAGTTGCCGGTCATCCAGAAGACCCACTTCATGGTGTGGAGGCTGAGGCGGCGCACGAAGACGTCCCTGACGAAGCCGCCCCTCCCCACGCCAGACTTGATCCTGACGGCCGACTCGGTGTTGATGGCGGTGTTGTCCTCCACGCGCACGTCCCGGATGCCGCCCGACATCTCGCTGCCGAGCGCGATCATGGCGCTCGTCGGGGAGATGCAGGTGAGCCTCCTGACGACGATGTGCTGGCTCGGCATGTTGAACCGGATGCCGTACTCGTCCCAGCCGCTCTTCACCGCGATGCAGTCGTCGCCGGACACGATGTAGCAGTCCTCGATCTTGACATGAGACGAAGAATCTGCAGGACCAATAACAGTTCACATGAGTTCAGATTCAGAAACACATTCATGCTTCTCGTGAAGAAGAACACTGCTGGATAGTTCATACTGAAAGTGTGACCGATCTACTTACCTGGGTCTATTCCGTCGGTGTTTGGCGAGTTCACCGGCGCGAGAATCGTGACGCCGCTGATGGTCACGTTGCTGCTCAACACACAGGGCACGCCAGCAAGGTGAGCACGATGGATACATGACCAAACAACCAAGTCATCCAGTGTAAGGCCAAACTCGTGTGTGTGTGTGTGTGTGCGTATGGATCCAGAGATAGATGATCATCTTTTCTTACGTGCAGTAGGTTGGGTGGAGGTTCCAGGAGGGGGCGTCGACGAAGGTGACGTTGGAGATGATGATGTCGCGGGAGTAGAGGAGCTCGAGCAGGTAGCCGCGCGTGTAGTCGAGCTCCTTGGCGTGGAACTTGTCCCACCACACCTGCCCCTGCCCGTTGATGGTGCCATTGTTACCTGCAAAAAAACGTTTGTGATGGTGTTTGCGATGGAGACTTGTATCCTCGACAGTTTGCAATGGTGTTTTAGATATGTTTACCGCTTACCGGAGATGATGACGTCGGTGAGGTTGGATCCGCCGATGAAGTTGCTGTACCTCGGGCCGGGCTCGTCCCGCCCTCTCCCGTAGGACGGCAGCGGCGCTATCAGCGGCCAGTCTTCCAGGTCCTGCACGGACGAACAGGGTTGGATTTTTTGGATTCAAAAGTCATTCAGATGATCACGGGACGGATGCAATGCAAGCGACAGAAGCATCAGCACGGGGCGATTCGTCAAGGACGTCAGATCACGAGGTAAATACGGCCAAAGAAAGGTATTGAATCAGACAGCGATGGCATCCAAGCATGCATATACCACTATAATTATCAGATAACTCCCCTGTTGTTCTCTAGTTCCCACGGCCACGAGTACTCGTACTCGATAAGCACATCAATGCCGGCTGACCTTGTGGTCAAACAGTCCATGCTACTAGCAAGAGCCACTCACTGACCCGTTCGCTCATGGCAACCACCGGTAAGGAGCAAGGACATGGTGGCTGGCCGGCCGGCCGGGTTGTCCCTGGCGTATATTTAAGCGCCGAAATGTTACGGTTTCTTACCGCGAGTCCGTGACCCGTACCTTGATCGAGTCATGCAAGATAGCACTAATTAGCAAGATATGCAATTCTAATCTTCACTACTGAACTTAACAAAAGAGCGAAAAAACAGGCATGTAATAATTAGCATTCTATTTAGAGCACGGCCTCAAAGAACTCAGACCTTTTTTTATCGTCGGTGGACGAAAAAATTCCCAACCGCGATCACAAAACGCCGTTTTTCACCGGTTGGAGATGCTTTAAGGAAATCCTCCATGACGAGCACGGAGACGCGGAGACGACAGGTGATGACTCCTGGACGCCATGCTTGGAAAGTTTGAAAGAAAGATGGCTTGAAAAGGAAGCGAGCGACAATGGTCATGGGCTCATGGCGATGGCGGCCAGGGGACCCCAAACCAAACCAAACCAAACCAATCCAATAGCCCCTATCCCTGGATAAGCCACGGCCTAGCTACGCAAGCGGCCAAGCGGCCCTCCGGCTTTTCCACCGGCCCCGTGCTGTCCCGTCCGACACCAGTAGCCCCACCCCACGCCACCATTGCTGGCTTAAACTGCCCTGCCGCCATTAATCGCGGGGTTGAAGATCGGGACGGATAATCACCTGGGAGGCGAGGATCTCGGCGCCGTGGTGGAGGAAGAGGGTGAAGTGGCTGGTGAGGTTGAAGGGCCCCGTGAGCCACCGCCCCGCCGGCACCACCAGCGCCGCGCCGCCGTCGCCTGCGCACCTGGCCAGGTCGGCCACCGCCCGGACGAACGCCGCCGTGTTGAGCGTCCTCCCGTCCCCCACCGCCCCGTACTCCGTGATCCGCCGCACGTGCTTCCGGCACCCCGACGCGCCAATGCCGGCCGCGCACAGCGCCAGCGCCACCGCGACCGCGCACAACACCACCTGCAGCAAAGACCAAACCCGTCCGTCAGTCTCGACCCGCGCCCGCGCCGAGCAGAATCGTAGGGAGATTTCAGAGAGGCGGGAGCAGATGGGTGGCTTACCTGCGACGCCGCTCTCCGTGCGGCCATGGCGACCGGCGGCGAGCGAGCGGGTCTGCTGCAGTGCTGCACGGGAGCGAACTGAACTGGGACGGGGACGGGGACGGGGATGAGACGGCGAGGAGGCGGCGGCGGAGTTTATATAGGGGGCGGGGGCCGAAACCGATGGGGGGGGAAGAGATTACCGTCGCGCTGCCAGTCTGATGTTCCTGCCTAATCCGTGCTTCGTAATTGCGTGCCCCGGCACCGGCACGCTAGACGTGGCAACCGGCGCACGCGTACGCGTACGGGGCCGCGGTCCGCCGGGGTGAAAAGCGCACACGTACAACCCCTACAACACAAGTGCTTGCCGTTAAAGCCGGCCTGTGGCACAGCACGCGTCCTGCCGAAGCGATCGTTTGGGGTTGGGACCTCACCACCACCCCATCAACCATGGCGATCTGAACTGCCTTGCAAGGGGATGATGCCCGAGTCCAAGGGGAGGTCCATTTCTGCGGTGGCGGGGCGTGCTTGAATCTCTGGCTGAAGAGTGCAAGCAAGCCGCATGCGCCCTACCCTACCCTACCCTACGATGCGGGTTTCGCGAGTATGTTTGGTTGTGTTTAAATTAAATGGAGATTGTTATGTGCTTCCTGTTTCTGAGAGATGATCATCTGTTTCCATTCTTATTTTATTTTCTACGTTCGATTTGTTTGCTGGGTGTCGAATAGTAGTGAATCGCTAATGTACTATCTGATGACAGGTGGCATGGGAGGCCTCTGCCTACCTTGCATTGCATTGGCTCACCACGGGTTTTGCCACGAGCGGCGTGTGAGGTTTCGAGGTCATCGGGAATTTGAGCATGGCGGGGGGCACCTTTGTTTTCGGTTTCGTGTGTTCTAGCTAGTTGAACCCTGATTTATGTTGATGGAAATCAGAGGGGAGGGAGGCTACGGACGCCATGAATCCTTCTTGAAGACGTTGCTGAGGCGTGATGAGTGATGTTAGGGATGGCAAGTATGTCTGTTGGAAGACAACGGTGTTGACGTCCAGGCCTATGTGATAATGACGATGGGGGTGATTGAGGTCAGGGTAGTCGGCTCTTCTCCGACATCCGACATTTTCGCATGATAGCCTCGGATTTGTTTTGTGGTTGTGTAGTTGTAGACGCGGCGGGCGGCGAGACCTCGGTGGCAAGGATCACGGGTGACATGTGTGGTATGTTCGATGATCTTCGACGGCTGGTTTCCATTTGTAGCTCTTCATCGGAATTGGAGTCGTGTTGTCCCATCCCGGGTGGCTGGGTGTTTGACACAGATCTTTCATTTGGATCCATGCACCCTCTATGCCATGAGTTGGGTCAACGGTCGTCTCTGGCAAAGCCGGGGCACTTTCTCAATGAGAAGCAATGGCGATGACACCTGTTCAATGAGCTTCCTCGACGAGGTTATCTTTGTACTAGCTGGTTGTGGGGTATTTTGTGTGTCATCAGTGGTTTGTGATGGGTTTTGTACGATATTTATCTATTAACTGTGTAATTATTTTATTTTTAATCATATTAATGGATAAGGCAAATATTTGCCTTTGTTTTACAAAACAACATGACAATTCTCGAAAATTATTCATGTGGGCAACGTTCCTATACAGGACCCTTCTCTTTATTTTTACGATGATGATAAATCCCGAACGTTCAGATTTTAGCATTTCGTCTCGAACTGGCAACTTTAGTTGCCAAGAGGCGGCATGTTTAGTTGACAGGAGGTGGCAACTTTAGTGGCAAACAGGGCAATTTTCTAAACTGAGACAAAGTTGCCATGTCTTAACAACTAAAGTTGTCACCTTGCGTCAACTAAAGTTGCCATCAAAAACGTTCGGAGCGAAATGCTAACATCCGAACGTTTAGGACTTACTGGATCCCTATTTTTATCCCATTAAGCATTCATGCTGGGCTAACCAAAGTGACCCTCACTTTGCACTGCGTTGCAAAATGTGCAACAGTTAAGCCCACTTGCTTATCTTCGGTCCAATCCGCCGTCCATCACTCTCCGTGTCTCACGAACACTGTAGCACGAGCTCCTAATTCTTCTTTCGTATTCTTAAGCAAGCCGTCTCGAGGGCTTAGTTGATCATGATTTCTTCTGGTCCTCGGCTGATACATGTGGATTCAAAAGCTCAAGAAAAGCATCACACTACTACTTGATAATTTCTACAAACTGCAAGTCCTTATTATGATTCCTTTTATGGAAAAAAGTCTCGAATGTTTTAGATTTTCCATTACCAATCCTTTATGTACTTTAGTGTTCCTAATCCTTCACTAACTTTTTGTGGATTCTTCTTATGGATTTAAGTTATAGTGATAAGTAGGGATCTATGAGACCAAGTATGAAATTCTATTTACTCACTTTAAATTGAGTATCCGTTTCCCTCAACTATTTCTCACGATATCTTTTTACGAAATTTTGTTAGGGCATCTATAACAGCCTCCGGTTTAGGAGGGCAGCCCGACAAGTACATGGGGGGTTACACTACTAGGGAAAACCCTAGCAGTAGTGCGGGTTTTTGGTGTATCAGTAGCGCGGGTACCCGCACTACTGATACGGCGCTACAGCTAATGTTTATCAGTAGTGCGTTTTGACACGTGTTACTGTTATACCTACTTAGCAGTAGCGCTTTCCGTACCAGCGCTACTGCTAAGTCCTTTAGCAGCAGCGTTTTCCTGTCCAACACTAAAGAGCGCTACTACTATATTTTCTCATATCATTTTCTTGCTATGTATTTGCGATGTTTCTGTACAAGTTTCATATAGTATTCTAATCATATCATAAACATGCAATATGCTCATCATATCATACACATAATAGTCTCATCATATCATCCAACACAAATCATGTCGTCACGTCATAATCACGATATAGCTATACAAGTTACATGACATGTCTCGTCATACATAATGTACTACTTCTTGAGGCGTCGGTTCGTATCCCTCTCTCGCACTAGCGTGAACCTAAACTAACTACTGGTCGTCGCTCGGAAACTGGAAACCAGTACACCTGGGCCTGACACTCCGGCCACTCGTCGTATACTCCTGGCGTAGCACTTCTTCGCCATCGATGATCTATGCACCTGCATCGTCACATGAGTTGATGATATGCAACATATATAGTTGAGCAACAGAAAGAGATAGACTTGGCAAAAATAGAAGCAACATATCATAAGCATACAAAGTTCATCGTACCCAAAATGCCCTAACTAGAGTGATCTTCGCTAGTTGAGGAGGACGGTTTAATTACATCACAAATAAAGTTTCGTCGTGCATAACTCAAAGTTTCGTCATAGAGAAAGTATGGACTAAACGGACACATTGTCATATATCGTCAATCACTCCAACATGTCGTGCCATCCATGCAAGTCAGGAAGATAGTCCCCGAGCACAGTGAAAGGCTTCAGGTCGAGACGCTGAGCGGCTACGCGTGTTCGGACGTCTTCCCGCGATATTTTCCCTTCTTCTGGAACATCCCTGTTTTTTCGAGGACCTCCTTCATGATGATTTGGGCAAGTTCACGTTGGATGTGATAGAACTCAGCTCGGAGTCGATGATCCGGGATATCTCCTAGGTTCTTTGCCCATTGCAAAATATGGGCATCGCCGGATCTAGGTGACATGCGAACGTTCTGCTAATCCCGTCTGAACTCCTGCATGTGGTGGAGGACATAGAATCCATCACTGATAGTACCACTCGGTTGCTGGATGCAGCAGAAGTCAGTCTTATGGCCGAAGCAGGGCGCGCGGTTCCTTGTCTTCCTAAGCGTGATCTCTCGACCCCGTACGTCGTACGTAAAGATAGCATTGTCGAGAACAGATTTGATGTGGGTGTAATCCTTTTTCTTCATGTTCTTCGACGAGTCCAAGTAAAGAGCGTGGGAGACTCGGGGGTAAAGTATGATGAGGACGGCGCGCCCATCGCTGCGCAAAATAAGTACACCTCAAATTAGCCTCCACACGTGCAAATGAAATGATTGAAATCGAAGGAAGGATATCCGTGCGGATGACTTACTATTGGAAATATGCCCTAGAGGCAATAAATAAAGTGTTTATTATTATATTTCTTTGTTCATGATAATCGTTTATTATCCATGCTATAATTGTATTGATTGTAAACACATTACATGTGTGGGTAAATAGACAAACACTTTGTCCCTAGTATGCCTCTAGTGAACTAGCTCATTGATCAAAGATGGTCAAGGTTTCCTAGCCATTGGCATGTGATGTCATTTGATAACGGGATCACATCATTAGGAGAATGATGTGATGGACAAGACCCAAACTACAAACATAGCATATGATCGTGTCAGTTTATTGCTACTGTTTTCTGCATGTCAAGTATATGTTCCTATGACCATGAGATCATGTAACTCACGGACACTGGAGGAGTACCTTGTGTGTATCAAACGTCGCAACGTAACTGGGTGACTATAAAGGTTCTCTATAGGTATCTCCGAGCGTGTCTGTTGAGTGGGCATGGATCAATACTGGGATTTGTTACTCCGTGTGACGGAGAGGTATCTCAGGGCCCACTCGGTAATACAACATCACAATAAGCCTTGCAAGCAATGTGACTATGTGTTAGTCACGGGATCTTGTATTACGGAACGAGTAAAGAGACTTGTCGGTAACGAGGTTGAACTAGGTATGGAGATACCGATGATCGAATCTCGGGCAAATAACATACCGAAGAACAAAGGGAACATCATACGGGATTAACTGAATCCTTGACATAGAGGTGCGACCGATAAAGATCTTCGTAGAATATGTAGGAACCAATATGGGCATCCAGGTTCCGCTATTGGTTATTGACCGTAGAGGTGTCTCGGTCATGTCTACATAGTTCTCGAACCCGCAAGGTCTGCACACTTAAGGTTTGGTGACGCTTCGATAGTATAGAGTTATGTATGGTGGTGACCGAAGGTTGTTCGGAGTCCTGGATGAGATCCCGGACATCATGAGGAGCTCCGGAATGGTCCGGAGGTAAATATTCATATATAGGAAGTCCTGTTTTGGTCGCCGGAAAAGTTTCAGGCTAATCGGTAGTGTACCGGGAGCCACCGGGAGGGGTATTTCGACCCAAGAGGCTTCATGGGATGTGGGAGAGTAAATACCAGCCCTTAGTGGGCTGGTGGAAGTTCCACACAAGGCCCATGCGGCTAGGGAAGAAAAGCCCAAAGGGAAAAGGTGGAAAAAGGCAGAAAAGGAGGAATCCTAGTCCTACTAGGATTGGAGGAGGAGTCCTCCTCTCCTCCCCACTTCGGCCGAACCAAGGAGGCTTGGCCCTTGCGCCAAGGCCTCTCCTCCCTACCTCTTATATATACTAGAGGTTTTAGGGTTTTTGCACTAGATTTTCAGCCACGTGCTACCCGTTCCTCCAGTGCATAGTTTCTCCTCTAGATCGGATTTCTGCAGTGCTTAGGCGAAGCCCTGCCGGGATAGCTCCACCACCATCGCCGGAGTGCCATCACGCTGCCGGAGAACTCTTCTTCCTCTCTACTCCCTCTTGCTGGATCAAGAAGGCGGAGATCGTCATCAAGCTGTACGTGTGCTAAACGCGAAGGTGCCGTCCGTTCGGTGCTTGATTGGGACGGATCGTGATTGGATCGCGGGATGCTCGACAATTTGGATCGCGAAGACGTTCGACTACACCAACCGCATTTCTTAATGCTTCCCGCTTCGCGATCTACAAGTGTACGTAGATCCACTCTCCCTCTCGTAGATGCTCATCACCATGGATAGGTCTTGCGTGAACGTAGGAAACTTTTTGTTTCCCATGCAACGTTCCCCAACACTTACATGGGATGATAAGGCACGAGAATCGTCTCCTTGTCCTTATTGCTGACCATGAAATCAGCGATGTAGTTACTCGCATATTCACGGTGCTTTTGGCAGACTGCCAAGAAGCTCTCATGCATGAAGTACGGGTCAGCGACACAGATATAAGGTATCTGCTCAATCCTGATGATGTAGTTCATGTACAAGGCAAAAAGGCGGACAAACGTAAAATCCAGCTTTTTAAAGTGAAACATGTCGAAGGTGTAATCGAATCGAAGGAAGAACTTTTCCACGGGGAATTTGTCAACGTACAACCTTTGTCGCGGCACGTTAACCACGTAGAGCGGGTATCCTGGATTTTGCAAGGCGATCAGGCTTTTCACTCTTCGCAGCACATTGTCATGAAGTCTCCTGAGATTGTCATATATGGTCTCTACCGCTGCCTTAGGTAGGATTGCTTCACTGGGGATATGGTATTTCGCCGTACCCATGACAGGTATACGGTCTTGAACCCGAGGTTGTGGAGGCGGATGGATCATAGAAGCATCTTTGTTGCCTTTCCTCGCTCTCTTCCTATGCTTCTTTGCTACTGGAAGGTCGTCTATAATACGTTCAGCCTCTGGAGGCGGCAATTCAGGCACCGACTCATGACGCTGAGCCATCAATCCTCCGTCATCATAGGCGCCAGTTTTGAGATACTATAGAGTGTCATCCTCATCCTCATCGATGGCATCGATATCATGCATTGCTTCTTCGACGGCGGCGAAGTCATCAACGACTAATGGAGCCTCTTCCTCACCCCGTCTGCTATCACCAGACACGACAAACGATGCTAATTGGGTAGGTGGGGTGTTGATGTTCATACCTTGTTGAGGCCGCGTGGTCATGGGTGTGCTCTTGGCCGCCTCCAAACGAAGCAGACTCTTTGGCCACAACAGGACCCACCTCTTGCAATCGCCAAGCCACCGCGGGATCTCGTTGTCGTCTCCCCCTAGTACCAGAGGAGCCAAATTCTCGTGGCCCGGTTTGACACTGGCTATGGAAACCTTGAAGACGCTAGGGGGGGGGGATCGGCTGGCTGTGGAACAATTGTTCCTTCGGTTTCACTATCGTCTCCTTCCCCACGTCCAACTTCTGCGCTGATGGTGTACAATATGGTACACGGGGTTACGTCGGCCTGCAAAGACATGTCTGCGACGTGAGACATCCAAAAGGCAACAGAAACAGGAGATTACACATTTATTGAAGAGGGCCGGTGTGACAGGTACCGTGAGGTCGTCGAGGTCAGCCAAAGATGAAGCACCGCCGAGCACGCCCCAGACGGAGGACGGACTGCTATGAGTAGGTGCGGGAACAGGTGTAGGAGCTGGTGCAGGAGCAGGTGCGGGAGCCGGTGCAGGAGCTGGTGCTGGAGCAGGTGCGGGAGCCGGTACAGGAGCTGGTGCAGGAGCAGGTGCTGGTGCAACACTAGTCGAGCTGCTCCCGAAGAAGTTGGAAAGGGAAAAGTCCGCTGCCTCTTTATTTGGATTTTGCCTGCCCTAACTGACGATATCCGGAACCAAGACACCATACGAAGCTGCAATCTCCTATTTTGCAGCAGCTATCGCTGCTGTGACCGTAATCGCAACCTTCTTGTTGATGTTTTCTTCATTTAACCTTCGTCTTTCCTTTCTCTCCTCCGTGGTCTCACGGCAGTACTTCTTCCACGTGGCGCCATCTCCGATGTCGTGCACGCGTCCATACGACGACCAAGTGTCCACCGGGAGTCCTTTCAATATGTTCAAGGCCCGGTTGAATGGGGTGTCCCACTTGGGCCTCGCCAACGCCTCAGACGGCGAGTCGCTTTCGGCCACGATCCTGTGCTGCTCTCTTTGCAAAAAGAACAAGGATCGTTTACAAATATGACTAAACGTGCAGTCGAATTGATCAGAAGCTAAAATTAGGGGGTAAATTAAAAATTACCAGCAGTCTCATGAACTCCATCATGACCGTGTTCGTCTCGAGAACCTTCTTGACTGGGTCCCAATGGTATCGGGCCCTAAGGACGTCACGCTCCCACGGGACGGTGAACTCCGCCAAGGGGTCTGGGATGCCCAGATTTTCGCGTTCCGCGTCCTCCTTGGCCCATATGGACCTCTTCCCCGCGTAACCACGGCTTCCGAGGTGGTGTCACCCCATGTTCCTCTCTTGAAGCCCCTTCATGCACTCTGACTTTTCTTTGGCAACTTCGGCAACACAAGCCGCCTTGAATATTTCAAACTGCTCTTCCGTAATTGTCGGATTATCCTTTACAATCTCGGAGTAGGGTTCCTTTTTGTCGATGATCCTTGCTTTCACCCTTACTTTTCAGGCAGACAACGCGCCGCTAAACTTGCCCATGGCGCGTCTATTTATCTTCTTCATTGCCGGGTCTTTATCTGGATTTTTATATTTTCTTTCATCCCGGCCCGGGAATAAGAATACCTAGTGTAGCTTCGTTAGGAGGGACTGCTTCATATCTGGTATCTTCCTTAGTTTCACATCGTTCATGGTGGAGGTTGCCCATAGGATGCTGCCTATTTGATTGTCGTAGCACATGCGCACTTCTGCAGGCTCTTTTGGCTCAAAATTGCCGTCGTCCACCTTCGTGAACACCAGTCTAGTAGTGATGAGCTACTTTGGGCGCCGTTGCCTCTTTGGTTTCGGTTCTATACTGGCTTCGCCGGTCTTGGTGCCGGTCTCGGCACCGGTGTCAGTCTCAGTGCCGGTCTCGGCGCCAGTCTCGATGTCAGTCTCAGTCTCGGATGTGACAGGTGGGCCCTGCAACAAACGTTGCTCATCGAGAAGGCTCAAATAGGCGTCTGCCGCCGCGTAGACGTTGCAATCACTAGAACCCTGTCCTTCATCGTTGCTAGCCATGTTTCCTACGATTAAACCTAGTCAATTAATTCTAGACCTAATAAAATGAATAATGACATAAAAAAACCAATGTTTTGCAGGAATGTTGATTCATTCCTGTTGTAGCAAATCCCGGGCACTCGATATGTCCTAGTTTGTAGCACAAGTCATGCCGAAATTCATGGAAAATTTCAGCGTCACCTTTGCTACAAACTGGAGAAATAGAGCGCCTGAAATTTGCCGGAACGAAAATGAATCAACATTCCGGCAAAACATAGGCCACTCGGAATCATTCCCTACAAACAATTTTCAAATATCCATCTTCGACACCGCAACACATGTCCAAATATACACGAGCAACCACATGTCCAAATATACTGCCCTAGAATAATATTTCTGTCCTAATTTGATATCTAGCTAAATTTATATATATCAGAATAGCTACCTAGAGTTTATACCAAAACCTAGCTACCTAGGGTTCATACCAAAACCTAGGGTTCATACTTAAACCTAGGGTTCATACCTAAATTCACCTAAGTAAATTAACCTACTGCCCTCTTGCAAAGTATTCACCTACTGTACCACTACTACTCTGCTTAAACCTAGCTAGGGTTCATAACTAAATTCACCTAAGTAAATTAACCTAGAGAGGAGGGGTGGGGTCTTACAGAGAGGGTGCTCGGGGAAGACGGTGGCGAGGAGGGCGTCGAGGGTGGCAGGGCTTTTAAGTATTTATCATAAAGGGATTTTAAGTATTTATCTAAAGGAAGGAACAAACTAGGAGAAGATAAAATTACATTTTTTTGTTCAAGTTAGATATATCGAATGCTATTCTTCTCTTCCATTTCATTAGAAAGGGCTTTTTTTTTGCTAATTCGGCACATAAAAGTACATTCAAAGAAGAATCCTAATTATTAAATAATTAGAATTATTTTTTGAAATAAAATAATATAATAAAATCTTAAAAGCACCAATAAGTGCCTTAGCTAGAAAACTAAACAACATCGTGTGCTTATTGCGGGAAGAAAAGGGACCAAGCGCCTGGTGCGTGGATTTGTGTCGACTCCGAGGCTGACGCTAGGCTATAACTCGACAACCGCTAATCTACCGGGATTACGATCCTGACGCACGGGCTAAGCGCCTCGTGATGGAGATGCCCTAAGCGTCAAATAGTCGCCCCTTCACCGTGGCACCCCGACTGGGCCGACCCATTAGCAAAACACAGTGAAGCGAATGGGCGTTTTGCGTGAGAAGCCAATCCTTGTACCGGGCACATTGAAGGGCCGAGACACCATAGCAAACTTGCCCTGTGCAAAAGCGGTACTATAGCGAACTGGTATTGTAGCGAACGTTTTCTAAATTGCAAAGAAATTTTCGAAAATTAAAAATATATTAAATTCAAGTTATTATTTTTAGCTCAAAACTTTCTTGAATTTGCGATATTTTTTGAAGAAGCGAATACTATTTTAGAAACCAATTTTTTTAACTAATGGTTCTTAAAATTCTGAAAATATTTGAAAATAAGGCCAACAGCTTTTTATACTCCATTTTTTACAAAGATAAACAAAATCTGAATTTCTTACCTTTTTAAAGTTCGAACTTTTTAAGAAACGTCAAATAATTTGAAATTTCAAACATTTTTGAAAAAATAAAGAAAATTTTAAATTTCTGACATTTTCAGGAAAAATGAAACCATAAAAAGCAGTAACCGGAAAAAAACTGTCAGAAATCCTCTAAAAACTGGACTAGAACATTCTGGAAGGAGTGGAAAATCGTGGACCTGGCTGGCTAAGTGGGCTGGCTCATTTAGTTCGCTAGTCACATACGGTCTGTGCGAAACAGGGGTAATTTGACGCAACGTGCGTTATATAGAAATTGTCATGCAGCAACCCCATGGGATCTTCTAAAAAAAAGCAAACTCCATGGGATATTTTTCCTGGGCTTCGGGTCTCAGCGCCATTGCTCGTGGCGTATTGGACACTTCCCGGGGCTTTTTTCGAGGTTTCATTCTTTCTCAGATCTTTTTAATTGTTTTTCTACTGTTTAGTTTTTTTTCCTGCTCTCTTGTTATTTTACTTTTTGTGTATCGAAAGCATATGTGTGTTGTGCTTCAGTGTGCAACACATATGTGCCTCCGCGTAGTTGTGCTTCACGGGGGAGTACATGTGTGCTTCGTATTCTTGGGGAAGCGTGAGTTAATTCATTTGGAAAGTGTTCATCACGCTCGAGCGAAAGCATGTGTTAGTTCACTTGAAAAACACCGTTGTAAGGCATCTCCTATAAAAGCACGGTTATGCCTCACGCCACGAAAACGCAAGTTACTTTATTTGAAAGCAGGGGTTATTACAATTTGGAAGCACAAAGTTTGCCTGGATTTTTCTTTGTCGAAACGTACCACATGGGCTCTAGTTTGAAAGATATTGACAGGACGAACACAATGATGAAAACGGTTCGCAACTTGAAGCATGATTTAAGAGATATTTAAGAAAAAACAGATCTAAAAAAGGCACGAACAAACCCATCGTTCCCTTTGACGCATGTAAAAAATCCAACAAAGCTGTCCAATTGCAACATGCGAAGAACATGTAATTCGCCACTTGTCATCCTTAATTTGTGATTTCAACTGCCCGCTTCTCGTTTCGAGTCTTTGACAACATCAGGATCATTCCCTTGTTTGATTTTAAACTATACACATACGGTGACTAGAAGTCGTTCCGGCAAGTTTCACTAGATGACCAGTACAGTTCAATAGACATAGAGATGGTTCAAAAAATAAACCCGTTTTCCCTCATGCATCAAGTCTTATTTCTATAGCATTTTTACCAATACACACTGCAACTTATGTAAAAATCTTCTTATTTTTCCTATCCCAGACACTGGAAAAGCGATAACGTGCGGATGTGATAGAGAGTTACGTGAGCAAACAGGTTGGGTATTTGGCGTTCAGTGTGGCCTATCTCATATAAGAACTCCCTCTAAAGCATCGAGTCCGGCGAAGGTGCACTACAAGAAACCTGTTAATGCATGACGAATTTCGAATGACAATTTCAGAGACGTCATGAATAGCCAAGTACAAACCCGCATGCTCACGAAAAGCCCGCCTATAGGCCTAAACTTTTCTCCCATATAAAACCTAACCCTAACACACACTAGTAGAAAACGGACATTTAGTCCCGGTTCGTAAGGGCCTTTAGTCCCGGTTTTGCAACCGGCACTAAATGACTAAAGCCCCCCTCCCTTTAGTCCCGGTTCAACACGGACCGGGACTAAAGGCCCTCCACGTGGTGCGCTGGGGCTGGAGGACCCCGAACACGTTTAACTTTCAGGTTCTATCGTCCCTGGTTTCCAAATCTGTACTTATTGTTTTCTTGACAATAGTAAGTTATCAATCCTATTAAACCTTAGGTCCTTATGTCACATGATTTAATTTATTGAAATCCAAACAATTATTAAAAAAATAAGTAATAATAATATTGAATTTCAATAAAAATAAAATAAGTAATAATACGATTTTATTCATTTTTTGCCATTTATTCGTTTAATATGGCATAATTAATATCTTTAAATCCGTAAATCAAAATTTGACAAATAATATATCTGTTATTATCAGAAAAATGTGAGGAATCCAAATATGACATCATTTATTTATTTTTAAATAAAAATATTTATTTTGATTTTTCCGGAAAAAAATCTTCTTTTTAAAATAATTTTTTTCGTTTGGAATTTTGAGAATCAGAGAAAACTTAGCCGGGTAAACCCGGATGAAATCGGGTCCCAATTTTTCTCTAGTTTTTTTATATATTAAACTGTTTTTCGACGTCTTATGCAAAAGTTATGACCGTTTTACATTTTTTTCGTTTTTTGCAAAAACGGTCAAAATTTATATTTCAAATTTTCTATACCAACTAGACACTAAAACCTAACTACTCCCTCAATTCCTAAATATAAGTCTTTTTATAGATTTTACTAGGAGACTATATACAGAGCAGAATAAGTGTATCTACATTCTAAAGTATGTGTATATACATCCGTATGTAGTTTCCTAATGAAACATCTAAAAAGACTTATATTTAGGAATGGAGGGAGTACATCTCAAAGGATTTTATTTTTTGAAGATTTTATCATTTTTGTTTATTTTCTACAAAACTAAAAAAGGCGGTCCACCAGGGGAGTAGAGTTCGAAAATTTCAGAACCCGTTTAGTCCAGGTTGGTGTCCATCCAATCATATCGTCGACTACATCTGCTAGCACCGTCCCAGCCACAGTCACAACTAAGGTTAACCAAGCAAGAGTTAACCCTTTCTGTCGGGGATATACCCCGCGGTATAACCCGGCCTGACGACTCACAGGAGACCCGGTAAAGACATGACATTTTATTGATGACCTGGTAGGCGGGTCGCAGGACGACGAGGCCCAAGACCCGGCGTATAAGCCGGCGCCAGGCCGCTCACAAGAGAAGGACGAAAAAGAGAAAGACTCCCTCCCGAAGGAAACAAGACCCGGAATAGGATTCTAGAGAGACTAGTCCTAATCCTATTCCTAGTAGGACTCTATTTCTAAACCTACCCTCTCCACTTATATAAGGAGGGGTAGAGCACCCCTAGAAAGACAAGTTCACAAGTCCACAAGTTTAGACAGACAGAAAAGATTAGAGATAGACAGATTAGAGGCTCTAGTGATTAGAGATAGCAAAACAACACCCTCGTAACCGAGAGATCTTCTTCGTCATAACGTAGGCTTTTACCTCTATTGGAGGGGCCAAACCTAGGTAAACTCGCGTCTCTCGATTCCGACCAACCCCTTCAAGCCGCCACATAGTTGCACTTCTGCTCCGAACCTAAGTCTGTTCATCCGGACATCTGCCATAACAAAACCACGACACTTTCTAACTTCATTCCCTATTTTTCATGCATTTAATGAGTTTTTTTGAGCTACATGACCCTAAAATTGAAAAAGTACTACAAATGAATTCTGAAAAGATTGAAACTTGGCATGGTATCATAATTTCATCCACATAGTCTGTGCTAAAAAGTTAAGAGGGTTACGGCAAAAACTGGATGCACTTTGTGTACAAACTGGACCATCTCCTTTGAAGTATCAAGGTTTCGGACGAAAGCACATCTGTTACAAAGGCATTTCATTTTTTAACTTATTTCAACTCCATACTTTTTGTGCATTCAATATGCATCATTCAACTCCACATCCTCAAAGTTCAACCATTTCTAACTTCATTTGCTAATTTTCATGCATTCATTGATTTTTTTGGAGCTAAATGACCCTGAAATTGAAAAACACTACAAATGAACACTGAAAAGGTTGAAACTTGGCATGGTATCGTCATTTCGTCCACATAGCTTGTGCTAAAAGGTTGAGAGGGTTACGGCAAAAACTGGATGCACTTCGTGTACAAACTGGACCATCTCCTCCGAAGTATCAAGGTTTCGAATGAAAACCCATGTGTTACAAAGGCATTTCATGTTTTAAACTTATTTCAACTCCTGACTTTTTGTGCATTCAATATGCACCATTCAAAGCCACATCCTCAAAGTTCAACCCTTTCTAACTTCATTTGCTAATTTTCATGCATTCAATGATTTTTTTGAACTAAATGAACCTGAAATGGAAAAACACTACAAATGAACTCTGAAAAGGTTGAAACTTGGCATTGTATCATCATTTTAGCCACATAGCTTGTGCTAAAAAGTTGAGAGGGTTACGACAAAAAATGGATGTACTTCGTGTACAAACTGGACAATCTCCTTCAAACTGGACGAATTATTTTTAAACTCAATTTATTCACAATCTAGGGTTTGAAGCAAATTTGAACAAATTCATATTTAAACCATTCAAATTTGAAAACTAATGGCACAAACAGAAACTAGACAAAAATTTGAATCTAATGCAAAAAGAATCACTCAAAAACATCAAATATCCTAAAAAGATATAAGCAATTTAAAACAGAAACTTTTAGAACCCCTTTAGTCCGGATTGATGTCTCCAACCGGGACTAAAGGTCTAACCTTCCTTTAGTCGTAGTTGGAGACACCAACCGGGACTAAAGCCTCAACCCCTTCATTCCCAGGTTCATGGCACGAACCGGGACTAAAGGTCTAGAACGAACCGAGACTAATGATGCCCATCCCGAACCGGGACTAATGGTCTCATTAGTGTCGGTTCAAAACCTGTCCGGGACTAATGCTATGGACAAAATGTCTATTTTCTACTAGTGACACTTTCGTCCCCAATCTCTTTCCCCATCCATCGCCGCCACGCCTTGGCTCTCCTCATCTCCATCCTTTGCTGCCATGCCTCTCCTTGTCCCCGTCCTTTGCCTCCACCTTCCTACCTCCGACCGATGATGGCGGCGCGAGTTCCATAGCGGCGGCGGATGCAGCGGACTGATAGAAGTGTTGGCCAACCAGCCGCTGCGGCACACCTCTGTTGCTCACAAGCAATGACCAAGGCCATGTATGGCCTCCCTCCTTCGTCTCCTAGGCTGCGCAGGTGCCTTGCCATTTGGATATTCGGAGCAGCAAGCGCCGGACGAGGAGAGCATACGACCGTGACCTGCGGGAGGCCCAAGCTCGACCTTGCTGGCAACGACGACGCCCCGCACAAGGTCCCTCTCTTCTCCACGGCTGCTATGGCGAAAGTTGCTAGAAGAGATCGACGGGGGACGACGATGACGGCGTGGTCACTAGGAGGCCATTCACATCGACTGCCGTGATGGCATCACCGAGCGTGGCCCAGGGAAGAATTTCATGGTCCTGATACGATATTGTAGCTTCAAATCTTGATACTTGACAGAGAGTATGTCATTCCTCTATCATCTGCCATGTGGCTACCCCGGGCGACATAAGGCAAGACGAGCAGGCAATCATTCTGATCTCCGGCTAATGTCAAGTCGATGGGGGTAGGCGTCGTTTCTCTTGGCGAGGATGGCCGGTCCTGCAGTGACGGAGAAGGAGGCGGAGGGGTTCGTCTTTGAAGAGCAAGGGCTGATGGGAAAAATCTTCTCACCGAGGCCGATGAATATCCATGCGTTCGAAAGAGCGATGCAGAGGGCCTGATAATTGCATAGGGTAGTCCAGAACTACTATTGTTAGTGTGTGGTTTTTACGTTTTGTAGTTCTTATATGTTATTGATGTGCTGTTGTAGATTTTTTAGATTTTTTTTGAGAGACCAGCACGAAAGCATAGAAGTGAGTTATTCCCCTACCGGCGTCGCTCCCGCGAGCGACCAGGGGCTAACCCTAGCCGCCGCCGGTCTCACCCCTTTCTTCCCCACTCCCCCCCCTCGTTGCCGCCGGAGCACGCTGGCAGGCGAAGCCCTGTCGGCGGCGGCGAGGCGGCTCTCTCCTCCCCGTTCGGCCGGGGTTGGCACGGGACGACCCCCACGAGTGACAGTGCGGTGCTGGCGAGGGGCATGTGGCACGGTGCTGGTGGCGGGCGATGGTGTCCTCCCCTCTGGTGGCTGCGTGGAGGGCTTCGTGGGTTCGGGCGTTAGCGGGCGCCCTGTCTTCCTCCCCGTCGCGGGTGCTATGCCTGGGTTGGTTGGGCCCGGCGGTGGTGCTTCCCGGCCGCCGGCGTTCCGGCAAGGCCTGGGTGGTGACGTGGTGATGGCGCGGCCTCTTGGTGGCGACGGCGGCTCCGCGCGGGGCCTAGCCGGTGGCGCCCTACCGGCCTAGATCTGGGCCCTTTTGGGCTCGATCTGGGTCAGGGCGGGCCATTTTGGGCTTCGTCATGTCGTCTCTGGCTGGATCTTCGAGCGTCCTGTGATGGGGGGAAGCGGCATCAGCGCCGCGTTTGCTGCAGCGCGACGGCGGAAACTTCACGGGTCCGAGCTAGACCCGGCCGGGTTGGTCGCCTGGTGTGCTCCTGATGCAGCGCCCGGTTTGTTACCGCTTAAGCCGGTGGAGGTTGTTCCCTCCCATGTGGCTACGGTACTGCCGCTCCTCGTCTACGGTTGTTTCGTCTTGGTCCGACCGGCCTCGCAGCGTTTGCCATGGTGAGATGTCGACGAGAACTCAAGACTGGGTTGGTGCATGTTGGTGGGCGGCAGGCATGGTGGAGCCAATGGTTGGTTGGGGTCGTGGATGTGCTGAGGTCGGGAGAAATCCTTGGCGGCCCTTGCCGGCTCCGACGTGGTGACGCCTGTGGGCGCCGCCTCCCTTCTTGAAGGGCGTCGGGTGTACCTCTCCCCCACTATCTTCGTGTACCAGGATAAATCCTAGGACTCGTCCGGGCAGCAGCGTTCGGTATTGTCGCAGTCCTTCCTGAAGGTGTTGCTTGGTACACGACGACTCGGAGGCATTGGAGCGTGGTGGGAATCCTACGGTGGGCGCATCAGTTGAGGGGAATCGTCGCTTTCGTCGATCTAGCGTTGCTTGCTTTTATTTCAATTGTATTTTCTCTTTCGTTTTTTTTGAATGTGAATGTGCTGCTTCCGCCCAGCACCTATCGTTGGCTGTACTGGTTGGTTACTTTGTAATATAAAGTGGAAGATAGCCCTTTTTCGGAGCATGGATATATTTCAAAGTATCTCTCTTAGTCCGACATAATCGAGTGTGCTGGAATTTTTGAGTGATGTTGAATTTGTTTTCAGTCGAGTGTCAGTTCGGTTTCATGCATACAACTGTCACTTTTTTATTGGCTAAACTTTTTTTTAGTTGAAGGTGAATTTGTTTCGTTGGAATGTGAAACAGACACTTCCAAGAAGGAAAACGAAACACGTGATGCCGACCTGCTGCCTGTATGCTCTACTCACCAGAGAGAGAGAGACAAATATCTGTTCCAGAAAGAAACAGAGACAATGCCCCCCTCCATTCATCACTTGCACCTCCATTGACACAAGTAGTTAATATTACTCACACTATGATAACATTACACATTCCCGTAAAAAAAGAATAATACCACACTTATCAAAGCAAAATGAGTGTACAACATAAAATAAAGTAATATATGACACCGCATATATGTTAAACAAGATAAATGTATAACATAATAAATAAAATATTGCATGACACCTTATATATGTTACACCCCACTATAAAGATAATAACATAGACTAACCATTAAAAATAAAATATAGACTAGTCTAAGTGACCTAGCACTATGATAGTCTGGAGGGCGCCGGGGGGCTGCAACATCAGGGAAGGTGCAGCGTCGCATTTCTAGCTCCATGCATCGCCTGGTGCGAGGTGATGATTGATAAATGACTCACACGGACAACACGATGAAAATAATAAAAAAGAATATATAGAAGATAAGAGAACCAAATTCTTAACTTACATAGCTGACAAAAATATTGTTATGATCGAACTTATGATCACATAATGAGCGGGATTGTTGTTGAATACTGAAACTTTGCATGAAGTGGTGAAGGGTGATATAACCACGTCCATTTGCTCATGTGTGCATGGCCGCGGGCGGCTCGGACGACGTACGATCGATCGATCGACTACTGCGGTAGCTTGTTGATCTTGCGGTACTTGTAGTCCTCGAACGTCTTGGTGGCCTTGTAGTCGTAGTTGGCCGGGATCTCGCCGGCGACGAGGCGCGGGTGCGGGCGGACAACGTACTCTTTCCGCGGCTCCACCAGCACCGGCCATGACATCCGCGTCTTCTCCTTGCTCACCGTCGCCCGGTGCAGCACCTCCCTGTACCTCCCGTTGCTCAAGATCTGCCACAAAAACAAATTTTCGGACGTCACTTGACGAGACGGCATGATCAAAGTGAAGAACGATGGTGTGTTAGCTTGCCTCGATCTGGTCGCCGATGTGGACGATGAGGGCTCCGGGCACGTGCTCGACGTCACACCAGCGGCCTTCCTTGGACACCTGGAGGCCCGGAACGTCGTTGGCCACGAGGACCGTGAGCGCGCACAGGTCGGTGTGCGGCGCGAAGCCGAGCGCGAGCTCTGGCTGCGGGCACGGCGGGTAGAAGTTGATTTTCTGCACGAGCACCACGCCGTCGTCGCCGCCGCCGAAGGCCTCCGCCATGGCGCCCTCCTCCAGGCCCAGCCCTGCCGAGAGGCGCTCCAGTAACTCCCGGACCAACCGCCGCATGTGGCCGCAGTATGCCTCGTTGGCCTCCCGGTAACCCCTGGGGTTCTCCGGCCAGACGCCGTGGTTCACCATGGCCGGCGGCGCGACGTTGTGGAACAAGAAGTCGGACCACGTCTTCTTGTCACTCGGGCTCCTCTGGACGGTGGAGCCGTAGCCCTCTGTCTTCCCCGAGGCCGGGTCCATGGCGTACCGCTGTTTCTCGTCCTGCGGCAGCGCGAAGAACTCCCGCCCCACGCGTTGCAGCTGCGCCACGGCATCCGCCGGCACGTCGTGGTTCACCGCCTGGAAGATCCCCCACTCTCTCGCCGCCTCCACCATGCGGCAGCCGGCGTCCGGCAAGGACATGTCGACCACGGGGATCTCCAGCGGCGAGGCCCCGCGGAAAGTGGTAGCTCGTGGCCGCTCGTGCTCGGGCCGCACGAACTCCGGCGGGAGCGCACCCAGCGACGACGCCAGCGCCTGCACGCTCTACACCACCCCCGCCATACCTCGAACCAACCAGCTCAAGATATATTTGTGCAGCTCTCGCGCCTATTCGCATCTGGTACCAGTGCCAGGCGCTTATTTGTACTGCGCGCTTTGAGGGTTCGGTGGTTGGGTGTGAACTAGTATCACATGGTTAAATCCATTGATTTAGATCCAAGCACGTGCTAGATAGAAGCCGCTCGAAAATGATTGGATCCATACTGACGATGGGGAACGGCTCCTCGTGCTGCACGGCACACGTACCGTGCCTTCTTACGACGCCTCGAGCGAAGCACTGATGCGGTTCTTTGCGAGCCCAGTGAACGCATTGACATGGGCCAGGAAAGCCCATCCACCTAGCGGTTGCCTAATACATCAGCCGTGCACAGCTGCTGTAAAACTGAAGAAAAAAACTGCTGCAAAACTGAAAAATCACACACGTCTGAACTGAACCTGCTACAAAACTGAAGAATCACACAGCAGTAGACAAACTAAAATTTAAACAAGCCAGCTATGCAGGTTACAACCAAGTGAATTCCACTTAGTAGTCTTAATCAACTGCTGGTATGGCATTGACGAATTCAATAGCAGTACAAAAGGTTAAAATACTAGAATTTTCACATCTTTTTCATTGGGGCAGATTTAACTAGTGCATGACCAAACGCTATAAGAAAAATGAATGCATGACCAGCAGCATCCATCCAATCTTTAGCATTCACCACTCTTCAAGTCCTTCGGTAATACAATGGATCTTCAAATCTACAGATGACAAAAGGGATCTGATAGAAATATATCATTTACGTACAGTTGTTCGACACTAGAATCCTGCATCATTACAGGATTGCTCATATTAGAAAAACATCAATTTTGCTAAAACCGTTAGTCAAGCACAATGGTAAATGGGATGAAGCATACCATCAATAATTCAGTGTAACTCTTAAAACATCCATAGCCATGAAAATCATTCTCAATGCTCCTAGTATCTTTCTCTGTCAATGAATGAGTCTCATCTTTGTGTTGCTGGGAACCCATAAGCAAGTCATGTGCACTAGTGGTTTTGGTAGACTGTTTCCTTCCTTTGTTGGTTTTCTTGATTTCATTCTCTTGCTGGTACATGTAAAAGAAGAACAAAGTAAAAGCCTATAGTTGAATGGACAAGAAAGTAAATATCTTCTAGCACACAAAAGACATGTTTTAGGAAATACTTGTGTCTTTTTAGCTTTGGATGGTCTTTTCCGCCCTTTCATTTGTTGCTGAATCTTGTTCTCTGGTTGCTGAAAACAAAATGAACATAGAGATTCAATCATACAAATATACTATATTTGGAAGGTCAACAAAGTAATTGTTTTTCTGCATATAAATAACATGCCGTAGGTAATTCTTGTGTCTCTTTAACTTTAGTTGGTCTTGTCTTCCATCTCTTGTGTTGCCTATCAATCCAAGTTGTCTTTCGCTTCGAACCTTTTTTTTGTGGAGATTTTTTCTTTAGGCGTGCAACACTTAAATCTTGATTTGATTCTTCAGGTATCACTTGGGTATCACATTCCTCGACAAGGTGACCTTCACGTTCCTTTTTCAATTGCGCTTCAACTTCCTTAGTGAGGATATCAAGTGCATTGTCAAGTAAAATACGACACGGCTGGGAGCTTAGTGCTTGAGTGGCTAAGTTGACAAATTTGTGTGTGAGAAATTTGCAGCTAAGAATGGCATCCAACATTGGATTCTCAACAACATTTCTTCCACTTCTATCTTGGATAGTTCCACACCGTGCACCTAGAGTCCAACGCTTTAAAATATAATGTGGTGGCAGTAATTTAATGTTCATCAAATCAAGAACTCTTAGAGCGTGGGCGCATAGTAGTCCAATTCTCTCAAACTGCCCACAAGTACATGTGGCTGTTTGTTCCAACGGATTACCAACAACTGTGCGCTCATCCTCAAATATTGGATCTCCGCAAAGGCTACCAACTGCCACTGCAAATACATAATCCCCATCCGGTACTTTACTGCAGGCTGCTATAGATCTCACATACTCCGTTTGAAAACTTTCAAATATGCCAGGAGTGTATACCTCGCTTGCTTGGACTAACATCGGTGTTGTTATTTTGATTCTAGCTAGTTTCTCTCTGGACTCATACTCCGAATTCAACTCGTTATCTCGTTTCCCTTTCACAACCCTTTCAAAATGCTTGAAAAAACGAACAAGGTCTGTTGGAAATATGCCCTAGAGGCAATAATAAAATGGTTATTATTGTATTTCCTTGTTCATGATAATTGTCTATTGTTCATGCTATAATTGTATTAACAAGAAACCATAATGCATGTGTGAATACATAGACCACAACATGTCCCTAGTAAGCCTCTAGTTGGCTAGCTCGTTGATCAATAGATGATCATGGTTTCATGGCCATGGACATTGGATGTCGTTAATAACAGGATCACATCATTAGGAGAATGATGTGATGGACAAGACCCAATCCTAAGCATGTCACAAGATCGTGTAGTTCGTTTGCTAAAGCTTTTCAATGTCAAGTATCGTTTCCTTAGACCATGAGATTGTGCAACTCCCGGATACCGTAGGAATGCTTTGGGTGTGCCAAACGTCACAACGTAACTGGATGGCTATAAAGGTGCACTACGGGTATCTCCGAAGGTGTCTGTTGGGTTGACATGAATCGAGACTAGGATTTGTCATTTCGTGTGACGGAGAGGTATCTCTGGGCCCACTCGGTGAGACATCATCATAATGAGCTCAATGTGACTAAGGAGTTAGCCACGGGATGATGTGTTACGGAACGAGTAAAGAGACTTGCCGGTAACAAGATTGAACAAGGTATAGAGATACCGACGACCGAATCTCGGGCAAGTATCATACCGATAGACAAAGGGAATTGTATACGGGATTGATTGAATCCCCGACATCGTGGTTCATCCGATGAGATCATCGTGGAGCATGTGGGAGCCAACATGGGTATCCAGATCCCACTGTTGGTTATTGATCGGAGAGGTGTCTCGGTCATGTCTACGTGTCTCCCGAACCCGTAGGGTCTACACACTTAAGGTTCGATGACGCTAGGGTTATAGGGAAATGGTATACATGATTACCGAAGGTTGTACGGAGTCCCGGATGAGATCTCGGACGTCACGAGGAGCTCCGGAATGGTCCGGAGGTAAAGATTGATATATAGGAAGTCCAATTTTGGTCACTGGAAAGTTTTCGGGCTCATCGGTAGTGTACCGGGAGTGCCGGGAGGGTGCCGGAGGACCCCCCGGGAGGGGTGTGACGACCATAGGACTTTGTGGGCCCTTAGAGGAGGTGTGCCAGCCCTTTTTGGGCTGTCCAAGACCATCTAGAAAGGCCCATGTGGCTGGGATCAAGAGATAAAGGGCAAAAGGGTTTTAAAAGAGGAGATCCACCTCCCTTGTGGGAGGTGGACTCTATCCCTAGTTCGGCCGACCCTCTCCTCCTTGGAGGAGGGGCCAAGGCATCCCTCCCTCTCCCTCCTCCTATATATATGCAAGGGTTTGGGATGATTTGAGACGCAACTTCTCTCTCTCACGGCGCAGCCCTACCCTTCCTCTTCCTCGTTCTCCGTAGCGCTTGGCGAAGCCCTGCCGGAGTCCACGTAGCTCCACCGTCACCACGCCGTCGTGCTGCCGGAGCTCTCCCTCAACCTCTCCCCTCCTCCTTGCTGGATCAAGGTGCGGGAGACGTCACCGGGTTGTACGTGTGTTGAACGCGAAGGCGCCGTTGTTCGGCGCTAAGATCGGAGTCCACCGCGATCTGAATCGCTACGAGTACGACTCCACCAACCGCGTTCTTGTAACGCTTCCGCTTAGCGATCTTCAAAGGTATGAAGATGCAATCTCTCCCCACCCGTTGCTGGTTTCTCCATGGATAGATCTTGGTGATCGTAGGAATTTTTTTGATTTACTACTACGTCTCCCAACAGTGGCATCATGAGCTAGGTCTATGCGTAGAATCTATGCACGAGTAGAACACAAAGTAGTTGTGGGCGTCGATCTTGTTAATTTGCTTACCTCTACTAGTCTTATCTTGATTCGGCGGTATTGTGGGATGAAGCGGCCCGGACCGACTTTACACGTACGCTTACGTGAGACTGGTTCCACAGCCTGACATGCACTTGTTGCATAAGGTGGCTAGCGGGTGTCTGTCTCTCCCACCTTAGTCGGATTGGATTCGATGAAAAGGGTCCTTATGAAGGGTAAATAGCAATTGACATATCACATTGTGGCCGGACCGACTTTACACGTACGCTTACGTGAGACTGGTTCCACAGCCTGACATGCACTTGTTGCATAAGGTGGCTAGCGGGTGTCTGTCTCTCCCACCTTAGTCGGATTGGATTCGATGAAAAGGGTCCTTATGAAGGGTAAATAGCAATTGACATATCACATTGTGGTTTTTGCGTAGGTAAGAAACGTTCTTGCTAGAAACCTATAGCAGTCACGTAAAAACTTGCAACTACAAATTAGAGGATGTCTAACTTGTTTTTGTAGCATCAAGAACTCTTAGAGCGTGGGCGCATAGTAGTCCAATTCTCTCAAACTGCCCACAACTACATGTGGTTGTTTGTTCCAACGGATTACCAACAACTATGCGCTCATCCTCAAATATTGGATCTCCGCAAAGGCTACCAACTGCCACTGCAAATACATAATCCCCATCCAGTACTTTACTGCAGGCTGCTATAGATCTCACATACTCCGTTTGAAAACTTTCAAATATGCCAGGAGTGCATACCTCGCTTGCTTGGACTAACATCGATGTTGTTATTTTGATTCTAGCTAGTTTCTCTCTGGACTCATACTCCGAATTCAACTCGTTGTCTCGTTTCCCTTTCACAACCCTTTCAAAATGCGTGAAAAAACGAACAAGGTCAAGGTCTGATTTCAGGTGGAGTTTCAAGTCATTGTTTAGGCTCTCGCTTAGTTGTGTGCTTCCCATCCCTAAGGTGAAACCATCCCTCATATAACATTCAACCCACTTTTCTCTTACTTTAGATGCTATCAAACCAAATTTGCTTCTCTACCTTAGTTCTCAGGGTGTAGAAAGCCTCCACAAATGTTTCCTTGTCCTCATACCCAAACACACAAGCACTAAAATCTTTAATAAGATTTGATTCTTTAGTGCAATGAGCAGACAAATGTTTGACGGCATTTTGCATTATGTGAAAAGTGCATAGTCCATGCCTTGCTTCTGTAAATACATCCTTGATCGCATTTCCCATTGCAGTGTCTTGATCCGTGAATATTGTTCTAGGTTGCTTCTTGTTGTGTGTTGACAAAAAAGTGTGAAACAACCACCGGAAAGAATCAAATGTTTCATCATATAGAAGAAAAGCACCAAAAATAACGGTTTCTCTGAAATGATTGAATCCAAGGAACACCCCAAATGGTCTATACTCCTTGTTTGTTCCGAAGGTTGTATCAAAAGTGACGACATCACCAAAATGAGCATAGTCAATGATCATTTTAGCATCAGCCCAAAAAATATTTGCAATTTGTTCTTCACGGTCTAGTTGTATGGCATACTCAAATGATTGATTCTCAATGGTTCTATCCCGAAAATATTTCAACATACTCCCCACTTCACCATAAATTAGCTCCCTTTGCCGCTTACTACGCAAATAATTTTTGTGATCACAAGGAGTGTAGGTAAGATTCAAAGATCCACCAACTTGTCGGCTAGCTAGCTCATGTGCGGCTTTTGGCCCAATACCGCACTCATCGGCATTTTCAATCTCAAAAGCTTGAATTTTAGAAATCTTCCGCTGAGATGGCAAAAGATGGCATGTTTCCTGTAGTTGCAACTTGTGATTGTGCTCGAGAACAAGATCAAAAACTACATAATTCCCCACTTCTCGATCAATGGTAAGGCCAATGTGAACTGGACAATCAGTCCTAATTTCAGCTCGAGGTTGCTTGCTCAGGTGATCTCTTTTGTCTGATTTCTTATGTCCCTCTTTGCGACACACGAATCTGCTTGATGTGATTATACCGTCAAACTTACTTGGATTAGCATACCTCTTCCTCACACAAAACCCAATTCGACCTCCGTAATACACCCAAAAGTCCCAGGCATCTTCCAAAGTGCTAAATCTCATGCCAATCTGTGGTGTCCAGCTCGGTATGTCACTTGTCCTGTGAAAAACAAAAGAGCAGGTCAAGAGCAATTTATGTCATAACCAATTTCTGAATAGAAAGATGGCAAAAGGCAGTCCTACATAACAGAGGAGACTAAATAGAGTACTTGCCAGATTTGACTTACTCATTTGCTCCTTCATTGTCCTCTTCACCAATTTTGTCCAAATTTATACTGGTTTGTTTTTCCATCGGATGATCAATGAAGAATGGCAGAGGTCAACAAATATGGCAGGCTACAAAAATAAATACATGTAACCCTGAGAATCAATGAGAAGTGGATCTAGTTACTAATAATATGTTCTATGCATGTGATCAATCTGATTTTTGGATTACCTGCTCACACTGTATGCAGGGTTTGGCTCGTATGAACGATGAAGTAGGAGCGCAGCCTGGCCGGCGGAGCACTCGGAGAAGAGGCTGATCAAGGGTGTGTAACGGCACCAAAGGAAGAATCATCCAGATCGTTTCGACGGACCTCACGACGCTTTGAGGGATGAGCGCAAGATCCGTTGCATCGACCGTCTCCGCGCGCTCATGATGCTCTGTTCCATGTTTTGGCGCGAGAAGACGATACGGCGGCGTATATTGGCGCCAGAACAGCTAGGTAGATCGGGCTGGATGAGAAACTCCGCTGGGTGCCTACGTGAATGGGTTTTGATTTTTCTGGGTTTTGATTTTTCTGGACCATATCAGTGGGTCGCTGGGGTCGTCGTAGGAAGGCACGGTACGTGTGCCGTGCCCAGCGGCACGGCAGAGGAGCCGGTTCCCTGACGCTGGTAGCCCGGGACAGTGCCTCTCTGCATCGGCTCTGGTAGCATGGACCACAACGGCGAATTCACTGTCTATGTCCTGGTTTATCGTTTTGTGCTAAATTTTAATTATATATTTAACTAATAAAACAATAATGCACTAGCATCAAAAAAAGCGTAGAGAGCCCTATTGATTTTTGTTGTTCATTTGGTTAACAAAAAGAAATTGGAAGCGAAGCGAATAGGTTGATTGAGTGACATTTTTTTGGATAAATAGTTTTGTGTAGGTCGTTGAGTAGTTTCTTTCAATTGAATACGTAGTATCTTATGTTTTGAGGACCCACCGTTCTCTTACGAAGCCATGGAAATGAACCTCATTTAGAAGGAAACATTTTTCCTTGTAGACACTTAATACTTAATTAAAAGTTATTCCTTATTGAATAAATGAAAATTCAGGTGGTAAGGCTTTTCGCTCATTTTGTAATAATAAGATTATTGGCTTGTCAACTCGGAAGTAAAATATAATTAAGTAGTTTATGTTACAAGAAAAACTAAAATACATAGTTTTGATCATGTCAATTGCCTAGAAACAGAATATATATACACAATCAAGTTTTACTCTGTCTTTATCCATAGAATATGTTCACTAAGCGAGATAAATTTTACATTGGGTATGTAAAATATTACTCTTCCCTCTAATGTATGTAGGAAAGAAATGCATAATACAGAATGATTTTTTGTTGACTCTGTAGAATTTTTAATAGGGCATCCCATTAAATGGTATTAAATTGAAATCTCTATGTTATGGTGCTGCAATTACAAAATAGTTAAACAACAAACTAACATAAAAGTTTAGAAAAAGCAAGATTATGTACCGTAGACATTAAAATAATTATTTAGGGAAAAAGATAGAAACGTTGTGGGAGCGAGCTTTCAGACGGTACACTCCAAAATGATAAATATGACATGGTCTTTGAGATCATTTCGACAATATATCCATGTGTACACATTTTTATTTGAGAAACTGTAAAATTTTTTCTAAAAAATGACATATAACTTGTCATCGCACTATTATTATTATATATAGATATCATGTATGTTATGTTTGACAGGAATGAGAAAAAAAAGTAAAGATGTCAAAAAAAGTCAAAAAACCAGAAAACCCGATCGCTGGCGCTTTAGTATATAGTATATGTATATATAACAAAAAATCAGATCATTACTGTTCACTGATGTTGACGTTGCCATGAAAATGAACAGTGTATGAAATCAAAATCAAAAAACCAGAAAAACCAATTGCTAGCCGCTTTAGTATATAGTATATATACAAAAAAGCTAAATAATGACATATAACTTTTCATCATACATAATAATTATTATATACATAGATATCATGTATGTTGTGTTTGACAAGAATGGAAAATAAAAAAATATGCCAGAAAAGTCAAAAAACTAGAAAACCGGATCACCGACGCTTTAGTATATAGTATATGTATGTATAAAAAAAATCAGACCATTACTCTTTACTGATGTTAACATTGCCGTGAAAATAAAGTGTATGCAAACAAAAGGTCAAATAAACCAGAAAACCCAATTGCTAGCCGCTTTCGTATATAGTATATATATGTTATAAAAAATATTATTGTATATACATAATTTCCGATAATTTTACTTTTGCTATGTATGACTTATATTTATTAGTTAAAACAAGGTCAAATATGAACATAAACACGGAGACAAATAAACTAGGACAGAGGTAATAGAAAGAACCAAAAAATACAAGGTGTGATGCATCCGTATATAATGAATTAGCGATGGACCGAGACGTCTATTTATTAACTTAGAGCATGGTTAATAATATAGCCAACTGTTGACTATAAGGTGTTGTCATATCATCTATAACCAACACATATATTCACTCATACAACAAGGTTAGCTATAAGGTTGACTAAGATTAATACCTTTTCTCATATTCTCTCTATCTCTTTCTTCACATTTATTGCATGTGACTAGGAGCACGCATTTAGCTAGGCTCTTGCATGCTAGCTCACTCCCCTTACTTTTTATGTCACTCTCCTCCACAAAGATAAAATTGTCTAGTAAACGGGCTTATAGCCTACTATTGTACTTGCTCTTACAGAAAATGTTGGCAGAAGGTTCTGGTAAAGGCAGGCTACCAAACGATTACTGGCGAATGGAGGGTGGGGGATTTTTGATTGGGTTGGGCATGTGCTCAGAGAGATGTCATCCAATCTCTCAAATTTACATTTTTAAAAAGTTGGTCTTAATTTTCTTAACATGTAAAGTGTCAATCTCAACGTCCCAATAAGGCTGGCCATAGTGATGGTATGTTAGATGGTATCATGCACTCGGAAATAGCAAACACACTGATGTGATAGAGAATTAAAGAAGAGAGAGGGAGTTAAAGTAACATAGGTAGATATCGTATCATGTTAAATGCTTTGCTACTTTTTTTCATGCATGACAATAAATATGATCATATATGATACTATGCACTATAAGAGCATGGTTAATAGTAGAGCCAGCTGCTGGCTATAAGCCATTGTCATGTCATCTATAGTCCATCTTATAGTCAACATGTACAATGGTTGATTAGAAGGGTGTACTACTGATTTATTATATGACCCACCTTTCACTCTCACAAAATGCCTAGGAGCACGTGCTAGAGCCGGCTCCAAGAGCCCGCTTACCTTCTCTCTCCTCTTCTCTTTCCTCCAACTAAGCACAAATATACTAATTTATTTCTTATAGCCCGCTGACTCAGCTTTATTGTACTTGTTCTAAAGATAGTATCGTACACTAATATCATATGTATGGTACTAGGATATGATACTCCCCACTATGAGTAGCCTAAGCAATGCATTTAAGTCTTCTTCCCGGTTAAGCCATGCAAAATCTACCACATAAGCGAGCCATACATTTAGCTTATAAATTATAATTATTTTTTGCATTAGTCTATGCATGTAACGCTGCGCCATCATATATTCATTTTAGTCATCTTTCACTTTTTTGTTCGAAATGACATTTTTAACTGTAATTTAGAAGTTTACTCTATATTTAGACACTTTTTTTTATTGATTTTCAAGCTTATACTTTCTTTTCATTAGGTTTAGTTTTTTTAGCAACTACTTACGTATTTTTTAACAGAGTTACCGCAAATACGCACGGGGAGAGAGACATCCCCACTACTCCATTTATCTTGACATGCACACATGTCAACTTAGCTATCATGCCATATCAGCAAGCACATAATTAAACTACCGAATTTTCATGCCCTACCATAATGCCATGTCATCACTTATGTTTTTATTTTTTTCTTCTTCTTTGTTTCAGTTTACAAACCGTGAGCTGCTCACATCCCACTATCTCATTGATATTGAACTTCTCCATGAAACAAGTCTAGGAGTAACAGCTGAAGGCATTGCTTCATTCCCTCATAACATGTACTTCGCTCATGAGTTTTTCTAATAATAGCAATGACCTCATAAACTGACGAGGATTCATGATTTTTTGCTTTCCCTTGCTCGATCTCTTCCACATAACCCAGACCAACATGGGTAATGTATGACCGTAGATACCTAGAGGTTCAGAGGCCTACATTATTGGTGAGGGAAGAAAATGGCACCAATTTTGTTGTGGCTATGGACAAGTCGGTGTAGAGATAGGGAAAACAATGAGACGAGAGGGCAAAGCGCTACATGTCATCGACCATACCGGCAAAATCGGACCGGGGGGGGGGGTCGCGGGGCGCACTACCGCTGAGGATGTTGCCATGGGCAGCAACATGAAGACACCTCGACCAGGCCATCTAGCCCGCCTTCTCCCGTAATATCATGTAGCCCAGCATGGCCAGACATGCGCACGCCCCCCCGTCTCTCACTCTTTCTCCACCATTGATCACCAGTCTGATTTTGGTCCGCTACACGAGCATGTCATTGCATTGTGTCACCGCCGCTCGGATACCTGGTTGGCCTCCGCTTGCACGCTTCATCTACTCCTCACAACATCTGTTGATTCAACTGCAGCACATCCATTTGTTGTAAAGGGGAGAAATAACCTTCTCGTGTGGCTCTTAAATCCCCTGCTTCCTTTGTACCGTTTCTAGCATAAACTGCCACGACGTCTATTTTATGATATAGATGCTATACATACATATAGCATTATGTAAGTCTGAGAAAGATTACCGCTGAGAGTTCATTCAAGGTGGAGGCATGTAATTAGTATTGCATTATTAATTGCTACTCTTTTATTATCAACACATCAGATGTATTGTCCTCTTTCCATTAAAATGATCAAAGGTAAGATCCTCTACAAATTTGGTTAGAGAACTGATCGTACTAAGTATGTTGATTCAGAGTTACAAATTAAATCACAGCCATACTTTATTGCAAAATATTTCTTATTTTTGTTTTCTTACCATTTTTCTCCCTACTGTGTGTCCCTCTCTTTCAAATTGTTTATTACGCTTCCATCCCGCTGCAACGCGCAAGGTATTGTCTAGTTTCCAAAGATTTGACATCATCTACGCGTGGAGAAAAGCCAATGTAGTGGCTCATTGGTGTGCTAAATATGGGTTAACTAGTACATCGGGTGTGGAAATTCTTGATGTAATCCTTGACTCTTTGATTGCCCTTGTGCAATGTAAACCGTCAAACTAATGAATAAAGTGCCTTGAAAGGCGGTTATAAAAAACGAAACTACTCCACACACGATGTTCAGTGCTCATGACCTCTAGACGAAAAGCAATCAACAGCCAAGGGCAACACTTTGCCTATTCATGAATGGTATGATCTCGATAGGGTCGTACACCGATTGGGAAAATATTTTTGTCTACATAGAATCACTCAAAAATATATCATAATTAATGATTGAGATTAATAGATGTTCGGAAATGATACGGAGCAAACGGTTTTGGGGGATTGTTTTCTGAGCGATGTGGTGCAATCGATCTCGCATGAATCTCAATGCGGTGACACACCCCTCGCTGAGCAAACGCTCGTTCCCCATGGTAATCCCAGGGAATGATGCAAGCATCATCTTATCCCTTAGTTCCCCCTCAAAATCACATTCGACTGATTTTTCTTTATTTAGAGGATGGCAATTTATGTGTGTAGCATGACAATTCCCACCCATGTAACATGAAAAATTCCGAAACATGTGTTGTTATTTTGTATCTAATGTAACACGATAGGTCACTCTGATGTAAGATGGTAATTTCTCTCTCAAACATGGCTCCCTCTGATGTGCAACAGTGGCTATTCCTAAAATATGTGTGACAATTTATTTATTGTATCATGGTATTTTTCTTTGTTGTAGCTAATTTTCTTAGTTGTAGCATGACAACTGAAGAACATGGGTGTCAACTTTCCCTATTGTAGGATGCCAATTCTTTTTGTTGTAGCATGGCAATCCTCTTCCGCTAGCATGCAAATTCCTGAACAAGGAGGCAAGTTTCTCTCATGTAACATGGCTAATCTTCTATGTTGCAACATGAAAAATCCCTAAATACATGGCAACTTCTCTGCTATAGCATGAAAATTATTTTTCTTCTGATAACATTGATGACAATTCTCTGAGATAGCATGGTGATTTTTGTGAAAGAAAATACAGTGTTGAGAAGTGGGGAGAGGGGTTAGTGGTGTGCGAGGAGTGTGGCCTTCATGCATTCACGCGTGGCTGGCACAGTAGGAATGCCACTGTTTGCTGATGCGAACCTCCCAAGTGCACGATCGTTTGCTCCAGGGGCACTAGGTTGGGCACATTCCATCCCTATTACCGTGCAAAGTGGTTTGATGATTCGGTTGGGTGTGCACTCAAAGTAACCCGTAGATTTATTCCATAAAAATTCTATCGTAATGCTAGTATTATTAATCCATCGAAATGGCTGGACAACGTGTTGTTTTGTTTTCATCCTTATATTTTAGTTGATTTTCCAAAGTCAGCATTTGCCTATTGGATGTAAAAAATAACATTTTATCACTAAACTACAAATTACTTGGTATAATCAGTTAGGTAAAATATTTTCCAATATAATAGATATTTTATAACTAAACTAAAAAATAATTGGTATTATCTTTTACTATATTTTGTCTTACATAATATATTTTTCACCAAAATGAAAATATATTTATTAATTGATATAAAAAGTAATTTGACATTAAATCATATAACAAATAATTAGTTTTTATATAATTATATTAAATATTCATATTAGGTGAATAAATAACCAACACTTTCAATATGAAACTCGACATAACAACTAAAAGAAAATGAGAAATTGGTTTTTTCATGAACTTCAGATAGAGTCAAGAAGTATTACAGCCATTTTTAATAGTAATGAATTATTAATTTCCACTTGAGTTAATATATGAAAATTAATATCAATGGAGATGTAGAAGAAAAACTAAAACACATAAGTTGTTTTTATTTCCATTTGATGATATTCAATATTTCGCGAGTTCAAGAAAAATGTACGAGGTTAACATGTGTAATATGTTTTTCAACTCCTTTTGTTAGTATATGAGAAGATGTCTGGATTGAACAAGTTAACTGTCATAGTTTCTTCATAATATATAATTTATCCAAGCCTTCCAGGTTTCATTTTGCAAAGTAGAAACCTTGTAAAAAAACTAATACAGTGTGCATAGTAATATGTGGTAATCTAGGTGCGTAAATATGTGGGTAATATTTTTGGTGACACATGATATAAGTGGTTGCCCAACTTTATTCCGAAAACACCCTGACATTTACATTTACCTATGTTGACAAGCAACATAGGCAAATAAATTAAATCAATAATGTTGAAAGAATTTACTGCTGAACAAATAAAGTTTTTGTGTTGCTTCCAGTGTGGCGGACCAAGGAAGACATCACAAGATTTTGTCGAATGAAAGGTCACACATATCAATGAAATAGTATAAACTGGGGAATAAGGAGTGTGAATAAATTGAAAAAAATGGAGACTCTAAGACCGTTAAAAACAATATTACTATGATAATTTCAAATTGTCCAATAAAACACCGACACTAAGTCTTAAATTTTTACCCACTCAACAAATTTTGAAACATATTACAAATGCGAGTTGGCGAAGGAAGGTTAGGTCACACTGGTTGTGTTCTAAAACAAACCACACTAATTGCTCGCCATAGCGCGCACGGAAAATAACATTACATGAATAAGTGCTAGATCGTTTCGCCTTTTTCACAAAGAATACCTTTCCCTATCATCCATGTTATACTTTACCAAATTGTCATTATATTTCCTTTATTTAATGGAATTATACTTATATTTCGAGAAATGACACTGCACGGTTCCTTTTCTTTCTATTATTCTAGAATAAGTTCCTTTCAAATAAAAATAAATAAAATAATAAAATAATAATTTCCTTGTTCCATTTTTGTACTGAATCATTTTCCTGTTTTTATTTGAGACGAGAATCATTTCTCTGGTAATATCACTAATTATTGGCGTGGGTCACGCACGTATCTCTGAAGATCACTACTTACGGCCCATGTCGATGTTTCAGCCAACTAAGCATTAAGGCCGAGCCAACCAAAGCATAGCTTGCCTATCCATCACCTGTGATTCGGCCCACTCCCTCACCCACTCTCTCTGTAGCCGTATCCCGCGAGCTATGTGCTCCGACAATAATTAGACAAAGCACGAAATATTTTGGCCTCCGATCATTTCTCCATTGTCATACATCGAATAAACAACAGCACTACAAGGGAATAAGCCATTCATCTAACCAGACTACTCGTCGAACCATGCTCACGCCTCAGAACGAGCAAGATGCCGGCGGATGATGCTAACTTGCCATGGCGCCTCCCTACAGCCCTCAAGAGCACCGCGGCGACGGAGTGCACGGCGGCGCACGCTATCCTCACCTTGATCTGCCCCCGCCTCGGCATGTGTCGTCGTCCTTCACCATCTTCACGCCGAGCAGCGGACGCGCCACCGTGGTTGGGCATCTTCTTTCGCCGGACGGTGGCGTGCAGAGCTCTGCTCAGCTTAACTTGGGATGTCTTCTCTGGCCTCTTGCTCTCTCTTACGCTAAATGTGCCTTGAGGTGACGCTTACCGGTGGCCTATTTATACCTAGCTCCCTGCTGCAAGCCTGCAAGTGGAGTGAGATGGCGGTGGTGATTTATTTAGTTAAGAGTACTGTCCCATTCCAGTAGGCTTTTGGTTGTTAAACCGCGACCAAATATTCGTTGGATCATGAAAAAATAATTGTCTGGGCACGTGCGATCGAGGGCGCACTGCTTTGCGGTTTCTAAAGTGCCGCCGTATACGTATATGTATCATCGGTGGCCATGCATGGCATGGCGCCGCTAGCTGTTTCCGATCGTCGTCGCAGGGAACCAGCGTGCCTGTGGCGATTACATGCATGCACCGATATGATTCGGGTCTTTATTAACGCCGCTTTAGATCGCACTTAATTATAGCTTTTATTCCCTGAAATGATCTCATATTTTTTGTGGAACAGTACTCCCCCCTTTCTTTTTTACTTTGCATATAAAAGATTTGGTCAAAGTCAAGCTGATTAAAGTTTGATCAAATTTATATACAAAAATATCAACATATACAATATTAAAGTTATATAGTATGAAAGTTAATTTGATGATGTATCTAATAATATCGATTTCATATTGTAAATATTGATTTTTTCTCTCAATAAAGTTAGTCAAACATTATAAATATAAGACTTTGATCAAATTTTATATGCAAACTAGAAAAAACGGAAGGAGTACATATTCCGAGTGATGATGGATATTTTCCGGCAGCTGAATTTCGGACGGCCGTATTCAGCAGCGGCACACCCTGTCATGCATGCTGCGTGCATCTAGAAGTCTTTGACTTGTGCTGCATGGCATGGATTCGTGTGAGATTTAATCGCTGCATAATCTGTGCGTACCGTCTAGTGTGCAGTCAATTGTAAATCAAGTCCCTTTGGAGCATGTCCACCAGATGCCCAAAAAACGCCACCGTGAAGTAAAAAAGAACCGTTTAAAGCATTTTAGGTAAAAATGCTGCTTGAACGGATGATGTATATGTGTATGGTGGTGTAATTTTATTTTACACACCTAATCAAATTGCCCTCAACTGCCGCAAAGTGAAAACACCCCGCAGAACTTTTCCTGCGGCCGCACCCGCCGCAACTCACTACAGGATTCACAGGCTATGCCTACGATTAAAACCGCCGGCAAAGGGTTATAAACAGTCGGCCTATCCCCGTCGGCAATGATAACGTCGGTATACCTTAGACTCCCCTGTCCATCAGTATAGAAAAACCATCGGCATATTGGATCTATGTCGATGGTCACCGTCGGCATATGTACCTATGAGCAAAAACATTTGACGACACGTTCATCAAGTGTCGTATGCACATGTGCACACACCAGACGCTGCCACATGTCCTATATATGCCGATAGTTTAACCGTCGGCATAGATTGGAGCTAAGCCTATGGTTTAACCGTCGACATATATAGGACACGTGGCAGCGCCTGATGCCTTCCGTGGCTGGCCTATGCCGTCCGTTTAAACCATCGGCATAGATACATCTATGTCGATGGTTGAGCTGTCGGCATAGGCCAACCACGTGTCGAAATATGACACTTCCTGGAGTTCATATATGCCGACGGTTAAACCGTCGGCATAGATACATCTATGTCGATGGTTGAGCTGTCGGCATATGCCAACCACGTGTCGAAATATGACACTTCCTGGAGTTTATATATGTCGACGGTTAAACCGTCTGCATACTTGTTGAACAAAATCAAAAAAGTATCCAATAAAAGGCTAGCAATTTAGGATACAATTACAGAGACATGATTCTACAGGTTACAACCAATTCTCAACACAGACATGATCAAATTTGAACCAAAATCAGTAAATTGATAATCACAATTCTTTATATTGGCCTATGAAAAGGATACAACCAATTCGCTTCCCTTCTCTTTTTAGCAAAACCGTCAAACTACTCGAGGATATTGGGAAAGGGAGATGATGAGGTACAAAATGAAATGACATTCTATAGCAAAACAACATAAGCTAGCATGTGACCATCAGCCACACACGCATCATGCAGTAGGACCGGATTTGACATAAATTAGAACCACAATTCAACACGCCGTGTACATGACGTCAAGGGATAGCAGAGATATCACCCAACCAGCCTACACACATGAGGCATTATATTTGTCACCAAGAATCTACATTACAACAGAAGAGAAACCACCAAAGGAAGGCATCCACCCTCATTTGTTTTGATCCATAAATGACAAGACAGAGCATAGTATAAACAATGATTGTGAACCTAAATTGGAATTCAACAGCAGACCCCACTCATTAAACATATATAGGCATCCAACAGACATGTATAACTTGGGCAGTAAATAAAGATGCCAATTTGCTGCACAAGACCTAACATGCCATATAGAATAGGATAATGCATTTCAACTTAGCAATCTAAAACATACATATCCAATGGAGACATTTTTTTGTCAACAAGCAAAGATGGTTGGTAATTTTATGTAGATGCTATCGATGAGCAGAGCACATTTGTGGATAAAACATCACCTCGGCTTAGTTGAGTGGTACAAGAAATTGGGTGTCTGTGCAAGCTTCTCCAGCTTGTCTTGTTCCATTTTTCTGTAGAAACAAGACACCAAACGACATGTTATTATGAAGTTGCAACACATTGTGTAGAGCATAAACAGATTGTTCAAGTGATCTCGTATTGTATACAAATGTGCTTCTTGGAATGACAAACAATGTGAACAAAGGGAGTGTTCATTTTCCTTGCACACAAAAAATCATTGTTCGTTTTCCAAGTGCCAAAAACTCCGGACCGACCTTATTGTGGCTCGTTTCACTGAAAACCCCAGATGGGCCTAACCGTGGTCTGTTTACTGAAAATGGTTACCACTCCGATTGGTAAATCTGTGTGTGCTAAATTTTTTAATGTCGGTTCGACAATTGTCATCCCAGACACTGTGCAAAACGCATCAAGCGGAGTTCCACAAGTATCATTTTCATATTTTCTGTTAGCATGTCGATTGCCCCCTCTAAGTGTTGGCGGCAGTGTCGTCCACGAAGAGGGTATCACTTTGGAGCTGTGTGCCTGGTGATTTAACCTTAGAAGGCCCCCGAAAGGCCTAACCATGACTAGTGTAACCCGAAAATATAGGGGGTAGGTTTCTCTATTGTAGCAATGCATCAAAGTAATAGTTAAACATTTCACACTAAACACATGATTTTTAATTGATATCCAGTGATATAAACATTAAACAAACACACATGAGCAACCAACGCAATTGTAACGACGATTGCAGTAAAAACATGATGTGTAAAGATGAGTTAATTAAGTTATTTCTACATCTATTAAAATTATGAAAAATTACCACATGATTTATAGTTATTGTTTATCCACTGTGTAAAAGTTTCATGAATTGATCATACTCAGACTATTCAGAATAGTTCATACTATAACAAAAGTGTTGAAAGCTACTTGAGTGTTACCGCCATCCGTGAAGGGGGGCACACTCCGGGTGTTGTGTGCTCGGTGATTAAATATCCCAACACACTCTCAGAAATGTAGTAGGACACAATGCAAGCTTTGATGGCATTGCTAACCTCCGAAGGCCCTAGAGCGACCTTAGTGTGGCCAGTTTGGCCCGACGATCTAGCCATTTGACTTTCACCGGATGACCTTTAACCAATGAACTTTTTTGCCTGGTTGTGGCTAGAGTTAGGCCGCTCCAGGGACTTTGGAGATTAGCAACGCCAATAAAACTTGCACTGGATCCTCATAGATGTGCAAAGTGTGATGGTAGGTTTAAACACCCGAAGGGAATATTTTGATAAGTTGAGCTCAAACTTTATTTTAGAGGGTTCCTATGGGCTAACCAGGCAGAAAAGTTCGGGTGGCATTGCTAACTGAGCTCAATTTTTTGGCTCGGTGATTAAACCTCCCAACACTCTCTCGAGCGTGTAGTAGGACATAATGCAAGTTCTAGTGCCATTGCTAACCTCTGAAGGCCCCCCGAGCGGCCTAACTATGGCCAGTTTGACCCAAAGATCTAGCCCTTTGACTTTCACCAGAGGACCACTGACCAATGGTGTTCTCCACCTGGTTGTGGTAGGTTAGCATAGGAACATTCTAAAACAAATATTGACCCCAACCTATCACAAGATTCCCCCAGGGTTGAACCTCTGTCGTAGTTTCCCGCTCCAAGTATTGGCAAGAGTGTCGTTTGGTAAGTGGGTCACACTTCGGAGTTGCACGTTGGCTGTCTAAACCTACCACCACATTTTTTTACATCTATGAGGACCTAGTGCATGTTTTGGTGGCATTGGTAACCTCCGAAGGCCGCGAAGTGGTCTAACCACTACCGGTGTCACCCAAAAATCTAGGGGGTTGCTTTATCTATTGCAGCAAAGCATCGAAGTACTAATTAAACATTTCAAACTAAGCACATGATTTTTGAAATCCTTGAAAGTTTTTGATGCAAATAGGTATAAACATTGCCCCATTTTGTCAAGGAATAAAAGTATACAAGCAAATCAAAACAAGAAGGTGTTATCAGAAAATTTGAAGCAAACATTTCAAAACATAGCATACTAACAAATTCCTTTCCAGATTTTGATCGAAAAATATTTACAATTTGTCAAAATCGATGCAAGTATGAATTAGTTGTGATTTTTACAAAGTATAAGGACATATTTACAATAGTACATGAGGTCAAATTGTAAACACTTTCAAAAACATAAACAAAGTGGATATTCATACTATATGAAAAATTCTACCCCAAATTGATATATAATTTGTATATGTTTAAGTTTAGCTAACTCAAACTCAACCCTTTAAAAAAAATCTATGTCGATGACCGCCGTTAGGGCCGTCGGCATAGCTTTAACAATGCCAGCCTTCCGTCAGCCAATAGGCCATATGGCGATGGTTAATATTCGTCGAAGGTCACCATCGGCTTAGATTGGAGCTAGGCCGACGACTATTATTTGCCAATGGTCACCGTCAGCGTAGCTCTAGCTTTTCCGACCGCCAAGATATGCTGACGGTTTCCACCTGGTCGTCGGCTTATCTCGATTTATGCCGACGAGGCCTGTCGACATATCTTTGACCATTGGCATATTAGTTGTTTCCTGTAGTGACTAGACATCGATTCCAGCCGGATCTCACGCCGTCGAGTCCATCCTCCACCAGTCGACTTGTGTCTATTCTCGCAACTTCTCACCCCACTGACGCTTGATATAGCCGTCCTATCAGTCGGATTCACCCTCGAGGTCGAATGGTTGTTGTCCTTTCAAAAGTGATCATCCTGACGAACACCAGGCCGCTGCTCTTCCAAGCTCTCGACTGTCGGCAAACGTGATGACAACTCTATACCCAAGATCCATATCTTCTCGGCGGATACAGGAGCACCATGACCACATTCCTAGCCAGCCAGGCAACCGCCTCAGCCTCGGCGTGCTAGGCTAGCTGAATATATTTTATCTTCGCGCCCACCAGGTGTTCGAGAAAAACTCTCCATCGGTCTCCACTCTTTGGATGGTTAGCAAATGGGAAAGCCCCACCGGGGAGTTTCAAGAAAAGGACCCAGATACTCATTCAAATCTTTAAAGAGATTTCATCGAAGAGTGATGGACGTGGAATGGGAAGCAAGGCTAGTTGTGCTTCATGTCATTTGTGATGAACTTTGTGTTGTGTATGGTAAACAATTGTGTTGGATTCGAGCTTCTACATTGATGAGCTATGTAATAATAAGTACTATTGTGTTTTATTTGTTCCGGATTCATTTGATATGAGTTTTAATTATCATAACATGTTTTCTTTGGATATGTATGCAGTTGTAAAGTAAAAGAGAAGAACGATAAAAAATTTAGGGCATCAGTTTTACTTCATTTGTTAAAGCAATAATAGTCGCGGTGATGAAAAATTGTGCTCTTACAAGAGATAGACAGTAAACCTACAGATGAAGCCCTACTACTCCTCCCTAGCCTGGTCTGTTCTAGAAAATAAAGGGGGAAAGTGCATTCGCAACTAGGCAAACCTGTTAGCGCGGGAGCCGCTCGTGCCATGTGTTTCTGTAAAACCTCCAAACCGTGGCGGCATGACTGTCATATATAGAGTCAATCATCTTTTCGCAGTTCTTCAATTTCCTTCTCGAATCCCTACCCTACCCTTACTCGTACCCAGTTTCGTTGTTCTTTTTTTTGAAACAGAGGCAAAAGCTTTGTCTCATCCATTAAATAAGAGAATAGAGTTTGTTTGTTACAACACATGCCAAAATACACGGCATGCAGATTACTCACGTGAAATAAAAGACCCTAGTTTTTTCACCGGCGACAGTCCACAGGTTGGCCTCAGTGCAGATTGAAGCAAGCAAGATAGGCGGTGGAGCGCTTTTGTGCTTGAAAATCCTAGTGTTTCGCTCGTTTCATAAAGTCCAAGAGGCAAGCATGGTTAGGGAGTCCTTGGCATGACGGTTTGGTGTACTATCGACACAAGTGCTTGCCCACCACTATACATGGGAATCTCAGGCCCGGCCCGGTCGGCCTGCCCAAGCCCGGCCGAAGAATCCAGGGCCTAGGCCCGACGGGCTTGCCCATGGGTCGGGCTTGGGCCTGAGTTTTGAGCCCACCAGCTGGGCCGGGCCGGGCTTGGGCTTGGCATATTGGGATTTGAAGGAAGAGGCCCGGCCCACGGCCCCAGGCCTGACGGACTTTTCAACATATGGGCTGGGCTTAGGCTTCAAAGTAGGCCCGATGACAGGGCCTAGGCTGGGCCTGGGCCTCTGTTTTTTGCCATGGGCTTTTTTACGCCCGGCCCAAGCCCGGCCTGGCCCATGGCTAGATATACCCACCATGCCTTCACCGTGTCGAACAAGGGCCAAGCGAAAGTGTCTAGCTCGAGCAAGTGAAATTTCTCGATGACCAAAGACCAAATTCGCATGGAGAAGCGACATTTGTAGAACAGGTGAGGTCCACATTCTTGCATCACTAGTAGCAAACAGGGCTTTGATCCAGGTCGGGCCAGCCCATTAGTCCCGGTTCACTCACGAACCGAGACCCATGGCGACATTGGTCCCGGTTCGTGAGGCTAGGGTGCCGGCCGGGCCTCGTGGGCCATTGGTCACAATTCGTCTGACCCCTTTGGTCCCAGTTCCAGACATCAACCGAGACCAATAGGCCTCACTCCTGGCCCACAACCATTGGTCCCGATTTGTGGTTCGAACCGGGACCAAATGGGGTCCTTTATTCCCGGTTCCAGCCATGAACCGGGACCGATGAGATGCCTATATATACCCCCTCGCCAGCGAGCAGAGCACTCCACATTGCTCTGTTTTCTGGCCGGCGAGGGGAGAGCTTTGTGGTGCTCTAGCTCACCTCCTATGCACATGAGATGTTCGATGAAATGCCCAAGCCAAACTTAAGCTTTCTCCTCTCGAAGCTCCTTGTCCAAGCTCCATTTTCCTCAAGATTTGTCTAGGTTTGGCGGTCCGTCCTGTCCCGTCCCCGTCCTCACCGCTGTCGATCACCCGCGCCCATCTCGATGCCGGCTACACCGTGGTTAGCCTCTTATTCTTATCTTCTTTATAAAAGAAAAAAGTTTTTACTTGTATGATTTAGATAGATACTTGTGTAATTTTCTTACTTTTATTATTATTTGTTATATAGTGTGATGGTTTTCGTATCCGCCTCCGTCGGCCCTCGTCCTGTCTATGATTCGGATGTGGTATATATTATCTTTTATAACTATTTGTTTTATTTAGTGTTTATGATAATTATGCCGACCAACGTGACATAGATTTTTTAATGTAGGAGGAGGTAGTTGAACCGGAAATTCCAACCCACATAGCAATTCTTGTCGAGAAGTTAAATTTGGTTGAAAAAGAAAACAATGACTTGAAGAATTACAAAGAGTTGAAGAGGATAAGATGAAGTTGGAGTTGCATGTTGCCGATGTCGTCGACGATCACAAGACCAGTATGGATGCAATGCCCTTGAAGACTAGAAAGATTAGAAAATATGCCATTCATATCGAGGCTTGGTATCATTATGTCGTTGGATCAATTGGTACCTTAGTAGCGGTTATGATCGCATTTGTTGTTGCACTTAATTTTTTTACATAGGTTCGCTGTATGTTTTAATTAGATGCTCTAGAGAGCTATATGTTGTTCAATAATGAGAACTATGTATTAGCTGTATGTATTTATTTTGGTCACTATTGTACTTTATCTTTAATGTGATGATGAATTTCTATAAATTTGGTCACTTCTCTATTCATGATATGTTGTAATGGTTTTTAATACACTTTATTATATAACGCATGCAGATGAACCGACAATGGATGTACGGTGACCGACACACCTCTGAGTATATTAAGGGCCCGCATAATTATCTCGAAGCGGCTGAGGCAAACAAGAAGAATGGTTTTATTCATTGTCCATGTACTGTCTGTGAGAATACGAAGGCTTTCTCCAACTCTAAAACCCTTCACTTCCACCTACTTGAGAAGGGTTTTATGCCACACTATAATGTTTGGACCAAGCACGGAGAAAGAGGGGTTATGATGGAAGACAGTGAAGAAGAAGAGGATGATGACAACTATGTGCCTCCTGAATACGGTGATGCTGCAACGGGGGAAGATGAAGATCAAGAGGAACCATACGATGTGCCCGATGATGATCTTCGCCGGGTCATTGTTGATGCAAAGAGACAATGCGAAAGTGAAAAGGAGAATTTGAAGTTTGATCGCATGCTAGAGGATCACAAAAAAGGGATGTACCCCAATTGCGAAGATGGCAACACAGAACTCGGTACCACACTGGAATTGCTGCAGTGGAAGGCAGAGAATGGTGTACCTGACAAAGGATTTGAGAAGCTACTGAAAATATTAAAGAAGAAGCTTCCAAAGGATAACGAACTGTCCGACAGTACGTACGCAACAAAGAAGGTTATATGCCCTCTAGGATTGGAGTTGTAGAAGATACATGCTTGCCCTAATGACTGCATCCTCTACCGCGGTGCGTACGAGGATTTGAACGCTGCTCTGTATGCGGTGCATTGCGGTATAAGATCAGACGAGATGACCCTGGTGATGTTGATGGCGAGTGCCCCAGGAAGAGGGTTCCTGCCAAGTTGATGTGGTATGCTCCTATAATACCACGGTTGAAACGTCTGTTCAGAAACAAAGAGCATGCCAAGTCGATGCGATGGCATAAAGAGGACCGTAAGAAAGACGGGAAGTTGAGAGCACCCGCTGACGAGTCGCAGTGGAGAAAGATCAAGAGAAAGTGGAGCGACTTTACAGGTGACCCAAGGAACGTATGGTTTGGTTTATTAGCAGATGGCGTTAATCCTTTTGGGGATCAAAGCAGCAAGCATAGCACATGGCCTGTGACTCTATGTATGTATAACCTTCCTCCTTGGTTGTGCATGAAGTGGAAGTTCATTATGATGTCAGTGCTCATCCAAGGCCCTAAGCAACCCAGCAATGACATTGATGTGTAACTAAGTCCATTAGTTGATGAACTTTTACAGCTATGGAATGGAAGAGGTGTACATGTGTGGGATGAGAACGAATAGGAGGAATTTGACCTACATGCGTTGCTGTTTGTAACCATCAACGATTGGCCTGCTCTCAGTAACCTTTCAGGACAGATAAACAAGGGATACCACACATGCACACACTGTTTAGATGACACCAACAGTATATATTTGGACAAATGCAGGAAGAATGTGTACTTGGGGCATCATCGATTTCTTCCGACCAACCATCAATGTCAAAAGAAAGGAAAGCATTTCAAAGGTGAGGCTGACTAGCTAATTGATGCATATATTTGGACAAGTTACTAAGAATGCTACGAAGTTTCTAAGAATGCCCCCATTATGGATGTGCACAAGTTGATCCAATTTTTTCTGATCCCATATATATATATTCTTCTATATGTCATGTTGTGTGTCAAAGTATTGAAGAAATCCATGGCTTCATCATTAGTCAGAAGTAACCGGTGTATGATGCTACGAAGCTCTTCAAAGTTGTTTTGGAACGGAGTTCTAGATAGAATAATTTGCTTTTTGGTACAAATTTCAGCAACGACCTTCCAAATAGTGATATTCAGAAGGCTCTTGTTGAACTTCATACCAAAAAGCTAATTGTCCTATCCGGGACTCCGTTCCAAAACAATTTTGGAGAGCTTCGTACCATTATGCGCCTGTTACTTCCGGCTAATGATGAAGCTGTGGTTTTCTTGAATCCTTTGACACTAGACAACGTGACATATAGAAGGGTAGATGAGATCAGGAAAAACATGGACCATTTTCTGCACATCCAGAATGGCGCCATTTTGTTAAATCCCTAAAAGGTTAAGAGAATCCCGACCCTCTCGCCCGACCAAACCCGAGAAGCGTCGAGGGCCACCCCTAACCCTGGAAGCGTTGTCGACGCCACCCCAAACAATAGAGAAGTATATTAATTTCCATGTTTTAATATTTGCAGAAACTATGGATCAAAGAGACTTGGAACAAGAAAAGTTATTAGGGGACATAATCTGAGGCGGAGGTGATTTCTTGTCGTTTCTCAACAACACCGATGGTCTTGAAGGAGAGGAAGGACATGATCATGATGGCTCCGGTCACCGAATGCCAGAGGAAGAAGGAGACCATGGTGACGGCTCCGATGACGGAACGAAGGAGGGAGATGTTGCAAAGTCCGGCGAGGTATATATACTAATTAAGCATGTGTTGACTAGCTAATTGATGCATTAATTGTTTTGGTATGTACATATATTAACTCTTATTTCTTGTTTTATATAGCCCTCCGGATCGAGCCAAACTTCGGTAACGAGACGAGGCCCGAAGAGAAGGTTGGGCAAGGAAGAAAGGTTCACGATCACAGCACTCGCGGATGATGGCCTACCGATTGAACCAAAGCGGACCAAGGACATATTTGCTGCTCAATGCGGAGCTATTATTAGGGACAACATCCCGATCAAAATCAACCTATGGAATAAGCCTAAGGACAACAACCTTGAAATTTCTTATGTCACCGATAGACAGAAAGATGATCTTTGGACCTCGCTAAAGGCAAATTTCACCCTACCTCCAGAGGACGATCCGAATAACCCAGTTATAGAGCCACTAGTCAAGGCGTGTGCTCTTAAGAAGATGGCAGATCTATTCAGGAGGTGGAAGAATAAGTTGAAATCAAAGTTTGTCGACAAAGGGAAGACTCCAGAATTCATCGGCCGATTTGAGAACATAAGAGATCACCGGCCCAAATTTTGTTGGAAATATTCCCTAGAGGCAATAATAAAATGGTTATTATTGTATTTCCTTGTTCATGATAATTTTCTATTGTTCATGCTATAATTGTGTTAACCAGAAACCGTAATGCATGTGTGAATACATAGACCACAACGTGTCCCTAGTGAGCCTCTAGTTGACTAGCTCGTTGATCAATAGATGGTCACCGTTTCATGACCATGGACATTGGATGTCATTGATAACAAGATCACATCATTAGTAGAATGATGTGATGGACAAGACCCAATCCTAAGCATAGCACAAGATCGTGTAGTTTGTTTGCTAAAGCTTTTCAATGTCAAGTATCGTTTCCTTAGACCATGAGATTGTGCAACTCCCGGATACCGTAGGAATGCTTTGGGTGTGCCAAACGTCACAACGTAACTGGGTGGCTATAAAGGTACATTACGGGTATCTCCGAAAGTGTCTGTTGGGTTGCACGAATCGAGACTAGGATTTGTCACTCCGTGTGACGGAGAGGTATCTCTAGGCCCACTCGGTAAGACATCATCATAATGAGCTTGATGTGACTAAGGAGTTAGACACGGGATGATGTATTATGGAACGAGTAAAGAGACTTGCTGGTAACGAGATTGAAAAAGGTATAGAGATACTGAGGATCGAATCTCGGGCAAGTATCATACCAATAGACAAAGGTAATTGTATACGGTATTGATTGAATCCCTGACATCGTGGTTCATCCGATAAGATCATCATGGAGCATGTGGGAGCCAACATGGTATCCAGATCCCGTTGGTGGTTATTGATCGGAGAGCTGTCTCGGTCATGTCTGCGTGTCTCCCGAACCCGTAGGGTCTACACACTTAAGGTACGATGACAGTAGGGTTATAGGGAAATGTTGTACGTGGTTACCAAAGGTTGTTCGGAGTCTCGGATGAGATCCCAGACGTCACGAGGAGCTCCGGAATGGTCCGTAAGTAAAGATTGATATATAGGAAGTCCAATTTTGGTCACCGAAAAGTTTTCGGGCTCATCGGTAGCGTATCGGGAGTGCCGGGAGGGTGCCGGAGGACCCCCGGGAGGGGTGTGACGACCATAGGACTTTGTGGGCCCTTAGAGGAGGTGTGCCAGCCCTTATTGGGCTGGCCAAGACCTTCTAGAAAGTCCCATGCGTCTGGGATCAAGAGGTAAAGGGCAAAAGGGTTTTAAAAGAGGAGATCCACCTCCCTTGCGGGAGGTGGACTCTTCCCCTAGTTCGGCCGAACCTCTCCTCCTTGGAGGAGGGGCCAAGGCAGCCCTCCCTCTTTCTCCTCCTATATATATTCAAGGGTTTGGGCTGATTTGAGACACGACTTCTCTCTCTCTCGGCGCAGCCCTACCCTTCCTCTTCCTCGTTCTCCGTAGCGCTTGGCGAAGCCCTGCCGGAGTCCACGTAGCTCCACCGTCACCACGCCGTCGTGCTTCCGGAGCTCTCCCTCAATATCTCCCTCCTCCTTGTTGGATCAAGGTGCGGGAGACGTCACTGGGCTGTACGTGTGTTGAACGCGGAGGTGCCGTTGTTCGGCGCTAAGATCGGAGTCCACCGCGATCTGAATCGCTGCGAGTACGACTCCACCAACCGCGTTGTTGTAACGCTTCCACTTAGCGATCTTCAAAGGTATGAAGATGCAATCTCTCCCCACTCATTGCTGGTTTTTCCATGGATAGATCTTGGTGATCGTAGGAAATTTTTGATGTACTACTACGTCTCCCAACAGTGGCATCTTGAGCTAGGTCTATGCGTAGAATCTATGCATGAGTATAACACAAAGCAGTTGTGGGCGTCGATCTTGTTAATTTGCTTACCACTACTAGTCTTATCTTGATTCGGAAGTGTTGTGGGATGAAGCGGCCCGGACCGACTTTATACGTACGCTTACATGAGACTGGTTCCACCGCCTGACATGCACTTGTTGCATAAGGTGGCTAGCGGGTGTCTGTCTCTCGCACCTTAGTCGGATTGGATTCGATGAAAAGGGTCCTTATTAAGGGTAAATAGCAATTGGCATATCACGTTGTGGTTTTGGCGTAGGTAAGAAACGTTCTTGCTAATAACCTATAGCAGCCACGTAAAAACTTGCAACTACAAATTAGAGGACGTCTAACTTGTTTTTGCAGCATATGCCTTGTGATGTGATATGGACAAAGAATGTGATGTGATGCATTGTGATGTATGAGATTGATCATGTTCTTGTAATAGGATTCATGACTTGCATGTCGATGAGTATGACAACCGGCAGGAGCCATAGGAGTTGTCTTATTTTATTGTATGACCTGCGTGTCAATTCATAAACGCCATGTAATTACTTTACTTTATTGCTAAACGTTAGCCATAGTAGTAGAAGTAATAGTTGGCGATACAACTTCATGAAGACACAATGATGGAGATCATGGTGTCGTGCCGGTGACAATGATGATCATGGTGCCCTGAAGATGGAGATCAAAGGAGCAAGATGATATTGGCCATATCATGTCACTATATTGATTGCATGTGGTGTATATCATGTTTACATCTTATTTGCTTAGAACGACGGTAGTAACTAAGATGATCTCTCAATAAAATTTCAAGAGAAATGTTCACCCTAACTGTGCACCATTTCTAAGGATCATCGTTCCGAAGCACCACATGATGATCGGGTGTGATAGGTTCTAACGTTCGCATACAACGGGTGTAAGCCAGATTTACACACGCGATACACTTAGGTTGACTTGATGAGCCTAGCATGTACAGACATGGCCTCGGAACACGGAAGACCGAAAGGTCGAACATGAGTCGTATAGAAGATACGATCAACATGGAGATGTTCACCATGGATGACTAGTCTGTCTCACGTGATGATCGGACACGGGCTAGTTGACATGGATCATGTGTCACTTGGATGACTAGAGAGATGTCTATCTAAGTGGGAGTTCATTAAATAATTTGATTATGTGAACTTAATTATCATGAACTTAGTCTAAAATTATCTTTACAATCTATAATGTCGATCCAATGGCCAACGCGAATGTCACCCTCAATTTCAATGCGTTCCTAGAGAAAACCAAGCTGAAAGATGATGGAAGCAACTATGCGGACTGGGTCCGTGGTTTGAGGATCATCCTCATAGCTTCCAAGAAATTGTATGTCCTTGATGCACCACTAGGTGACCCACCCCTTCTCCCAGCAAAGCAAGACGTGCGAACGCTTGGCATTCTCGTTGCGATGATTACTCCCTTGTTCAGTGCGGCATGCTTTACAGTTTAGAATTGGGGCTCCAAAAGCATTTTGAGCAACACGGAGCATATGAGATGTTCCAAGAGTTGAAACTACTTTTCCAAGCTCATGCCCAGGTCGAGAGATATGACGTCTCCGACAAGTTCTTCAGCTATAAGATGGAGGAGAATAGTTTTGTCAATGAGCACATCCTCAAGATGTCAGGGCTACACAACCGCTTGACTCAGCTGGGAGTTAATCTCTCGGATGACTCGGTCATTGATAGAATCCTCCAGTCGCTTTCACCTAGCTACAAGAGCTTTGTGATGAACTACAACATGCAAGGGATGGAGAAGTCCATTCCTAAGTTGTACTCGATGCTGAAATCAGCAGAGGTCGAGATCAAAAAGGAGCATCAAGTGTTGATGGTGAATAAGACCACTAGTTTCAAGAAAGGCAAGGGTAAGAAGAACTTCAAGAAGGACGGCAAAGCTGTTGCCACGCCCGGTAAGCAAGTTGCCGGGAAGAAGAAGAACAAGCATGGACCCAAGCCTAAGACTGAGTGCTTTTATTGCAAGGGTACCGGTCACTGGAAGCGGAATTGCCCCAAGTATTTAGCGGATAAGAAGGACAGCAACATTAAAGGTATATGTGATATACTTGTTATTGATGTGTACCTAACCAGCGCTCGTAGTAGCTCCTAGGTATTTGATACCGGTGCAGTTGCTCACATTTGTAACTCCAAGCAGGAGCTACGGAATAAGCGGAGGATGGCACAGGACGAGGTGACGATGCGCGTCGGGAATGGTTCCAAGGTCGATGTGATCGCCGTCGGCACGCTACCTCTACATCTACCTTCGGGATTAGTGTTAAACCTTAATAATTGTTATTTAGTACCAGCTTTGAGCATGAACATTGTATCTGGATCTTGCTTGATGCGAGATGGCTACTCATTCAAATTTGAGAATAATGGTTGTTCTATTTGTTGGGAGACGTAGTAGTAAATCAAAATTTTCCTACGTGTCACCAAGATCTATCTATGGAGAAACCAGCAACGAGAGGGGAGAGATTGCATCTTCATACCTTTGAAGATCGCTAAGCGGAAGCGTTACAAGAACGCGGTTGATGGAGTCGTACTCGCAGCGATTCAGATCGCGGAAGATCCAATCAAGTGCCGAACGGACGGCACCTCCGCGTTCAACACACGTGCAGCCCGGTGACGTCTCCTACGCCTTGATCCAGGAAGGAGGAAGGAGAGGTTGGGGAAGAGCTCCAGCAGCAGCACGACGGCGTGGTGGTGGTGGAGTATCAAGGTATCCCGGCAGGGCTTCGCCAAGCGCTGCGGAGGAGGAAGAAGAGAGGTAGAGCTTCGCCGAGAGAGAGAGAGAGTTCAGATCTGTTCTCAAAGGGCCAAAACCTCAAGTATATATAGGAGGAGGGAGAGGGAGGGCTGGCTTGGCCCCTCCTCCAAGGAGGAGAGGTTCGGCCGAAGTGGGGGAGGAGTCCACCTCCCACAAGGGAGGTGGATCTCCTCCTTTCAAACCCCTTTTGCCCTTATCTCTAGATCCCAGCCGCATGGGCCCTTCTAGGAGGTCTTGGCTGGCCCAATATGGGCTGGAACACCTCCTCTAAAGGCCCACTAAGTCCTCTGGTCGTCACACCCCTCCCGGGGGTCCTCCGGCACCCTCCCGGCACTCCCGGTACAATACCGATGAGCCCGAAAACTTTCCGGTGACCAAAACTGGACTTCCTATATATCAATCTTTACCTCCGGACCATTCCGGAGCTCCTCGTGACGTCCGGGATCTCATACGGGACTCCGAACAACCTTCGGTAATCACGTATACCTTTTCCCTATAACCCTAGCGTCATCGAACCTTAAGTGTGTAGACCCTACGGGTTTGGGAGACACGTAGACATGACCGAGACACCTCTCCGGCCAATAACCAACAGCAGGATCTGGATACCCATGTTGGCTCCCACGTACTCCACGATGATCTCATTGGATGAACCACGATGTCAGGGATTCAATCAATCCCGCATACAATTCCCTTTGTCTATCGGTATGGTACTTGCCCGAGATTCGATCGTCGGTATCCCCATACCTTGTTCAATCTCGTTACCGGCAAGTCTCTTTACTCGTTCCGTAATACATCATCCCGTGACTAACTCCTTAGTCACATTGAGCTCATAATGATGATGTCTTACCGAGTGGGCCCAGAGATACCTCTCCGTCACACGGAGTGACAAATCCCAGTCTCGATTCGTGTCAACCCAACAGACACTTTTGGAGATACCCGTAGCGTACCTTTATAGCCACCCAGTTACGTTGTGACGTTTGGCACACCCAAAGCATTCCTACGGTATCCGGGAGTCACACAATCTCATGGTCTAAGGAAATGACACTTGACATTGAAAAGCTTTAGCAAACGAACTACACGATCTTGTGCTATGCTTAGGATTGGGTCTTGTCCATCACATCATTCTCCTAATGATGTGATCCCGTTATCAACGACATCCAATGTCCATGGTCATGAAACCGAGACCATCTATTGATCAACGAGCTAGCCAACTAGAGGCTCACTAGGGACACGTTGTGGTCTATGTATTCACACATGTATTACGGTTTCCGGTTAACACAATTATAGCATGAACAATAGACAATTATCATGAACTAGGAAATACAATAATAACCATTTTATTATTGCCTCTAGAGCATATTTCCAACACTATTTATATGAGAGAAATGTTTTATGGTCATGCCCTGCTGGTCAATGGTTTATTTTTGATGAATCTTGAACGTGATGTTACACATGTCCATAGTGTGAGTACCAAAAAGTGTAAGGTTGATAACAATAGTCCCACTTACATTTGGCACTGCCGCCTTGGTCATATTGGTGTCAAACGCATGAAGAAGCTCCATACTGATGGACTTTTGGAGTCTCTTGATTTCGAATCAATTGACACTTGCGAACCATGCCTCATGGGCAAGATGACCAAGACTCTGTTCTCCGGAACAATGGAGCGAGCAACTGACTTGTTGGAAATAATACATACCGATGTATGCGGTCCAATGAGTGTCGAGGCTCGTGGTGGCTACCGTTATGTTCTCACCCTCACCGATGACTTCAATAGATATGGGTATGTCTACTTAATGAAACATAAGTTTGAAACTTTTGAAAGGTTCAAGGAATTTCAGAGTGAGGTAGAGAATCAACGTGACAGGAAAATAAAGTGCCTACGATCTGATCGTGGCGGAGAATATTTAAGTCACGAGTTTGGCACGCACCTAAGGAAATGTGGAATTGTTTCACAACTCACGCCGCCTGGCACACCTCAGTGAAATGGTGTGTCTGAACGTCGTAATCGCACTCTATTAGATATGGTACGATCTTTGATGTCTCTTATCGACTTACTGCTATCATTTTGGGGATATGCATTAGAGACTGCCGCATTCACTTTAAATAGGGCACCGTCAAAATCCGTTGAGACGACACCGTATGAATTATGGTTTGGAAATAAACCTAAGCTGTCTTTTCTAAAAGTTTGGGGATGCGATGCTTATGTGAAGAAACTTCAACCTAAGAAGCTCGAACCCAAAGCGGAAAAGTGCGTCTTCATAGGATATCCCAAAGAAACTATTGGGTATACCTTCTACCTACGATCCGAGGGCAAAGTCTTTGTTGCCAAGAATGGATCCTTTCTCGAGAAAGAGTTTCTCTCGAAAGAAGTAAGTGGGAGGAAAATAGAACTTGATGAGGTAATTGTACCTCCACTCGAACAGGAGAGTAGCGCAGCACAGGAAGTTGTTTCTGTGGAGCCTGCATCGGCTGGAGAGGAAGTTAATGATGATGATCATGATACTTCAGATCAAGTTACTATTGAATGTCGAAGGTCCACTAGGGCACGTTTTGCACCAGAGTGGTACGACAACCCTGTCCTGGAGATCATGTTGTTGGACTACGGTGAACCTTCAAACTATGAAGTAGCAATGGCGGGACCGGATTCCAACAAATGGCTTGAGGCCATGAAATCCGAGATAGGATCCATGTATGAGAACAAAGTATGGACTTTGGTGGACTTGCCTATTGATAAGCGAGCCATTGAAAATAAATGGATCTTTAAGAAGAAGACTGACGCGGATGGTAATGTAACCGTCTATAAGGCTCGACTTGTCGCTAAGGGTTATCGACAAGTTCAAGGAGTTTACTACGATGAGACTTTCTCACCCGTAGCGATGATGAAGTCTGTCCGAATCATGTTAGCAATTGCCGCATTTTATGATTATGAGATCTGGCAAATGGACGTCAAAACGACATTCCTTAATGGCTTCCTCAAGGAAGAACTGTATATGATGCAGCCAGAAGGTTTTGTCAATCCTAAAGAAGCTAACAAAGTATGCAAGCTCCAGCGCTCCATCTATGAGCTGGTGCAAGCATCTCGGAGTTGGAACATTCGCTTTAATGAGGTGATTAAAGCGTTTGGGTTTGTATAGGTTTATGGAGAACCCTGTATTTACAAGAAAGTGAGTGGGAGCTCTATGGCATTTCTCATATTATATGTGGATGACATACTGATAATGGGAAATGATATAGAACTCTTGGAAAGTATAAAGGCCTACTTGAATAAGTGTTTTTCAATGAAGGACCTTGGAGAAGTTGCTTACATATTAGGTATTAAGATCTATAGAGTTAGATCGAGACGCCTCATAGGTCTTTCACAAAGCACATACCTTGAAAAGATATTGAAGAAGTTCAATATGGATCAGTCCAAGAAGGGGTTCTTGCCTGTGTTACAGGGTGTGAGATTGAGTACGACTCAATGCCCGACCACGGCAAAGGATAGAGAAGAGATGAGTGTCATCCCCTATGCTTCAGCCATAGGCTCTATTATGTATGCCATGCTGTGTACCAGACCTGATGTGAACCTTGCCATAAGTTTGGTAGGGAGGTACCAAAGTGATCCCGGAGCGGAACACCGGACAGCGGTCAAGAATATCCTGAAGTACCTGAAAAGGACAAAGGACATGTTTCTCGTATATGGAGGTGCCGAAGAGCTCGTCGTAAAGGGTTACGTCGATGCTAGCTTCGACACAGATCCGGACAACTCCAAGTCGCAAACCGGATACGTGTATGTTTTGAACGGAGGGGCAGTGAGCTGGTGCAGCAGCAAGCAAAGCGTCGTGGCGGCATCTACATGTGAAGCGGAGTACATAGCTGATTCGGAAGCAGCAAAGGAAGGAGTATGGATGAAGGAGTTCATCACCGACCTAGGAGTAATTCCAAGTGCGTCGGGCCCGATGACTCTATTCTGTGACAACACTGGAGCTATTGCCCTTGCGAAGGAGCCCAGGTTTCACAAGAAGACAAGACACATCAAGCGCCACTTCAACTCCATCCGTGATTACATTCAGGAGGGAGATATAGATATTTATAAAGTGCATATGGATCTGAATGTCGCAGATCTGTTGACTAAACCTCTCTCACGAGAAAAACATGATCAACACCAGAATTCTATGGGTGTTCGATTCATCACAATGTAACTAGATTATTGACTCTAGTGCAAGTGGGACACTGTTGGAAATATGCCCTAGAGGCAATAATAAAATGGTTATTATTGTATTTCCTTGTTCATGATAATTGTCTATTGTTCATGCTATAATTGTGTTAACCAGAAACCGTAATGCATGTGTGAATACATAGACCACAATGTGTCCCTAGTGAGCCTCTAGTTGACTAGCTCGTTGATCAATAGATGGTCACGGTTTCATGACCATGGACATTGGATGTCATTGATAACGAGATCACATCATTAGGAGAATGATGTGATGGACAAGACCCAATCCTAAGCATAGCACCAGATCGTGTAGTTCGTTTGCTAAAGCTTTTCAATGTCAAGTATCGTTTCCTTAGACCATGAGATTGTGCAACTCCCAGATACCGTAGGAATACTTTGGGTGTGCCAAACGTCACAACGTAACTGGGTAATATAAAGGTGCACTACGGGAATCTCCGAAGGTGTCTGTTGGGTTGGCACGAATCGATACTGGGATTTGTCATTTCGTGTGACGAAGAGGTATCTCTGGGCCCACTCGGTGAGACATCATCATAATGAGCTCAATGTGACTAAGGAGTTAGCCACGGGATGATGTGTTATAGAACGAGTAAAGAGACTTGTCGGTAACGAGATTGAACAAGGTATAGAGATACCGACGACCGAATCTCGGGCAAGTATCATACGATAGACAAAGGGAATTGTATACGGGATTGATTGAATCCCCGGCATCGTGGTTCATCCGATGAGATCATCGTGGAGCATGTGGGAGCCAACATGGGTATCCAGATCCCGTTGTTGGTTATTGACCGGAGAGGTGTCTCGGTCATGTCTACGTGTCTCCCGAACCCGTAGGGTCTACACACTTAAGGTTTGATGACGCTAGGGTTATAGGGAAATGGTATAAATGATTACCAAAGGTTGTTCGGAGTCCCGGATGAGATCCCGGACGTCACGAGGATCTCCGGAATGGTCCGGAGGTAAAGATTGATATATAGGAAGTCCAGTTTTGGTCACTGGAAAATTTTCGGGCTCATCGGTAGTGTACCGGGAGTGCCGGGAGGGTGCCGGAGGACCCCCGGGAGGGGTGTGACGACCATAGTACTTTGTGGGTCCTTAGAGGAGGTGTGCCAGCCCTTTTTGGGCTGGCCAAGACCATCTAGAAAGGCCCATGTGGCTAGGATCAAGAGATAAAGGGCAAAAGGGTTTTAAAAGAGGAGATCCACCTCCCTTGTGGGAGGTGGACTCTATCCCTAGTTCGGCCGAGCCTCTCCTCCTTGGAGGAGGGTCCAAGGCATCCCTCCCTATCCCTCCTCCTATATATATGCAAGGGTTTGGGATGATTTGAGACACAACTTCTCTCTCTCACGGCGCAGCCCTACCCTTCCTCTTCCTCGTTCTCCATAGCGCTTGGCGAAGCCCTGCCGGAGTCCACGTAGCTCCACCGTCACCACGCCGTCGTGCTGTCGGAGCTCTCCCTCAACCTCTCCCTCCTCCTTGCTAGATCAAGGTGCGGGAGACATCACCGGGCTGTACGTGTGTTGAACGCGGAGGCGCCGTTGTTCGGCGCTAAGATCGGAGACCATCGCGATCTGAATCGCTGCGAGTATGACTCCACCGACCGCGTTCTTGTAACGCTTCCGCTTAGAGATCTTCAAAGGTATGAAGATGCAATCTCTCCCCACTCGTTGCTGGTTTCTCCATGGATAGATCTTGGTGATCGTAGGAAATTTTTGATTTACTACTATGTCTCCCAAAAAATTTGTGGCCTACAAGACATTGGAGAAGAGTAAGAAAATGTCTGAGACAAACAAGAACAATGCTGCAAAGAAGAAGTATCACCATCACACGGGGTCAAGTGGCTACCTTAAAGCCCGGCTGTTGTGGGACAAAGTTGTGAATGACCTGCTTGCTAAAGGGGTCCAACCAGAGACATTGAACTGGCCAAACCGTTCAAGGACTTGGTTCCTCGGGGTTGGGTGAACTTTGGACCCTGAAACAAGGAAGTGCCATTGGACGAATGAGCAACTTGCAATACCCGTCATGAAGCTTCAGAAGTATATCACCACAGTGCAGGATGGGAGGTTCATTCCCAATAGAGAGAAGGACGAGCTGACTGAGGCCCTAGGGAATGTTGAGCACCCTAGACGAACACGAGGCACACCAGACTCTGTTTCGTGGAAGGTTGGATTTCCCGACACAGGCGGTTACAGAAGCCGGCAGAGAAAGAGGAAAGCGGAGCTGAGCGAAATGCAGAAGCTCAATGCAAGACTAGAAAGGCTAGAGAAAGCTGAGAGCCAGCGAGCTGCCCGCCAACCATCTCAGCGGCACGAAGCTACCCTAGAAGCTACCCCGCCATCTCAGCGGAGAAGCAGCGTGGCTTCCATGGAGCCCATTCAGCTTGACTTCACGGCTCCTAGCTACCCTGTGGATACTATCACGGAGTTTCAACATTGCGAGCTTTGAAGGAAATTCCAGAACCTCACTTTCAAGGCAGCTCTCAGCTCTGTTGCACCTCCTCAACCCAACGGAACTTTTCACTGCCTTCCGATTCCACATGGCTATGTTGTTGTGATGGTAGATGAAGTAATGGAGGATTTGATGATCTCGAGCTTGACCACCATACTGATGAAGGGGAGAAGAAGCTAGTTCATGCTCTGAGGAGTACATGTCTATGGCCAAAGGAGTACATCAAGCTTCCAAACTGGACGCCTTCGTCTCCTCCTCCTCCGGCGCGTCAGGGCACTCCGCCTCCTCCTCCTCCTCCTCCGGCTCCTCCGACGCGTGACAGCACTCTGCCTCCTCCTTCGCCTATTCTGGCACGTCGGAGTAGTTCGCCTCCTTCTTTGCCTCGTCAGCAACGGCGAAAGACAGACGTCGCCGCTCTGGCTCCTCCGGCGCGTCAGAGAACTCCGCCTCCTTCTCCGCCTCGTCACTAAGGACGGAAGAGAGACGCCGCCGCTCCGGCGGCTAGCAGTACAAGCAAAGGCGGGAGGCAATTCAGATACGGTCCATCTCTCAAGCCTCCGGAAAAGTTACCATATGAGAGGACCGAGCAGGAAACCGAGGACATATGTTGTGCCCAAGTGAGGGACCATTTTGCAAAGAAAACTCCACCTGCGAAGGAGAAGCCAGATCCGATGAAAGTGAAGCACACTATCGATGCCCTGAAGCGACCACCACCGCCTCCGCCAGATTCCAACTATGTTCGCTGTCTTAAAAAGACATATCAAGATGCGCGGTGGTCGGGAAGTACTTCCAGTGATGCAAGGTTAGTAAAACAAAGAAGTGAGGAAAAAATCCCCAACTCGGCGAACAGGAGAACCAAATCGTGCCCCCAGCTCAAGGTGTCTAGCGATATCGCCGCTGATCATCCGAGGATGGTGCCCAGTACCAATCCTGCTGATTACATGAGCGATGATGTACTGTTTGAGCCGTTGGAGATGGACGAATTTAGATACCGGTACGGGTAGCGTCTAGTCAAACCTGATCATCCTCCTCTAACAACGATGATGCGAAGAACCCATGATTGGTACCTGGAAACCTGCCGCGAATCTGGGAAGGATACTGTGACGATGAGAATTAAAGAGGAGCACGACCTCGTTGGAATGGAGCAGTTGTCTGTTGAATTTGAAGAGTTATTCCAGTTATACAATCAAAAGGCCATCGACAAAACAATCGTGACTTGCTACTGCCTGTAAGTACTACTTCTGTAATTAAGTCTCTATATATAGCTCAGCTCTTTCATTGCATTTATATATAATTATCCTCACTATATTATGCAGATTGAAGATCGTCAAATGCAGAAAAGCACAAATCTATGACATTGGGTTCACTAACCGAAATATCATACATGAGTATATGGCTAGAAAGAATGCCACACAAACCGAGGACAACTTGTTACAATTGTTGCTTGCAAATCAAAACAAAGAGACAATACTCTTTCCTTACAACTTCAAGTGAGTGTTACTGTCTTGTGCATATTCGGTTTTCCTTATTACTCGAGGTTATAGTAATGTAATTGATGAGTTATGCATGCGTGTGCAACTTCCACTTTATTCTGCTAGAGATTAAGGTTGAGCAGGGAGTAGTAACCGTCTTAGACTCGAAACGAAAAGATCACCAGGATTATGTGGACATGACTGAAATGCTCCAGAAGTAAGTTCAATCGATCATTATCGCATCATATCGGCAAGTTTGTTCATTTTCTGCTATCAAGTAATTATTTTCTTTGTCTGCCAGTGTTTGGAAAGAGTTCACCACAATTGTTCCGACACTGCCGAGGGAGCTACGATTTACACACCCGAAAGAAAGTACTACTAGGTAGTTCCGTGCATCTCCCATTAATTCTAGTTTCATCAATACCATTTATCATGCTTGATTATCAGTTTGATTGAACTCTATTTCTTGTAAAGTGCTTGTGGCAGGAAGCCGGAAATGATTTTTGTGGATGCTATGTTTACGAGTTCATCTACAACGTGACGACCCCTAAGCGGGGCTACTCTAAAAAAAACAATATGAAGTGTGTACGCAATAATATTCGCAATTTTATTTTATTACAATGATTTGTGTTGAGTTTCATTCATATATATGTATTGACCCCCTTCTTCAAATTAGATGTGGCAGATGCAGGATGAATTCCTACCACATGATCGCATACGAGCAATTCAAGAAGAATTGGCGGGATTCTTTCTTGACCACGTCATAAATAAAGCCGGAGAATACCATCTGGAATTTGACATTAGATGTTAGGAATTGCAAGAGATCTTATATTGTATATATGTAGCTAGTAGCGTCGGATAGATATACAAAAACTTGTTGTACGACCAATCTCTAGGAGAAAGAGAGGTCGATCACTTCTCTCTATATATGTTCATGACAATCTTCTGTACTTAATGGTTCCTTCATTTGCTTACTACCTAGCATGTCGAGTTCTCTCTATAGTAGCTAGCGTCGACCAAGCACGGAAAAGAGAGGACACTTCTCTCTATTAGCTAGCTAACACAGTATGAAACCCCTAAATTAACCCCTATAAAAAACCCGTACCCCCCCCCCCACTTTCAAAAAAAACCAACTCGTACCAGATGCTGACGCGTGGATGCCTTTTGCTCCCGGTTGGTGTTACCAACCGGGACTAAAGGTCCTCCTGCTTGGGCTCCCCGTGGCGGCCACGTGGAGCCCCTTCTGTCCCGGTTTGTAAGTGAACCGGGACTAAAGATTTAGGACTTTAGTCCCGACCCTTTAGTCCCGGTTCCAGAACCAGAACTAATGGGCCTCTAGAACCGGGACAAATGGGCCGTTTTCTACTAGTGCACCCTCTTGCATAGCGGGCAGAAATAACAATTTGGCCATCCATGCTTTGTTAATCTATCCGTCGTTCAAATTCTATCTTGAAGAGCCAACCAAGCAAAAAAAATTGGGATAATTGTATTTGATCCCTTAGTTGTGCCACCATCGACAGGAATATCCCTAATTTTGGAAAACACGCGTTCATGCCCACATCACTTTGCTCATCTTGTGCTTTGGCCCTTTGACCGTTTAACTGTCATTTTGAAAACTTCATAACTATTTCATACTAACTCAGAAAAATGCAAATAAGATATGAAAATGTTCGGAAAGACATCACCTATATGTGTATGACATTTGCATTCATGAAAAAATTGTTGGGAAGTCTCCATATCAGTTTTAGCTCATATAGGTGATGGGAACTTTCCAACACTTTTGTCATGACTGCAAATGACATGCACGTATAGGTGATATGTTTCCGAACATTTTGATATCTTATTTGCATTTTTCCGAGTTAGTATGAAATAGTTATGAAGTTTTCAAAATGACAGTCAAACGGTCAAAGGGTAAAAGCACAAGACGAGCAAAGTGATGTGGACATGACCACGTATTTTCAAAAACTAGGAGTATTCCTGTCGACGGTGACACAACTAAGGACACAAATACAATTATTCTAAAAAAATTAACTTTTGGAGGCACCCAAACCTCCAAACCATCTTATCCATGGAAGAAAGGACTATCCCAAGAAATTGCGCCTTATATCTTATTCCTACTCCTTTGTCGATGTTGTTCTCCGTCAGTCATGGCCACTGAGCCAGATCCATTGTACTCCATGTCCATGTTTTATGCGCATCATCATTCTGCGTCATTCCCCTTGTTTACATCCATGCATCATCATCATTCCTAAGATAAGCAGACGTTTACTACTCGCTTGGCGTTTTGCAGACTTGGAACATCTTGACCTTTCTTCGTCGGCTTGTAGAAAAGACGCCCGTCGGTGTCGTCTCGTCTCACCGTCGTTGGCCCTGTTTACAATGTCACAGCTCACCCTGACACGATCGATTCGAGCTAGCCACAACAGGCGACGACAGCCTCCTCATTCACTCGGACCCGGCCCGCCCCCTATGCTCTGTCCTTTTATTCTGTCCTGTAAGTGGCTGTGTTATTATTATTGTTGACGACGTAGGGTGTTGTTTGGATTCCGCCGTTTGGACAAGCTTTTGTGTTATGTACGAACGGCTGTTTCGTAAGCATCTTAGTTGATTCTTCACAACGTGCATTTAGTAAACTCTTGGAACCGAGGAATGCCGGACAATCACAAAAACACGAGATACACGATTTGATGGACGGCGAACATCCGTCACGGGCGACGAACGCCGTTGCTCCTCCTTGTATTCCACTCGGCTCACCTGGGCACCGAACCCTTTACATCTCTTAAGTACTCACGCACGCACGGACTAGCCAGCCACTTAGCCCGGCCACTACCGCCACAGCGCACGTCCAACTGCTCCAACATGCATGCACGCCCAGCTTCACCACAACGCCCACACGACCTGGCTGTCCATCTTGCTAGCTAACCAACTAACAACCTGGACTAACAAACTAGCGCTGGAGACTTGAGGAACCAAGCTCATCAGCCGGCTTTGTAGGCAACAGCTAGGCGGCGCGCACACGCACTCTTGGCACGGCTCGTCACGCCCAGTGCGCGCACATGCACTGGTCTCCACCGTGGATGTGTCTTATTCTTCTAACAGTGATTTTGGCCGAACCTCAAGTTTTGGAAGCCGATAGGGGAGAGGGGATGGAGGCGATTTGAGTTTAGGGGTATGTGCAAGTGCAAATAAATAGGACTCTACAATGTTGGACATAGTTCCAATTGCTAAAACAAAAGTTGAGTAGTAAGACATTTAGTAGCAAATTGGAAAATAAATAGGGAGATGCTCCATTAAACGCCAAAATAGCTCCAAATCCTCCTCTCGTGGCGCCGTGACCACGAGACACGCGATCAGCCGGTATCTTTCAGGAAACGGCCCTCCTGCTTTCTCATCACTGCTACTATCACTTGTAAGACGGGATTCTCGATCGTGTTCCCTTCGTAGAGTTGCTTTCTTAGTACACAGAACAGAATCATGCCTATCAGCCGATGCCGACACTAGTTCTCATATCATATGTATAGTCCCTCACTACTCCTTTTTATATATGCAATTAGTTTCTATATAGATTTATATCATCTTTTCCGTTGGGTTGATGAGAAAGATCTGTCGAAATAACATTCGTTCTGTGGGTCAGGACATCGATCCATGGCTGTTCCCATGGATATTGGTGTTCAGTATTTTGACATAATCCTTTAGGAAAATTTCCACTGACCCCACACCGAGCTTCATTTCATATGAAAATTGTCATAGTCTCCAAAACCAATTTAGTTTGAGTATTAAACCTCCAACTGAACACAAATTAGCTCGAGACTGTATCAGCGTAACCAATCAAAATACAAGGGCGTGATTAAACTTGTCCATCTCCGGCACTCAGTGGCCCATGCAACATGCAACGTCTCTCATGCATGCACATATTAAATGTGCAATATTTCATGGGCTGTAACAACGGAGGAGCCAGCGCACCCAACTAGGGAGAATTAGACCCAAAAAGAAAATAAAGAGAATTAGAGGAAGGCTAATAATATATCAATCAACCAACTATACAAGACCGTCATGAAATTAAGAGGCAGCATTATTAATTACTCATATAACATGGTTGATTACAAATGCTGGCTATTAGGTTAGTTTTTTTTTCTATTTTTTCTTTCCCTTTCTCTCATTACTCTACCTTTTTACCTGGGGCCACATGCAGATACTGGCTCTTGCAGGAGAGCTCACCCCTTTTCTTTTCCTCATCTCTCCTTCACATAGTAAGTGTCATGTAACCCTAGATCGCCTTATAGCCCCGTATTATAATTAATCGTACAGAATTAGGTGGAGGCCCTGACCTTAACTTTTCAGATTTTTCAGAGTTGCAATGGGTTTAGGTCTCTCATAACAGGTCATCATGGCCAAATATATCATCTCATGCAATGCCAACTAAGAATATTACTGATATGTGATAATATCAAATGAGGAAAGTAGCATATTAACATCATATCATGGTATCATATCAAAAATAAATAAATTATGATATCTAAAATACCAACATATGGTACTATACATTGCAAAGATAGTATTATACACAGATACATTAACATGACGTTTCGAACATGGCTTCAGTCAGAAAATTTAAAATTTTGATTTCCAATATCATTTCAATTATTCATATTAGAAATTGAAAACCCATATGTACAATCTTGCCTAAAAAAATAGTTTTAGAATATTATATCTTTCCTTTTCTTGTTACATATATTTTATAGAAAACTCCAAAACGCCGTGTTTTCGTGATACAAAAAGGAGTATATTAAGATGTCATGGATTTAGATAATCGTGTAGCTGACATGCGATTGGTCTCCTGCAGACCTGATCCCTGAAACAGAGATGAAATTACTCATTAATCGGCAAGCGTGAATGCGCGTGTGGGCACGTGAGTGCGCTACTGTTGAGATGCACTTACATTGGACTTCTTGCAATAGAGGATGGCGTCATAGACATCCGTGTCTGCACGGCCGTGGTACCCGACGCTCGACGTGGCCCAGTGAGCCGGGCTTGCAGCCAACGTGAACCTGTTGTGCCTCCGCGCGATCGCCCTGACCTTCCGGTATAGGGGGGTTAAGGAACCGCAGCATCGTCCATGGCGACGACGCCGCGCGGCGCCTCCCGGCACACCACAACGTTGCCGGGCGCGGCCTTGCGTGCTTGCTGGTCGCGGTCACAGACGGGCTCCGCAAGACTGGCGTGCTCGGCGCCGAGTGGGAGACCGGCGACGAGAAGGCCGACGACCACGGCGCGCTCGGGACGTCAGCGGTGTGATGCTGACTGGTCACCCAGTCCTCGCCGTCTTCTTGCGCGCCGGAGCCGCCTCCGGGGTCGCACGGCAGGAGGGGGCTCGCGCTGCAGATCTGCAGCATCGGGGACGGAGGGACATCGTCTACTGCCGGCAGGTCGAACTCGAAGTCACTCGTCGCCGTCGTCAAGTCGATGGAGAAGAGATCGTCGGGGTACAAGTCGATAAAGGAGGACGACGTTGAGATTCGGAAGGAATGACCGACGCTGTCGACGAGGCGATCCACGTACTGCGGTACCTGCTGGTACTCTGCGAAGAAGAAGCTGTCGTACTCGACGAGGTGCTGCAACGAGCGGCCAACCTCCATGCGCTGTGCATGCGTAGGAGCTTGACTAGTGGATGAGTATGGTGGGGCGGTGCAGGATGGATGCTTCACAGTTCACACTGGGTTCGCGAGCAAGATCGCGCCCTTCGTTACGAGCTTGTACACACGCTTCTAAAGCCTGCAATGACACGCATATATAGGCTAGGCGGCGCAGCGCTGACTCGTCTAGCCTTTCGTCGTTTCGTACAAATGTCCGTGCTACCCCTACCGTAGCATCTACAGCCTCGCTATACGTCCGGCCGTGCGGTGTCACTGACCCCCTCAAACCGACCCTGTACGTTTGAGATAAAAATATAGAAAGCATTCCATGTATCTCTAAAAATAACTACGGGTGGGCCATCCCGATGTTTCAGCCATTAACGGTTACCACTTGTAAATGTCACTCTCATATTCTAACGCATGTGTCACTTTACCATGCTGGGAGTTTTTTTTAGATTCGTTTACTCAAAATATTCGATTTCTTGAATCATGCATTCAAATCCGGAACCATTTTCATTAATTTCTCGCGTCAAGATCTTTAAAATTAGATCACATGTTGGTAGGTTTTGATAAAGTTTTTTCTCACAAAAAACAGAAGAAAATAACTGGAGCCGGAAGCATGGTGTGCTTCTCATGGAAGCACATATTTTTCACTTTCCAAGAAAGACGACATGTGCTTTCATGAGAAGCAAATATGTGCTTCTTGTGTAAGCATAGCTTCTTTTCGAGAAATGCTTCTCGCGGAAGCAAATATGTGTCTCTTTTGGAAGCACATATTCTTTTTCGAGAAGAAAATGTGTCCCTCGACGAGAAGCAAAACTGTGCTTCTCATGGAAGCATAATTTTTTTCCATTTCCGCGAAACACAGTTATACTTATCACGGAAGAAAATTTATGCCTCACTTATTGTGAAAGCACAACCTTTTCTTCCTTTCTATTGTGCTTCTATGGAAACAAACATGTGCCTTCACGACAAAAAACATGTGCTTCTTGTGAAAGCTTACGAAAAAATTCATGCCAAAAAATCATAATTGTTTCTCCAAAACCTAGGGAAACACAGGCGAAAATCGAAAACCCCAATAAAATATCATCTAAAACCCAAAACCGCGTATAAAAAACCAAATCCAGAGGAAGCGTCGAGTATGCAACATGTGGCGACGGCTGGACGCACCACTTGGCATGCTCTAAGGGACCAAAAGTGACCCGTGCCCCCCCCCCCCCCACACAAGATAACCTCCAGTTAGTTGCTCTCGTCTTCATTTCAATCTCTCCTAAAACATTTTGTTTCATTGTTTTCGATCGAGAGACTCGCTCATGGTGGTTGTCGTACTGGTTTCTTTCTTTTCTTTTTCATTTTTTCCGTGTTTTTTTCTTTCGGGTTCGCTGTCTTATCATCGGATCAGTACAATCTTTTGTTTTTCTTGTGATTTTCATAGGTTTTCTTCGTTTCTTTCATGGTTTTTGGTGATTTCTTCTTCTATTTTTCTTTGTCTCTTTCTCAGTTGTTACTAGTTTTTTTTCAGTTTTCTATGGGATTTTTGCACTGGTCTTCCTTTTGGTTTTCTATTCATCTTTCAGTTTTTGTTTTCTTTGTTTTTTTGGTTTCTCATTGGCTTTTACTTTATATTTTCGTATAGAACTGGAACATGTTTTTATAATATTTAGAATTTTATTAACATCCATGAAACATTTATTTGTATAAATTGAACAAATTTTGAAATATATATTTGATATTAACTTTATACAAATTTAAATATTTATATACATCAGGAAAAAAATATAATCATATTTACATACGTGATTTAAATTTAATGTATACATATTTTTATGTTAACTTCTTTATACTCATTCTACATATTTTTGCATACACTATGAATATATTTTTAGGAACGTTTAACATATTTTACGACATGATTAGCAGTTTTCATATATATGCCTTGATGCATACTTTTTTCTATCAATATTGTACATTTTTTGTATACACTGAAAACATTTATCAATACATATTTTTTAAATGCATGTTTAACGTTTTTTATTTCTGTATGTTCAGTATTTTTATTAGAAATATATCATGAATAATTTATAATATAACCAAATGTAAAATAAAATAAAGCAATAAAGTGAAAGAAAACCTAAAAAAACGTGCATTGCCCTTGGTCCCCGGTGGACCGTACCATTTTGAGCCCTGCTTGAGGGGATGGTGCCCTCTGTCTGAGAGCGCGGCTATGTGCTGCCTTTTGCAATGCCTAGACACGGCTCATCTATACAAGCCAGATTTGGCCCGGATTCGTAACCGGGGTGCCCTCCATGCTGACGTCATATGAGTTCATGGGTGTTTTTCTTATTTTCTCTCCACATTAATATTTGATATTTTCTCTTTTTGTTTATATTTCAAAATATGAAATATATATTATGTAAAGACTTTCATTAAAAATTGAAATTTCTTGATATTAAATTTAAAAAATATTAAATGTGTATAGGAAAATATTTCTTATGTATGTAAAGGTAAATATAAAATATTAAAAATGTAAATTGTGTATGTGAAAAATATTAATGATATGTATTCTCAATTTCAAAAACATCACTCATTTCAAAAAATTGTGTGTCACATTTCAAAAATCTTCAAATGTATCAAAAATGTTTCGTGTCAAAGTTCAAAGAAATATGTTTTTATCGTATAAAAAACGTTTTAACATGTTTTTCTAAATTTAAATTCCAAACAGTTTTCTAAAATGTTAAATATATATTTGAAAATTTTAAAACTTGTATAAAAAATATTTTTCATATATAAGAAAAATGTACAATGTATGTGCAAAAGTAAAAGTGTATGGAAAATATGATAAATGATTAGAAAACAAATGGGAAATCGAAGAAATCAAAAAAACTGAAAACCCAAGAAAGAAAGAAAGAAAATCTGCGTGCCTACTTGGTGGACTTGATGTTACCAAAGATGATGAAAATGTAAGCTGACCACCATTTATGCGCTGAACAAACCGTTTTGTCTCTTGTTCAAAAGCTATTTGTAAATCACAGGCTGAAACCAATGATATCAAGGGGCATTACTTGAATGAGACTGTGGATACATGTGAATAAATGATTAAAAGAGTTGTGTTTACGAGATAATTAGGGGTTCCTATTGTAATTCACGGGGGCGGAGCCAGGATTTAGGCACGAGGGGGCGAAGGAGATAAAGATCATACACACGATTACTTTTAACAAACACCTAAATATGTGTTTTTTATAATAAAGAAAAAATTGAGGATAAAATGCGATAATATATCACACTGACTACCCCATTGGCATCGACACATGGTACTAATATATTATTGGCAATTCAGAAAAGGGATTCCCTACTACAGTATTAAATTTGGGTCTACAACAACTACAAATATCATCAAACAATAAGATTATCTCATCTGGGTGAACTTTGCAGTTATTTATTTTCCAGTGAACAAATATCGGAAGTTCACAAATGTTGAAACACCTGCTTTCATTGAAATAGAAGGACATACTATAGACAGGTAAGTAAAACCGAAAATGCCAAAAGACAGCAGGAGGAAACAACAACTAAGATATGCAAGCTATGACTATGGACAACCAATATACTCCCTCCGTCTCATAATGTAAGATGATTTTTGACACTACACTAGTGTTAAAAAACGTCTTACATTGTGGGACGGAGGGAGTGGCAGATATCGTAAATCATGTCCCATGACCGGAACCACATATAATTTGTACTTTTTTTTGAAACGGAGGCAAAAGATTTGCCTCATTCATTAAATAAGAGGAGAATAGAGTTTTACAACCGACACACGTGCACGGCTTGCCGATTACTCGCGTACAATAATCATTCCTAGTTTCTTAGCACCCGCGGTAACCCATAGATTGGCCTCGGCAACTACACAATTAAGAATGATAGACAGTGGAGCGCTCTTGTGACGGAAGACTAGCGTTCCGCTTGTTCCAAATAGACCAAGAGACAAGCATGGTGAGGGAGGCCATGGCCCGTCTGTTGAGGGTTGTCATGTCAGTTCACTTGTCCGACCATCTGGCAAGGGAGTCCTCGAGGTGCCAATCAGAGGTGTTCATGTGTGTCAGCCCAAACTTCTCTATAACCAATCGCCATAGTCGAATAGAGAAGCGGCATGTGACGAAAAGGTGAATGCCCATTTCTTGCACCCTGTTGCAGAGAGGACAAAGACCATAGTTGTCCCACCCACGTCGTTCCAGACGGTCGGCGGTCCATTTCCGGTTTTGTAGAGCAAGCCACGCGAAGAATTTGACTTCTGGAGGGGTCATGCCTTTGAAACCATGAAGTCCATAGGAGAGTTTGAAGCCAAGAAACTGAGCCTTGTATGCGGTTGCGGCCGTGTAAATACCATCCACAGCGTGCTTCCAGACAATGTCATCCTCATCTTGGGCATCAATGAGAAAGTCATTGACCAGCATCCATAAGGAGAAAAGTTCTTGGACATGGGCATCGGAGACGACAGTTTATTGCTTGATCTTTGTCATCCATGCATTACCACGCAGAGCCTCCCGAACTTTTCAATTCTTTTTGGTGGAGGCTTCATGAATCAGAGGAGCGATGTCTCTAGGCTTGCGGCCGAGCAAACACGGGAAGTCCCAAAAAGGTTACATCAATCCATTATCTGACATGCAATCGCAAGAGAGACAGTTATAACTAGATTATGGGTAATATTATGCAATCTACAAAAGGGATAAATATGCCATACCTTTAGACTTCAACGTTTGCGGACTACATAAGATAATCGACCGATTTGTGTACTCGATCGCACGACACATCGATCACCGCGGCAGGATCTACATAGGTAGAGACAGCAGGGCTGCTGGCTAGCATGGCGCCGCAGCGGTGTCATCTGTGAATCGGCTTGGGCGGCCGGTGGCGGATGACACAAAAACGTGCTCGATCTGAACGACCTGAATACAGGAAAAAGCTGGGTCAAAATCTACTCGGTGGCCTAAAGATGACACAGGGCTATGTTTGGGCTTGTGTACGTACAACATGCAGCGCCACAAACAGACTTAGAAAATCAATTAACACCGGTCCCCTAAGTTTGACAAAAATTACCCACTATATTATCCGTAAGTGAAAAAAGATTCGTTAGTGTCTTACCTCGCCGGCCGCTGCAAACCATTTATCATCTGCTATGCCCAGAACTGTATCAGCCTTCCACCCACGACGACCTGGGTTCGAATCCCACATGCTCCACTATTTTTTTTCTTTTTATCGGATAGAAGTTTTTTTTTAAAACATTCGTATCTTTCAAACCGTAACTTCAAATTTAACATATTATATATAAAAACCGTTCAGAAAAATGTGAAGATTCTAAATATGATATTATTTTGTATGTTGATCATTTCTAAAATTATGTTTATGTTAGGTCTTTAATTAATACTTCTCTTTTTATGGTGTATTTTGAATATATCTCCTACCTATTTAAATGATAATTATAACCAACCCATATGCTATGATGTACAATACAAGCTTCATGTAAATTAAATGTATTCATGTTCGAAATTTGTCATATTTTTTTAAGAATATCAATGTTGATATGCAACCTTGAATATTCGTTATGCACACCCTTACGTATTAATTATTCTTGGTGGAGAGTCTAATGTTGGAAATATGCCCTAGTGGCAATAATAAACTAGTTATTATCATATTTCCTTGTTCATGATAACCGTTTATTATCCATGCTATAAATTGTGTTGATCGGAAACTCAGATACATGTGTGGATACATAGACAACACCATGTCCCTAGTATGCCTCTAATATACTAGCTCGTTGATCAAAGATGGCTATGGTTTCCTAGTCATGGACATGAGATGTCATTTGGTAACGGGATCACATCATTAGGAGAATGATGTGATGGACAAGACCCAAACTACAAACGTAGCATATGATCGTGTCAGTTTATTGCTACTATTTTCTGCATGTCAAGTATATGTTTCTATGACCATGAGATCATGCAACTCACTGACACCGGAGGAGTGCCTTGTGTGTATCAAACGTCGCAACGTAACTGGGTGACTATAAAGGTACTCTACAGGTATCTCCGAGGGTGTCTGTTGAGTTGGCATGGATCAAGACTGGGATTTGTTACTCCGTGTGACGGAGAGATATCTCAGGGCCAACTCGGCAATACAACATCACAACAAGCCTTGCAAGCAATGTGACTAAGTGTTAGTCACGGGATCTTGTATTACGGAACGAGTAAAGAGACTTTCTGGTAGCGAGGTTGAACTAGGTATGGAGATACCGCCGATCGAATCTCGCGCAAGTAACATATCGAAGAACAAAGGGAACATCTTACGGGATTAACTGAATCCTTGACATAGAGGTTCGACCGATAAAGATCTTCGTAGAATATGTAGGAACCAATATGGGCATCCAGGTCCCGCTATTGGTTATTGACCGTAGAGGTGTCTCGGTTATGTCTACATAGTTCTCGAACCCGCAGGGTCTGCACACTTATGGTTTGGTGACGTTTCGGTAGTATAGAGTTATGTATGGTGGTGACCGAAGGTTGTTCGGAGACCCGAATGAGATCCCGGACGTCACGAGGAACTCCGGAATGGTCCAGAGGTAAAGATTCATATATAGGAAGTCCTATTTTGGTCGCCGGAAAAGTTTCGGACTCATCGATAGTGTACCGGGAGTGCCGGTAGTGTACCGGGAAACCATCGGGAGGGGTATTTCGACCCAAGAGGCTACATGGGCTGTGGGAGAGTAAATACCAGCCCTTTGTGGGCTGGTGGAAGTCCCACACAAGGCCCATGTGGCTGGGAAGAAAAGCCCAAAGGGAAAAAGGTGGAAAAAGGCCAAAAAAGGGAGGAACCCTAGTCCTACTAGGATTGGAAGAGGAGTCCTCCTCTTCTCCCCACTTCGGCCGACCCAAGGAGGCTTGCCCCTTGCGCCAAGTCCTCTCCTCCCTCCCTCTTATATATACTAGAGGTTTTAGGGTTTTTTGCACAGAGTTTTTCAGCCACGTGTCACCCGTTCCTCCAGTGCATAGTTTCTCCTCTAGATCGGATTTCTGTAGTTGCTCCACCACCATCACTGCGGCGCCGTCACGCTGCTGGTGAACTCGTCTACCTCTCCGCTCCCTCACGCTGCTGGCGAAGATCGTCATCGAGCTGTACATGTGCTGAACGCGGAGGTGCCGTCCGTTCGGTGCTGGATCGGAAGGACCGTGATCAAGATCGCGAGACGATCATGATGAGTTCGCGGGACAGATGGTGATGAGTTTATGGGACGGATCGTGATTGGATCGCGGGACGGATCGTGATGAGATCGCGGGACGCTCGGCGATTTGGATCGCGAAGTCATTCGACTACACCAACCGTGTTTCTTAACGCTTCCCGCTTAGCGATCTACAAGGGTATGTAGATTCACTCTCCCTCGTAGATGCTCATCACCATGGATAGATCTTGCGTGTGCGTAGGAATTTTTTTGTTTCCCATGCGACGTTCCCCAACAGTGGCATCATGAGCTAGGTCTATGTGTAGATGAGATCTCGAGTAGAACACAAAGAGTTTGTGGGCGTTGATGCTTAGATTGCTTCCTCCCTTGGTAGTGTTTTGGTTCAGCGGTATTGTGAGATGAAGCGTCCCGGACCAACATTACTCATACGCTTACGAGAGACCGGTTCCCTCAACCGCAACTTGTTGCATAGATGGCTTGCGGGTGCCAGTTTCTCTCACTTTAGTTGGATCGGATTTGACAAAGGCGGTCCTTGAGAAGGTGGAAAAGCAACTAGTGTATCACCGTTGTGGTTTTTACGTAGATGAGAATTGTTCTTGCTAGATACCCGTAGCAGCCACGTAAAACATGCAACAATAATTAGAGGATGTCTAACTTGTTTTTGCAGGATATGTTGTGATGTGATATGGCCAATTACATGATGTGATATATGTGATGTATGAGATGATCATGTGTTGTATAGAATATCACGACTTACATGTCGATGAGTACGGCAACTGGCAGGAGCCATAGGGTTGTCTTTAATTTTGTATGACTTGCGTATCAATCATTAAGCGCTATGTAATGCTTTACTTTATCGCTAAACGGTAGCAATAGTAGTACAAGCATGATGGGCGCGACAACCCCGATGGCGACACGTTGATGGAGATCAAGATGATGGAGATCATGGTGTCGTGCCGGTGACGATGAAGATCATGCCGGTGCTTTCAAGATGGAGATCAAAAGCACAAGTTCATGGCCATATCATGTCACTTATGATTTGCTTGTGATGTTAATCCTTTTATGCACCTTGTTTTGCTTAGGACGACGGTAGCATTATAAGGTGATCCCTCACTTAAATTTCAAGATGAATTGTGTTCTCCCCGAGTGTGCACCGTTGCGAAAATTCGTCGTGTTGAGACACCACGTGATGATCGGGTGTCATAGACTCTACGTTCACATACAACGGGTGCAAGCCAGTGTTGCACATGCAAAACACTCGGGTTAAACTTGACGAGCCTAGCATGTACAGACATGGCCTCAGAACACAAGAGACTGGAAGGTCGAACATGAGTCATATAGTAGATATGGTTAACATGATGATGTTCACCATTGAAACCACCTCAACTCACGTGATGATCGGACTTGAGTTGGTGAATTTGGATCGTGTATCACTCGAATGACTGGAGGGATGTCAATTTAAGTGGGAGTTCTTAAGTAATATAATTAATTGAACTCATTATCATGAACATAGTCAGTAGTGTCTTTGCAAACTGTGTTGTAGTTTACTAGCTCACGCTGTAGCTCCCTTGAATTTTTATATGTTCCTAGAGAAATAGAGTTGGAAGATGATGATAGCAATATTGTGGACTGGCTCCGTGATCTGAGGATTGTCCTCATTGCTGCATAGAAGGCTTATGTCCTTAATGCACCACTCGGTGCGCCAACCCCTCTAGCGTTGTTTGTAGATGTTGTGAACATCTGACAGGCATGTTGTGATAACTACTTGATAGTTTAATGGGTCATGCATTAAGTCTTAGAATTGAGGCTTCGAAACGTTTTGAACGTCACGGAACATATGAGATGTTCTAAGAGCTGAAATTAGGATCTCAGGCTCGTGCCCGCGTTGCGAGATATGAGATCTCCAACAAGATTCTTTGCCTGCAAGATGAAAATAGAATAGCTCAATCGTTGAGCATGTGCTCAGATTGTCTGGATGCTACAATCGCTTGAATCGAGTGGGAGTTGATCTTCCAGATAAGATAGTGATTAATATAGTTCTCCAAGTCACTGTCACTAAAGCTACTAGAACTTGGTGATGAACTATGAAATGCCAGGGATAGAAATAATGATCCCTGAGCTATTCGTGATGTTTGACACCGCGAAGATAGAAATCAAGAAGGAGCGTCAAGTGTTGATGGTTAGTCAAACCACTAGTTTCGAGAAGGGAAAGCAAGGAGGGAAACTTGATGGATAGCAAGTCAGTTGCTACTCCAGTGAAGCAACCCAAAGTTGAACCCAAACCCGAGACTAAGTGCTTCGATTATGAGGAGAGCGGTCGCTGGAGCGGAACAACCCTAGATACTTGGTAGATAGAAGGCTGGCAACGTCGACAGAAGTATATTTGATATACGTGTTAATGATGTGTACCTTGCGAGTACTCCTAGTAGCACCTGGGTATTGGATACCGGTTCGGTTGCTAAATGTTAGTAACTCGAAATAAAAGCTACGGAATAAATGAAGAACTAGCTAAGGGTGAGGTGACGATGTGTGTTGGAAATGTTTCTAAGGTTGATGTGATCAACATCGCACACTCTCTCTACCTTCAGGATTAGTGACAAACCTAAATAAATGTTATTTGGTGTTTTGTGTTGAGCATGAACGTGATTAGATCGTGTTTATTGCAACACGGTTATTCATTTAAGTTAGAGAATAATGGTTATTCTGTTTACATGAATAATACCTTCAATGGTGATGCACCCAGTGAGAATGGTTTGTTGAATCTTGATCGTAGTAATACACATGTTCATAACATTGATGTCAAAAGATACAAAGTTAATAATGATAGTACCACATACTTGTGGCACTGCCGCTAAATGTCATATTGGTATAAAGCGCATGAAGAAACTCCATGCTGATGGATCTTTGGACTCATTCGATTTCGAATCAGTTGAGACATGTGAACCATGCCTCTTGGGCAAGACGACTAAGGACCCCATTTCCAGATGGATGGAGCGGGCAAGTGATTTATTGGAAATGATACATGTTCATGTATGAAATCCAATGAGTCTTGTAGCATGCGGTGGATATCATTATTTTCTTACCTTCACTGATGATTTGATTAGATATAGTGTAGATTTACTTAATGAAACACAAGTCTGAATTGTTTGAAAGGTTCAAGCAAATTCAGAGTGAAGTTTAAGATCATCGTGACAAGAAGATAAAAATGTCTGCGATATGATCGTGGAGGTAAATATCTGAGTTACGAGTTTGGCATACAACTTTAGACAATGTGAAAGTTGTTTCACAACTCACGCCACCTGAAACACCATAGTGTGATGGTGTGTTGGAACGTCATAGTGGTGCTCTATTGAAAATGGTGCTTGCTATGATGTCTCTTATCGTTTTGCTACTATAATTTTGGGGTTATGCATTAGAGACAACTACATTCACTTTAGATAGGGCACCATCTAAATCCGTTGAGATGACACCGTGTGAATTATAGTTTGATAGAAACCTAAGCTGTCATTTCTTAATGTTTGGGGCTGCAACACTTATGTGAAAAAGGTTTTCACCTAATGAGCTCGAACCCAAAGCGGACAAATGCATCTTCATAGAATACCCTAAAGACAGTTGGGGTAAACCTTCTATCTCAGATCCAAGCATAAAGTGTTTGTTGCTAAAACTGGGTCCTTTCTCAAGAAAGAGTTTCTCTCGAAAGAATTGAGTGGGAGGAAGATAGAACTTCATGAGGTTGTTGAACCTTTGTTCAACCAGAGAGTAGGGCAGCGTAGGAATTTGTTTTTGTGAAGGCTACGTTAGTTGAAGAGGAAGTTAATGATGATGATCATGAAGCTTCGGATCAAGTTACTATCGAACCTCGTAGGTCGACAAGGATGTGTACTGCTCCTGAGCGGTACGACAACCCTATCTTGGAGGTCATGTTGTTGGACAACGATGAACCTACTGTTGGGAGACGTAGTAGTAAATCAAAATTTTCCTACGTGTCACCAAGATCTATCTATGGAGAAACCAACAACTAGTGGGAGAGATTGCATCTTCATACATTTGAAGATCGCTAAGTGGAAGCGTTACAAGAACGCGGTTGATGGAGTCGTACTCGCAGTGATTCAGATCGCGGTGGATTCCGATCTAAGCGCCGAACAACGGCGCCTCCGCGTTCAACACACGTGTAGCCCGGTGACGTCTCCTACACCTTGATCCAGCAAGGAGGAAGGAGAGGTTAGGTAAGGGCTCCAACAGCAGCACGACGGCGTGGTGGTGGTGGAGTAGCAAGGTATTTCGGCAGGGCTTCGCCTAAGCGCTGCGGAGGAGGAAGAAGAGAGGTAGGGCTTTGCCGTGAGAGAGAGAGTTCAGAACTGTTCTCAAAGGCCAAAACCTCAAGTATATATAGGAGGAGGGAGAGGGAGGGCTGGCTTGGACTTTCCTCCAAGGAGGAGAGCTTCGGCCGAATCAAAGGGAGAGTCCACCTCCCACAAGGGAGGTGGATCTCCTCCTTTTCAAACTCCTTTGCCCTTATCTCTAGATCTCCAGCCGCATGGGCCTTTCTAGAAGGTATTGGCCAGCCCAATAAGGGATGGCACACCTCCTCTAAGGGCCCACAAGGTCCTATGGTCGTCACACCCCTCCCGGGGTTCCTCCGGCACCCTCCCGGCACTTCGTGTACAATACCGATGAGCCCGAAAACTTTCCGGTGACCAAAACTGGACTTCCTATATATCAAACTTTACCTCTGGACCATTCCGGAGCTCCTCGTGACGTACGGGATCTCATACGGGACTCCGAACAACTTTCGGTAATCATGTATACCATTTCCCTATAACCCTAGCATCATCGAACCTTAAGTGTGTAGACCCTACGGGTTCGGGAGACATGTAGACATGACCGAGACACCTCTCTGGTCAATAACCAACAGCGGGATCTGGATACCCATGTTGTCTCCCACATGCTCCACGATGATCTCATCGGATGAAACATGATGTCGGGGATGTTGGAAATATGCCCTAGAGGCAATAATAAATTAGTTATTATCATATTTCCTTGTTCATGATAATCGTTTATTATCCATGCTATAATTGTATTGCTCGGAGACTTAGATGCATGTGTGGATACATAGACAAAACCATGTCCCTAGTGTGCCTCTAATAGACTAGCTCGTTGATCAACTGATGGTTAAGGTTTCCTAGCCATGGACATGAGATGTCATTTGATAACGGGGTCACATCATTAGGAGAATGATGTGATGGACAAGACCCAAACTGCAAACGTAGCATATGATCATGTCAGTTTATTGCTACTGTTTTCCGCATGTCAAGTATGTGTTCCTATGACCATGAGATCATGCAACTCACAGATATCGGAGGAGCGCCTTGTGTGTATCAAACGTCGCAACGTAACAGGGTGACTATAAAGGTGCTCTATAGGTATCTCCGATGGTGTCTATTGAGTTGGCATGGATCGAGACTGGGATTTGTTACTCCGTGTGACGGAGAGGTATCTCGGGGCCCACTCGGTAATGCAACATCACAATAAGCCTTGCAAGCAATGTGACTAATTGTTAGTTGCGGGATCTTGTATTACGGAACGAGTAAAGAGACTTGCCGGTAACGAGGTTGAACTAGGTATGGAGATACCGACGATCGAATCTCGGGCAAGTAACATACCGAAGAACAAAGGGAACGTTATACCGGATTAACTGAATCCTTGACATGGAGGTTCAACCGATAAAGATCTTCGTAGAATATGTAGGAACCAATGTGGACGTCCAGGTCCCGCCATTGGTTATTGACCGTAGAGGTGTCTCGGTCATGTCTACATAGTTCTCGAACCCGCAGGGTCTGCACACTTAAGGTTCGATGACGTTTCGGTAGTGTAGAGTTATGTATGGTGGTGACCAAAGTTTGTTCGGAGTCCCGGATGAGATCCCGGACATCACGAGGAGCTCCGGAATGGTCCGGAGGTAAAGATTCGTATATAGGAAGTCCCAGTTTGGTTTCCGGAAAAGTTTTGGGCTCATCGGTAGTGTACCGGGAGTGCCGGTAGTGTATCGGGAGGCCTCCGGGAGGGGTATTTCGACCCCAAGAGGTCCATGGGCTGTGGGATAATAATAACCAGCCCTTATTGGGATGGGAAAACAGCCACAAAGGCCCATGGCGCAGGAGAGAAAGTCCTAAAGCAAAAAGTGGAAAATCAGCCAATAGGAGGCAATCCTAGTCCAACTAGGATTGGAGGTGAAGTAGGATTGCTTCCCACCTCCTATTTCGGCCGACCCAAAGGCCTTGTCTGCCTCTCCTCTCCTCTCCTCCTATATATACTAGTGGATTGGGTGGTTTTTGGACAGAATTTCCGGCCACGTGCTACCCGTTCCACCGGTGCATAGTTTCTCCTCTAGATCGGTTTTCTGTAGCGCTTAGGCGAAGCCCTGCCAGAATTGCTCCACCACCATCATCGGAGTGCCGTCACCCTGCCGGTGAACTCTCTCTCCTCTCCACATCCTCTCGCTGGATCGAGACGGTGGAGATCGTCATCAAGCTGCACGTGTGCGGAACGCGGAGGTGCCGTCCGTTCGGCGCTAGATCGGAAGGACCGTGATCGAGATCGCGAGACGGTTTGTGATGTGATCACGAAACGGATCGTGATGAGTTCGCGGGACAGATCGTGATCAAGATCGTGAGACGGATCGTGATGAGTTCGTGGGACGGATCATGATGTGTTCGCGAGATGGTTCGTGATTGGATCGCGGGACGCTCGGCGATTTGGATCGCGAAGAAGTTTGACTACACCAACCGCGTTTCTTAACGCTTCCCGCTTAGCGATCTACAAGGGTACGTAGATCCACTCTCCCTCTCGTAGATGCTCATCACCATGGATAGGTTTGCGTGTGCGTAGGAATTTTTTTGTTTCCCATGCGACGTTCCACAACAGTGGCATCATGAGCTAGGTTGATGGTTCGATGAGATCTCGAGTAGAACACAAAAGGTTTGTGGGCATTGATGCTTAGATTGCTTCCTCCCTTGGTCGGATTTTGGTTCAGCGGGATTGTGAGATGAAGCGGCCCGGACCAACACTACTCGTACGCTTACGAGAGACCGGTTCCCTCGACGCAACTTGTTGCTTAGATGGCTTGCGGGTGACAGTTTCTCTCACTTTAGTTGGATCAGATCCGACAAAGGCGGTCCTTGAGAAGGTTGAAAAGCAATCTATGTATCACCGTTGTGGTTTATGCGTAGGTGAGAATCGTTCTTGCTAGATACCCGTAGCAGCCATGTAAAACATGCAACAACAATTAGAGGACGTCCAACTTGTTTTTGCAGGGTATGTTGTGATGTGATATGGCCAATTACGTGATGAGATATATGTGATGTATGAGATGATCATGTGATGTATAGAATTTCACGACTTGCATGTCATTGAGTACGGCAACCGGCTAGAGCCATAGGGTTGTCTTTAATTATTGTATGACTTGCGTGTCAATCATTAAGCGCTATGTAATGCTTCACTTTATCGCTAAGCGGTAGCAATAGAAGTAGAAGCAGGGCTGGCGCCACAACCCCAATGGCAACACATTGATGGAGATCAAGATGATGAAGATCATGGTGTTGTGCCGGTGACGATGGAGATCATGCCGGTGTTTCGAAGATGGAGATCTTAAACACAAGTTCATGGCCATATCATGTCACTTATGAATTGCATGAGATGTTAATCCTTTTATGCACCTTGTTTTGCTTAGTACCGCGGTAGCATTATAAGGTGATCCCTCACTTGAATTTCAAGATGAACTGTGTTCTCCCCGAGTGTGCACCGTTGCGAAAGTTCGTCGTGTTGAGACACCACGTGATGATCGGGTGTGATAGACTCTACGTTCACATACAACGGGTGCAAGCCAGATTTGCACGCGCAGAACACTCGGGTTAAACTTGACGAGCCTAGCATGTACAGACATGGCCTCGGAACACGAGAGACCGAAAGGTCGAACATGAGTCATATAGTAGATATGATCAACATAATGATGTTCACCATTGCAGCCACCTCAACTCATGTGATGATCGGACTTGAGTTGGTGAATTTGGATCATGTATCACTCGAATGATTGGAGGGATGTCAATTTGAGTGGGAGTTTTTAAGTAATATGATTAATTGAACTCATTATCATGAACATAGTCAAAGTGTCTTTGCAAATTATGTTGTAGATTACTAGCTCGCGCTATAGCTCCCTTAAATTTTTATATGTTCCTAGAGAAATAGAGTTGAAAGATGTTGGTAGCAATATTGCGGAATGGGTCCATGATCTAAGGATTGTCCTCATTGCTGCACAGAAGGCTTATGTCCTTAATGCACCGCTCGGTGCGCCACCCCCTCTAGCGTCGTCTATAGATGTTGTGAACATCTGACAGGCACGTTTCGATGACTACTTGATAGTTTAGTGCGTCATGCATTACGGCTTAGAATTGAGGCTCCGAAACGTTTTGAGCGTCACAGAACATATGAGATGTTCTAGGAGCAGAGATTGTGATCTCAGGCTCATGCCTGTGTTGCGAGATATGAGATCTCCAACAAGATTCTTTGCCTGTAAGATGAAGGAGAATAGCTCAATCGTTGAGCATATACTCAGATTGTCTGGGTACTACAATCGCTTGAATCAAGTGGGAGTTGATCTTCCAGATAAGATAGTGATTGATATAGTTCTCCAAGTCACTGTCACTAAAGCTACTAGAACTTAGTGATGAACTATAATACACCAGGGATAGAAGTATTGATCCCTGAGCTGTTCGCGATGTTTGACACCGCAAAGGTAGAAATCAAGAAGGAGTGTCAAGTGTTGATGGTTAATCAAACCACTAGTTTCGAAAAGGGCAAGAGCAAGGAGGGAAACTTCATGGATAGCAAGTCAGTTGCTGCTCCAGTGAAGCAACCCAAAGTTGAACTCAAACCCGAGACTAAGTGCTTCTATTATAAGATGAGAGGTCGCTGAAGCGGAACAACCCTAGATACTTGGTAGATAAGAAGGCTGGCAACATCGACAGAAGTATATTTGATATACGAGTTATTGATGTGTACCTTAGTAGTACTCCTAGTAGCACCTGGGTATTGGACACCGGTTCGGTTGCTAAATGTTAGTAACTCGAAATAAAAGCTACGGAATAAACGGAGAACTAGCTAAGGGTGAGGTGACGATGTGTGTTGGAAATGTTTCCAAGGTTGATGTGATCAACATCGCACACTCTCTCTACCTTCAGGATTAGTGACGAACCTAAATAAATGTTATTTGGTGTTTTGCGTTGAGCATGAACATGATTAGATCATGTTTGTTGCAATACGGTTATTCATTTAAGTCAGAGAATAATAGTTATTCTGTTTACATGAATAATACCTTCAATGGTCATGCACCCAGTGAGAATGGTTTGTTGAAATCTTGATCGTAGTAATACACATGTTCATAACATTGATGTCAAAAGATACAAAGTTAAATAATGATAGTACCACATACTTGTGGCACTGCCGCAAAATGTCATATTGGTATAAAGCGCATGAAGAAACTCCATGGTGATGGATATTTGGACTCATTCGATTTCGAATCGGTTGAGGCATGCGAACCATGTCTCTTGGGCAAGATGACTAAAGGACCCCGTTGGATGGAGCGGGCAAGTGATTCATTGGAAATGATACATGTTGATGTATGCAATCTAGTGAGTCTTGTAGCGTGCAGTGGGTATCATTATTTTCTTACCTTCACTGATGATTTGAGTAGATATAGTGTATATTTACTTAATGAAACACAAGTCTGAATCGTTTGAAAGGTTCAAGCAAATTCAGAGTGAAGTTTAAAGATCATCGTGACAAGAAGATAAAAATGACTGCGATATGATCGTGGAGGTGAATATCTGAGTCACGAGTTTGGCATACAACTTAAGACAATGTGAAAGTTGTTTCACAACTAAACGCTACCTGGAACACCATAGTGTGATGGTGTGTCCGAACATCATAGTTATGCTCTATTGGACATGGTGCGTGCTATGATGTCTCTTGTCGTTTTACTACTATTATTTTGGGGTTATGCATTAGAGACAACTACATTCACTTTAAAAAGGGCACCATCTAAATCCGTTGAGATGACACCGCGTGAATTATGGTTTGATAGAAACCTAAGCTGTCATTTCTTAATATTTGGGGCTGCGATGCTTGTGTGGAAAATGTTTTCACCTAATGAGGTCAAACCCAAGGCGGACAAATGCATCTTCATAGAATACCCTAAGATCAGTTGGGTGAACCTTCTATCTCAGATCCAAGTGCAAAGTGTTTGTTGCTTAAACGGATCCTTTCCCGAGGAAATGTTTCTCTCAAAAGAATTGAGTGGGAGGAAGATAGAACTTGATGAGGTTGTTAAACCTTTGTTCAACCAGAGAGTAGCGCAATGCAGAAAGATGTTTCTGTGAAGCCTACGTTAGTTGAAGAGGAAGTTAATGATGATGATCATGAAGCTTCAGGATCAAGTTACTATCGAACTTCGTAGGTCGACAAGGATGTGTACTGCTCCTGAGCGGTACGGCAACCCTGTCTTGGAGGTCATGTTGTTGGACAACGATGAACCTACGAGCTATGGATAAGCGATGATGGGCCCGGATTCCAACAAATGGTTGGAGGCCATGAAATCCGAGATAGGATCCATGTATGAAAACCAAGTATAGACTTTGGTAGACTTGCTCGTTGGACAGCAGGTCGTTGAGTACATATGGATCTTTAAAATGAAGACATACATTGATGGTAAATGTCACCATTTACAAAGCTCGACTTGTTGCAAAGATGTTTGTGACAAGTTCAAGGAGTTGACTGCGATGAGGCTTTCTCACTCGTAGCGATGCTAAAAGTCTGTTGGAATTATGTTAGCAGTTGCTGCATTTTCAATTATGAAATCTGGCAGATGGATGTCAAAACATCGTTTCCTTAACGGTTTACTTGAGGAAAGGTTGTATGTGATACAACCAGAAGGTTTTGTCAGTCCTAAGGATGCTAAAAGGTGAGCAAGCTTCAGTGATCCTTCTATGGACTGAAGCAAGCATCTCGGAGTTGGAATATACGCTTAGATGAGTTGATCAAAGTTTTTGAGTTTATACAAAGTTTACGAGAAACTTGTATTTACAATAAAGTGAGTGGGAGCACTATAAAATTTCTGATAAGTATATGTGGATGACATATTGTTGATCGGAAATAATGTAGAATTTCTGGAAAGCATAAACAGTTGTTTGGAAAGTGATTTTCAAAGTAAAACCTGGATAAAACTACCTAATTGCTGAGCATCAAGATCTATAGAGATAGATCAAGGATGACTTGATGAGACTTTCAATGAGTGCATACCTTGACAAGATTTTGAAAGAGTTCAAAATGGATCAGTCAGAGAAAGAGTTTTCGCCTGATTTGTAAGGTGTGAAAGTTGAGTGAGACTCAAAGCTCGACAACGGCAGAAGAAAGAGAAAGGACGAACGTCGTCCCCTATGCCTTAGCCATAGGCTCTATATTATGCCATGCTGTGTACCGCACCTGTGTGTGCCTTGCCATGAGTCCGTCAGGGGGTACAAGAGTGAACCAGGAGTCGATCACTGGACAACGGTCAAGATTATCCTCAGTAACTAAGAGACCGAGGAGATGTTTCTCGATTATGGAGGTGATAAAGAGTTCGTCGTAAGGAGTTACGTCGATACAAGCTTTAACACTAATCCGGATGACTCGTAGTAGCAATCTGGATACGTATAGTGGAGCAGCCATTTGGAATAGTACTGAGCGGAGTGTGGTAGCAGTGTTTACGGTTTGACATAGAGATTTGCAAAGTACACACGGATCTGAATATCGCAGACCCGTTGACTATAAGACCTCTCTCACATGCAGAGCATGATCGAGCCCCAGAACTCATTGGGTGTTAGATTCATCACAATGCGAATCACATGGTGATGTGAACTAGATTATTGACTCTAGTGCAAGTGGGAGACTGTTGGAAATATGCCCTAGAGGCAACAATAAATTAGTTATTATCATATTTCCTTGGTCATGATAATCGTTTATTATCCATGCTATAATTGTATTGATCGGAGACTTAGATGCATGTGTGGATACATAGACAAAACCATGTCCCTAGTATGCCTCTAATAGACTAGCTCGTTGATCAAAAGATGGTTAAGGTTTCCTAGCCATGGACATGAGATGTCATTTGATGACGGGGTCACATCATTAGGAGAATGATGTGATGGACAAGACCCAAACTGCAAACGTAGCATATGATCGTGTCAGTTTATTGCTACTGTTTTCCGCATGTCAAGTATGTGTTCCTATGACCATGAGATCATGCAACTCACAGATATCGGAGGAGTGCCTTGTGTGTATCAAACGTCGCAACGTAACTGGGTGACTATAAAGGTGCTCTACAGGTATCTCCGATGGTGTCTATTGAGTTGGCATGGATCGAGACTGGGATTTGTTACTCCGTGTGACGGAGAGGTATCTCGGGGCCCACTCGGTAATGCAACATCACAATAAGCCTTGCAAGCAATGTGACTAATTGTTAGTTGCGGGATCTTGTATTACGGAACGAGTAAAGAGACTTGCCGGTAACGAGGTTGAACTAGGTATGGAGATACCGACGATCGAATCTCGGGCAAGTAACATACCGAACAACAAAGGGAACGTTATACGGGATTAACTGAATCCTTAACATAGAGGTTCGACCGATAAAGATCTTCGTAGAATATATAGGAACCAATGTGGACGTCCAGGTCCCGCCATTGGTTATTGACCGTAGAGGTGTCTCGGTCATGTCTACATAGTTCTCGAACCCGCAGGGTCTGCACACTTAAGGTTCGATGACGTTTCGGTAGTGTAGAGTTATGTATGGTGGTGACCAAAGTTTGTTCGGAGTCCCGGATGAGATCCCGGACATCACGAGGAGCTCCGGAATGGTCCGGAGGTAAAGATTCGTATATAGGAAGTCCCAGTTTGGTTTCCGGAAAAGTTTTGGGCTCATCGGTAGTGTACCGGGAGTGCCGGTAGTGTATCGGGAGGCCTCCGGGAGGGGTATTTCGACCCCAAGAGGTCCATGGGCTGTGGGATAATAATAACCAGCCCTTAGTGGGCTGGGAAAACAGCCACAAAGGCCCATGGCGCAGGAGAGAAAGTCCTAAAGCAAAAAGTGGAAAATCAGCCAATAGGAGGCAATCCTACTCCAACTAGGATTGGAGGTGAAGTAGGATTGCTTCCCACCTCCTATTTCGGCCGACCCAAAGGCCTTGGATGCCTCTCCTCTCCTCTCCTCCTATATATACTAGTGGATTGGGTGGTTTTTGGACAGAATTTCCGGCCACGTGCTACCCGTTCCACCGGTGCATAGTTTCTCCTCTAGATCGGTTTTCTGCAGCGCTTAGGGGAAGCCCTGCCGGAATTGCTCCACCACCATCATCGGAGCACCGTCACCCTGCCGGTGAACTCTCTCTCCTCTCCACCTCCTCTCGCTGTATTGAGACGGTGGAGATCGTCATCAAGCTGCACGTGTGCTGAACGCGGAGGTGTCGTTCGTTCGGCGCTAGATCGGAAGGACCGTGATCGAGATCGCGAGACGGTTCGTGATGAGTTCGTGGGACAGATCGTGATCAATATCGTGAGATGGATCGTGATGAGTTCGCGGGACGGATCATGATGTGTTCGCGGGACGGTTCGTGATTGGATCGCGGGACGCTCGGCGATTTGGATTGCGAAGAAGTTCGACTACACCAACCGCGTTTCTTAACGCTTCCCGCTTAGCGATCTACAAGGGTACGTAGATCCACTCCCCCTCTCGTAGATGCTCATCACCATGGATAGGTTTGCGTGTGCGTAGGAAATTTTTTGTTTCCCATGCGACGTTCCCCAACAGGGGATTCAATCAATCCCGTATACAATTCCCTTTGTCTATCGGTATGATACTTGCCCGAGATTCGATCGTCGGTATCTCTATACCTTGTTCAATCTCGTTACCGGCAAGTCTCTTTACTCGTTCCGTAATACATCATACCGTGTCTAACTCCTTAATCACATTGAGCTCATTATGATGATGACTTACCGAGTGGGCCCAGAGATACCTCTCCGTCACACGGAGTGACAAATCCCAGTCTCGATTCGTGCCAACCCAACAGACACTTTCGGAGATACCCGTAGTGCACCTTTATAGCCACCCAGTTACGTTGTGACGTTTGGCACACCCAAAGCATTCCTACGGTATCCGGGAGTTGTACAATCTCACGGTCTAAGAAACGATACTTGACATTGAAAAGCTTTAGCGAACGAACTACACGATCTAGTGCTATGCTTAGGATTGGGTCTTCTCCATCACATCATTCTCCTAATGATGTGATCCCGTTATCAACGACATCCAATGTCCATGGTCATGAAACCGTGACCCTCTATTGATCAACGAGCTAGTCAACTAGAGGCTCACTAGGGACATGTTGTGGTCTATGTATTCACACATGTATTATGGTTTCTGGTTAACACAATTATAGCATGAACAATAGAAAATTATCATGAACAAGGAAATACAATAATAAACATTTTATTATTGCCTCTAGGGCATATTTCCAACACCTACGAGCTGGGGAGAAGCGATGTGTTGGAAATATGCCCTAGAGGCAATAATAAATTAGTTATTATCATATTTCCTTGTTCATGATAATCGTTTATTATCCATGCTATAATTGTATTGATCGGAGACTTAGATGCATGTGTGGATACATAGACAAAACCATGTCCCAAGTATGCCTCTAATAGACTAGCTCGTTGATCAAAGATGGTTAAGGTTTCCTAGCCATGGACATGAGATGTCATTTGATAAACGGGGTCACATCATTAGGAGAATGGTGTGATGGACAAGACCCAAACTACAAACGTAGCATATGATCGTGTCAGTTTATTGCTACTGTTTTCTACATGTCAAGTATATGTTCCTATGACCATGAGATCATGCAACTCACAGACATCAGAGGAGTGCCTTGTGTGTATCAAACGTCGCAACGTAAATGGGTGACTATAAAGGTGCTCTACAGGTATCTCCGAGGGTGTCTGTTGAGTTGGCATGGATGAAGACTGGGATTTGTTACTCCGTGTGACAGAGAGGTATCTTAGGGCCCACTCGGTAATACAACATCACAATAAGCCTTGCAAGCAATGTGACTAAGTGTTAGTCACGGGATCTTGTATTACGGAATGAGTAAAGAGACTTGCCGGTAACGAGGTTGAACTAGGTATGGAGATACCGACGATCGAATCTCGGGCAAGTAACATACCGAAGAACAAAGGGAACATCATACGGGATTAACTGAATCCTTGACATAGAGGTTTGACCGATAAAGATCTTCGCAGAATATGTAGGAAACAATATGGGCATCCAGGTCCCTCTATTGGTTATTGACCGTAGAGGTGTCTCGGTCATGTCTACATAGTTCTCGAACCCGCAGGGTCTACACACTTAAGGTTCGGTGACGTTTCGGTAGTATAGATTATGTATGGTGATGACCGAAGGTTTTCCGGAGTCCCATATGAGATCCCGGACGTCACGAGGAGCTCCGGAATGGTCCGGAGGTAAATATTGATGTATAGGAAGTCCCATTTTGGTCGTCGGAAAAGTTTCGGGCTAATCGGTAATGTACCGGGAGTGCCGGTAGTGTACCGGGAGACCACCGGGAGGGGTATTTCGACCGAAGAGGCTTCATGGGCTGTGGAAGAGTAAATACCAGCCTTTTTGTGGGCTGGTGGAAGTCCCACACAAGGCCCTTGCGGCTGGGAGAAAAAGGCCAAAGGGAAAAAGTTGGAAAAAGGCCAAAAAAGGAGGAATCCTAGTCCTACTAGGATTGGAGGAGGAGTCCTCCTCTCCTTCCCACTTTGGCCGAACCAAGGGCTGGATTTTTGGCAGCCAAGCCTCCTCCTCCTTTCCTCCTATATATACTAGAGGATTTTAGGGTTTTGGCATAGAATTTTCAGCCACGTGCTACCCGTTCCTCTAGTGCATAGTTTCTCCTCTAGATCGGTTTTCTGCAGTGCTTAGGCGAAGCCCTGCCGGAATAGTTCCACTACCATCGCCGGAGGGCCGTCACACTGCCAGAGAACTCTTCTTCCTCTCCGCTCCCTCTTGCTGGATCAAGATGGCAGAGATCGTCATCAAGCTGTACGTGTGCTGAACGCGGAGGTGCCATCCGTTCGGTGCTAGATCGGAAGAACCGTGATCAAGATCACCGGACGGATCGTGATGAGTTCGCGGGATGAATCGTGATGAGTTCGCGGGACGGATCGTGATGAGATCGCAGGACGGATCGTGATGAGATCGCGGGACAGATCGTGATGAGATCACGGACGGATCGTGATGAGTTTGCGGGACGGATCGTGATGAGATTGCGGGACGGATCGTGATGAGTTTGCGGGACGGATCGTGATTGGATCGCGGGACGGATCATGATGAGATCGCGGGACGCTCGGCGATTTGGATCGCGAAGACGTTCGACTACACCAACGCGTTTCTTAACGCTTCCCGCTTAGCGATCTACAAGGGTATGTAGATCCACTCTCCAACTCGTAGATGCTCATCACCATGGATAGATCTTGTGTGTGCGTAGGAAATTTTTTGTTTCCCATGGAACATTCCCCAACACGATGATGGGCCGGATTCCGACAAATGGATAGAGGCCATGAAATCTGAGAAAGGATCCATGTATGAAAACCAAGTATAGACTTTGGTAGACTTGCTCATTGGACGACAGGTTGTTGAGTACAAATGGATGTTTAAAATGAAGACAAACGCTCATGGTAAATGTCACCATTTGTAAAGCTCGACTTGTTGCAAAGAAGTTTACGACAAGTTCAAGGAGTTGACTGCGATGAGACTTTCTCACTCGTAGCGATGCTAAAGTCTGTTGGAATTTTGTTAGCAGTTGCTGCATTTTTTAATTATGAAATCTGGCAGATGGATATCAAAACATCGTTTCCTTAACGGTTCACTTGAGAAAAAGTTGTATGTGATACAACCAGAAGGTTTTGTCAGTCCTAAGGATGCTAAAAGGTGTGCAAGCTTCAGTGATTCTTCTATGAACTGAAGCAAGCATCTCGGAGTTGGAATATACACTTTGATGAGGTGATCAAAGTTTTTGAGTCTATACAAAGTTTACGAGAAACTTTTATTTACCATAAAGTGAGTGGGAGCACTATAGAATTTCTGATAAGTATATGTGGATGACATATTGTTGATCGGATATGATATAGAATTTCTGGAAAGCATAAACGGTTGTTTGAAAAGAGTTTTTCAAAGGAAGACCTGGATAAAGCTACCTAATTGTTGAGCATCAAGATCTATAGAGATAGATCAAGATGCTTGATGAGACTTTCAATGAGTACATACCTTGACAAGATTTTGAAAGAGTTCATAATGGATCATCCAGAGAAAGAGTTCTCGCCTGATTTGCGAGGTGTGAAGTTGAGTGAGACTCAAAGCTCGACAACGGCAGAAGAAAGAAAAAGAAAGAATGTCGTCCCCTATGCCTTAGCCATAGGCTGTGTATAGTATGACATGCTGTGTACCGCACCTGTGTGTGCCTTGCCATGAGTCTGTCAAGGGGTACAAGAGTGATCCAGGAGTGGATCACTGGACAGCGGTCAATATTATCCTTAGTGACTAAAAGACTAAGGAAACGTTTCTCGATTATGGAGGTGATAAAGGGTTCTTCATAAAGAGTTACATCGATGCAAGCTTTAAGACTAATTCAGATGACTCTTAGTAGCAATCCGGATACGTATAGTGGAGCAGCCATTTGGAATAGTACCAAGTGGAGTGTGGTAGCCGTGTTTACAGTTTGACATAGAGATTTGCAAAGTACATACGGATCTGAATGTCGCGGACCCGTTGACTATAAGACCTCTCTCATATGCAAAGCATGATCGAGCCCCAGAACTCAGTGGGTGTTAGATTCATAACAATGCGAATCACATGGTGATGTGAACTAGATTATTGACTCTAGTGCAAGTGAGAGACTGTTGGAAATATGCCCTAGAGGCAATAATAAATTAGTTATTATCATATTTCCTTGTTCATGATAACCGTTTATTATCCATGCTATAAATTGTGTTGATCAGAAACTCAGATACATGTGTGGATACATAAACAACACCATGTCCCCAGTATGCCTCTAATAGACTAGCTCGTTGATCAAAGATGGCTATGGTTTCCTAGTCATGGACATGAGATGTCATTTGGTAACGGGATCACATCATTAGGAGAATGATGTGATGGACAAGACCCAAACTAAAAACGTAGCATATGATCGTGTCAGTTTATTGTTGTTGTTTTCTGCATGTCAAGTATATGCTCCTATGACCATGAGATCATGCAACTCACTGACACCGGAGGAGTGCCTTGTGTGTATCAACATCGCAACGTAACTGGATGACTATAAAGGTACTCTAGAGGTATCTCCGAGGGTGTCTGTTGAGTTGGCATGGATCAAGACTGGGATTTTTTACTCTGTATGACGAAGAGGTATCTCAGGGCCCACTCGGTAATACAACATCACAACAAGCCTTGCAAGCAATGTGACTAAGTGTTAGTCACGGGATCTTGTATTACGGAACGAGTAAAGAGACTTGCTGGTAGCGAGGTTGAACTAGGTATGGAGATATCGACGATCGAATCTCGGGCAAGTAACATACCGAAGAACAAAGGGAACATCTTACGGGATTAACTGAATCCTTGACATAGAGGTTCGACCGATAAAGATCTTCGTAGAATATGTAGGAACCAATATGGGCATCCAAGTCCCGCTATTGGTTATTGACCGTAGAGGTGTCTAGGTCATGTCTACATAGTTCTCGAACCCGCAGAGTCTGCACACTTAAGGTTTGGTGACGTTTTGGTAGTATAGAGTTATGTATGGTGGTGACCGAAGGTTGTTCGGATTCCCGGATGAGATCCTGGACGTCACGAGGAGCTCCGGAATGGTCCAGAGGTAAAGATTCATATATAGGAAATCCTATTTTGGTCGCCGGAAAAGTTTCGGACTCATCGGTAGTGTACCGGGAGTGCTGGTAGTGTACCAGGAGACCATCGGGAGGGGTATTTCGACCCAAGAGGATACATGGCCTGTGGAGAGTAAATACCAGCCCTTTTTGGGCTGGTGGAAGTCCCACACAAGGCCCATGCGGCTGGGAAGAAAAGCCCAAAGGGAAAAAGGTGGGAAAAGGCCAAAAAAGGGAGGAATCCTAGTCCTACTAGGATTGGAGGAGGAGTCCTCCTCTCCTCCCCACTTCGGCCGAACCAAGGAGGCTTGGCCCTTGCGCCAAGTCCTCTCCTCCCTCCCTCTTATATATACTGGAGGTTTTAGGGTTTTTTGCAAAGAGTTTTTCAGCCACGTGCCACTCGTTCCTCCTGTGCATAGTTTCTCCTCTAGATCGGATTTCTGCAGTGCTTAGGCGAAGCCCTGCCGGAATTGCTCCACCACCATCACCGCGGCGCCGTCACGCTACCGATGAACTCGTCTACCTCTCAGCTCCCTCTTGCTGGATCAAGAAGGCGGAGATCGTCATTGAGCTATACGTGTGCTGAACGCGGAGGTGTCGTCCGTTCGGCGCTGGATCGCAAGGACCGTGATCAAGATCGCGAGATGGATCGTGATGAGTTTCCTGGACGGATCGTGATGAGTTCGCGGAACGGATCGTGATTGGATCGCGGGACGGATCATGATGAGATCGTGGACGCTCGGCGATTTGGATCGCGAAGACGTTCGACTACACCAATCGCGTTTCTTAACGCCTCCCGCTTAGCGATCTACAAGGGTATGTAGATCCACTCTCCCTCTCGTAGATGCTCATCACCATGGATAGATCTTGCGTGTGCGTAGGAATTTTTTTGTTTCCTATGCGACGTTTCCCAACATCTAATGTGTTTGCAACCCAAATTAAAGTCTTAACCTGGACTATAATTGCAAACTCATATATCAAAAAAACAAACATAATGTTCTTATGCGCATACTATCATTATACAACCTTGAACATTCGTTATGCACATCCTTACAGATTGATTATTTTTGGTGGAGATGTCTAATGTGTTTGTAACCCAAATTAAGTCTTAACTTGGACTATAATTGCATCACCATGGAACGCCAACAAAGGCATGAATTGATACCCGCAACTAGATAGAGAGTTATGTTGTCTAATAAATTGGACACAAGTTTAGGACACTAAAAATCACCCTACTTTACAATACCATTTATCATGTTGTTTCCCGTATAACATCCGTGAAAGATTTAAAGGATCTGCTAATGTCGCCAAGTGTGTGTGTGTGAGGAGTAATTTTTTTCTTCCATTGCAACGCAGGGACATGTTTGCTAGTGTGATATAAATCCACGGTCATCAATATCTACTCGGATCTGTACTAGTACCTGCATCTAGGAATATGCTATTCGCCGCATTTGGAGTCGAGGCTCCGGAAACCCCCCCTCTAGACGATTTTTAGGCCGGCCCAGTATGCTTAGCCACCGGTTTTGGAAACAATCTAGGAGTTTTCCTGAACCGTTTTTTTGTTGCTTTTTATCGTTTTTTTTTCTTTTTTCGTTTTTATGTGTCTGTTTCTTTTTTTATTTTTTTATTTTTTCCAAGGTTATTTTATCTTTTTTTAAATAAGTTCATGTTCGAAAAATGATCTTCAAATAACAAAAATCTTTTTGTTTTTAAAAAATGTTTTAAATTTCAAATATTTACCTTTTTCAAGTACATTCATAACTTCGAAAATGCTCATAATTTTCTAAAAAAAATCGGGATTTTAAAAAAATGTTCGGTATATTAAGATAATGTCCGATATTTTCAAAAAAGTTCAAAATATAAATTTTTTGTTCTATTCTTAAACTAAGCTCATGTTCAAAAATTCTTCTTAAATATCGAAAACTTTTCTTACTTTCAAAAAATATATTTTTAAAACATTGTTCATAAATGAAAACAAAATATGGACCTTAAAATATTATTATCAATTTTAGAAAAAAAATTCTTCAAATTCTATTTTTTTTTCTTTTTAGAGTAACGTTATAAATTTGAAATAGTTGCCGTTTTTCAAAAGCATTCATACCTTCAAACATATACGGTATTTAAGAAAATGTTCTGTGTTTTGAAAAAATGCTGGAAATATCAAACTTTTTTACAATTTTTAAATCGATTTTAAAACTTTGTGCATAAATTCAAAAAAAATTCTGAATTTTCAAAAAACGTTTTTCAAATTCAAAAATGTTTTTTTTGCTTCAAATACAAAAATAAAAGGAATAAGGGAAGAAAAAACGAGCCAAAAAGGTATAAAAGAAAAAAGAAAAAAGAAAAATATCAGATTTTTGTTTAGACAGAGAGAAAACCAGGCAGGCCCAGTCAGGCGACACCCCTGTGCGTGCGTGCCACTCCCTTCCGCAGAGAGCGGCAGGTAGGAGGTCCCCTGCATCTATCTATTGAGGGTGCCGATCGTTGGGGGGCATACCCCCCCCCCCCCCCCTCTTCGCTCCTTGTACTGCATGCCTACTTAACCAGGGGATTCACCACAAAAAAAAAGTAAAACCAAACAAAGAAAGCTGAGGAAAAAAAACCAATGAACACCAAAAGCATAATGAAGACAAAAGAAAAACCGAAGAACTGATTGAAAGAAAACATATCCAAAAAGGAAAGAGAAAAAACAGATCGAACAAAATGACCCGATGCGGGTGAGCGAAGGTAACTACCAACCTAGCTAATAGGTCGGCCCGTAGACGCTCGCTAGTAGGCAGTTCCTATTGGGAATCGATATGCCCATGTGTGTGAGGGGGCGGGGGGTAGCCGTCGTGTCTGTGTGCGTGATCTTACTTGCCGCACGTGTACGCCAAATAGTTGCGGCTTCGCTGAGGCAATGACGTGACATGGGCTGTCCACTTCAAAGAGCAACCGGGTTTAAGAACGTTCTAGATTGTTACCTGAACTGGGTTTTTTTCTTTTAGCGATTTTCTGGAATTTTTCATGTTTCCCTATTTCTATTTTTTTTTGTTTGTCTACTTGATTATTTCTTTTAGTTTTGTTCTGTTTTCTTCATAAGTTCAAAATTTTCAAAAAGTATTTTATATTTTTAGAAAATATGAAAGCCAAATTTTGTTCATGATTTAAAAAATTGTTCGCATTTTTCAAGAACTGTTTGCAATGTCAAAAACAGTTCACAAATTTTAAGACAATGTTCACTTCTTAAAACTGTGTTAAAAATAATTTCTTTTATCGATTTTTAAAATAATTCAATTCCTTTTACACTTTTACACAAAGTTGTTTCTTTTTTCGAAAAAAAATCACTTTCCCCACATTTTGTTCAGCATTTCTTTTCCTCAGAATTCGGTATTGTTCCCAATTTCTAAAATGTTCACATTTTTAAAAATACAGTTCATGGTTTCTACATTTTATTTAATTTTGAAAACTTTCTTTACCATTCAAAATCTCGTTCTTAATTCTAAAATTAGTGTGCAATTTCAATAACACACACGAGCAAGTTGCAATTCGGCCCACTGCTATTGAAATGTTTTGGCCTCCGATTATTTCCACATTGTCTTACAATCGAAGAAACAACAATACTACGAGGCGATGCGCCGTTCATCTGACGAGCCTATTCCTCGAACCTATGTGACGTCTCAGAACGAGCCGATAACCGCGGAAGATGCTAGCTTGTCATGGCGTCTTCCTACAGCTCTCAGGAACACCGAGGCGACAGAGTGCACGGCAGCAGACGCTATCCTCGCCTTGATCTGCCCACGCCTCGGCATGCGTCGTCGTCCCTCGCCATTTCCGCACGGAGCAGCGGACGCACCGACGTGGCTGGCCATCTTCTTCTTCCGCCGGACGGAGAGTGATCAAACCCTGCAGTGCTCTGCTCAATTTGGATGTGCTTTGCTGGTCCCTTACTCTCTGGTAGGCTTGCACTAGCTCTGAGATGTGCCCTGCAGACTGCAGTGACGCTAACCGGTGGCCTATTTATACCTAGCTCCCTGCTGCAAGCCTGCAAGTGGAGTGATGGCGGTGGTGATTTATTTAGTTGAGAGTACTGTTCCATTCCAGTAGGCTTTTGGTTGTTAAACCGCGACCAAATATTCGTTGGATCACGGGAAAACAATTGTCTGGGCTTGTGCGGTCGAGGGCACACTGCTTTGCGGTTTCTAAAGTGCCGCTGTATACGTATCAGCGGTGGCCATGCATGGCGCCGTTAGCTGTTTCCGACCGTCGTCGCAGGGAACCAGCGTGCTGTTTTTCTAATGCGTGTTGGGATTTACATGCATGCACCGATATGATTCGGACCTTTATATACGCCGCTTTAGATCGCACTTAATTAGGTTTTGCTCCCCCAAATGTTCTCCTACGTATTTTGGTGCCTGGAAGCAGTTCATATTTCCAGTGATGAGTATTTTGGTGCCTGGAACCAGTTCATATCTCCAGTGATGGGTATTTTGGTGCCAGGAAGCAGTTCATATTTCCAGTGGTGGGTGATTATTGCAAGCCATTTCCTAAAACTTAGCAAAAAATATATATATTTGTAATCTTTTGCAAATTTATGAAAAAATCATGCACATGTATCTTGAGTAAATATTTAGCTCATCTTCAACGCCGACTCTCAAATTGGCCGCATCCGTCCAGACAAATAAATCCGACCCATTCTGACATCTAATACGGTACCTCATCGGTCTGTGGACTGGTCCGAAAGTCCCTTTTTTCACAAACCATAAGCAAACCTGGGGGCTTTGCGGTCGTCCGAACCACTGCCACACACGCGTCCGACACCCGAACCCACCCGAAACCTCTCCCTCACCCGCGCCCTTTTCGACATGAATCAGTTGCCACGGATTCATGTCGGTCAGCACTGCTCCAGAGCGCTGGCGCCACATATATTGTCGACCCAAAGCGAACGCAACCTCTCACTAGACGCCCATATTAAAGTGGCGTGTCGGCCGAGCGCGCCGCACGGGTCGCGTCCCAGCACACGCACCTTCTCGCCACATGCAAATGCCACCCATATGTTCGCCGTCGGCATTACAAAAGCAAGGTTAACGAGAAATCCACTTTGACGCTCGCATGCAAACGCTACCCACCATTCCGCCTGCCAGCATTACGCATCACAATGCATGCCCTGGTCGCCGCCCGCTATTTACAAGTGGCCAGGTCCGGTAAGAGATGCATCACACATGCACTATGTATCCCCTCCACCATGGCCTCGAGATCCAAACCACCGTGGGGCAACCTCTCCACCGAACAGAGGCGGGAGCTTGCCAACATTGGGGCTGGTTGACAAGCCCGCGGGCCAGTCGTATATATGTTGGATTGTCAGCGAGCTCCCCGGAGGGCAGCAACATCAATGTGGCGTCTAACTACGCGTCCACACCCTCACCGGCCCATGCCGGCATCACCATGGGTGAGGAGTTGGTGCAATTCACTGACATGATGGCGAAAGAGTGGGAGGCGGTGTTTGGGTAGGCATGGGAGGACCAAAGATACAACCTCCGGGTCCTTGACGAGCACCAGACATGGATGAGCAAACCATCAGCGAATAGGCGAAAGACAATGTTGTCACGGTCATGGTGGTGGACAGGACGGGTTTCCCGGATTAGCATAAGGCGCTGCTCCGGTCCTACCACAACACCCGCGAGATCTGTCGTGAGCAATGGCTGTTGTGCGTCCTGCGGGCAAAGAAAGACATCTTGTTCACGGAGATCGGCGAGGTGGAGGAATTTAAGGATGATACTGAGGATGTCGCCACCTCCTCATCGACCGCATAGCCACCGTTGTTCTGCCTCCATCGCCATGACAATGAGGCTTTGGCACCGTCAATAGTAGATCACCTTGCCGTAAACCTCGTGACAATGCAAATGAATCAAGGATAGTCTCATTGAGTTTCACAGAGTATCTCATAGAGGTAACACATGTCGTAGTTCATAATATCGACCTATGAGCGAAACCAATCCTTTGCATCGTGCCATCCCCTGCTTTAAGGTGATTCCAGAGATCAAGTTTATAGGCACAATACTTTTTGTTGGATCATTTTCGTGCTTGATATGGTGAATGTGTATTCAAAGGCCAACTATGCATTATCAGTATCATTATCCCAAGGATAAATGCACTCTGAGTTTCAAAGACTATACAATCAAGCAAGGGCTCAAAGATTATACACACCATTAAGCAAGGGTCTCAATCCGTTCACCAAGCATTTTGCAAGAACTTTATAGATTACATTGCAGAGGCTAACAAGGACGGAAGTCAGTCAATTTTTACAGTCTTCTTGATTTTTGGATCGTAACAACGACTGCATCATTGACATTTTCAAGAAAAAACATGTAGCAAAGAACTCTTTTACTGCAATAATTACCTTAGTTTTCACTGTTGCCTGGTTTCTTTGAAAGAAATGTATTGGAAACCAATCTGGTCCCAGAGCCTTCAAATATGCTCAATCTGAAACGAGGCGTCTGCAATCTCTTCATGGCTAAAATCTAGAACGAACCTTTTTATTGTCATCATCCTCGATCATGAAAAAGATTAAGGACCAGTTCACCCTGTAGTAAATTGTCCGCCTTGAACAATTCCTCAAAGTACGTCGTGGCAGGGGCAGTCATACCCTTGGATCGGTATGTGCATTGTCATGGCAGGGGCTGCCATACCCTTGGAATCGGTACGTTCTCTCAAAACTGTTTTGGAGTTTGGACTGAAAATATTTAGTGTTACGGTTGCCCTCCTTCAACCAAGCAATTCCAGATCGTTGCATCCACATCATCTCCTCTCTATAAAGAAGCTCGTTTAGTCTATCCTTCTCTTTCTGTAATTCCATTCGATCCTTGTTCATGTTCATAAGCTCCTCAAGACGAGAACAGGATTTTTCAACTTCCCTGGTTACATTTTCGATTTTCTTCTTGCTCCACTTGTATAAGTTGCCCATAACTTTACTCAGAGCCTCTCTAATTAATGTCACCCAAAGATTATTATTTTGGAACATTTACATTTGTCCTTCTAATTCGAATCTACTACTCAGATTTGTCCCTAATTTCGAATCATGCTCAAATTTGCCCCTCTTCCATTAAGTGCACTTGTAGAAATACCTCTCGTTCATTCCCATTTAGTCAAAGTCTTTTGACCGTTAAGTGCGCTTATAGAAAAATTAACGGTTAAAGGCCTTTGACTGGACGAAAACTGTACGGAACGGCACTTCTATAAATGCACTTAACAGAATAGGGGCACATTTAAGTATGCTTTGAAATTAGAAGCAAATCTGGGTAATGGGTTTGAATTAAGGGCACAAATGTAAATGTCCCCATTATTTTTCCTGTCCAGCACTATCCCATGAGCTTGCAATTACTTCCAGTAGAGAAAACCCACGTTCCCACATAACCTCGTACCGTCGGGCTTTCATTGCTAGTCTATCCATTTCAGGCTCACCGGTGATCAACAAAGGACAATGATCCGAACACGAAGTGATCAAGTGCTTGACTTCTGTTGCACCGAATATATTTCCCCAATCATTCGTGGCAGTATCTCTATGCGACCGAACTTTTACATTAGCTGACCCTCCCTCAAAACCTAGTAGATCGACAGTTTCACAAACTTCAAGTATTTCATGGAAATATAACATCTGTTGAGGAGGCCTTGTGGTGTTCAAAACTCCACATAGCTTCGTTCAAATCGCAAATAACGAGCCAAGGCAAATCAGAGAACACTTTCAGATCCTGCAAAAGAGACCACATACAATGCATGTTCTCTGTTCGAGGCATGTGAGTCTCCAAGCAGGAAAATTTTCTCCCGGAACAATATGAACATCTATGCATCTCTCATTGGGCGACTGAACTATGACATCCAAGGAGGGAAAGATGTTAGATTTCACCCAAAAATTATTCATTTTATTTGTTCGTATGAGGTGCGGAGGGGTGGGCTGATGTGAAGAGACCAAAAGGGTTTTCGAGATGACGATATGTAAAGCTTCTACAAAATCTGTATTTACTAGTGTATTTCTATTCGATCAGTACAACTTCCCTAATTTTACATTGGCGACGTAACGCCATGTAACTTTTGATGTAACTAAACCACGAAAAGCTTTTCCTCCTTTCCTTCTATAATATATGATATGTACGCTTATGCGTATTAAAAAAAACTAATCATCAACTGAACTACTTCCTCCATCCATAATATAGGATGTTTTTTAACACTAATATAGTATCAAAAAGTGTCTTACATTACGGGACAAAGGGAGTAGTACACAAAACTTTCTGTACAACCCGTATGTGTAGAAATTCTGCAAACCTGAAGCACAGTACCGAGCGTCTACATCGACCTAGATCCATCACAATCCTTCCTGTGAACATCATAATTCTGCGTCATTCCCCTTGTTTACATCTATCGTCATTCCTAAGATAAGCAGACGTTTATTTCTCGCCTGGCGTTTTGCAGACCTGGAATAACTTGGCGTTTCTTTCACAGTTTGAAGAAAAGACACTCGTCGGTATCCTCTCGTCTTACCGTTGTTCGCCATACACGTTCCTCTCATCGCCCTGTTTACGATAACGCAGAAGTCATCTGACGAACCGCGGCTTAGATGTCAGTGCTCACCATGACGCGATAGATTCGAGCCAGCCACAACAGGCGACGACAGCCTCCTCATTCACCCGGTCGATCGGCATGGTCCTAGGTAAAAATGAATAATTAGGCCGGAGTCCACAACGGCTAAGAAAAGTTGGCTACAACATTTAGTAAGTAACAAATTAGAAAATAAATGGAGAGATACTCCATTAGACGCCAAAAGAGGCTCCAAATCCTACTCTCGCGGCGCCATGAAAATGAGACACGCGTTCCCCTGGTAGAGTTGCTTTCTTACACAGGATCATGCTGATCGATCGATGGCGATGCTAGTTTTCATATCATATGTATAGTCCCTCGCTACTTTTTGAGACGTTCCTCTGTACTTCCACCTGAACATGTAATTAGTTTCTATAAACTTATCATCTCTTCCGTTTGGGTTGGTGGGAATAATCTGACTGGCTCGCTGTCGAAATAACATTCGGTCAAGAGGTCAGGACATACATGGTTGTTCCCATGGATATTGGTGTTCAGTATTTCGAAATAATTACAGTGACCCCACCGATCCAGCTTCATTCCATATGAAAAAATTTAACTGACTCCAACTCCAATTTAGTTACTCTACTAGACTAAACCTCCAACTGAACACAAATTAGTTGTAATTAAACTAAGCCTACCATCTCCGGCATGCAGTGGCCCATGAAACATGCAACGTCTCGCATGCACACACATGTTAAATGTCCAATATTTCACGGGGTGTGACAACGGAGGAGCCAGCGCACCTGACTAGAGAGAATTAGACTCAAAAAAGAAATAGAGAAAATTAAAGCAAGGCTAATAATGCATCCAATAACCAACTATATATAAGACTATCATGTCATTAAGAGGCAATATCGTTAAATACTCATATAACATGGTTTGACTATAATGTGTGGCTATTACTAGGTTAGTTATTTTTTTCTTTTTTCTCTTTCCCTTTCTCTCATTACCGTTTTTACCTAGGAGGCTAGGTCCATGCGTAGAGACCCCACTCTTTTCCTTTTCCTCATTTCTTTCCTTCACATAGTAAGTGTCATGTAAGCAGCCTTATAGCGTTAACTTTTTCGATTTTCAATACTTTCAATGGGGGTTAGGTCTCTCAGAGTGGGCCATCATAGCCTAATATACCATCTCATGCAATGCTAGCTAAAAATATCACTGACATGATATAATATTAAATGAGAAACGAGGGCACAGGGGTGCCATATCATGATATCATATACTTATATCGTAATAAAATTAAGTACTACTATGAGCCATTTAAAATAATAAATGATCGCATCTAAAATAAGTAATGGCATTATAAAGATGGTATTGTATATTAATATTATATGCATGATAACAGTGTATGTTACTCCCTAATGTGGTATGCCTTTGATTTCTTTGCAACGACCTTGTAGCTAGCTAGTACATGTTCATGATTAATGAGAGCATTTTCAATTATATCTGTGAGAGAAAACGATAATTTATTTCTGATACCATAGCATGTATATATACATGGAGCGATTCTTCTGCCATGCACGCTATATAGATAGTGTGTGTTGATATGCCGCTCAATAGGTTGGAGACTCGTGTGTCTGGATTTTCCGTATATATGAATAAACATTAAGATACGTCGGAAAATAATAGAAGTGTGCTTTCATTTCGCTGATATGCAATAAAATAAAATTTAAAAAGTATAAAAAATATTTATGTAATGTTTCATGACAAGACAAACTTCCACAAAACAAGAAGACGTGATACAAAGAGCTATGTGAAGACAGATGGTGGATGTACTGCCAGAAAACCATTTCTCTCTGCATACTTCATATATGTCATATCTTATTGTCACATATATCCTTTTCATATAATTCAATTAGGGGTATCCAAATTATAAAAATACATACTCATGTAGACCCTCCTTTCATTTATGTAAGGTGTCTAATTTTCAGCGTGGAAATCAAGGCACGTAATTTTAAATAATTTAGGACAAAAATTACCACGAACTAATTTGTTGATTAGCGGCAAGTAAATCGCTTAGGCTAGGAAAGGAAGAGATACACACAATCAAAAGAGAGATGCTTTATTTTCTTTTACGACGAGAGATACATGCAATCGAAAAAGATATATTTTTCATCTCCCTAGGGATTAAAAAGGAAATTACGTGAAATTAATAAAAATACACCTTACATCGTAAAATTTTATCAAAAAATAAATACACCTTATATAAAGGAACAGAGGGAGTAGTATAGAATCATTTTCGCAAACTCGCATGGACACATGGACACACAACCATTTAAAGAACACAATACAAAGACCATACCATACTCCATTTGTATCACGAAATGTGAGTTTTGAACATGGCTCCGGTCAAAATTTAAAATTTGGAATTTTAATATCATTTAATTATTCAGATTATTAATTGGAAAAACATATGTACAATCCTACCTAAAAATATATATATATATTTACGCATTCAAAAATATTTAGAATATTATATTTTCCTATTCTTTACATATATTTTGTAGAAATCTCTAAAACGTCGCGTTTTCGTAGTAAGCTGTCATGGATTTAGAAATCTTGTAGCTGCCATGGATTTAAAAAAAAATCATGTAGCTGACATGCGATTAGTCTCCTGCACACCTGATCCCTAAAACAGAGATGAAATTTCTCGTTAATCAGCAGCACGTTCGTGCGCTACTGCTTGCTTGCCACTGTTGAGATGCACTTACACTGGACTTCTTGCAATGGAGGATGGCGTCATAGACGTCCGTGTCGGCACTGCCGTGGTACCCGACGCTCGGCGTGGCCCCGCGCGCCGGGCTCGCCGCCAACGTGAACCTGTTGTGCCTCCGCGCGATCGCCCTGACCTTCCGGTACAGGGGCATCACGAACCGCATCACCTTCCCGGGCGACGACGCCGCCCGGTGCCTCCTGGCACACAACGTCGACCGCGACATGGCGTGCTTGCTCGTCGCGCTGGAGCACGCACTCAGCGAGCATAGCGTGCTCCGCGCCGAGTGGGAGACCGGCGACGAGAAGGCTGACAACCACGGCGCGCTCGGGGCGTCCTCAGTGTGATGCCGACTGGTGATCACCGACTCGTCGCCGTCTCGTTGCGCGCCGGAGCCGCCTCCGGGCTCGAAGGGGAGAAGGCGGCCCGCGCTGATCTGCGGCATCGGGGACGGGGCGGCGTCGTCTACTACCGGCAGATCGAAGTCGAAGTCGCTCGTCTCCGTGGTCAGGTTGATGGAGAAGAGATCGTTGTGGGGGTACAAGTCGATGAAGGTCGACGACGACGTTGAGATTCGGAAGGAATGGCCGACGCTGTCGACGAGGCGGTCGAAGTACGGCGGCGAGTGCCGTGCGCTGTCGTTGAGCCACCCGAAGAAGAAGCTGTCGTACTCGAGGAGGTGCTGCAACGAGCTGCTAGACTCCATGCGCTGAGCGTTGGAGCTTGGCGCGCGAATGGACGGGTGTGGTGGCGCTGCGCATGATGCAGCGAGCTGAGCACGGGCATGGCACGCATATATGGGCAGAGCAGCGCGCAGGTGACTCGTCTCGTCTCGTGTCGTCTGGTGCAAATCCACCTTTTTTTTTTCATTTTTAGAATCTACTGTATATACTACAGCGGGACGTCATTATCATGCATGCTCGTGGCCGCTAGCCGAATCAAGCGGTGCACTCCACGTCGCACCAGAAGCATCATCATACATGGGGAATTTCTGTCAATACAGGACCGGCCCAAGTAACTCCCAGCATGATCCTTAGTTTTCTTCTCTGCTTCTTTATTACTTCCTTTTTTACGTATATTCAAAAAATTAATTTACTTATAAATGTAAAAAATCCACATGTATTAGAAAAATATTGACGCAGAATAAAAGTTGTGTCTGCAAGACTTCTGTTTTTTGAAACTTTGTCTACAAGACTTTAAAAAATTGTTGATAGCATTAAAACAATGTTCACGACATTTACAAAATGTTCATTCGTTTAAAAAGTATGTCCATGCCAATTTAGAAAAAAATACAGAAATTTCCATGTGATTCAAAACTCATTTCGCGCCATTCAAAAATAGATGTGACATTTGAAACAATTATTCACATGTTTAAAAAAGTTTGTGACATTTAAAAAATTTATACAATGTGACAAAAATCACATAGTTTAAATAATTTGTTGATATCATTCAAAAAAATGTTCAATGTGTGTTTGAAACATGTTGAACATAATTTTTGAAAAATGTTTATCCTGTACTTATAAAAAAATCAATGCGTATCAAAAAATATGGTTCCATGTGTATAAGAAGAATGAAAAAGTATAAAAAATAGACATCAAAAAAAGGAACAACGGGAAATAAAAACCAAAAAATCCTGAAGAAAATCCGTATAGAAATCCCAAAATGAAAAGGAAAACTAATAAAAACATGCATATAAAACATGGCGAAAAAACACAAAAGTTTCTAAAGCATATCTAAACCGGTCATAGAAGCTTTCGAAATCCATCTAGGAAAAACACTATGGGCCATCCATCTAGCGAGACTACTAATTGACGAGTACTCCTTTCAAAAACCACTCACATCCAGTGGTGAAGCATACGCAGGACAATACTGGGCCTTGCCCCCCCCCCCCCCTCCTAGAAGAAAAATTATTAAATATGCTTATATTTCTACTAATCTCCCTACTAATGCTCCGGCATCTCTGATCATCCTAGTATTTTTTTATGCCATATACTTGTTTTGGCCCCTCCTAATATTTGGTTGACCCTCCGCCACGGCACCCATCTTATCATGTTCTGACAAGTGGAGCATGTGTGACACTTATTGTAATATGAGAGCTTTGTCATTTTTTCGTAGATTCGTATTTTAAAAATGTTTTATTTCTTAAATTGTGCATCAAAATCTTGGACTGTTTTCACCGTTGGGTTCTTCACGTCGAGATCTTCAAAACTAGATCACATGTTCATAAGTTTTGAGGAACTTTTTTTCAGAAAAAAAAGGACTAAAAAGCTGTTCCTCTCACGATAGAAGAAAAACGAAAATGTTTTTTTCCTTTCCGAGAGGCACGCTCCTGAAGACAAAATCGTGCCTCTCGTAAAAGCAAAGTCATGCCTCTTGCGAAAAAATACGTGTTTTCCTTTTCCGAGAGGCATGGCCGTACCTCTCGCGAAAGCAAAACCGTGCCACTCACGAAAGCAAAATCATGCCTCTCGCAAAAAGAAAAAAACAGAAAACACATTTTTTTGTCCCTTTCCTAGAGGCACGGTCGTGCCTCTCGTGAAAGAAAAATCGTGCCTCTCGCAAAAAAAAACATATTTTTTTCCCTTTCCGAGAGGCACATCTCGCGAAACCAAAATTGTGCCTCTCACAAAAAAAACACACGCTTTTTTGCGCATTTTGTAAAAAAAATCTATCAAAAGCTAAGAAAGACCGGTGAAATACCAGAACTCCAAAATAACAGAAAAATACCAATCTAAAAAGGCGAAAACGCATGTGGAAAATAAATAAAAAATCCGAAGAAAACCCTTGGAGCGCGACACGTGGTGCCGGTTGAGAACGTGCCAAATGACGGCGTGTGGGAGTGATCGTTGGAAGGCTTTTGAGGGAGTGCTCCCTAATTAGTTTCTCCATCTGGCAATTGCATACTGCAAAACATATCTTAGCAAAGATGGATAGTGCCCGAAGGCGAGGATGGCCTAGCCCAAGTGGGCCTCCCGCTTTTGAATAAAAAAACTCGCAACTATTCGCACTTAAAAAACAGCTACCCATTTTTGAAAGATTTGAACGTTTTTAAAAAAAATCTCCTGAACTTACAAAATGTTCATGCAATTTTTAAAGCTTCATCTTTACAAAGAAGTTCGTCAATATATATACAACTATTCATGGATTTTCAAATTGCTCTCAAATAAAAATAGAAAAATAGAAATAAACACATAAAAATAATAAATTAATGGAAAGTGAAACGAAAAAATTGAATCAAAACCAATTGAAACCCATCAAAAACCAGATAACATTAAAATAAAAAAAACTATACAACAGACCCTAAACAAAAATTGATGGGAACTAGCTAGTTTACAGATGAAGCTCCTAAAAGGCGTCCGCCCATGATGGGAGAGGTGCGCAATATAGAGACCATTCATTGCTATGAACAATGAGTAGCATTTTCTACATGTTTAAAGAGAATGTCCCATGAAAATTAAGTTACGGTGGAAACTGGTAAACACCAAGTAGAAAAGTATATTTTGAAATTTCAAAAATTCTAAAAAATCCTTATATTAAGGTGGTATTGTATTGGCACGTGAAATCCCAAGTTCAAATATAAATTCATTTCAAGGTAGTTTCAGATTTTTTGTTTTTCTCTCAAACAGACACTAAAGTTTGTTGCAAATCCACTGATCAAGAGAGCGTGGGTAGTTTCAGATTTCTGGTTTGTTCTAACGCATATGTAAATTCGTAGGCTCCCAAAGAGGTGCTAAAAACATTAGGCCCTCATAAACGCCCAGCCAACCCCTACCTTTCACCAAAACAACACATTAGCCTAAGGAAAAAATGTCACATAGTTTGGAGGGGGTGGAGGGGGGGGGGGGGGGGGGGTGAGGACTTTGTCTCGATTCATGCATGGCCAAAAGGAGGTCAGACCTCAAAGGCGCATCGCTACAACTGGGTCGGCCCAAGTAGGTTGATGTACGACCGCTCATTTTTCTCCCTCCTTCAGTCGTTCGCCTTTCTGTTTCCTTTTTTTGTTTGTATTATTAGAAATATTCAAAACAAAATTTACTTAGAAATATTAAATTTTCAGTGCACGTTCGACAAAGGTTCACACAATGTCAAATTTTGTCCATGTAACTTTCAAAAAATGTTGATAACACTTAAATAGTGTTCGACATTTCGAAAGTCTTCAAGCTAATGAAAACAATGTCCAAGCCGCTTCAGAAATGTCTATGCAATTTTATTCAGTTTATGAATAATTACAAATAAATATTTTTAACCATTCAAAAAATTATAGGTGACACTTCAAAAAATGTTAACACAAAATTATCCAGGACACTTATACAATGTAAAATAAGTGTTCACCTAGTTTAACAAAATGATTTGTACCATTAAAAATAATGGTCAATGTGTGCTCAAGAAAATGTGACGTGTAAAAAAAATCAAAGCATTTATTTGCAAAAATTCAATGTGTATCAAAAATGTTTGATGTGTATACAAAATGTATAACATGTATTGAGATTAGGATACACGTAATGGAAAAAGAGAAAAAAATGAAATCAAAAAGAAAAAAGATATGAATAAATTTGGTACAAAATCTAAAACCTAAGAAAATTAGGCGAAAACAGACACAAAAAACAAACCAAAAAAATACACAAAAGCTTATAAAACTGGTTCAAACCAGCCTTAGAAACTTCCTAAAATCCACTCCCCAGAAACTATTATTAGCCCAGCCCATCTGGTGATCACCTACTGCAAGACGGAGTGAGATAGAGCTCTCACATGGTTGGGGAGGTCCTATTCATGGCTCTTAGCAGTCCTCCTTAACGACGGGTAGTGGACGCATTGGTGGATGCCCCGGCCAAGTAGCCCCCGTTTGAGGATAAAAACCCAGCAGCTACTCATACTGAAAAATAGGCTATCAATTTTTCACTGTCGTGTATTATTTATAAAAAGTTGGCGAACTTAAATGATATTCATGAAGTTAAAAAATGCTCATTTTTTCAATTCATGAATACATACAAGTGTTCATGTACTTTTACTTTATTTATTAATGAAAAGAGAAAAATAAAAATACACAAAATGAAACAGTAAAATAAAATGAAAAAAAATCGAAATAATCCCACAGAAAACCGTGAGAATTAAACGGAAGACGAAAAAGTCACAAAAGGTCGTAAATTAAAATTGATGGGAACCAGCTATCGTTTATTGTTGAAGCTCCTAGAAAGGACAGGACCGGCCCATCTTGGGATAGGTGGGCAATATAGCGACAATTCATTGTTGTGAACATCAAATAGAATTTTCCACATGGTTGGTTTCAAGAGAATATCCCATGGAAATCCAATTAGGGCTTGTTCAGTTAATCCCTTCTTCAAGGGGATTGGGAAGGATTTTGACTTACATGGGATCTAATCCCTCACAAACCCCGCCAATCCCCTTCAAATCAGATGCAACCGAACAAGGCCTTAAGGTGAAAACCGGTAAAGTCCACGTGTAAAACTATGTTATGAAGTTTTGAAAATTCTCAAAAATGGGTATTTTAAGAAGGTGGCAATCTATTAGCACCTGAAACTCCAAGTTCAAACACAAATTAATTTACGAGGTATCTAAATAAAAACTTCAACGATAAATTAGGGCAAATAGTAAATGTCACTATTAATTATTGAGTTAAAATCCAGGGTTCGGAAGGTGCTATCAAAGGTTGCTGCCAGCCTGCCATGGCCATATTGTCGGATCTGACGACAACGGGACTCTAAAATTCAGGTTCATCATAGGCAACCCTGATGATTTTTTCTTTAATACAGTAAGAGTATCTACAATCATGGATAGCAAGAATAACCCCTCAAACGCCCACTAACACGGCCGGAGGCGTCCGGGCAGAATGACTGGACACGCCTCATATAAACATTACTACGTCCGGACATTTTATACTAGATTCTCAATCCATATAAAAGCATGCAAATGAAAAAAAACTACGTACTATGTAAAAACCTAAATACTCCTCGTCGGAGATTTCGACGATCTTCGTGCCCTTTGGCGGATAAATGTTCGGCAGCTGCAGCTCCGCCCCCTCCGGCTGCTTCGCTATGGCCTCTTCTACCGCTATCTTCGCGTCAAGCTCGTCGAAGAGGGCATCGGCCTCCGCCTGCCTCTGCCGGATGAGCCGGCGATTGGCCTCCACCTCGGCCTCATCCCGTATGGAATCTAGGAGGGCCTGTTGTCGGTGTCAAAACTGACGGATCTCGGGTAGGGGGTCCCAAACTATGAGACTAGAATCGATGGTAACAGGAGACAAAGGGGACACAGATTTACCCAGGTTTGGGCCCTCCTATGGAGGTAATACCCTACGTCATGCTTGGTTGTATTGATGGTATGGGGGTTATAGAGTTGATCTATCTCGAGATCGAATAGCTAACCCTAGATGAGTTGTTATGTATCTACAACCTAAAACCCTCTGGCTTATATAGATGCCGAGGGTACCTAGGGTTTACACATGGTCAGTTACATGCCGAAGAGATAAACATGCCTATCTACGGTCAATGACTTGGAGGTTACGTCATGGCTCCTTGAGGCCTCCATCCTGGTGACGGTGACCCTGATCATCCAATGTTCACCTTGCGGCCCATACAATTCGGCCCATGAGCAACAGGTCGTCTATCCGAGGACACCCTAATCCAGGACTCCCTCAACTGTTGCGTTGCCATGTCCTCGGCTTGGGCAATGACGAACTCCACATCTGCCTCCGCCATGTTCAAGACCGGAGCAGGATGGTCTGCCTCGATCTGCTCCGCCTCGTCCTCCTCCATCACGACCGGAAGCTCCGCCTATGGCTCCTCCTCCTCCGGCTCCAGCGAGTCCAGAGGCAGGCCCACAACGATGTTGGCGGCGCGTCGAGCCTGGATCTCCGCCTCGATCTGCATTCGGTGTTCCGGCGTGTGCATAGCGTACATGGTCATCCTACAGAGGACTATACTGACATCAGAGAGCATGGGAGAGTGGGGGGAGGAGGAGGGCGGGCTCGAGTGGCGGTGAAGGGAGGGAGGAGGTGGATGTGCTAGGGTTAGGGGACGCCGGTCGGCTTAGATAGCCGGCTATGGCCTCGGGCGGCAAGCTAGAGCGGCACTACACGGCCTTCACACCACAACAATGGCCGATGCGCTCATCAGACCATTGGGTTTCCGTGCGAGTCCGTGTGGGGCCCCATCATCAGGCCGACGTGGCGGGCGTGCCCGGGCGCCCCCATATTCGCCCCATATTTGGGTTGGATATGAGGGGTGATGGTCAGCCTGGGCGTTTAAGGCCTGTTTCAGGGGCCAGGCTGGATTGATTTTTTGTGATCGGTCAGTGACCGGGCGGCCTTCTCGGGCGTTTGAGACGGGTATGAGGGGTCCGGCTGTAGATGCTCTAACCCGAATTTTTGACATTGCACAGAAGCTTGGCCCGTGTGTGTGTGTATTCCTACGAAGACTTTGGCGACATGCTGCGGGGGTTTTGGAGATCTTAGAACATCTACAACCGGACTTGGCAAATCCTGCCCTGATACGTCTTCAACGTATCTACTTTTCTAAAAACTTTTGTTTTTGTTTTGGATTCTAGTTTGTATGATTTGAATGGAACTAACCCAGACTGGCGTTGTTTTCACCAAAACTACCATGGTGTTGTTTTTGTGTAGAAATAAAAGTTCTCGAAATCGAACGAAACTTATTGGAGAATTATTTTGGAATATATAAAAAATACTGGAGCGTAGACCTTCGAGAGGGGGGCAACTGGGCGTGATTATCCCCTAGGGCGCGCCGACTTGCCTTGTGGGGCCCACGTGGCTCCACCGACCCTAACTCCAAGCCCATAAATTCATATTATCCGAGGGAGAAAATAGGAGAGAAGTTTTCATCGCGATCTATGAGATGGAGCCACCACCACCTCCTGTTCTTCCATGGGAGGGATGATCTAGAGTCTGTTTGGGGCTCTAAAGAATGGAAATCGTCGCCATCGTCATCACCAACCCTTCTCTATCAACAATTCCATGATGTTCACCATTGAGAGTGAGTAATTTGTTTGTAGGTCTGATGGATGGTGATGGGATTGGATGAGCTTTATCATGTAATCGAGTTTTTTTGATAGGGCTTGATCCCTAGTATCCACTATTTTATGAGATTGATGTTGTTATGACTTTACTATGCTTAATGCTTGTTAATAGAGCCTGAGTGCCATGATTTCAGATCTGAACCTATTATGTTTCCATGAATATGAGATTGTTTTAAATCCTATCTTGCAAGTTGTATGCACCTATTATGTGTTATGATCCGCATCCCCCAAGGTGACAATAGTTGGGACTCTTTCCGGTTATGACCATAGTTTTAGGAGTTCATGTATTCACCATGTGTTAATGCTTTGTTCTGGTTCTGTATTAAAAGGAGGCCTTAATCTCACTTAGTTTCCATATCGACTCCGCAGCCACGGGAGGGTAGGACAAAAGATGTCATGCAAGTTCTTATTATAAGCATGTATAACTATATATGGAATACATGCCTATATTATATTGAGGAATTGGAGCTAGTTTTGTCTCGCTCTAGTGTGTAACTATTATATGATGAATGTCATCCAAACCAATCCATCACTGATCCATGGCCTATGCTTTTCACTTATTGGTTTCTGATACGTCCATTTTGCATCATGTTTTCCTACTGTTATTTATAATGTTTGATATATGGTTTATTTCGTGGAAGATTATATGTTCAGATCCATTATGCTATTCAATGCACCTCTGATCTTGAGCATGCATATTATTTGTGAGTAGTTACCTTTGTTCTTGAGGTCATAAGAGAAATCATGTTGCAAGTACATGTGAATTTGATATTTGTTCGATCTTTTGATGATATGTATATTGTGATTCCCTTAGTGGTGTCATGTGAACGTCAACTACATGACACTTCACCATCCTTGGGCCTAAGGGGATGCATTGTGGAGTAGTTATTAGATGATGGGTTGCTAGAGGGACAGAAGCTTAAACCCTAGTTTATGCGCTACTTCGTAAGGGGCTGATTTGGGTCCACATGTTTAATGCTATGGTTTAGACTTTGTCTTAATAATTTTATCATAGTTGTGGATGCTTGCGAGAGGGTTAATCATAAGTAGGTTGTTAGTTCAATTAAGAACAACACCTTAGCACTGGTCCACCCACATATCAAATTATCAAAGTAGCGAACACGAATCAAACCAACATGATGAAAGTGACCAGATGAAATTCTCGTGTACCCTCAAGAACACTTTGCATATCATAAGAGATAGTTTTGGCCTATCCTTTGCCACAAAAGGATTGAGCTACCTTGTTGAACCTTATCTATTGTAACCTTTTACTTGCTCGTTACAAATTACCTTGCTATCAAACTACTTTCTACTTACAATTTTAGTGCTTGCAGAAATTACCTTGCTGAAAACCGCTTATAATTTCCTTTTGCTCCTCATTGGGTTCAACACTCTTACTTATCAAAAGGACTACGATTGGTCCCCTATAGTTGTGGGTCATCACGACTCTTTTCTAGCGCCGTTGCCGGGGAGTGAAGCGCTCTTGGTAAGTGGAAATCCGTAAGGAAAAACTTATAGCACGTGCTGAAATTTACTGTCACTTGTTACTATGGAAATCAATCCTCTGAGGGGTTTGTTCGGGGTATCTTCACATCGATCGGAACCACAATTAGTTTTCCCTCGGCATACAACACCTACTGAAAATATTGGTTATGAAATTCCTTCAGGTATGTTAAAACAACTGCTAGCTAGTCCTTATGCAGGAGACGGAATTGAACATCCTGATATGCACCTAATACATGTGGAAGAAATTTGTGGACTATTTAAGCTTGCAGTTTTATCCGGACATGAAGTTAAGAAGAATGTTTTCCCTTTATCTTTGAAGGGCAAAGCATTGACATGGTATATAGGCTATGTGATGATATTGGATCATGGAACTGGAATCATTTGAAATTGGAATTCCACCAAAAGTTTTATCCTATGCATCTAGTTCATCGTGATCGGAATTATATATATAATTTTTGCTCTCGTGATGGAGAAAGTATTGCTCTAGCTTGGGGGAGGCATAAGTGAATGTTATATTCATGCCCCAATCATGATATCCTGAGAGAAGTTATTATTCAGATTTTTTATGCTCGAGTTTCTCATAATGATCAAACCATGCTCGATACTTCTTGTATTGGTTCTTGTATGAAGAAGACTATTGAATTCAAATGGGATCTCTTAGAAAGAATTAAAAGCAACTCTGAATATAGGGAACTCGATGAAGGTAATGAGTCAGGTATTAAGCTTGAATATTATTGTGTTAAATCTTTTATGAATATTGATGCTTTCCACAAGTTTAGCTCTTAATATGGACTTGACTCTGAGATAGTAGCCTCTTTCTGTGAATCATTTGCTGCTCATGTTGATCTCCCTAAAGAGGAGTGGTTTGAACATCACCCCCTATTAAAAAGGAAACTAAAGAACCGGTCATTACTAAAGAAGAAACTATCATTTACAATGTTGATCCAATTGTGCCTACTGCTTATATTGAGAAACCACCTTTCTTGGTTAGGATAAAGGAATATGCTAAGGTATCAACTGTGGTTTGCAAAAGTAATATTAGAGCACCTAAGCACTCTGAACAAATTAAGGTATAACCTAGTATTGCTATGGGTAAGGATCTCTTGGTAGAAAATATTGATGGGCAGGTCATTCACTTCTATGATGAAGCCGCTAGAATTGTTAAACCCTATGAAAAAGACAAACATAGACCCGTAGTTGGCTTGCTTGTTGTCTCATTTAAAATAGGAGATCATTGTTATCATGGCTTATGTGATTTGGGTGCTAGTGTGAGTGATATTCCTTTTACCTTACATCAAGAAATTATGAATGACACGACACCTGTTGAAATAGAAGATATTGATGTTACTTTTAAACTTGCTAATAGAGACACCATCACACCACTTGGGATTGTTAGAGATGTTGAAGTATTGTGTGGAAAAATAAAATATCCTACTTATTTTCTAGTTCTTGGTTCCCCACAATATGAATTTTGTTCTATTATCTTTGGTAGACCTTTCTTGAACACTGCTAATGCTAAGATAGATTGTCAAAAAGAAACCGTCGGTGTTCAGTTTGGTGATGTGTCTCATGAGTTTATTTTTTCAAGTTTAGTAGACAACCTCGTGATAGAGAATTACCTAGTAAGGATGAAATAATTGGTCTTGCTTCTATTGCCATTCCTCCTACCGATCCATTAGAACAATATTTGCTAGACCATGAAAATGATATGCACTTGCGCGAAAGAAATGAAATAGATAAAATTGTCTTTGAACAACAAACTCTACTGAAACACAATTTGCCTATTAAAACTCTTGGAGGTCCTCCTCCACCTAAAGATGATCCTGTGTTTGAACTGTAACAATTTCTTGACACTTTGAAATATGCTTATCTCGATGAGAAAAAGATGTATCATGTAATTATTAGTGCTAACCTTTCAGAACATGAAGAAGAAAGATTATTGAAAATTCCGAGGAAGCATCGGGCTGCTATTGGGTATACTCTTTTGATCTTAAGGGCATTAGTACCACTCTATGTCAGCACAAGATCAATATGGAACCTGATGCTAAACCCATTGTTGATCACCAACGACGATTGAATCCCAAGATGAAAGAAGTGGTAAGAACTGAAAAATTAAAGCTTATGGAAGCAGGTACAATCTATCCTATAGTTGATAGTAGATGGGTGAGTCCCGTTCATTGTGTCCCTAAGAAAGGAGGTATTACTGTTGTTCCTAACGATAAAAATGAGCTTATTACAAAGAGAATTGTTACTAGCTAGAGAATGGTAATTGATTTTAGAAAATGAAATAAAGCTACTAGAAAATATCATTACCCCTTGCCTTTTATTGATCAAATTCTTGAAATATTATCTAGGCACACACACTTTTGTTTCTTGGATGGATATTCTGGTTTTTCTCAAATACCCATGTCACAATCTGATCAAGATAAAACCACCTTTACCTGTCCTTTTGGAGCCTATGCTTATAAACATATGCCTTTTGGTTTATGCAATGCACCTTCTACCTTTCAAAGATGTATGGCTGCTATATTCTCTGATTTTTTGTGAAAAGATTGTGGAGGTTTTCATGGATGATTTCTCCGTTTACGGAAGTTCTTATGATGATTGCTTAAGCAACCTTGATCGAGTTTTGCAGAGATGTGAACAAACTAATCTCATTTGAATTGGGAGAAGTGCCACTTTATTGTTAGTGAAGGTATTGTATTGGGGCATAAAATCTCTTAATGAGGTATTGAGGTGGATCAAGCTAAAGTTGGTGCAATTGAGAAAATGCCATGTCCTAAAGATATCAAAGGTATTCGAAGTTTCCTTGGCCACGCTGGTTTCTATAGGAGGTTTATTAAAGACTTCTCAAAATATTCTAGGCCTCTTCCTAATATTTTACAAAAGGATATTCCCTTTGTTTTTGATGATGATTGCATAGAAGACTTTGAAATACTAAAGAAAGCCTTAACCACTACACCTATTGTTCAAGCACCTGATTGGAACTTGCCTTTTGAAATTATGTGTGATGCTAGTGATTATGTTATTGGTGTTGTTCAAGGACAAAGATTTGATAAGAAATTAAATGTTATATGTTATGCTAGCAAAACTCTAAACAATGCCCAAAGAAATTATGTTACTACTGAAAAAGAATTTTTAGCAGTCGTGTTTGCTTGTGATAAATTCAGATCTTACATTGTTGATTCCAAAGTTATTGTTCACACTGATCATGCTCCTATGAAATATCTTATGGAAAAGAAGGATACTAAACCTAGAGTCATTAGGTGGGTTCTCTTGCTTAAGGAATTTGATTTACATATCATTGATAGGAAGGGATCTGAGAACCCCGTAGCTGATAACTTGTCTAGGTTAGAAAAATATTCTTGATGGACCACTACCTATTGATGATAGTTTCCCTGATGAACAACTAGCTACAATAAATGTTTCTCAAAACACTCCATGGTATGCTGATTATGCTAATTACATTGTTGCTAAATATATTCCACCTAGTTTCACATACCAACAAAAGAAAATATTCTTCTATGCTTTAATACTTTACTTTTGGGATGACCCACATCTTTATAAAGAAGGAGTAGATGGTATTATTAGACGTTGTGTACTGATAACCCACAAGTGTAGGGGGTCGTTTGTAGATTTTTAGATAAGTAAGCATGTCGAACCCAACGAGTAGCTAAAGGTAGAATTAATATTCTCTCAAGTTCTATCGATCACCGGTACAACTCTACGCACGCTAATGCTTGTTTTACCTAGAACAAGTATGAAACTACTTTGCGGGAATAAAACTAGAAGTACTTTGCAAGATAATAAATAACGGTGAAATAAAAGTTAGGTGCTCTTATAATAAAAGAACAATACAAGTAAATTGTTTTGTAGAAAGCTTTTTTTGTGTAAATCAAGAGAAAGATTGTCCATGGGCAATAGAATATGATACAATAGATACTTGTTATATGCAATGAGGTAGAGAAATGAGCTAACATACTTTCTCTACTTGGATCATATGCACTTATGATTGGACCACTAGAAATCATCCGCAACTACTAAAGATCATTAAGGTAAAACCCAACCATAGTCTTAAGTATCAAGTCCTCTTTGCTCCCATACGCCAGAACCCACCTACTCGGGTTTATGCTTCTGTCACTCAAGCAACCCACCACATGCAAATCATGAACATATTGCAACACCCTATAGTGGGGATCCCTCACGCTTGCGAGACACAGAGGGCACCATAGGACAACACCTTATCAACATACAACTCACATCCATAACATCATACCACAATTAACCCGTTGGACAAAAGAGATCTACTCAAACATCATAGGATAGCCAAATATCATTAGGAAATAATATATGGAGTTGTGCACCATTATTAAGTATATATTACAATGGGGAAGAGAGATTTTACACCGCTGCATATAGGGGGAGAGAGTTGGTGTTGACGGCGGCAAGATTGTTGATGTAGATATCCGTCATGATGATTGCCCCAACGGCATTACGGTGCCACCAGGAGAGAGGGGGAGAGGGCACCCTCCTTCTTATTCTTACTTGGCCTCCCCTAGATGGGAGGAGAGTTCACCCTCTGGTCCATGGCCTCCATGGAAGCGGAGGGGCAGGATCCCTTCAGAGATTGGATCTCTTCTCTGTTCTTTTCTGTTTTGCGTTCTTGTTTTCTGGCCGAAAACCGTTTCTTATTTTCCCGGGGATCTGTATCTCAGACTGGGCTGAAATTTTTAGGGAATTTTAATCCAAAAATTAGCTTTCTTGCGGCTGAAAGAGAAATCCAACCAACGTACAAGGTGAGCACCACCCACGAGGGCGCGTTTGGGCCCTGGTCCGTGCCCTCGTGACTTGTCCCCGCTGTGGGCCTCCGTTTGCGTTGATTCCACTTCTCAAAATTCACAAATATTCCAAAAAATATTTGTAAATTTTAATCGCATTTGGACTTCATTTGATATGGAATTTCCGCAGAACAAAAACACACAAAAAACAGGAGCTGGCACTAGGCACTAGATCAATAGGTTAGTCAAATAAATCATATAAATTTTTTGCCAAAAGTATTGAAAGTTGTATAATATTGGCACGAAAGAAGCAAAAATTATAGACATGACGGAGACGTATTAGCATCCCAAGCTTAATTCCTGCTTCTCCTCGGGTAGGTAAATGATAGAAAAAGATAATTTTTTATGTGGAATGCTACCTAGCATAATCCTGATCATATATCTAATCATGGCATGAATATTAAGACATGAGTGATTCAAAGCAATAGTATAGTTTTGACATAAAGACATCAATACTCAAGCATCCCAACAAATAATCATGTCTTTAAAAATACCAAGGCTAAAGAACGCTATCCCTATAAAATCATATAGCCTTGCCATGCTCTTTCTTCTTAACACAAAGTAGAAATCATGTAAAACCAAGCAATTGGTTAATACTTTTTAACACGGTTTAGCATTTTCAACTCTCATGCAATACATGAGCGCAAGCCATGGATATAGTATTGTGGGTGGAATATCAAATGGTGGTATGTTTCAAAGGGGTAAAAGTGGAGAAAAAAGTCTCACATCAAATCAGCGTATCAACGGGCTATGGAGATGCCCATCAATACATATCAATGCGAGGAGTAGGGATTGCCATGCAACAGAGGCACTAAGAGCTATAAGTGTATGAGATCTCAATATGAAGACTAAGTGGGTATGCATCTAACTCTATAATGGAAAATTCCCACTAGTATATGAAAGTGACAACATAGGAGACTCTCTATATGAAAAACATGGTTCCACTTTGAAGCACAAGTGTGGAATTAGCATGCCCCTTCTCTCTTTGCCTCTCATCATTTTTTTCTTTTTTTCTTTCTTTTTTATTTTCTTTCTTTTCATTTTTCCCTTTTCCTTTTTCTTTTTTTCTTTTTTCTTCTTTTTGTTGTCTGGAGTCTCATCCCGACTTGTGGGGGAATCAGAGTTTCCATCATTCTTTCCTCACTGGGACATGCTCTAATAATGAATAATGACGATCATCACACTTCTATTTACTTACAACTCGATATTACAACTCGATACCTAGAACAAAACATGACTCTATATGAATGTTGTGCAATGATCTAGCGTAGCAAAGATATCAAAAAACATACAAGCCATGGACACATCATGCTAGCTATCCTACGATCATGTAAAGCAATATGACAATGAATGCTCAAGTCATCAAAACAGAAGCGGTGGAAGTTGCATGGTAATATATCTCGGAATGGCTATGGAAATGCCATAATAGGTAGGTATGGTGGATGTTTTGAGGAAGATATAATAAGGCTTATGTGTCATAGAGCGTATCATATCACGGGGTTTGGATGCACCGGCGAAGTTTGCACCGACTCTCGAGGTGAGAAAGGGCAATGCGTGGTGCCGTAGAGGCTAGCAAATTGCGGAAAGGTAAGAGTGTGTATAATCCATGGACTCACATTCGTCATAAAGAACTCACATACTTATTGCAAAAGTTTATTAGCCCTAGAAGCAAAGTATTACTACACATGCCCCTAGGGGTGAGGTTGGTAGGATTTAACCATCGCGTGCCCCCGACCTTCACACAAAGATAGACAATCAAGGATAAATTGTGCTCCAACTTGCTAGCATAACAGGAGACTATATGTGCATGCTTTGGGAATCACAAACCTTAACACCAATATCTTACTAAACATGATCATCCATTAGTACCTCCCACATATTATCATCTCCATATCGCAAAACTATTGCAAGGAATCTAACATATCATATTCAGTGATCCCTAAGTTTTATGTAGGATTTTATGACTAACCATGTCAATGACCAATTCCTGTTGAATCTCTAAATAGATATAAGTGAAGCAACAGAGTTTAATTCTTTCTACAAAGATCTAGACATGCTCTAATAAATATAAGTAAAGCAAAAGAGCATTCTTCAAATAACGGTTTCCTATGTGAAGAGAAACAGGCAATCCAAACTTCAACTGATATAAGTGAAGCACATGAAGCATTCCATAAAGCCATACTCAAAAGGTATAAATGAAGTGCAATGAACATTATACAAATCAGCCATGGACTATATCATACTAGCATGGTGCATAAAATAGAAGTGAAAACTAAACGCAAAAGACGCTCCAAGATTTACACATATCACACGAATGAAACGAATTCAAAAACATACTGATACTTGTTGAAGAAAGGTGGGATGCCTTCCGGGGCAACCCCAAGCTAGAAGCTTGAGTCTCCTTGGATATTTACTTGGCATGCCTTAGGCATTCCCAAGCTTGAACTCTTGCCTCTTCTCCTTCTCCTCATATCGAGACCTCCTCGATCTTCGAACACTTCATTCACATAAAACTTAACAGAAGACTCGTAAGATCCGTTAGTATAGTAAAGCAAAACAGTACTTTTAAGTAATGTTGAAAACACATTCATATTTTATATTTTCATTATCCCTGTTGTATTATAACTTTTCCATGGCTTATACCACCGATAAAATTGATGATTTCATCAAAACAAGCAAAACAATGCATCAAAAACAGAATCTCTCTTAAACAGGATAGTCTGCAGTACTCTGAACCTTGACCATACTTATGTAACTCCAAAAATTCTGAAACATTAGGAAAAATTAATGAATTTGTATTTAAATACTTTGTTAAAATTTCAGCTCATTATCAATCCAGTAAAAAATTAAAATTCACGCATTGGAGTTAAAGGTTATGTTACTGATTCAACATTGTTTCTACTCATCTTATAAATCATCCTAAAGGCAAATCTTGGCACAATATAATAAAAAAACACAACAGAAATAAATGACTCTCTAAAACTTCCTAGTTGTCTCCCTAGAAGCGCTTTCTCTAAAGCCATTAAGCTAGGCATAAAGTGCTCAAGTAATGGATCCACCCGGATCCCAAGGTATATCAAAGCTAATTTTAATTAAAATGATTTGTAATTTATTAGTAAGAACAAAGTGATATATCATGTGACAACGAAGTCTAACTCTCTTCCTATGCATTGGCATGTCATAAAATAACAAATCATTCGCACAGCGTAAGGGTCAATACATAGCATAAGTAGTTTCTTGAAATTTTATAGTACTGGAAACATAGAGAGGTGAAGATGTGGTTCCTCTCTCATAATAACTGCAAGTAGGAGCAGAAAGCACATGCATATTGTATTCATAAAAATCATCATGTGTATTAGTAAAACGCAACCCATCAATATAATCCTTAATAAGAGCAAACTTCTTCGATATAGTGTAGTTGGGAGAATTCAAAAAGATAATAGGACTATCATGTGTGGGTGCAATAGCTAAAATTTCATGATTAACATAAGGAACTATAGCAAGTTCATCTGCATAAGCATAACTCATATTGACATCATGGCCACAAGCATAGCAAGCATCAAGTTCATCAAAAGGGATATTTCAAACGAATCAAGGGATCATAGCAATCATGATAGCATTCATCATACTATTCATCGTTCGGCATGTGCGAAGGGTAATTAAACAATGTATGAGTTGAAGCGTTACTCTTGTTAGAAGGTGGGCATGGATAGCTAATCCGCTCTTCCTCCTTTTGTTCTTCACTCTCCTCGTCATCGTTTTCATCTAATGAGCTCACAATTTCAGCAACTTCCACTTCCATAGATTCATGTAAAATATTAGTCTCTTCCAAGGAAGCATTCGTTCTTTCAATAAATTATTTAACATAAGCATTAGAAGCATAGTTTTCATAGCAATATTTAATTATAGCAAAATTTTCAGATTCATAAAGAGTAGCATCATACTTTTCAATGAAAGAAGCAATTTCATAGGCACCCTTAAAAGCAACAAATTCTTCAAGTTGGTCAACATCAAAATAACAATAGGCTTCCTTGGCATAAGAAGATAGTATTTCATTATCATTAAACACACATTGGCAGGGAAGGTGTTTTTTAGTTTCTTCAGAACAACAAGTAAAATCATAAATTTCACATAGATTCCAAGCATATCACATCAAACTATTAATATGATGCCACAAAAGTTTCCCCTTTTGAGATATGCGATGTCGCACATAATAAGCATGCTCATTTAATAATTTTCCATCAACTAAGATAGTTGGATTTTCAGCACGAGCACAAATGGACCGAAGATGATCCAAGTAATATTCTTTGGTTGTACGGAACACTAGTGATTCCTCAACTTTTGGAGCAGCAGGTACATCTATTTTTTTGGTATTTTGAGTTTCCTACCCATATCTAAAGATAGAAAAATACTTAGAACAAAAAATAAAAATAACTTAGTGATAAAGCAAAGAAGCACACACGAGAATATTCACCCCACGCTATTGCTCCCCTGCAACGGCGCGAGAAAAAGGTCTTGATAACCCATAAGTGTAGGGGATCGTTTGTAGCCTTTTTCGATAAGTAAGAGTGTCTAACCCAACGAGGAGCTAAATGTAGAATTAATATTCTCTCAAGTTCTATCAACCATCGGTACAACTCTACGCACACTAATGCTTGCTTTACCTAGAACAAGTATGAAACTACTTTGCGAGAATAAAACTAGAAGTACTTTGCAAGATAATAAATAACGTGGAAATAAAAGTTAGGTGTTCTTTTAATAAAAGAACAATAAATGTAAATTGTTTTGTAGAAAGCTTTTTGCGTAAATCAAGAGAAAGATTGTCCATAGGCAATTGAATATTATACGACAGATACTTGTTATGTCGAATGAGAGAGAGGCATGAGCTAACATACTTTCTCTACTTGGATCATATGCACTTATGATTGGACCCCTAGAAAGCATCCGGAACTACTAAAGGTCATTAAGGTAAAACCCGACCATAGCCTTAAGTATCAAGTCATGTTTACTCCCATACACAACAACCCACCTACTCGGGTTTATGCTTCTGTCACTCAAGCAACCCACCATAGGCAAATCATGAACATATTGCAACACCCTATAGCGGGGATCCAGTTGGGGAACGTTGCATGGGAAACAAAAAAAAATCCTACGCACACACAAGATCTATCCATGGCGATGAGCATCTACGAGAGGGAGAGTGGATCTACATACCCTTGTAGATTGCTAAGCGGGAAGCGTTAAGAAACGCGGTTGATGTAGTCGAACGTCTTCGCTATCCAAATCGCCGAGCGTCCCACAATCCAATGACGATTCGTCCCATTCTAGCGTCGAACGGACGACACCTCCGCGTTCAGTACACGTACAACTTGATTACGATCTCCGCCTTCTTGATCCAGCAAGAGGGAGCAGAGAGGTAGACGAGTTCTCCGGCAGCACGACGGCGTTGTGGCGATGGTGGTGGAGCTATTCCAGCAGGGCTTCGCCTAAGCACCGCTGAAACCGATCTAGAGGAGAAACTACGAACTAGAGGAGAGGTAGCACGTGGCTGTTTTTCTATGTCAAAAAACCCTCAAACCTCTAGTATATATAGGAGAAGGAAGGGAGGATACTTGTCCCTCAAGGGGCCAGCCCTTGTGTCGGCCGAAGTGGGAGGAGGAGGAGTCCTCCTCCAATCCTAGTAGGATTAGGACTCCTTCTCTCCCACATGAAAAACTCCTTTTCCACCTTTTTCCTTTTGGACTTCTCCTCCTAGACGCATGGGACTCTTGTGGGACTTAGGCCAGACCACTAAGGGCTGGTGTACCTCCTCCCACAGCCCATGTAGCCTCTTGGGTCCAAATACCCCACCCGATGGTCCGTCGGCACCCTCCCGGCACTCCCGGTACACTACCGATGAGCCCAAAACTTTTCCGGCGACCAAAACAGGACTTCCTATATATCAATCTTTACCTCCGAACCATTCCGGGGCTCCTCGTGATGTCCGAGATCTCATCCGACACTCCAAACAACCTTTGGTCACCACCATACATAACTCTATACAACCGAAACGTCACTGAACCTTAAGTGTGTAGACCCTACGGGTTCGAGAACTATGTATACATGAGCGAGAAACCTCTACGGTCAATAACCAATAGCGGGACCTGGATTCCCATATTGGTTCCTACATATTCTACAAAGATCTTTATCGATCGAACCTCTATGTCAAGGATTCAGTTAATCTCGTATGATGTTCCCTTTGTTCTTCAGTATGTTACTTGCCCAAGATTCGATCGTCGGTATCTGTATACCTAGTTCAATCTCATTTCCGGCAAGTCTCTTTACTCGTTCCGTAATACAAGATCCTGTGGCTAACACTTAGTCACATTGCTTGCAAGGCTTGTTGTGATGTTGTATTACTGAGTGGGCCCTGAGATACCTCTCCGTCACACGGAGTAACAAAGCCCAGTCTTGATCTATGCCCACTCAACAGACACTCTCGGAGATACCTGTAGAGATCCTTTATAGTCACCCAGTTATGTTGCGACGTTTGATACACACAAGGCACTCCTCCAGTGTCAGTGAGTTGCATGATCTCATGGTCATAGGAACAGATACTTGACATGCAGAAAACTGTAGCAATAAACTGACACGATCATATGCTACATTTATAGTTTGGGTCTTGTCCATCACATCATTCTCCTAATGATGTGATCCCGTTAGCAAATGACATCCCATGTCAATGGCTAGGAAACCTTGACCATCTTTGATCAACGAGCTAGTCCACTAGAGGCACACTAGGGACAAAGTGTTGTCTATGTATCCACACATGCAATGCGTTTCCAGTCAATACAATTATAGCATGGATAATAAACAATTATCATGAACAAGGAAATATAATAATAACCATTTTATAATTGCCTCTCGGGCATATTTCCAACAGTCTCCCACTTGCACTAGAGTCAATAATCTAGCTCACATCACTATGTGATTTACATTGTAATGAATCGAACACCCATACAGTTCTGGTGTTGATCATGTTTAGCCCTTGGAAGAGGTTTAGTCAACGGGTCTGCAACATTTAGATCCATGTGCAATTTGCAAATATTTATGTACTCCTCCTTGATGTACTCGCGGATGGAATTGAAGCGTCGCTTTATGTGTCTGGTCCTCTTATGAAACCTTGGTTCCTTGGCCAGGGCAATGGCCCTAGTGTTATCACAGAACAGATCCACTGGATTCAGTGCACTGGGCACTACTCCAAGATCTGTCATGAACTCCTTCATCCAGACACCTTCCTTCGCTGCCTCTGAGGCTGCGATATACTCTGCTTCGCATGTAGAATCGGCTACCACGCTCTGCTTGTAACTGCACCAGCTTACCGCTCCCCCATTGAGAATAAATACATATGCGGTTTGTGACTTAGAGTCATCTGGATCAGTGTCAAAGCTTGCATCGACGTAACCCTTTACGGCGAGCTCTTGAACACCTCTATAAACGAGAAACATTTCCTTAGTCCTTTTCAGGTACTTAAGGATATTCTTGACCGCCGTCCAGTGCTCCATTCTAGGATCACTTTAAAACCTTCCAGCCATACTTATGGCAAGGCTGACATTGGGTCTTGTGCACATCATCGCATACATGATAGAGCCTATGGTTGAAGCATAGGGGATGACACTCGTATTCTCTTTATCTTCTAAAGTCAGTGGGCATTGAGTCTTACTCAACTTCACACCTTGTAAGACAGGCAAGAACCCCTTCTTGGAGTGATCCATTTTGAACTTCTTCAAAACGTTATCAAGGTATGTGCTCTGTGAAAGTGCTATCAAGTGTCTCGATCTATCTCTATAGATTGTAATGCCTAATATGAAAGCAGCTTCTCCTAGGTCCTTCATTGAAAAACTCTTGTTCAAATATTCCTTCACATTTTCCAGCATTTCTACATTGTTTCCAATCAGCAATATGTCATCCACATATAATATTGGAAACACTATAGAGCTCCCACTCACTTTCTTGTAAATACAAGCTTCTCCATAAACTTGTATAAACCCAAACGCTTTGATCACCTCATCAAAGCGCTCATTCCAACTCCGAGATGCTTGCACCAATCCATAAATGGATCGCTGAAGTTTGCAAACTTTGTCAGCATTCTCTGGATCGACAAAACCTTTCGGTTGTATCATATACAACTCTTCCTTAAGGAAACCATTAAGGAACGTTGTTTTGACATCCATCTGCCAAATTTCATAGTCGAAATATGCAGCTATTGCTAACATGATTTTGACGGACTTAAGCATCACTACGGGTGAGAAGGTCTCATCATAGTTAACTCCTTGAACTTGTGAAAAACCCTTTACCACAAGTCGAGCTTTATAGATGGCGACATTACCGTTTGCGTCCGTCTTCTTCTTAAAGATCCATTTGTTCTGAATGGCCTTCCGCCCTTCAGGTAATACTTCCAAAGTCAATACTTTGTTTTCATACATGGATCCCATCTCGGATTTCATGGCCTCTAACCATTTCTTGGAATCCGGGCCCATCATTGCTCCTCCATAGCTCGTAGGTTCATCGTTGTCTAACAACATGACCTCCAAGACAGGGTTGTTGTACCACTCAGGAGCAGTATGCGCCCTTGTCGACCTACGAGGTTTAATAGTAACTTGATCCAAATTTTCATGATCATCATCATTAACTTCCTCTTCAACCGTTGTTGGCTCCACAGAAACATCTTTTTGTGCTGCACTACTCGTTGGTTGAAGTAAAGGTTCAATAACCTCATCAAGTTCTATTTTCCTCCCACTCAATTCTTTTGAGAGAAACTTTTTCTCAAGAAATGTTCTATTCTTAGCGACAAACACTTTGCCTTCGGATCTGAGATAGAAGGTATACCCAACTGTCTCTTTTGGGTATCCTATGAAGACGCATTTCTCCGCTTTGGGTTCCAGCTTTTCGGGCTGAAGCTTTTTGACATAAGCATCACATCCACAAACTTTAAGAAACGACAACTTTGGTTTCTTGCCAAACCACAGTTCATATGGCGTCGTCTCAACGGATTTCGATGGTGCCCTATGTAAAGTGAATGCAGCTGTCTCTAATGCATAACCCCAAAACGACAGTGGCAAATCGGCAAGAGACATCATAGAACGCACCATATCTAATAAGGTTCGATTACAACGTTCGGACACACCATTACGTTGCGGTGTTCTAGGCGGTGTCAATTGTGAAACTATTCTACACTATCTTAAGTGACTACCAAACTCATAACTCAAATATTCACCTCCTCTATCAGATCGAAGGAATTTAATCTTCTTGTTACAATGATTCTCCACTTCACTCTAAAATTGCTTGAACTTTTCAAACGTTTCAGACTTGTGTTTCATTAAGTAAATATACCCATATCTACTTAAGTCATCAATGAAGGTGAGAAAATAACGATATCCACCGCGTGCCTCAATGTTCATTGGACCACACACGTCAGTATGTATGATTTCCAACAAATCATTCGCCCGTTCCATTGTTCCAGAGAACCGTTTTAGTCATATTGCCCATGAGGCATGGTTCACATGTGTCAAGTGATTCAAAATCAAGTGACTCCAAAAGTCCATCAGCATGGAGCTTCCTCATGCGTTTTACACCAATGACCCAAATAGCAGTGCCACAAGAAAGTGGTACTATCATTATCAACTCTACATCTTTTGGCATCAATGTTATGAACATGTGTATCATCACTATCAAGATTCAATATGAATAAACCCCTCACATTGGGTGCATGACCATAAAAGATATTACTCATATAAGTAGAACAACCATTATTCTCTGATTTAAATGATAACCGTCTCGCAATAAACAAGATCCAGCTATAATGTTCATGCTTAATGCAAGCACTAAATAACAATTATTCAGGTTCATCACTAATCCCGATGGTAATAGAAGAGAGAGCATGCACACAACGATCACATCAACCTTGGAACCATTTCCCATGCGCATCGTCACTTCGTCCTTAGCCAACCTCCGCCTATTCTGTAGGTCCTGCTTTGAGTTACAAATGTGAGCAACCGAACCGGTATCAAATACCCAGGCACTACAACAAGAGCTAGTAAGGTACACATAAAAAACATGTATATCATATATACCTTGTTTGTTGTTGGCCGCCTTCTTGTCAGCCAGATACTTGGGGCAGTTCCGCTTCTAGTGACCAGTTCCCTTGCAATGAAAGCACTCAGTTTCTGACTTGGGTCCAGCCTTGGGTTTCTTCACGGGAGGAGCAACTGTTTTGCCACCCTTCTTGGAGTTACCCTTCTTGCCCTTGCCATTATTCTTGAAACTAGTGGTTTTATTGACCATCAACACTTGATGTTCTTTATCGATTTCAGACTTAGCGACTTTCAGCATCGCAAACAGCTTGGCAATTGACTTGTTCATCCCGTGCATGTTATAGTTCAGCACGAAGCTCTTGTAGCTTGGAGGCAATGATTGAAGAACTCTCTCAGTGATCGCCTCTAGCGGAAGGGGCATCCCTAACTACGCCAGACGGGTCGAATACCCAGACATTTTGAGTATATGTTTACTGATAGACCCGTTCTCCTTCATTTTGCAAGCATAGAACTTATCGGAGGTCTCATACCTCTCAATCCGGGCATTCTTCTTAAAGATAAACTCCAACTCCTGGAACATCTCATATGCTCCATGACGTTCAAAACGTCTTTGAAGTCCCGGTTCTAAGCCATACAACATTGCACACTGAACTATTGAGTAATCTCCAGAATGTGCCTCCCAAGCGTTCTTAACGTCTTCGGATGACATGTCTGTGGGTTGGTTACCAAGCGGTGCATCAAGGACATATGCCTTCTAGGAAGCCGTGAGGATAATCCTCAGATTACGGGCCCAGTCCACAAAGTTACTTCCATCATATTTCAACTTAGCTTTCTCTAGGAACACATTAAAATTCAGGGGTGCTACTGCGCGAGCCATTGATCTACAACATAAATAAGCAAAGCTTACTAAGACTATTGTTCAAGATAATGAGTTTAGTTAATCAAATTACGAAAGCTCCCACTGAAATTGACATCCCTCAGGTCATCTGAGTGATACATGATCCAAATTCACCATCTCAAGTCCGATCATCATGTGAGTTGAGGTGGTTTCAATGGTGAACATCATCATGTTGATCATATCTACTATATGACTCATGTTCGACCTTTCAGTCTCTTGTGTTCTGAGGCCATGTCAGTACATGCTAGGCTTGTCAAGTTTAACCCGAGTGTTCTGCATGTGCAACACTGGCTTGCACCCATTGTATGTGAACGTAGAGTCCATTACACCCGGTCATCACGTGGTGTCTCGACACGACGAACTTTCGCAACAGTGCACACCCTAGGAGAACACAAGTCACCTTCAAATTTAAGTGAGGGATCACCTTATAATGCTACCGTCGTCCTAAGGAAAGCAAGGTGCATAAAAGGATTAACATCACATGCAAATCATAAGTGACATGATATGGCCATGAACTTGTGCTTTTGATCTCCATCTTGAAAGCACCGGCATGATCTTCATCGTCACCGGCATAACACCATGATCTCCATCATCATGATCTCCATCATTGTGTCACCATCGGGGTTGTCACGCCCTTCATGCTCATACTACTATTGCTACCACTTAGCGATAAAGTAAAGCATTACATAGCACTTGATGATTGACACGCGGGTCATACAATAATTAAAGACAACCCTATGGCTCCTGCCGGTTGCCATACTCATCGACATGCAAGTCGTGATATTCTATACAACACATGATAATCTCATACATCACATATATCTCATCATGTAATTGGCCATATCACATCACAACATACCCTGCAAAAACAAGTTTGACGTCCTCTAATTGTTGTTGCAAGTTTTACGTGGCTGCTATGGGTATGTAGCAAGAACAATTCTCACCTACGCAAAACCACAACGGTGATACATAAGTTGCTTTTCAACCTTCTCAAGGACTGCCTTTGTCGAATCTGATCCAACTAAAGTAGGAGAAACAGACACCTGCCAGCCATCTTTGTGCAACGAAGTTACATGTCAGTCAATGGAACCGGTCTCTCGTAAGCGTATGAGTAAGGTTGGTCCGGGGCGCATTATCCCACAATACTGCTGAACCAAAACACGACCAAGGGAGGAAGCAATCTAAGCATCAACGCCCACAAACTCCTTTGTGTTCTACTCGAGATCTCATCTACACATAAACCTGGCTCTGATACCACTGTTGGGGAGCGTTGTATAGGAAACAAAAAAATTCCTACGCACACCCAAGATCTATCCATGGTGATGAGCATCTACGAGAGGGAGAGTGCATCTACATACCCTTGTAGATTGCTAAGCGGGAAGCGTTAAGAAACGCGGTTGATGTAGTTGAACATCTTCACGATCCAAATCGCCGAGCATCCCGTGAACAAATCACGATCCGTCCCGATCTGGCACCGAACGGACGGCACCTCCGCGTTCAGCACACGTACAGCTTGATGACGATCTCCGCCTTCTTGATCCAAAAAAAGGGAGCGAAGAGGTAGACAAGTTCTTCGGCAGCGTGACAACATTGCGGCGATGGTGGTGGAGCTATTCTAGCAGGGCTTCGCCTAAGCACCGCTGAAACCGATCTAGAGGAGAAACTACGAACTAGAGGAGAGGTAGCACGTGGCTGTTTTTCTGTGTCAAAAAACCATCAAACCTCTAGTATATATAGGACGAGGGAGGGAGGAGACTTGGCCCTCAAGGGGCCAGCCCTTGCATCGGCCAAAGTGGGAGGAGGAGGAGTCCTCCCTCCAATCCTAGTAGGATTAGTACTCCTTCTCTCCCACTTGGAAAACTCCTTTTCCACCTTTTTCCTTTTGGACTTCTCCTCCTAGACGCATGGGCCTCTTGTGGGACTTAGGACAGCCCACTAAGGGCTTGTATACCTCCTCCCACAGCCCATGTAGCCTCTTGGGTCGAAATACCCCTCCCGATGGTCCCCCGGCACTCTCCCGACACTCGCGGTACACTACCGATGAGCCCGAAACTTTTCTGGCGACCAAAACAGGACTTCCTATATATCAATCTTTACCTCCGGACAATTCCGGAGCTCCTCGTGACATCAGGGATCTCATTCGGGATGAACAACCTTCGGTCACCAGCATACATAACTCTATACTATCGAAACATCACCGAACCTTAAGTGTGCAGACCCTGCAGGTTCGAGAACTATGTAGACATGGCCGAGACACCTCTACGGTTAATAACCAATAGCGAGACGTGGATGCCCATATTGGTTCCTACATATTCTACGAAGATGTTTATCGGTCGAACATCTATGTCAAGGATTCAGTTAATCTCGTATGATGTTCCCTTTGTTCTTCGGTATGTTACTTGCCCGAGATTCGATCGTCGGTATCTGTATACCTAGTTCAAACTAGTTTCCGACAAGTCTCTTTACTCGTTCCGTAATACAAGATATCGTGGCTAACACTTTGTCACATTGCGTGCAAGCCTTGTTGTGATGTTGTATTACCGAGTAGGCCCTGAGATACCTCAACGGACACTCTCGGAGATACCTGTAGAGTATCTTTATAGTCACCCAGTTATGTTGCGACGTTTGATACACACAAGGCACTCCTCCAATGTCAATGAGTTGCATGATCTCATGGTCATAGGAATAGATACTTGACATGCAAAAAACTGTAGCGATAAACTGACACAATCATATGCTACGTTTATAGTTTGGTCTTGTCCATCACATCATGCTCCTAATGATGTGATCCTGTTATCAAATGACATCCCATGTCAATGTCTAGGAAACCTTGTCCATCTTTGATCAAGAAGCTAGTCCACTAGAGGCACACTAGGGACAAAGTGTTGTCTATGTATCCACACGTGCAATGTGTTTCCAATCAATACAATTATATCATAGATAATAAACAATTATCATGAACAAGGAAATATAATAATAAACATTTTATTATTGCATCTAGGGCATATTTTCAACAGATCCCTCATGCTTGTGCGACACGGAGGGCACCATAGGACAGCATCTTATCAACATACAACTCACATCCATAGCATCATACCACAATTAACCCGTTGGACAAAAGCGATCTACTCAAACATCATAGGATAGCCAAATATCATTGGAAAATAATATGTGGAGTTGAGCACCATGTTTAAGTAGATACTACAACGGGGAAGAGAGGTGTGACACCGCTGCACAGAGGGGGAGAGAGTTGGTGTTGACGGCGGCAAGATTGTGGATACAGATATCCGTCACGATGATTCCCCCGGCGGCGTTCCCGTGCGACCGGGAGAGAGCCCCTCCTTCTTCTTCCTTGGAATCCCCTAGATGGGAGGAGAGTTCCCCTATGGTCCATGGCCTCCATGGTGGCGGAGGGCCAGGAGCCCGTCCGAGATTGGATCTCCCTCTCTGTTCTCTTCTATTTTGCGTTCCTGTTTTCTGGCCGAAAACCGTTTCTTATATTCCCGGAGATTTGTAACTCCGATCGGGATGAAAATTTGAGAGGGTTTTAATCCAAAAATTAGCTTTCTTGCTTCGGAAAGAGAGCTCCAACCGACATACGAGGTGAGCACCACCCACTAGGGCACGTTTGGGCCTTGGCCCGCGCCCTAGTGCCTTGTGTCCGCTGTGGACCTCAGTTTGCATTGATTCCACTGCTCAAAATTCACAAATATTCCAAAAACATCTCCGTAAATTTTATCGCGTTTGGACTTCATTTGATATAGAATTTCTGTGAAACAAAAAACACACAAAAACATGAACTAGCATTGGGCACTGGATCAATAGGTTAGTACAATAAATCATATAAATTGTTGCCAAAACTATTGAAAGTTGTATAATATCAGAATGAAACAATCAAAAATTACAGACACGACAGAGACGTATTATGTACCTAAGCAGGAATAGGAACAAATCCTACAAAAATGTCATTTCGAAGCTTATGGAAGACATCATGCTGGACACAGAACTGTTCATAAGGTATTACAATCTGGTTTTTATTGTCCTACTCTCTTCAAGTATGCCCGTAAATTTGTCTCGTCTTGTGATGAATGTCAAAGAATTGGTAATTTCGGTAAACGTCAAGAAATACCTATGAATTATTCACTTGTTGTTGAACCATTTGATGTTTGGTGTTTTGATTATATGGGACATTTTCCTTCCTCTAATGGGTACACTCATATTTTGGTTGATGTTGATTATGTCACTAAGTGGGTAGAAGCTATTCCAACTAGTAGCGTTGATCATAACACCTCCATTAAAATGCTTAAAGAAGTTATTTTCCCAAGGTTTGGAGTCCCTTGGTATCTAATGACTGATGGTGGTTCACACTTTATTCAAGGTGCTTTCCATAAAATGCTTGCTAAATATGATGGTAAACATAGAATTGTGTCACCCTATCATCCTCAATCTAGTGGTCAAGTTGAACTTAGCAATAAATAAATAAAATTGATATTACAAAAGACTATCAATAGGTCCCGAAAGAATTGGTCTAAGAAATTAGATGATGCACTTTGGTCCATAGAACCGCTTATAAAAATCCTATGGGTATGTCTCCATACAAGATGGTATATGGGAAAGATTGTCATTTACCTCTAAAGTTAGAACATAAAGCATTTTGGTCAATTAAAGAACTAAATTATGACTTCAAACTTGCCGGTGAAAAGAGTTTATTTGATATTAGCTCATTAGATGAATGGAGAACCCAAGCTTATGAAAATGCCAAGTTATTCAAACAAAAAGTTCAAAGATGGCATGAAAAAATAATCCAAAAGCAAGATTTCAAAGTTGGAGAGTATGTTCTTTTGTACAATTATCGTTTCATATTTTTTGCAGGAAAACTTCTCTCCAAATGGGAAGGACCCTATGTTATCAAAGAGGTTTATCGCTCTCGAGCCATCAAGATTAATAGTGCCGAAGGTATCAACCCAAAGCTGGTCAATGGACAAATAATTAAACAATATATCTCAGGTATGCCTATTAATGTTGAAAGCAATGTTATCCAAACCATGACACCGGAGGAACACATAAAAGAAACTTTCCGGAACACTCCAGAATCATGAAAAATAAGAGGTACGTGATACAGTAAGTAAACGCCTCCGAAAAATCCGCAAAAATATTTTTATCAGTTTTGGAATATTTAAGAATTTTAGGAAATAATATATAAACCAGAAGGCAACCGAGGTGAGCACGGTCCAGCAGGGCGCGGTTGCCATCCCTAGCGCGCCCTGGTGGAGCGTGCCCACCTCGGGAACCTTCCCGACTCTATTTTCCTTTCGTTCGCTTGATTTCCAAGAATAAAAATTCTCTATATATACCCCTGATTGTTTCACCACCGCATCGTAATATTTTCCTCTGTTCTTGTTTTGTGATGTTTTCCTAACAGATCTGAAAATATGCCGTCCTAAGATTCGGAGGGAGAGAGCTATGTGTCCAATTATGTTGTTGATCCCAAGATTTTGGGGTGAATTTACCCCCACTTGTGCACTTCGGAGGAAGAAGAAGACACCGATATGGAGGAAATAGAAGACGTTGAACCAAATGCTGGCTCTGATGAAGATGAACCTCCACTATCTCAACTTGGAGACATGCACATGGAGTTCAAAAAGTCAAGCCTTCCTAATGGTAGGAGTAAACCCAATACTCATTTTATCCCTTCTCGTTTTCTGTAGGAGAGCAAGGCAGCTCTATGCAAGCGAATATTGAAACTTGATCAAGAGAATGATGATTTAAGGGAAGAAAACTTCATCCTCAAGCGTAAATTAGAGAAGAATAATAACGCCTCATCACCACCACCTTCATTATCTTCACCACCAAAGGAGACTTGAGTACAAGGGTATGGGCACTCCCCTTGGCTTGAGACAAACTTGGGGGAGATGCCACGGTATCGTATCACCATCACATTTTACCTTTGCTTTTTATTTCAATACTTAGCCTTTTCATGCTTTAGTTGAATAAAAGTTTTCTATGATCTATTTTCGAGTGCTAGTTTCGTGATCCATCTATCTATGTAATCGAGTGGGAGTTATATAACAAAGTTTAGTTTGAGATTTTGCCCTATTACTTTCTTGTTGCAATCTTTATAAAAGAGAATAAATGAAAAATATCATATGCTAATCTTATGGTGAGTAATGACATCACAATAAATAAAAGTATAAGTGGTAAAATTTATTGGAGATTGGCAAACATAGCATTAGTCAATGATGCAATTCATGAAAGAATAAATTAGGGAAGAGAAGATTCACATGCAAATATACTATCATGGACATCTTTTATGATGGTGAGCCCCAATTAAATATTATATGCCAAAATTGTTGAGGTTGGACAAGGAAGACAATGTAATGATTTATGCTTGTTCATATTCACATAGAAGTTATATTGTCATAGATCCTTCAACATGTGGTGCTTGCCCAATATCTTTGCTAGCCAAAAATTCCGCACTAAGTGTGCATCCAAAAACCCAAAGCCCAAAGTCATGTTTTAGAGTACCCATGGATTGAATAAGATCCTTCAAGTAATTTGTCATCGGTGGATCAAGGCAATAAAAATTGCTTCTAAAAAGTGTTGGATCAATTAGAGTAAGATAAAATTGAGCGTTGCACGAACTTGTGATAGCAAAGTAATAAAATCGACGGACTACATAATAAAGGTTGCTATCACAAAGGTCAATGCAATGTGACGTTCTTTTATGCTAAAGGATTTGGCATATAAACTAAAAAGCGCATGACAACCTCTGCTTCCCTCCGCGAAGGGCCTATCTTTTATTATGTATTTACTTTTATGCATGAGTTGAAGTATTCTTCTCTATTCCTTTTTATGTTTTTCTCCTTTGGCAAGAATCATGTGGTGAGGAAAGATCTAGGCACATATATCTAGCTAGATATGAGTGGGCATGAGTTATTATAGTTGACATCACCCTTGAGGTGAATACGTTGGGAGGCAAACTATAAGCCCCTATCTTTCTATGTGTCAGATTGAAACTTTTTGTCCATGGATATGCTATGAGTGTTAGCAATCATAGAAGATTAAATGATGGTTGAGTATGTGGACTTGCCAAAAGGCTCCTACATGAGACCCTTCCTGAAAATATGATGAATTGTAGTTGCAAAGTTGACTGAGAACGTAGTTTGTTGGTTTCCAATAAGGTTTATGCTTTATACTTCCACATTGTGATGAATTGTTACTTCCTCATAAGAAGTTATATGATGTTGTTATGAAATAATAGTTGTATGAGAACGTTTATGTTAATTTTTGTTGCTATTATAATAATAAGCATGATGCTACTATGTATGTATTTTGTTTTTATAGACACCTCTCTCTCAAACCATGTGGACATGTTCTTCGATATCAGCTTTCACCTGAGGACAAGCGAGGTCAAAGCTTCGGGGAGTTGATACGTCCATTTTGCATCATGTTTTTCTACTATTATTTATATTGTTTTTATGCATAATAATGCTTTGGGGAGTAATTCTAATGCCTTATCTCTCATAATTTGAAAGGTTTACACCAAGAGGGAGAATGCTGGCAACTGGAATTCAGTACCTGAAAAAAAAGCATGTCATAGATACCTATTCTGCACATGCCCAATGAAGCTGAAAATTTATGGAGATTTTTTATATAATAAATAAGAAATACTCGAGCTGAAAACTACTGGAGGAGGAACACCAGGTGGGCACCCTCCACCAAGGCGTGCCCGACCCCGTACGCGCGCCCTGGTGGACCGTGCCCATATTGGCTCATCTCCAGAGCCCATATTCTGGTATTTATTCCCAAAAAGCTAAAAAAATTAGGAGGAGAACTTTGGGTACGAAGCATCACCGCCTCGAGGCGGAACTTGGGCAGAAGCACTTTTGCCCTCCGGCAGAGTGATTTCGCCGGGGGAACTTCCCTCCCGGAGGGGGAAATCGAAGCCATCGTCATCACCAACAACCCTCTCAGCTTGGGGAGGCCATTCTTCATCAACATCTTCAACAAAACCATCTCCTCTCAAACCCTAGTTCATCTCTTGTGTTTAATCTTTGTACCGGAACCTCAGGTTGGTACTTGTGGGTGACTAGTAGTGTTGATTACCTTGTGTAGTTGATTGCTATATGGTTTATTTGGTGGAAGATTATATGTTAAGATCCATTATGCTATTCAATACACCTCTGATCTTGAACATGCATATTATTTGTGAGTAGTTACCTTTGTTCTTGAGGTCACGGTAGAAATCATCTTGCAAGTAATCATGCGAATTTTATATGTGTTCGATATTTTGATGATATGTATGTTGTGATTCCCTTAGTGGTGTCATGTGAACGTCGACTACATGGCACTTCACCATCCTTGCGCCTAAGGGAATGCATTGTGGAGTGGTTATTAGATGATGGGTTGCAAGAGTGATAGAAGCTTAAACCACAGTTTATGCGCTACTTCGTAAGGGGCTGATTTGGGTCCACATGTTTAATACTATGGTTAGACTTTGTCTTAATACTTTTCTCGTAGTTGCGGATGCTTGGGGGTTAATCATAAGTAGGTTGTTATTTCAAGTAAGAACAGCACCTTAGCACAGGTCCACCCACATATCAAATTATCAAAGTAGCGAACACGAATCAAACCAACATGATGAAAGTGACTGGATGAAATTCCCGTGTACCCTCAAGAACACTTTGCTTATCATAAGAGGTAGTTTTGGCCTGTCCTTTGCCACAAAAGGATTGGGCTACCTTGCTACACCTTACCTATTGTTACCGTTACTTGCTCGTTACAAATTACCTTGCTATCAAACTACTTGCTACTTACAATTTCAGTGCCTACATAAATTACCTTGCTGAAAACTGCTTATCATTTCCTTCTGGTGCTCGTTGGGTTCGACACTATTACTTATCGAAAGGACTACGATTGATCCCCTATACTTGTGGGTCATTAGTTTCCGTTAAGTTACTCTTGCTACTGCTACTGTTACAATCAAAACAAACGACTACATTCCTTTGTTTCCATTGCTATTGTTATTGTGCTACTAAAAACATTGTTGCAAAAAACAAAATCCTAGGTGTGATTGAATTGACAACTCAAGTAATAAGACCATTAAATATATTTTTGTCTCCCCTTCTGTCGAACCAATAAATTTGGGTGAAATACTACCCTCTAAGACTGTTGTGATCCCCTATAGTTGTGGGTTATCAGGACCCCTATACGCCCGCGGACACGTCCGGGCACACCCACGGACAGCGCCCACCAGCCCCTCATATGTTGTGCCACACATCCACATACCTCAAATTCCAAACTTCAAACCCAATCAATCCATGCATGTCAATCATCTGATACAAATTGTTTGAATTCAATAGTTTGAAACAAAGAAAATTAAATCATAGCTCAACAAACTAGACATGCCAAAATGAAAGCAATGTCCGAGCGAGAAGGGGTTCTTGTCGCATCACTGTCTGGACGCGTCCATCCATGCCGCCTGCTCGTCCAGCTCCACCTCGGCAGCCAGCTTTGCCAGCATTCCGGTTGTCTACTGCATCCGCAACCAGGCCGCATGATCTGCTGCCACAGTAGCCCTCGCAGCCTCGTGCACCCTATGGTCATTGATGTTCTTCTTCTTCTTCGCAAGCCACTTGTTTGCATGCTCATCCATATGGGTGTCGTCTGCCAACATGATCTTGGCATCCACCACGTCCCTTGCGAATTGCAACCTCTCCTTTTCGAGCTCAATCCCTCCAAATGTCTTGGCCTTCCTGAGTTTCCATTTGATCTCTGCCTCTTCCTTCTCCAACTCGATCTTCTCCCTGTCAATTTCCAGCTTCTTCTCCACCATCCTCCGGTCCCAATCCATCCTCTCCTTTTGTGCATCCAACATGAGATTGTACCTATCCTCCTTGTTCTCCCTCATTGAAAAAATGCCCGTCCATGTGGACGACATTATTGTAGTTGCGGTGTCATGGTCTATCCGTGCCTTGTACCACTTGTTTCCCATGACTTGTCGGTTATTCTTTCGCACGGTGGATCTTCCATTCGTGATGACAACATCGTACTCTTCATCGTCCAACCCAATGGATTGGTGGAAACTTGACCCATCATTCCTCTTCTTGTCGGCCTTGAGATCGGCCACAACTTATGTCCACTTTGGCTTGCCATTCAATATGAGCCAACAATGGCTAAAGGCAAATGGCTTCTTCTTAAGCTCGTGATAAATAGTGGCAATTGAGCTTACATTAGTTACCACTCCCGTCCCACTTTGCGGGCGTTTGGTAACTTGTGCGTAGTAGCTGACGGACTTGTTCACTTAACCTTGAATGACCCTCCATCAATGTTGGAGAGATGCCTGATACGTCTCCAACGTATCTATAATTTTTTATGATGGCATGCTATTATATTATCTATTTTGGATGTTTTATATGCATTAATATGCTATTTTATATTATTTTTGGGACTAACCTGTTAATCTAGAGCCTAGTGCCAGTTTCTGTTTTTTCCTTGTTTTTGAGTTTTGCAGATATGGAATATTAAACAGAGTCCAAACAGAATAAAACCTTCGGAAGGAATTTTTCTAGAAGGAAACAAATCAACCAGGCTTGGAGTGCATGGCAGGCAACCTGCCAGGGAGTCACAAGCCTGCTAGGCGCTGGCCCCCTGGCCGCGCCTAGCAGGCTTGCCGTCTCCCGGCAGGTCTCCTAACCCTAATCTTTGGCCTATAAATTCCCAAATATTCCCCTAGCATCATAGAGAGCCACGCATATACTTTTCCGCCGCCAGAAGCCTCCATTCTCGAGAGATCCAATCTTGGAGCCTTTTCCGGTAATCTGCCGGAGGGGGTTTCGATCACGGAGGGCATCTACATCAACTCCATTGCCCTTCCGATGATGCGTGAGTAGTCCACCATAGACCTACAGGTCCAGAGCTAGTAGCTAGATTGCTTCTTCTCTCTCTTTGATCTTCAATACCACAGACCTACAGGTCCATAGCTAGTAGCTATATTGCTTCTTCATGATCTTCATGGGGATCTATCCAATGTAATCCTCTTTTGTGGTATGTTTGTCAAGATCCGATGAATTTTGAATTTATGTTCAGATTATCCATGAATATTATTTGAATCTCCTCTGAATTCTTATATGCATGATTTCATATCGTTGCAAGTCTCTTCGAGTTATTGGTTTGGTTTGGCCAACTAGATTGGTAATTCTTGCAATGGGAGAAGTGCTTGGTTTTGGGTTCAATCTTGCGGTGTCCTCACCCAGTGACATAGTAGGGGTAGTGTCTTGGGAACAAGCCTGACAATAGAAGGTAGGGGTATGAAAGGAGAGGGCAGAGTCCTAGCTATGGCAAGGATGTACACACGGATGTATGAGTTCAGGCCCCTCTCGTGGAGGTAACAACCCTACGTCTCAGTGCTCTGGAGCTTTGTCGTGTGGAGAATGTGCGTTACAAAGATTGCGAACCCTTGTGCCAGAGGGAGGGGCGGCTTATATAGAGTTTGCTGCCCCTCATAAGTGCGAGGCATCCAAGGGTCCGATCGTGGGTATAAAGACTAGCATTACTGGTAACGTACAACATAATTGCTATTAATGACGACTGGCCTAACGCCTGCTTGTTGGCCACTCAAAGGCAGCTTCTGGTCTTCTGGCATTGACTGGAAGCAAGGTCTTCTGAGTGACAGGTGACTGTCGATTGGAGGAAGGAGCCACCGAATGGATTGACTGTCGAGTGACTTGAGCGCCATAGTGAATCTAGTCGGAATCTTTCTTGTGATCCTTAAGTCTTCCAATGCAGTGTACTTAGGTAGGGTATATAGGTCAGGCCTAGGATCCTACCCTAGGTATATATCCTCGTCATTAGCCCCCGAATGGATTAGTGTTCGACTGGTGAAGGAGGGTATTGATGCCAGTTCAGAACAGGGCACCAAATCTTCCGAATGATTTTCGGGGCTTCAACGAAACTTGCAGCGACTGAACTCTTCGTCATTCGCCCGGATCGATTCTGTATTGAAAGTGTCCGAGTGAATTTTCAATGCCAACTTAATTCCGAGTGACATGTAGGGATCTTTGGATGTGACAGGTCGCTCTATCAGGCCCGGATCTTGCGGGATACGAAAATTTGGAAAGCGCGTGTGTCCGCGATGATGACACCACGATCGGGACAAGTGGGAGCACGACTTCTCGATTTGCACACTGCTCATTTTGCCATGTACAGGGCGCCACCTACGGTTAGGATATGCGGGGATCTCGCAGTCCCATACGTCAGTGAAACAGTCGGCAGGGTATAAATCCCGAAGCGTCGTGGTTCGCATAGTGCTTTTCCCCAAAATCTCCTCTCTTCCTCCGCCTCTCTTGTCTCCAGCGCCTCACTCTTCTCTGCTCCGAGGAGCTCCACTGCCGCAATGACAAAGGGAGCAACGGAGAAGCTGGAGTGCGTCAAGAAGGGGGTCATGAAGGGCAAGGCCAAGAAGCCCTCGACCGCCCGGTTCACCGCGCCGACGGGGTGGACCCAGGGGGACTTTCTCCCATCGACAGTCACCACCGAGGACGTCGAGAACCTTGACGTTGACGGGCTCATGGCGGACGGTTCTTGGAGGCTGTCGAAGGGGGAGCGCGAGCTGGAGCCACGTGAGGGGGAGCGGGTTCTTCTCCTGTCCCACGTCGAAAGAGGTTTCTCCATGCCTTCCCATCCATTCTTTAGAGGATTTTTGAAGTTCTTCGGAGCTCAGCTCCATCACTTTCCTCCAAATGCAATTTCCTACTTGTCTGTCTTCATCACTTTGTGCGAGTGTTTCTTGGGCTGCTCTCCCCACTAGGGACTGTTCAAGCATATTTTCACCGTTAGATCTTAGACGGTGAAAAAGGCCCACCCTGAGGATGGAAAGACTCATGTAGTCCAGCTGTGTGGAGGTTTAGGAATCCAAAAGAGAGCTCGTAGTTCTTTTCCATCCATGACTTTCCCTGAATTAGTTAGAGGTTGGCAGTCGACCTGGTTTTATTGCAAGGACGTAGCTTCTCCCAATATGTCGACTGGTTTTTCTCCCTTCACGTTAGATCGTCCAGCCGTTCCCAAATCTTTGAAGGTGTTGGAGGGGGAGAAAGTCCAGGTTGGGATCCTGGTGTATGTTGTAGGGCCCTTATCCGTGGTGGAGTCACTGGTATGGATCTCTTGGAGACATTCCTCAGTCGGTGGATCCAGCCGCTTCAAGCAAGGGACCACACTATGTGGCATTATGCCGGTCCTGAGGACTCGACCAGGACACACCCGGAGGAGGTTTCACAGAAAACTGTCGAGCAGTGGCTTCGCAGTATCACCGGAGCTTGTGACAACCCCTTGGGTGCCAAGAGGATCCAACCCTACTCTGCTGAGAATCCGTCGAAGAATCTGGTAAATTTTATCTTCTGGACTGTCATACTATTCTATCAAGTGATTTATTGATATGTTGACTGACTTCACTGTTTGAATCATGCAGCAATGGACGCACATGCACTCGCCTATACCCAACGGGAGCCAGCCTGAAGACGGTGGGGAAAGCGAGAGTGGCAACATGGACGTCGACTGTGTTTATGACAGTGAAGAGGAATATTAGGACTTGGGCGACGAGGAAGAAGTCGAGTCTCCACCATGCACCGAACGTCTCTCCAAGTCACATCAGGACCCTGCCAGTGCCGTGGACAAGAACCCGGCTCTGAGTGAAAGGAACCCGAAGTGGGACCGACCCTCGATCATCGAGTCGAGTGAGCGATCAGCGAAGTAGCCTAAGCCCAACACAGTGAAACCTCACGAAGCTCTGCCCCGCATGAAGATGGTTGTGCCTGTCGTCTCAACGTAAGTGTTTGCTTTCATCTTTCATTGTCGATTGTGACTTTGAATTCTTGTTGACTGAGTGGAATTTGATTTACCAATACCACTACCTCAGTGACGTCGGCTCCACGGGACGGAGAGGAGCAAGTGGATGTGGATACTGCTGATGCGGCCACTTCCCAGAGAGGTAAACAAATCCTTACTCAGTTCTATTTCTCGAATGAGATTCGTCGGTTGCAAGAGTTAACATTGCCGATTGGTATATGCAGAAATCATTCAACTGGAAGATGATGAAGAACAACCTCAGGGTATAGGGGGTGAAGGTGAGACCTTAGGCGCCCCGCGCGTACGCGCCTGAAGAACTCCGTCAGCATAGACGCTTCAGCGGTCGACTGCTGGATCTTCCCAGGGGATAAGTGACTCGACACGGGTCAGAACGGATCCTGCTGTACTGCTGTCGAGTGCTCCACCAGCTGTTTCAACCATCATGACGTCGACTCCAATCGGACCACCTTAGACTACCTCAATTGTCCCAGCCACAGCGTCGATCCCACCGGTGACTGCCTTTCCTCTGCACCGCGTTTCGGAAGACCAGACCGAAGCCACAAAAGAGGCCATGATCCAGGCAGAACAGATGATGCTGCGCACCAAGGAGGCGTATGACGCCAGCAAGTTGGCTTACGATGCCAGCATAGCGCTTCGCACCAATGTCCGAGTAAGTTCGATTGTAAGTGCATTTCTGATTGAATTCTTGTCTTCTTTGATTGTACACCCACTGAGTGTTTTCTGCTTGTAGAATATTTGTAAGTTTTCCACACAAATAGATCAGGTTGAAATCGAGTAGATTTCGGCCCAGTGGGGGCACGCTGAGTGCACCCACTGAGTGTAGTCCCCGAGACCGTTGTCGAGTGCTTGCACTGGCAGTGGTCTTAGAGTTTGTCGTATGCGGAATACGCTTGCCACTCGACATGTCGAGTGGACTTCTTGCCCTGACCGCACCACTTCGAAGCTTCCTTGTAGGTTTCAGGTTTCATGGATATTATTTCCATCAACCATGATATGACGCTACTTCAAGGGTTCAGAGTGGGATGGTGTGCCACTCGACAGATCGAGTGATAGATGATCCAGTGGGGGCACGCTGAGTGCACCCACTGGGTGTAGTCCCCGAGCCCACCGTCGAGTGCTTGCACTAGCGGAGGTCTTAGGAGAGACGATATTCATGTGCTTGTGCACATTTTTATTTTTATTTTCTGCCACTCGACAGATCGAGAGTTAACAGATCCAGTGTAGGCATGCTGAGTGCACCCACTGGGTGTAGTCCCCGAGACCGTCGTCGAGTGCTTGCACTGGCGGGGGTCTGATAGAGACCTTCGTATGCTCAGACAGAGCAGACCTTGTCGAGTTATTTAGGAACCAGTGAGGGCACGCTGAGTGCACCCACTGGGTGTAGTCCCCGAGGCTACTGTGGAATGTTGACGATGAGCAGTAGTCTTAAGAACTTTGAACTCGGTATTTTTTGTCGTACGCAGAGTATGCTCATCATTCGACATGTCGAGTGGACTTTTTCGTTTTGCCTTAGTTGTACCACTCCGTAGCTACCTTGTAGGTTTCATGGACATCATTTCATCAACCATCATATGACGCTACTTCAAGGGTGCTGAGTGGGATGGCGAGCCACTCGACAGATCGAGTGATAGATGATCTAGTGGGGGCACGCTGAGTGCACCCACTGGGTGTAGTCCCCGAGACCGATGTCGAGTGCTTGCACTGGCGGGTTTTTGAAACAGACCGTCTAGAACTCAGGGTTCTTTGCGGTACGCGGAGTACGCTTGCCACTCGATATGTCGGGTGGAATTTTTGCTTGAATTCTTCCTCTTCTGAGCGCAGGTTTCATGTATATCATTTCATCAACCATGATATGACGCTATTTCAGGGGAGTGGGGTGGGGCGGGGTCTGCCATCCAGTCGACTATTCTTGACCTTCTGTACTCGGGAGTGGAGGGGTTTCCTATCGACTGAATTTTTTTCTTAGTTGATTTCAGAGAGCATGTGAACTTGGTGCCCAATACAAGGACCTCGAGGAGGAAAGGAACCAGCTGCGAGTGGACTTGGAGGTCTCCAACAGCAGTTTGGAATGAGTGCGTACTGAACTGAAGACTCTAGGAGGTGATCTCTATCGACCCAATGCATTCTTATCCTCACTTTCCATGCTTTGAACCAAGTGCTTTCGCTCGAACAAACGTACGCAATGAAAATCGTCGACTCCAAGCGCGACTCAACAATGCTATTTCTTTAGATACCATGAAGAAGGCGCTGGAGGACAAAGACAAGGCGCTTGCTGATGCTCAACGGGTGGCGAGGGAGAAGACTGAAGCTGCTGAGCAGAAACTGGCTGCCACCAAGAAGATGGAGGGGAAAACTCCAAGCTGAAGCTGGAATGGGTGAAACTCATCAAGAAGACCGAGCAGCTGACCAAGAGGAGCAATGGCTTGGAGAAGCACTTGGGGTAGTTCGCGAGAAAGATGTACATCATGCTCGACGGTAACCATAATTATCGATCGAACTTCATAAAATCCTTGTCGACTGTATTTCATTAAACCTCTTCCCATTCCTTCTTCCCAACAGAATTCTGCAAAGACTTTGAAAAGGAAACCGAAGAAATCAAGCCCAATCTGGACCCCACCAAGTCGCATGTTGGTGACGGAGTGGCCATGAACATGTTCCGACTCAACTTCAGACTCCAGGGCGTTCAAGCATATATCCTCCAACTGAAAGCTGTGATGGAGAAGATCGACAAAGAATTGTGGCCCGAAGACACCCTTTAGCTTGATCTTACATCCATGATGGCACGCCTTAATGATCTTCCTAGTCGAGTGCAAGCTTGGAAGAAGTCAGACGCCCGCTGCGGAGCCGATGTGTCACTCTCCCTTGTTAGAGTACATTGCAAGGAGGCAAGGGAGGACAAGTTGAAGGAACTCCGAGTGGTGAACACGAAAAAGCTACAATTTGAAGACTTCATGGAGACCTTCATTGACACGTCCACGAGAATTGCAGATGGGATCGACTTGAACACCTTCGTCGAGCCAGCAAGCCCGTCCAGTGCTTCAAAAACTTGATTCATGGAGAAAAATTTATTTGCCTCGGTATGCCGAGTGAAAATGTATCAGTCGTAAAACTTCCTACGGGCCTTAAGCCCGAGCACATTTGCTTTGTGCATGAAACATTTATCTGCGACAAAACCTTTGAATTTATCCGCATTTGCCTTTCAATCGCTTGTCGACTGAGTTTGTTTTTGAGTTAGGCGAAAGCTGGTTCGCAGCTAAGTCCCCGAGTGTGGGGATTGCTCAACACTTGGAGAAGTTTTGAATTTAGGCGAAGACTGGTTCGCGGCTAAGTCGAGTGAATGTACTGCCATCCACTCGGCAAGGTTTTTAACTTAGGCGAAAGCTGGATCGCAGCTAAGCCCCTGAGTGTGAGGATTGCTCAACACTCGGAGAAGTTTCGAACTTAAACAAATATTGGTTCATATTTAAGTTTTTGAGTGAATATATAGTAATCCACTCGGAATTTATTTTTGTCTTAGGCAAAAGCTGGTTCGCAGCTAAGCCCCCGAGTGTGAGGATTGCTCAACACTCAGAGAAGTTTTGAGCTTAGGCGAAGACGGGTTTGCAGCTAAGTTATCGAGTGAATGAACTGCTATCCACTCGGCAGGGTTTTTAACTTAGGCAAAAGCTGGTTCGTAGCTAAGGCTCCGAATGTGAGGATTTCTCAACACTCGGAGAAGTTTTGGACTTAGGCGAAGACTGGTTCGCAGCTAAGTCACCGAGTGAATAGACTACTATCCACTCGGCAAGGTTTTTAACTTAGGCGAAAGCTGGTTCGCAGCTAAGCCCCCGAGTGTGAGGATTGCTCAACACTCAGAGAAGTTTTGAACTTAGGCAAAGACTGGTTCGTAGCTAAGTCACCAAGTGAATGGACTGCTATCCACTCGGCAGAGTTTTTAACTTAGGCGAAAGCATGTTCGCGGCTAAGCCCCCGAGTGTGAGGATTGCTCAACACTCGGAGTGTTCCCAAGTGAGAAACTATATGATCAGAATCATCGAATAGACTCAGGAAGTCAAACTTGCATAAATGACATGGTGTGAAATATTTTTATTACATCAAAACCACTATGTTTCTTAAGTATAGAAACGTTGGAGCAAATCTGCATTCCAGGCTCGTGGTTCATCCATTTGCTTCTTGAGGTTGTATGTGTGATAAGCTCCATTGTTCAACACCTTGGTGACGATAAAGGGACCCTCGCACGCAGGAGCGAGCTTGTGGGGTCACTGTTGATCCACTCGGAGCACCAAATTTCCCTCATGAAATGATCGACTCTTAACATGTTTCGCATGGAAGCGTCGCAGATCTTGTTGATAAGTTGTGGTCTGGATCAGAGCCATCTCTCGCTCTTCCTCCAGGAGGTCAACGCCATCCTGTCTTGCTTGTTCAGCTTCAGCTTCAAAGTAAAGTTCCACTCGGGGAGAGTTGTGAAACAAATCACTCGGCAGGACAGCTTCTGATTCATAGATCAAAAAAGGGAGTTCGTCCAGTCGACCGATTAGGTGCTGTTCTCAGGCCCCATAAAACAGATGGCAACTCCGACACCCAGGCCCCGGTAGCATGTTCCAGGTCGCGCATGAGACAAGGCTTCAGACCTTGTAGGATGAGGCTATTGGCTCACTTAACTTGACCATTGGTTTGGGGATGCACAATGGAAGCATAATTCACTCGAGTGCCCTGGGAGGAACAGAAAAATCTGAATTCTTCCGAGTCAAAGTTGGTGCAATTATCTGTGATGATGTTGTGGGGAACCCCATACCGGAAGATTATTTCCCTCATGAATGTGACTGCAGTACGAGAGTTCAATTTGTTTATCGGCTTGGTCCCAATCCACTTTGTAAACTTGTCGACTACAACGAGCAAATGAGTGAATCCGCTCTGCCCATTCTGAAAGGGACCAACCATATCTAGACCTCAGACTACAAACGGCCAGGCAAGGGGGGTTGTCCTCAGAGCAGACGCAGGTTTGTGAGATAATTTTGCATAGAACTGGCACCCTTCACAGTGATCAACAATGTCCTTGGCCATCTCATTGGCACGTGGCCAGAAGAAACCAGCTCGGTATGCTTTAGCGATGATTGTCCATGAGGACACATGATGGCCGCAAGTTCCCGAGTGGATTTCATCTCGGATCATTCGACCTTCTTCAGGAGAAATGCATCGCTTCGTCACGCCGGTCACACTTTCTCTGAACAGTTGATCCCTGACCACACTAAAAGCTTTCAACCTGTGCATGATCTATCGTGCTGCTGTCTCGTCTTTAGGGAGTTCTTGTCTAAGGATATATGTAATATAGGGCACTGTCCAGTCAGGAATGATGACCAGAACCTCCATGACTAAATCAATAACTGCAGGCACATCGACTTCAGTCGGATCGGTGGAGCTCATAGCTTGCGGGGGCTCTTCGGTGAAAGGATCTTCCTGTATCGAAGGAGTGTTGAGATTTTCTAAAAACACATTGCTGGGGACAGGTCGTCGAGTGGATCCAATGTTTGCCAGCTCATCAGCCGCTTGATTCTTCACTCGGGGAACATGATGAAGTTCCAGACCTTCGAATTTCTTCTCAAGCTTTCTAGCAGCACTTCAGTATCCAGTCATAGCGGGGTTTTGAACGTCCCACTCTTTCATCACTTGATTGACCACCAAATCTGAGTCGCCATAAACCATCAGGCGCTTGACGCCGAGTGAGATAGCCATGCGCAACCCATATAAAAGTGCTTCATATTCTCCTTCGTTGTTGGAGGAATCGAAGTGGATCTGCAAGACATAACTAAGTTTGTCGCCTTTTGGAGATACCAAGACAACGCCAGCACCGGACCCATTCAACATTTTAGAGCCATCGAAGAACATGGTCCAGTGTGCCGAGTGAACCTGGATTGGCTATTGTTGTTCAATCCACTCGTCCATAAAATCTGCAAGTGCCTGAGACTTGATCGCTTTCTTGGCTTCAAACTTGATGTCAAAGTATAGGAGTTTGATTGCCCACTTAGACACTCGACCAGTTGCGTCCCGATTGTTGAGAATCTCAGATAACGGAGCATCACTGACAACTAAAATCGAGTGGTCCTGAAAATAGTGTGCCACCTTCTTTGCTGACAGATAAATACCATAAACTAGCTTCTGGTAGTGCGGATATCTTTGCTTCGAAGGAGTCAATACTTCAGAAACGTAATAGACTGGACGTTGGACTTTGTAGGCCTTGCCCTCCTCTTCCCGCTTGACAGTTAGCACTGTACTGACGACCTGATTAGTGGTCACGATGTACAGACGCAAAGGCTCTTTGATGCGAGGAGCAGCAAGCACCGGCTGGGTGGAGAGTAGGGCTTTGAGCTGGACAAATGCTGCTTCGGCCTCTGGAGTCCACTCGAACGTGTCAGACTTCTTCAATAGTCGGTACAAAGGCAACACCTTCTCACCGAGACGAGAAATGAATCGACTCAATGCTACCAAGCAACTTGTGAGCTTCTGAACATCGTGCACTCGCACGGGAGTCTTCATTCGGGTAATGGCGCTGATTTTATCAGGGTTGGCGTCGATCCCTCATTCAAAAACAAGAAAACCGATTAACTTGCCACCAGGGACGCCGAAAGTACACTTAGCCGGATTCAGCTTTATATCGTACCTCCTCAGATTGGCGAAAGTTTTGGCCAAGTCAGCTAGTAGGTCGGAACCTTTATGGGACTTGACAACTATATCGTCCATGTATGCCTCGACATTCCGAGGGATCTGGTCGAGTAAACACTTCTGAATAATGCACATGAAAGTAGCGCAGGCATTTTTTAAACCGAATGGCATGGTGATGTAGCAAAAACACCCGAATGGGGTGATGAAGGTTGTTTTTATTTCATCTGGGCCAAACAGACAGATCTGATGGTAACCCGAGTAAGCATCCAGAAACGATAAACGCTCACATCCCGCAGTCGAGTCAACAATCTGAGCTATGCGGGGGAGCGGAAAATGATCTTTAGGGCAGGCCCGATTGATATGCTTGAAGTCAATACACATGCGTAGTGACTTGTCCTTCTTGGGAACCATGACAACATTCGAGAGCCACTCGGAGTGGTAAATCTCTCGAATGAACTTGCCTTGCAAGAGACGAGCCACCTCTTCGCCGATTGCTTTACGCTTCTCTGTCGCCGATCAATGCAAATGCTCCTTGACCAGCTTGGCCTTCGGGTCAACTCTCAGTCGGTGCTCAGCCAGCTCCTTGGGAACCCCTGACATGTCAGCAGGCTTCCATGCGAAGATGTCCCAGTTCTCATGGAGGACCTAGATGAGCTCGGCTTCCTATTTGATGTCGAGTGTTGATGATATATTGGTCGGCGCGGTAGTTGAATCTGTCGGGTGAATGTGTATTTTCTTCACTTCCCCTGCCGACTGAAATGCTGACTCGGAAGCAGGCTTCTTAGCGCACGGCAAATCAGTAGGGTCAGCGCACTTCTTGTATTCTTCCAACTCAACCATATCCATCTGATGATCGGCGATTTTGGAGCCCTGCTGGAGGCACTCCTCAGCCCGCTGTCGATTGCCGGTGACCGTGATCACACCTTTGGGCCCTAGCATCTTCAACTTAATATACACGTAACACGGACGGGCCATGAAACGAGCATATGCGGGCCGACCCAGAATGGCATGATATGCACTCCGGAAATCCACGACTTCAAACATCAACTTTTCCTTTCGAAAATTTCTATATGTTCCGAATGTCACATCCAATGCAATCTGGCCGAGTGACTTCGCCTTCTTCCCTGGGATGACTCCGTGAAATTGCATGTTTCTCTCATTGAGTCGGGACATCGGAATGCCCATCCCTTTAAGGGTATCTGCGTAAAGGATGTTTAGGCCGCTGCCACCGTCTATGAGGACCTTGCGGAGTCGAGTGCCTCCCACAACTAGATCAACTACCAAAGCCTGTTGACCAGGAGTGGCCACGTGAGCAGGATGATCCGACTAATCAAAAGTGATGGCAGTCTGAGACCACTTGAGGTAGGTGGGGGTTGTAGGTACGGCCATGTTGACTTCCCTGTTGATGACCTTCAACCGACTCTTGCTTTCAACATCAGCAAAAATCATCAGTGTAGCGGTGACATTAGGAAACATTTCTTTGTTGTCATCATCCTTCTCAGGAGTTTTCTCACTCGACGGAGTCTCTTTGAACTGCTGAATCAGCAGTCGACACTGTCGAGTGGTATGCTTGGGCAATATCAAGTTGCCTTCTTCGTCTTTCCTCGTGTGGATTGCACATGATAGATCCATCACATCAGTCCCTGACTAGTTCTTTCCTTTCTTGGGGTTAAATTGTCCCTTGGACTTCCCCTTGTTTTTTCCTTGGGCTACCAGAGCGGCTGCCTCTGCCTGGACAGGGCCATCAGCCTTTCGCTTCTGCTTCCGACTAGCATTGTCACCGACATCATTGTCGATTGCCTTTCCTTTGCTGCTGCGTAGGCGGTCTTCTTCTTCACCATTGGTGTACCGAGTGGCGATTTCCATCATTTTGCTCAGCGAGATGTCACTCGTACGCCCAAACTTCAGATAGAGCTCTCGGTATTTCACTCTAGCCTTGAAAGCACAAACAGCCTGATGCTCGGAAACATTTTCCACAGTATGATGCAGAGTGGAACAACACTGAATGTAATCTATCAAAGTCTCGTTGGGCTTCTGAACACAATGTTGTAAATCAATCAGCCCGGCAGGATGCTTGCAAGTGTTCTCGAAGGTTCTGATGAACACTCGGGCGAGATCCTCCCAGCAGTGAATGCTAGAAGGGGCTAAACAATTCATCCACGCACGAGCCGAGCCATCCAACATCAAAGACATATGCTTCATTGCAATGTTATCATTACCACTGCCAATTTGAACTGCCACTCGGTAATCATCCAACCATGTCTCTGGCTTTGACTCGCCAGAAAACTTGCCGATCCCAGCCGCCAACCTGAAGTTGGGGGGAATTTCTATGGAACGAATAGCCCTGCTAAAACATCCTGGACCAGAAATAACAGCAGTGCTTCCACTCGAAACATCTCTATCATGCCCATCCTTGTGGGCCCTACTTCTATCGACCCGCCTCTGAGTGAGGAGGTCTCGAGCATCAAACCCTGCGTTCCGCTCATCACCGAACGAGCGCCTTTCGTCCTAGTGTCGGGGCACGAAAGGATCACCCCATGGAGGAGTGGGCACTCGAAGGTGGTCACCACGGTGAAACTGATCTCTGTGCTGATCTTACGAAAAACCCCGCCTCTTCGGCGCAAGGGCGATCCAGGACTATGTGTCGACTGAACAGTCTCTGCTCTTGGAGAATACTGTGAATCCTATTGCACGACTGCGAGAGCACAGAATTTTGATGCTGCGCTGCATCCAGCAATGCTCTAATTTGCAACAACCCTCTACCAGCCTCTGACCGTGATGGCTGAATGGAATCTGCTATCCTAACTGCAATTGCGACGTTTAACACAGAAGTACAGTATACATCAACATTATTATGCGATCCAATTGGAAACAGCTTTCGTTAACGTCGACTGGAAACTAGTGGGCATTGGCGAGCGCGCTCGTCAAGTTCTCTCTGGAACTCTTCAAGGTGAATGCATGTGGCCTCCAAGGCTTGGGCCTCAGCGGTCGCACCAATGATGGGAGTATGAAGGACCTCCTCATCGCGGCACGGCTGTTCACTTGACGGTCTGCCAGCCTCCTACTTGCCGCGGCCGAAGCCTGGCGACGGGCTTTGATGGGAACCAGCCATAAGGACCTCCGCTGCAGGATCGCAACTCTCGCACTCGGAGGGAACGTCATACTGATCGGAGTCCGACTCGAACACGCCGTGAAGGGACTCAGCGGGCTCGATCGCCGCAATCTGCGGAGATGAAGTTTGGCAGGCCGCTGCATGCCTGACCCAACGCTGGAGTCGTGAGCGACTAGACCAATTGCGAGTCGAACAGCAGGGAAAGCTAATGAGTACAGAGTCCACGACTGCCGCAGAAGCACGCCGTAGGAACTCGTGTGGAAGTGCGCAGCCCTGCAAACTGGGAGCGCCTCGATGTCAAGAGGCACTTCTTGGAGCCATGCCGAATCGTCGACGATGAAGGTGAGCGCTGCGAAATGGATCGCGTGGTCCAGGGCGAAAACACCACCGGAAGACATGATGAAGGGATAAAAATGCAACCTTGCCGGAAGTTGCTTAGACGCCTGCCCCATGGTGGGTGCCAACTGTCATGGGAACGAGCCTGATAGTAGAAGGTAGGGATACGAAAGGAGAGGGCAGAGTCCTAGCTACAGCTAGGATGTACACACGGATGTCTGAGTCCAGGCCCCTCTCTGGAGGTAACAGCCCTATGTCTCAGTGCTCTGGAGCTTTGTCGTGTGGAGAATGTGCATTACAAAGGTTGTGAACCCTTGTGCCAGAGGGTAGGGGCGGATTATATAGAGTTCGCTGCCCCTCATAAGTGTGAGGAATCCAAGGGTCCGATCATGGGTATAAATGTTGGGGAACGTTGCATGGGAAACAAAAAATTTCCTACGCACATGCAGATCTATCCATGGTGATGAGCATCTACGAGAGGGAGAGTGGATCTACATACTCTTGTAGATCGCTAAGCGGGAAGCGTTAAGAAACGCGGTTGGTGTAGTCGAACGTCTTCGCAATCCAAATCGCCATGCGTCCCGCGATCCAATCATGATCCGTCCCACGATACACTCACGATTCGTCCCGTGAACTTGATCATGATCCGTCTCACGAACTTCATCATGATCCTTCCAATCTAGCGCCGAACAGACGGCACCTCCGCGTTCAGCACACGTACAGCTTGATGACGATCTCCGCCGTCTTGATCCAGCAAGAAGGAGCGGAGAGGAAGAAGAGTTCCTCGGCAGCGTGACGGCACTCCGGCGATGGTGGTGGAGCTATTTCGGCATGGCTTCGCCTAAGCGCTGCAGAAAACCGATCTAGAGGAAAAACTATGCACTGGAGGAACGGGCAGCACGTGGCTGAAAAATTCTGTGCAAAAACCCTAAAACCTCTAGTATATATAAGAGGAAGAGAGGAGGAGGCTTGTCCCAAGGTCCAAGCCTCTAGGAGTCGGCCGAACCAGGTGGGAGAGGTGGAATCCACCTCCAATCCTAGTAGGACTAGGATTCACCCTATTTTTGCATTTTCCCACTTTTTCTCTTTGGGTTTTTTCTCCCTAGCCGCATGGGCTTTGTGTAGGACTTCCACCAGCCCACTAAGGGCTGGTATTCACTCTCCCACAGACCATGTTGCCTCTTGGGTCGAAATACCCCTCCCGATGGTCTCCCGGTACACTACCGGCACTCCCGGTACACTACCGATGAGCCCGAAACTTTTCCGGCGACCAAAATAGGACTTCCTATATATCAATCTTTACCTCTGGACCACTCCGGAGATCCTCGTGATTCCGGGATCTCATCCAAGACTCCGAACAACCTTCAGTCACCACCATACATAACTCTATACTACCAAAACGTCACCAAACCTTAAGTGTGCAGACCCTGCGGGCTCGAGAACTATGTAGACATGACCAAGACACCTCTACGGTCAATAACCAATAGCGGGACCTGGATGCCCATATTGGTTCCTACATATTCTATGAAGATCTTTATCGGCCGAACCTCTGTGTCAAGGATTCAGTTAATCCCGTATGATGTTCCCTTTGTTCTTCGGTATGTTACTTGCCCGAGATTCGATCATCGGTATCTCCATACCTAGTTCAACCTCGTTATCAGCAAGTCACTTTACTCGTTCTGTAATACAAGATCCCATGACTAACACTTAGACACGTTGCTTGCAAGGCTCATTGTGATGTTGTATTACCGAGTGGGCCCTGAGATACCTCTCCGTCACACAGAGTAATAAATCCCAGTCTTAATCCATGCCAACTCAACAGGCACCCTCGGAGATACCTGTAGAGCACCTTAATAGTCACCCATTTATGTTGCAACGTTTTATACACACAAGTCACTCCTCCAGTATCCGTGAGTTGCATGATCTCATGATCATAGGAACATATACTTGACATGTAGAAAATAGTAGCAATAAACTGACACGATCATATGCTACATTTGTAGTTTGGGTCTTGTCCATCACATCATTCTCCTAATGATGTGATCCCGTTATCAAATGACATCTCATGTCAATGTCTAGGAAACATTGACCATCTTTGATCAACGAGCTAGTTCACTAGAGGCATACTAGGGACAGTGTGTTGTCTATTTACCCACACATGTAATGTGTTTCCAATCAATACAATTGTAGCATGGATAATAAACGATTATCATGAACAAGGAAATATTATAATAAACACTTTATTCATTGCCTCTAGGACATATTTCCAACAGTCTCCCACTTGCACTAGAGTCAATAATCTAGTTCACATCACTATGTGATTTACATGGTAATGAATCGAACACCCATGCAGTTCTGGTGTTGATCATGTTTAGCCCTTGGAGGAGGTTTAGTCAACGGGTCTGCAACATTCAGATCCGTCTGTACTTTGAAAATATTTATGTCCTTCTCCTCGATGTAATCGCGGATGGAGTTTAAGCGTCGCTTTATGTGTCTGGTCCTCTTGTGAAACCTTGGTTCCTTGGCCAGAGCAATGGCACCAGTGTTGTCATAGAACAGGTTCATTGGATTCAGTGCACTGGGCACTACTCCAAGATCTGTCATGAACTGCTTCATCTAGACACCTTCCTTCGCCGCCTCCGAGGCTGTGATGTACTCCGCTTCACATGTAGAATCGGCTACCACGCTTTGCTTGGAACTGCACCAGCTTACCGCTCCCCCGTTGAGAATAAATACGTATCTGGTTTGCGACATAGAGTCATCCGGATCAGTGTCAAATCTTGCATCGACATAACCCTTTACGATGAGCTCTTCATCACCTCCATAAACGAGAAACATTCCCTTAGTCCTTTTCAGGTACTTAAGGATATTCTTGACCGCTGCCTAGTGCTCCATTCCAGGATCACTTTGAAACCTTCCGGCCATACTTATGTCAAGGCTGACATCGGGTCTTGTGCACAGCATTGCATACATGATAGAACCTATGGCTGAAGCATAGGGTATGACACTCATCTTTTCTCTATCTTCTGCAGTCACTCGGCATTGAGTCTTACTCAACTTCACACCTTGTAACCCAGGCAAGAACCCCTTCTTGGACTGATCCATTTTGAACCATCCATTTTGAACTTCTTCAAAACTTTATCAAGGTATGTGCTCTGTGAAAGTGCTATTAAGCATCTCGGTCTATCTCTATAGATCTTAATGCCTAATATGAAAGCACCTTCTCCTAGGTCCTTCATTGAAAAACTCTTGTTTAAATATTCGTTCACGCTTTCCAGCATTTCTATATTGTTTCCAATCAGCAATATGTCATCCACATATAATATTAGAAACGCTATAGAGCTCCCACTGACTTTCTTGTAAATACAAGCTTCTCCATAAACTTGTATAAAATAAAACACTTTGATCACCTCATCAAAACGCTTATTCCAACTCGAGATGCTTGCACCAGCCCATAAATGGATCGCTGGAGTTTGCAAACTTTGTCAACATTCTCTGGATCGACAAAACCTTCTGGTTGCATCATATACAACTCTTCCTCAAGGAAACCATTGAGGAACGCTGTTTTGACATCCATCTGCCAAATTTCATAGTCGAAATAAGCAGCTATTGCCAACATGATTCTGACAGACTTAAGCATCGCTATGGGTGAGAAGGTCTCATCGTAGTCAACTCCTTGAACTTGTGAAAAACCCTTTGCCACAAGTCGAGCTTTATAGACGGGGACATTACCGTCCGCGTCTGTCTTCTTCTTAAAGATTCATTTGTTCTGAATGGCCTTTCGCCCTTCAGGTAATACTTCCAAAGTCCATACTTTGTTTTCATACATGGATCCCATCTCGGATTTCATGGCCTCTAACCATTTCTCGGAATCCGGGCCCATTACTGCTCCTCCATAGCTCGTAGCTTCATTGTTGTCCAACAACATGACCTCCAAGACAGGGTTGCCGTACCACTCAGGAGTAGTACGCGGCCTTGTCGACCTACGAGGTTCAATAGTAGCTTGATCCAAAGCTTCATGATCTTCATCACTAACTTCCTCTTCTACCGTCGTAGGTTCCACAGAAACATCTTTCTGCGCTGTGCTACTTTCTGGTTGAAGTAAAGGTTGAATAACCTCATCAAGCTCTATTTTCCTCCCACTCAATTCTTTCGAGAGAAACTCTTTCTCAAGAAATGTTCCGTTCTTAGCGACAAACACTTTGCCTTCCGATCTGAGATAGAAGGTATACCCGACTATCTCTTTCGGGTATCCTATGAAGACGCATTTCTCCGCTTTGGGTTCTAGCTTTTCAGGCTGAAGCTTTTTGACATAAGCATCACATCCCCAAACTTTAAGAAACGACAACTTTGGCCTCTTGCCAAACCATAGTTCATATGGCGTCGTCTCAACGGATTTTGATGGTGCCCTATTTAAAGTGAATGCAGCTGTCTCTAATGCATAACCCCAAAACGATAGTGGCAAATCAGCAAGAGACATCATAGAACGCACCATATCTAATAAGGTTTGATTACGATGTTCGGACACACCATTACGTTGTGGTGTTCCGGGCGGTGTCAACCGTGAAACAATTCCACACTGTCTTAAGTGACTGCCAAACTCATAACTCAGATATTCATCGATCAGATCGCAGGAACTTAATCTTCTTGTTACGATGATTCTCAACTTCACTCTAGAATTGCTTGAACTTTTCAAACGTTTCAGACTGTGTTTCATTAAGTAAATATACCCATATCTACTTAAGTCATCAGTGAAGGTGAGAAAATAAAGATATCCACCACGCGCTGTAACATTCATTGGACCGAACACATCAGTATGTATGATTTCCAATAAGTCACTTGCCCGTTCTATTGTTCCAGAGAACGGCGTTTTAGTCATCTTGCCCATGAGGCATGGTTCACATGTGTCAAGTGATTCAAAATCAAGTGACTCCAAAAGTCCATCAGCATGGAGCTTCCTCATGCGTTTTACACCAATATGACCTAAATGGCAGTGCCACAAGAAAGTGGTACTATCATTATGAACTCTACATCTTTTGGCATCAATGTTATGAACATGTGTGTCATCACTATCCAGATTCAATATGAATAAACCACTAACATTGGGTGCATGACCATAAAAGATATTACTCATATAAATAGAACAACCTTTATTCTCTGATTTAAATGAGTAACCGTCTCGCAATAAAAAAAGATCCAGATATAATGTTCATGCTTAACGCAGGCACTAAATAACAATTATTCAGGTTCATCACTAATCCCGATGGTAATCGAAGAGAGAGCGTGCCGACGGCGATCACATCAACCTTGGAACCATTTCCCACGCGCATCGTCACTTCGTCCTTTGCCAACCTTCATTTATTCCGTAGTTCCTGCTTTGAGTTGCAAATGTGAGCAACCGAACTGGTATCAAATACCCAGGCACTACTACGAGAGCTAGTAAGGTACACATCAATAACATGTATATCATATATACCTTGTTTGTCGTTGGCCGCCTTCTTGTCAGCCAGGTACTTGGGGCAGTTCTACTTCCAATGACCAGTTCCCTTGCAATGAAAGCACTCGGTTTCTGGCTTGGGTCCATGCCTGGGCTTCTTTACAGGAGTAGCAACTTCTTTGCCATCCTTCTTGGTTTTACCCTTCTTGCCCTTGCCCTTGACCTTGCCATTTTTCTTGAAACTAGTGATTTTATTGACCATCAACACTTGATGTTCTTTCTGGATTTCAGACTCAGCGACTTTTAGCATCGCAAACAGCTCGGCGACTGACTTGTTCATCCCGTGCATGTTATAGTTCATCACAAAGCTCTTGTAATTAGGTGGCAGTGATTGAAGAACTCTATCAGTGATCGCCTCTAGCGGAAGGGCAATTCCCAACTCCGCTAGACGAGTTGAATACCCAGACATTCTGAGTATATGTTCACTGATAGACCCATTCTCCTCCATGTTGCAAGCATAGAACTTATCGGAGGTTTCATACCTCTCGATCCGGGCGTTCTTCTAAAAGATAAACTTCAACTCCTGGAACATCTCATATGCTCCATGACGTTCAAACGTCTTTGAAGTCCCGGTTCTAAGCCATACAATATTGCACATTGAACTATTGAGTAATCTCCAGTACGTGCCTCCCAAGTGTTCTTAACGTCTTCGGAGGTCATGTCTTCTGGTTGGTCACCAAGCGGTGCATCAAGGACATATGATTTCTGGGAAGCCGTGAGGATAATCCTCAGATTACGGGCCTATTCAACAAAGTTACTTCCATCATATTTAAACTTAGCTTTCTCTAGGAACGCATTAAAATTCAGGGGTGCTACTGCGCGAGCCATTGATCTACAACATAAATATGCAAAGTTTACTTAGACTATTGTTCAAGATAATGAGTTTAGTTAATCAAATTACTAAAGCTCCCACTCAAATCGACATCCCTCAGGTCATCTGAGTGTCACATGATCCAAATTCACCAACTCAAGTCTAATCATCACGTGAGTTGAGGTGGCTTCAATGGTGAACATCTCATGTTGATCATATCTACTATATGACTCATGTTTGGCCTTTCGGTCTCTTGTGTTCCGAGGCCATGTTTGTACATGCTAGGCTCGTCAAGTTTAACCCGAGTGTTCTGCGTGTGCAACACTGGCTTGCACCCGTTGTATGTGAACGTAGAGTGTATCACACCCGATTGTCATGTGGTGTCTCGATACGACGAACTTTCACAACGGTGCACACTCGGGGAGAACACAATTCATCTTGAAATTTAAGTGAGGGGTCACCTTATAATGATACCGTCGTCCTAAGCAAAACAAGGTGCATAAAAGGATTAACATCACATGCAATTCATAAGTGACATGATATGGCCATGAACTTGTGCTTTTGATATCCATCTAGAAAGCACCGGCATGATCTCCATCGTCACCGGCATGACACCATGATCTTCATCATCTTGATCTCCATCAACGTGTCGCCATCGGGGTTGTCGCGCCCAACATGCTTCTACTACTATTGCTACCGTTTAGCGATAAAGTAAAGCATTACATAGCGCTTAATGATTGACACGCAGGTCATACAATAATTAAAGACAACCCTATGGCTCCTGCCGGTTGTCGTACTCATCTACATGCAAGTCGTGATAATCTATACATCACATGATCATCTCATACATCACATATATCACATCATGCAATTGGCCGTATCACATCACAACATACCCTACAAAAACAAGTTAGACGTCCTCTAATTGTCGTTGCATGTTTTACGTGGCTGCTACGGGTATCTAGCAAGAACAATTCTCATCTACGCAAAAACCACAACGGTGATAAACTAGTTGCTTTTCAACCTTCTCAAGGACCGCCTTTGTCGAATCCGATCCAACTAAAGTGAGAGAAACTGGCACCCGCAAGCCACCTATGCAACAAGTTGCAGTCGAGGGAACCGGTCTCTCGTAAGCATACGAGTAATGTTGGTCCGGGCCGCTTCATCTCACAATACCACTGAACCAAAATCCGACCAAGGGAGGAAGCAATCTAAGCATCAACGCCCACAAACCTTTTGTGTTCTACTCGAGATCTCATCTACACATAGACCTAGCTCATGATGCCACTGTTGGGGAACGTTGCATGGGAAACAAAAAATTTCCTACGCACACGCAGATCTATCCATGATGATGAGCATCTACGAGAGGGAGAGTGGATCTACGTATCCTTGTAGATCGCTAAGCGGGAAGCGTTAAGAAACATGGTTGGTGTAGTCGAACGTCTTCGCGATCCAAATCGCCGTGCATCCCGCGATCCAATCACGATCCGTCCTGCGATCCAATAACGATCCGTCCCGCGAACTTGATCACGATCCATCCCATAAACTTGATCACGATCCTTCCGATCTAGCGCCGAACGGACGGCACCTCCGCGTTCAGCACACGTACAGCTTGATGACGATCTCCGCCGTCTTGATCCAGCAAGAAGGAGCAGAGAGGAAGAAGAGTTCCCCGGCAGCGTGATGGCGCTCCGGCTATGGTGGTGGATCTATTCCGGCTAGGAGAATGATGTGATGGACAAGACCCAAACTATAAATGTAGCATGTGATCGTGTCAGTTTATTGCTACAGTTTTCTGCTTGTCAAGTATCTGTTCCTATGACCATGAGATCATGTAACTCACTGGCACCAGAGGATTACCTTGTGTGTATCAAATGTCTCAACATAAATGGGTGACTATAAAGGTGCTCTACAGGTATGTCTGAGGGTGTCTGTTGGGTTGGCATGGATCAAGACTGGGATTTGTTACTCCGTATGACGGAGAGGTATCTCAAGGCCCACTCGGTAATACAACATCACTATAAGCCTTGCAAGCAATGTGACTAAAGAGTTAGACACGGGATCTTGTATTATGGAACGAGTAAAAAGACTTGCCGGTAATGAGATTGAACTAGGTATAGAGATACCGACGATCGAATCTCGGGCGAGTAACATACCGAAGAATAAAGGGAACAACATATGGGATCATATGAATCCTTGACATAGAGGTCCGACCGATAAAGATCTTCGTAGAATATGTAGGAACCAATATGGGCATCCAGGTCACGCTATTGGTTATTGACCGTAGAGGTGTCTCGGTCATGTATGCATAGTTCTCAAACCCGTAGGGTCTGCACACTTAAGGTTCGGTGACGTTTCGGTATAGTTGAGTGATGTATGTTGGTGACCGAAGGTTGTTTAGAGTCCCGGATGAGATCCCGAACATCACGAGGAGCTCTGGAATGGTCCGGAGGTAAAGATTGATATATAGGAAAGTGGTATTTGGGTTCCGAAAAAGTTTCGGGCACTACCGGTAGTGTATCGGGAGTGACAAAAGGGTTCCGGGGGTCCACTGGGAGGGGCCCACCCACCCCGGGGGGCACATGGGCCTAAGTGGTTACGCACCAGCCCATAGTGGGCTGGGAAACCAACCACATAGGGCCCCTGCGCCCAAGGGTAGGTGGGGAGGTGCCTTGGAGGGGAGGGAGACCTCCCTAGGGAGCCCACCTCCCTTGTGGGAGGTGGACTCCTCCCTATCTTGGTCGGCCAGCCCTCGTTGGAGGATGGGCCAAGGCTGCGCCATACCTACCCCTTCCTCCTATATTTAGAGAGGGAGAGGGAGGGCAGCACAACCCTAAGGCATAGGTGCAACCCTCCCTCTCTCCCTAGATCTGTTTCTCCTCCAAAACGCGTTTGCGGCATCACTTGGCGAAGCCCTGTTGAGATCACTCCACCACTACCGCCATCACGCTGTTGTGCTACCGGAGAACTCATCTACCTCTCCACCCTCGCTTGCTGGATCAAGGAGGTGGAGACCGTCATCGAGCTGTATGTGTGCTGAACGCGGAGGTGTCGTCCGTTCGGCACTAGCTCGAAAGGACCACGATAGGATCGCGGGATGGCTCGTGATGAGATCGCGGGACGGATCGTGATTGGATCGTGAAGACGTTCGACTACATCAACAGCGTTTCTTAACGCTTCCCACTTAGCGATCTACAAGGGTATGTAGATCCACTCTCCCTCTCGTAGATGCTCATCATCATGGATAGATCTTGCGTGTGCGTACGAAATTTTTTGTTTCCCATGCAACATTCCCCAACAATGTTGTCCCAACTTCAAATGCGGTGGTGGCCTCCAATTCATACTCCATTTCAGTCGGATCTTCATTGTCATTGTTCATGCGTGACATGTACACCTCCTAGACGGTTTGCAAGCATTTGACATGTACAAATTGACCATTTGATCGGACAGGAGCAAACAAAATGTACCCGCTCTTGTTTTATCATTCCATCGAACATGTCGAGTGAAACCCGGGCGGCACTGGTGCCCGTGCTCATCTGCTCCCAGACGAGCTGCGGCAAGTCACATTCGTCGACCGGCAGTGTCTGTGTGGGCAAAAAGGTATTCGAAATGGCCCAGCTGGCCGTTGAATCCTCCTCTACCCCAAGGGTGTCGGACGGCGTAAACCATGCCGGCGTCGGCGCTTGGATGGACGTGGTGTCAGGCATGGCATGGGAGACAACTCCTCAACCATGTCCTCAACTCCATGCGCTGACGCCGATGCCTCCCTCTCTATTTGTCGATGACGCTACAACTTGCGGGCGACGTTCTCCGTCTTGCAAGACGGAGCTGAGGAAGGGACGCCGACGGACAAGGCGGACTACGTCTCCCTCGGACGGTCGGGGACGAGCTGCAAGACATCTATGGTGGCAGATCGAGCCCGTGGTGAGGATGAGGAGGAAGGGTGGCGGATGGCGAGGTCTCGGGCGCCGGAAAGGTAGAAGCGATGGGAGGGGGTAGGGTTTAGAGGATTTGATGCAATTTGTGGTGGGCTCGGGGTGTCGGGTCCGACGTGGTGGACATGCCCGGGCACCCCATATCCGTCTCATATTTAGGCTGGATATGAGTGGTGTTGATCAGGCCGGGCGTTTGAGGCCCGTATAAAAAGCATGCCTCGGTCAAAATTTTGTGACCGGTCAGTGAAAGGACGCTTGTCCGGACGTTTGAGACAGATACGAGAGGTCCGATTGTAGATGCTCTTATGCACATCTTGCGTGCACGCTGCAAATTGTTTTCTCATTGCTGCAATCGTTGGTTCACATGCACATATGCAGCGACTATTCTTCTATGGATTTTTTTACGCCATCAAGGAGGCATTGCTGCATACATAGAAGAAAGTGCATGTGCGAACCAACCTTTGGTGAGATGGTTAGGAGAAGAGTAGTATTTCCTGTCCGCTAGACTTCAAGTCTTGGATTTGACACTGATGCTCGCATTTTTCTGAATTTATTTCAGTTTTTCTGACGATATGCGCTTAGTAGAAAGAGACGTTCCCGTCGAGTACGGAGACGTCTATGGCAATTTTGTCAATTTTAAGATGGAATACCGACTCAGTCTCTCGAAGATGCTCATAAGAGTATAATGCGCTTACTTGTGTTCATAGAGGTTAGTGTATGATCGTGTATGTGAGAGACTTCTATCATACTGTGTTTGACACAAATGTCTTGTATGATTTTTGAAATATTGTGATTTCATTATGCTTCTTCTTTTATTGCAGCGATGTTATTATTAGAAAAGCAAAGAAAAAAGGAAGTGTCTAGGGAGAATGGCATTTTGGCTCCCGAGCTCCATGGACCCGGATTTTGAAAAAAAACATTTTTTTTCAGTTTTAAAAGATTCTAAAAATATATATGCATGTATGTAAGGATGTAATGTATATGTGCATACAAATTCACGGTGAAATACTTCGAATTGCGACATGTATAAAAAAGACAAATTCAAGGCCTGGAATGATGAATAGTGTCATGTGTTAAAAAGTTTCAGATTTATTTTTTTCTTTTTGCACAACCCTCATTTCAATATATTTTGACCTGAAAATTTACAAACTTGTGCATTATACCTTGATGTATATCTGTATTTTTTTCAGAATTTTTTTAACTGTAAAAATATGGATTTTCATAAACTTTGGATTTCGAATTTAGAGGCCATCATGGAGGCCGAGCTCCAAAAGCAATTTTCGGTGTCTAGGTCTCAGTCAAGTAATATAATATGTAAAAAAAGATAAAAAATATTTGCATGAATGTCATTGCAAGATCAACGGATTATAGTGTCGATTGAGACTTCGCGAAGTATCAGTCGACTGATTTTTAGCAACGCCGAAGTAAAAAAAGAGAGAGAGAAAGAAGACCGTGTACGAGAATTACATGCTGCGGATTTCCAATTGAACTGAAACGTGACGGCGGGGGGAGACGGCCAATCGCGCCGTAGATGTCTTGGGGCCCTTCGGCTAATGCCAGGCCTGGCAACGACGGAGCGATAGGGATGATCGGTACATGGCGCAAGAATAAAATCCTGGCAGTGGGAGGCCGTCGTTGTTGCGGGACGGGACTACGTAGACAGAAACTGCGACGTCCAAGCAGGCAGGCTGCGAGCGACATGAGACGGACATGGCCGCGCGACGCCAAGCCGCGCATTAAAACCGGGATTTGTCCCGTGCGGGGCGGCAGCCGGCCGGTTCTCGCCGTGTCGCGCCCCCGCTGCTCATGGCCTTCACGTGGGACTGACGCCGACCAGCACACACCTTCGTCCGGTCCGGGGACCAGACCGAAGCGTCCGTCTTGGCCGCCTACGTCCGGTCGACCGATGTGTACGTACGTGCTCAGGCCAGCACGTCCACGCACGTAGCTGTTCACTAGGCTTGTACCCGGCCCGACCGGCCACCGTTTCCATCCCTAGCTAACCAGCCAGCAACTTGTTCCGAGTGAATCCGATGCACGCAACGCAAGACCCACCTGAAGTAAGTAACTTGGCGTCCTTCTACTTTTACCGTGAGGCCTCTTGGGCTGCCAGAGCAGGCACCCACACCCCTCGATCGATCTCACTCTTCGTCTTCCTCCCACTCTCCGTTTGCCGACGAGCCGCGGCCAGCTGTTGGGTTCGGGGGCGCCTTCGGAGCGTCCATCAGAGCACCCCTGGCATGCATGTGGCATCGCACGACACGAAGCCGCAGCGGAGCGAACCCAGCGTAGCGTGGCGCGCTCGACCGCGTCCCCGTCGGCCATGGCGGCATGTGAGATCGAGCACCGCCGCACGAATGGTCCCGGCCGCGCCCCAACGCCCGCACACGTAGGGCCGTCTCGTCTTTGCACGCGTGCATGCCCTGCCCCGGCCATGGCGCCAGCCATTTGGGCGAGAGCGTGCATGGCGACAAACCTCGCCTCGTCCGGATCGGAAAGGCTCGCCGCCGTCGCTCTCCGGGGCGCGCACCCTGTCGCCCAAATGCGAGTGCAGGCTGGCCACGACGTTACGTCCCGACAGCCAACCCCGGCCCTGCCCGATCGATCCAACCAGCTTTCGTTTCAGCACGTACCGCTGCATGCCTTTCCGGACGTACTGGTCCCGCCCGATCCATCGGTCGAATTAACCCGTGTGCATGCGTTTGAATTTCAAAACGTCCGACCGTTCCATTCATCATCAGGCCTATAGGCTATAGCCGATCATTTTAGCGTACGGCGCTGTAGTATCACGTAGCTAGACGCGTACAAGATACTGTACATGGCGTACAATCTGCACTGCACATGCATATACGTACTACGTGGCTCTGATGCATAATTGAATGAATGTGCGTACGGGGTACCAAAAGCGACGACGGAGCAGTAGGCATGCATGGGCTCAGGTGGACTGACTGATTTGATTAACCGACGCAGACGTTTGCATCTCCGGCGACGGCCAATCCGGAACGCAACATGATTACGCACGGACGCACGCACGTACCATGGCCTGCAATTATATTATTTTAACGCCGATTGTACGTAGGTCTTATGCTTGTTTACTCATTCGATCACGGGTCGCAGTCCAAGCAATCTATCTGCTGCGTCCATAATTTGCCCCTTCCCATCATATAGCCACGAGAGTTACACGAACGAAACCAATAATAGAGGGCAGCGCCAACACTTGACGCCCCAAAAAGGGGGTCGAAATCCCACTCTTGCATCCACGACCGGTGGCCACGGGAGACGCCACCAGCCGGCTTTTCTCTCTTTCAAGTAGACAAGAAACATTTTGCATATGCGTCGTGTGTGTGTGTGTGTGTGTGTGTGTGTGTGTGTGTGTGTGTGTGTGTGTGTGTGTGTGTGTGCGTGTGTGTGCACTTGCACTGCTACTTTATTGTTACCGCAGCTGTCATTCCTCAGTCCGGCACGTACGTGGACGTGGAGTTGCTTTCGTCCATGGATCATCCTGCTGCATGCTGGCTGACGCGGTAGATCGTGTAGACGTATAGTCCCTCTCCTATTCTCCACATTCCTGTGCAATTCGACGGCGACAACACGTATCCAACTGTATCCGTCTCCTCCATTTCTCTTGGCTGGTGGGAAATACGAGCCACCGGATCGCGACCCAAGTAACTTTTAATGTCTAGTGTCCATGCCATGACATGGTGATGGAAGCGTGGAGTTTTCTAATTGAGTTTTTGATCGAATTTATCTATGCTTTCATTGAGGGATACGGAAGACCAGTACAACTCTCCGTTTCCGGCTAAAATGTACAGCTCTGTTATTTAATTCCTTCTGCTTAGAGCATCTTCTTCTAAAAACTGTTCCGCGTGCTAAAAGATCTATTTTGGCCCCGGACAGCTTTAACAAATGCTGTAAAACAGTGCGCGCGTTAAAAAAAATTGGGTACGTACAGAAAAACACGCAATGTTGGTCCGCGCACAATAAAAATACAACAGTGGCGCGCTAAAACTTTTATTGGACGCGAAATTTTTATGCCACTATTGGAGATGCTCTTAGAAAACTAGGTCATCTCCAATGCTGAGCCAGTCATTCAACCATAACTGCAATTTTAAAAAAGATCTCATCAAACCGGAAAACATCATGCAAATCGGATGGTTGTAATATAAAATCGGAGAAAAATATTTACATTTTAGACATATTTTGACTAAATTATAGCATACTACATCCGTCTCGGTGTATAAGTCATTCACGTAATTCTAGGTCGATAATTTAACTATCTAAATAAGTATTATATGTGACGAAAAATATATATTTAGAAACTACATCCGTGTAGAAATCCAGTGATATAATTTTTATGACATATAACACATATTTAATTCCTCAAATCGATGACCTAAAACTACGTGAATGACTTATACACCGAGACAACGGGAGTACTGGGCTAGGCTATTGCCGGCCGCAGTAGAGCCCCATTTCTACGACATGTCTTCCGTAGCAAGCTCATCGGACCGCGGTGGGCCCTGGAGGGATATGCTTTAGCGGAAGGTGAAGAATAGCCTCCGCTTCTGTAAGCTTCACGAAATGGACAAGTCACCAACTGTGTAGGCCGGCAAGGCAATGGCGATGGCCTTACAGGGACCCAAATGGTGGCGGCTTCCCATGGTCTACTTTTTTCGCTGTTGCTGGCGGCGACAGGCATGGCCGACATGGAGTTGGTGATGCCACAGACAAATTCCTCCTCCGTTGCGGCAACCTTAGTGAACATGGCTTAATACTCCGTCAACCGGGCATGTTGCCGCCATCGCTTGCGGCTGATGCCGGGAGATGGTATTGGCCATCCTGGACGGGCAAGGACGGCATGGTGATGACAATTGCTCCGGAGAGTTTGTCTGCAAGCCAGTCTATATCCCCATTCGCTTTCAATTCCTGAAAGACCCGTAGAGCCGCGTTGAATGGCAAAACATGTCTGGATTATGTGGTGCCTTGGAGATGCCCTTAGTGCCGTCCAATAATTCAAGTGTTTTTTTTAGTATCTAGACTATATTGATATAGTATTTTGTCCCTACATATGCCTCGGCAGATTGCCTGATCTGTTCGATCAACTCCATTGTTGTTAGACTGACCCCTCCCAAATCAACACAAATATGTTAACCATTTGTACTTATCAATGGGTGCCAAAGGCAACACGCTAAACAAGCACTAGGTCAACAGTATATATAGAAAGATTTCCCTGCAGGGGCTTGGCATCTACCCCAGCACAGATTCTCTCGCAATCCCTCGATAATATGTTAAACACAACACAATATGTTCATCAAAGGACATAATTCGAGCCCACAAATTGCATTCCTTGGTCGAGCCACAGATTAGATTAATCCGAACATTGCAAACGTGATTATATATAAATCTTCGGAGGATCAAAAGAGCTCGCATAACTCGAGCCGACAAACTATATTCGCTTAATCATCGTAACTAATTAACTCAAGAAATGGTGTCCGTACGCAAATAAGAAAGACGAATGGATCCCATCCATGAGACACGGCATTTATACTCCGGTTAATTAAGCACAAATCTGTAATACTGTCATATATATACACACACCAAAGGCACTTGAAGATCAGAACACGCGCAAAAAAAAAAAACGGAGACGAACTCGAGCTGAGATGGCACAACACAAGGTCATGTGAAGCTCTCGCGGATTAAGAAACTCATGAGCTGGTTGATCTGCGACTGATCGATCTCCTTCATGGCAGCGCATCTTTTCCCTGAAACCAGACACCAAATTAATCAAAGATGTTAATTTGGAGAACATGTCGATCGATAGTACTCGTAGTAAACAGCATGTGAGCATGCTTTGATTTGAGAAGGTGCGCTTACGCTGGACTTCTTGCAGTAGAGGATGGCGTCGTGGACGGCCGTGTCGGCATTGCCGTGGCACCACTCGACGGCGCTCGACGTGGACCCGCGCGACGGGCTCCCCGCCGGCGCCACCCTGCTGTGCGCGCGCCTCGGCGGCGCCAGCGCCCTGGCCTTCCGGTACAGCGGCATCAGGAACCGCACGTACCTCAACAGCACCTTCCACGGCGACGACCCGCGCCGCCCGGCGTGCTTGCTTGTCGCGCTGGAGCACGCGCTCAGCGACAGCGGCGTGCTCTGCGCCGAGTAGAACAGCGGCGACGACGGGAGCGACAACCGCGGCACGGCGTCCGCGGCGCGACGCGCCACCGACCCGTCGCTGACTTCTTGCACAGGAGCGCCGGGCTCGCGGGGGAGGAGGCGGCCGCCGCGGAAGATCTGGCTGGCGCTGACCAGCTGCGCCGGGGACGCGGCACCGCCTCCTGGCGCCGGGAGGCCGAAGTCAAAGTCGCCCGCCGTTGCCGTGGTCCACCGCATGGAGAAGAGCTCGGAGGGGTCCTCCATGTCGATGAAGGAGGGCCTGGAGCCCCCGAAGGAGTACTGGCGTGCGTCGGCGGCGAGGCGGTCCGAGGAGGGCGGCGCCTGGTCGTGGTTGAGCCAGCCGTAGGAGAAGCTGTCGCCCAGGTCCTGCACCGAGCCGCTCACCTCCATGAGCCGCGAGCGTACTTACGAGCTTACTGGCTCGACGAGCGTGGTACGTTTGGTGTGCGGGGTGCAGCGCGCTGTCTGAGTCTGGGTCTGAGGAGAGGAAACTTGGCACGGGCTGGCATGGCGCAGATATAGTCGCACCGCGCAGGCCACCCGCCCGCCCCACCGTTACCGCGCAGGCCGCCGTTCGGCGCAAATGACCATATTGCCCCTGCCCCGCAATATAATCAGAAAAAAAACATGCCACAACATTTACGATAAACATGACCCTCAAATGTTCACGCACGCGTCCAATGACCGGACATGTCTCAAATTAGCAAAACTGTATCCAAATACGCCATACGAGATTCTTAAATTCATAAAAAACATACAAACGAATAAACTACATACTATGTAGATCACAAATCACATAGCTACTCCTCGTCAGAGATGTCGATCATCTCGGCTCTGCTCCGGCGGCTCCGCTCCGGCCTCCTTCTTCTCTATATTTGCGTCGAGTTCGCTAAAGAACGCGTCGAACGCCACGTGCTCCTGTCGAAGGAACTGCATGTTGGCCTCTACATAGGCTTAATCCTGGATGGACTCAAGGATGGTCTCTTATTCTGTCATATCCACAGCTTGGGCAACGGCGAACTCCACCCTCTCCTCTACCATGTTGAACCCTGGAGCAGGTTGCTCCGCCTCGTTCTCCTCCGGATCAGCCACCTCCATCGACGTCGATAGCTTCTCTCCCTCCTCCTTCTTTGGCTCCGGCGAGTCCGAAGGTAGCCCAACAGCAATGCGCGCGGCGCTCCTAGCCTAGATCTCCTTCGTGATCTGCCTCTGACGCTCCGATGTGAGCATAGCATAAACGATGATCTTTCACCGGACCATGGCGATGCTAGAGAGCGTGTGAGAGTGAGGGAGAGGAGGCGGGCGGGCTTGGATGGCGGCGCAGAGAGGGAGGGATGGATGGGTTAGGGTTGGGGGACACCGACCGGCTTAAATAGCCGGATTTGGCCTCGGGCGACAAGCCGGAGCGGCTCCACGCAACGAAGAAGGCGTTCGTCAGACTGCCCGGTTTTCGGACGATTTCACGTGAAACCCCATTGTCAGTCCTACATGACGGATATTTAGACTAGATATAAGGGATGTCAATCAGATGCATTTAAGGTTCATTTTAAACGTCCGTCTGAATCATATTTTTATGACCGGATAGGCCGTCGGGCCGTTTGAAGCCGGTTTGGAACGCGCTATTAGTGACCGGTCGGTACAGCAAGTTGAACTGCTGACAGAATGCATGTGTGAAGTATGAGCTGCACGCTGAACAAAGAGGTCGGGCTGTTGAATTAATCGACTGCGGTCTACTGTTCGGTTCGGTTATGGGAATCAAGCAGGCAGCAGGCAGCAGGCGCGTGCGAAGGGTGGCTGGTCATTTCCTACCAAATCATCCAACGGAAAATGGCAAGCATCCGTCAAGGACAAACTTATGCTGCCACGAGACCAAGACGAAGCGAAACCAAAGCTTATTATACGGACGGGTTAGTCGGGTGGTTGGGATAATCGCGCCAAAAACCGTCGATCCAGTCCACAACGTCGCCGCACGGGCGCCTGTCCGTAGCAGAAGCAGAAGCAGAAGCAGATTAGAGTACGTAGCACCCTGAGTCCCGTCATCAAGCTGCCAAATTTTTCGTGGGTAGACCAGTTGCATATCCTACGACGCCGTGTCAACTCGACACGACAGGAGCAGCATCCATCCATCCATCCATCCATGGACCAAAACCAAACCCAATCTTGGATGGATTCCGGTGAAGGGAAAAGAAAAGAAGCTGATGCAGTCCGCACGCCGGGAGATCTCCAAAAGCTGCTCCGAAATCGGCATATGCCTTGTGCTCTTGAACGAACGCTCATCATCGTGTCACGTCGTGACACAGCTTGTAGTAGTATCATATTGAAACCCATGGGGGCAGGAGGCGTGTCGCGCGACCGGGGGAGCTAGCGGGGCCTGGTGTTGGTTGTCGATCGAGGAAGACGAAACAAAATACGGTTCCGCGGTCGAGAGAGGGGGTCAGAGGCCCTTGAACCAGGGGAAAGTGTCTGCCTCGACGCATGCAGGAACAGCGGTAACGACGCCGGGACATGCGAGCGACCTCGCCGTGTTCTTTCTGGTCTAGGCCCGGGTTCCGGCCCCGCTCGTGCGCTTGTCTCGGCGTGGCGACAGCTTCAGTGTTCATGGCGCTCCGGTTGTCCTAGTACACGGACGGACGTCCTAAACAATGGGTGGGTCAATGGCAGTATGTTGTTGCATGCAGGTGGCTGTGGGAGAGGTCTTGGGTTCTGCTCATGTTTGACGTTCAAGTGGTGACAGTCAGGAGAGCTGCTTTATGCTACAGTATCGTCCAGCTTTATGGAGAATGGTAGAAGAAGAATATACTGTGGCCTCGGAGAGGAAGAGGTCTAGAAAGCGGACGAGATGAGACCGGTTCAACCATGTGGCGTGGTGGTGGATCCGGCAGTCCACCTTAAACCGATATGGCTACATGTAGTACCACATTGCGTCTTCAAGATGCACCAGTCGCCTCAACGTCTCATGGTTGCAAATTGCCAAAGGAAATATTCACCTTCGGCGTCTCAAATGAATGGGACGCAGCCACTAGCTAGACGGGGCATCTCGGCAGTGGCCAGCTGGTGAACGAGGATCGCTCAAAGCGTTTCGAAAGCGTATTTCCTTGTTACCAATGGTCGGGAATCCTGGCTGCAAGTAGGAAAAGAAATATGCGCACAGCGGTTCCTCGCTCTTCTATCGACAAAACAAACAAATCTTCGCAGAAATCTTACAAAGCCGTTTTCTGTAAACGAGCATCTAATAAAGTAGACCATAATATAAAAATGGTTTGACGATAATGCTGTTTTATGCTCCAGAACATTAGGGACTTAATTGTGTGGAAGATCGGGACCCAGAAAATGCACAAGAATAAACTCAAACGCAAAGCTGAAAACAAACAATCAAACGTACGTGTGAACACCAAGAGATTCAATGATATAACAAGAGCAGCCACTTTGCAAATCTTGGAGACATTTTTTCGTAATAAAATTAAAAAGACGAGCGGAGGAAAACAGACCACAAATCTCGTTTCTAGTGCTAACCAACACATAGGGCAGAGCAACCGCACGTGAGCAAGTGTCGAGCATCATACCTTTTAACGTGACACATCCTGGTAATCCTTTTGTGGAACATCGGGGTACAGTTTGCCCCCACCCAGGCGATGCCTTTCCATGAGAAGTTGTCATTCATATGCCGTCTCTTTACTCAAAGCACCTTTGCATCATAATCCTGGGAATGTGTATGGCCTGGGAGGGAGAGTGCGCATACATCGAACCTGTGTCGGCATTCCTTTCCAAACAGCGAGCCATTACCGAAACATCAACCTCCAAAGTAAGGAAATTAAACGCGTTATACAGTTAGACAGAAAGGAACTAAACATTTCCACAAGATTTATTGCATAGTTGAGGTACTGGAGCTGAGAAAGATGAATCATATGGGAGTAGATATAAGAAAGAACGTTACCGCTTGGCATGAGTGGTTCGCTATCTAAAACATAAATAAATAAGAAAGCTAGGTTCAAGTCGAATTACTTTTCACCAAGTAAAATTCACTTTAGAAAGCAGATGGGTGAATAAAGCAACAACATATATCCATACCGTCTCTAGCCGATCACCAGCAGCTAACAGAAAGGCCATACGGTGTGATGCATTTGATAATTCGATCTTAATGTCTTTGAAATGTAAATGCGCATTGGGCTAGTTACTCTACAGCTTTCATGTAATCCTCAGATAGTAAAGTTTGACATTCGACAGATATCAGCACACTTTGTCAACTAATGGTTGTTAACTGATACAACTACTCATTCATATGGGTCATGCAAGTAAATTATGCTTTGCGTTCCTTTATAAATAAGCAGGGATGTCATGCGCAAGCATGGTATCTCGTAAAACCAAGTCAAACTAACCTTTCAACAAGCTATTTAATAACTAAACGGCTTCACATGACTGCAACCCTACAAGATTGCTACAGCCAAAAGATACTAATGAAACCATGATAAACAGCACGACTATGACAGGTTTCCTCTTAAATGGTTTCCATTTGAGAAGGTGTGAAAAGTACTCTTCCTAAATGTTTTTTATTTCTGAAGGTACGGAAATTAGTGGCTACACTGAAATTTAAAACTACGGAAAAACAGGCTAGTTTATTGCTCCCTCCGTTCCAAAATACTTGTCATGGTTAGTGGTTTTAGTCAAGTATTTTGGAACGGAGGGAGCATCAGATAGAGCCTGAAATTATGTTTCTAGGGTAAAACAATAGTATTACAGTTTTTACACATTGGTACAGACAGTTTCTGGAAACCTCTAAAGTTCATGATATATGAGCTCAGCTCAGTTGTAACTAGTAAGATACACAGAGTAACAATCAAAATGTATACACAGTGTTTACCATAACACTAAATTGACAAACATAATGTCGCCGCAATACAGAGGCATGTCTAATGGAGAACGATGGGTTGGGCCAGTTGGTGATGATGGGCCATTTATGTTCTTCATATCTGTAAGTTTTCCTGGAGGCATGTTATTGGGTTGAGATTGGGCTAACTGGCCAGCCCATCAAAGCAGGCAATACAGGGAGCTCAACATAAATTTCAGAGATGTTTGGAGAAGTCAGCAGGGTTAAGTAGTCAGACAGGGAACACACCACAAATTTTGAATGTGCAAGATCATTCTGAGGAGGTTCCTTTTTAAAAACAACAAAAATTCTAATAATATGCAAAAATGTCAACAATTCAAACTGCTACTACAAGAGAATCAGAAACAAGAGGTAATATCAAGATTTAGAGCTGCAGCTGATCGACCATTATGGATTAAAATGATCTTCAGGAGTTTGAGAAGGCACATATAATGCTTAAAAAAAGCAGAGCAAGAAAACCATATATCCTGCACAGTTTTCAGGAAAAAGTCTTATAGTAAGTGCTACGGCAGCAGCAGAGCAAAACAGAACTACTGAAGATTTCAATGGAACTTTGAAGAAGCGCTCCTCAAAGTGACAGATCAGAAAATTATGTTTAACACTGTTTCCCTGACATCTACTAGTAGTTTTTTCTAAATTAAAAAACTAATCAAATTTCTTATTAGATTAGTCTGGTGAACAGAACTGTACAAACAAAATTGCAACATATTGAACAAAAAATACTGGTTAAAATAAGAATTCCTCTGCTTCCACTACATTCTAGTGCTTCGTTTAGTGTTAGACAGATAAAAAATACTACACTGCACACACACACAAAAAAAACACAAACAATAGGCAAAGTTTGAGCGTAAAATTCTCAGGGTATTCTAATCTGGTCAAGGTGGTGAGGCTAAATGCACCACGGTCAAACATAAATTCAAGTATTCAACTAACTAATTTTCTGGCACATGGTTACACAAATAGTCCAGACTACAGATGTGATTAGTGATGAGACGGCAATATGTTTTTCGAACTACAAGAAACACTGCAACTACTTGTACTCCCTATCCATATTGAATGTCACTGGTTTAGTACAAAGTTGAAAGTTGTACTAACTTTATCCCAAAACCAGCAACAATTAATATGGATCGGAGGGAGTAATTGGTTTGAACCAACAGAGTCCTCCTCACAACAAGTAAATCATGCTTCGATTGTAAATATTTGGCTTCAGCAATTCCAGCAATGTCTTCAAATTAACTAATTATTTCACAAGAAGGACTCTCCCAAGGGCATACTGAAATTATAGTACCATGCTAACATGGTAAAAAAAGAAAAGACGTCACAGACAGGTATTCTAGCATATTTAATTATTTGATAGAGCCATAGAAGTAAAGTGGTAGCAATACAAATACATCTTAATTCTTAAAGTGGATAGAGCCATTTCTGAAGGTACGTAAAAATTAGTGGCCAAAACCGGAACTCAAAATTACGGCAAAACTGGCGAGTTTATACAGACAGTGTCTGGAAACCTCTTAAAGTTACTGATATATGAGCCCAGCTCAGTTGTAGCTAGCAAGATATACAGGGTAACAATCAAAATTTGTGTTTACTAATGGGAATGATGGGTTGGGCCAGTTGGGGATGATGGGCCATTTATGTTTAGATGGGCTGATTGAATTTATATTCCTGGACCCAAAATTAATGGATAAATCTAAGGTTCTTCATATATGTTAGTTTTCCTGGAGGCATGTTATTGGGTTGAGATGAGGCCAACTGGCCAGCCCCCCAGCCCACCAAAGCAGGCAATACAGGGAGCTCCACATAAATTTCAGAGATGTTTGGAGAAGTTAGCAAGGTCAAATAGTCAGAACGAGAACACACCACAAATTTTGAGTGTGCAAGATCATTCTGAGGATGTTCCTTTTAAAAAGCAAGAAGATTCTTTTTTTTGAACTGGCAAGAAGATTCTAATAATGTGCAAAAATGTTAACTATTTTAATCAACCAACCAATACAAGAGAATAGAAACAAGGGGTAACATCAAGATTTAGAGCTGCAGCTGCTCGACTACAATGGATTAAAATGATATTCAGGAATTTGAGAAGGCATATATAATGCTTAAGAAAAGAAGGAGAGTAAGACAACTAACCATATAGCATATACCCTGCACAGTTTCAGGAACGAAGTCTTATAGTAAGTACTACCACAACAGTGGAGCAAAACAGAACTGCTGAAGATTTCAATATAACTTTGGAGAAGCGCTCTCCAAAGTACTAAGATCAAAAAATAATACTCCCTCCGTCACAAAATAAGTGTTGTTCCCTTAGTATTCTATTTGTACTAACTTAGTACAAAATTTGCGACACTTATTTTGGGACGGAGGGAGTAATATTTAACACTGTTTTCCTGACATCTACAAACGTAAAATTGCAATAGAATGAACAAAAAATACTGGATAAAATAGGTATTCCTCTAATTTTACTACATTCCAGTGCTAGTCTTAGGTAGATAAAAATACTACACACCACAAACAAAAACACACAGAAACAATAGGCAAAGTATGAGAGTGAAATTCTCAAGGTATTGTAATCTGGTTAAGGTGGTGAGACTAAATCCACCACGCAGTCAAGCATAAATTCAAGTATTCAACTAACTAATTTTGTGGCACATGGTTACGCAGATAGTCCAGACTACAGATGTGGCTTGCTGATGAGACAACAATATTATTATTTTTCCAAATATGGGTGAAACTACAAGGAACATTGCAACAGCTTCTTGATTGGTTTGAACCAACAGATTCCCCCTCACAACAACTAAATCATTCTTCAATTGTAAGAAATATATTTTGCTTTAGTAGTTCCACTAATGTCTTCAATATAACTGATTATTTCACAAGAAGGATTCTCCTAAAGAGCATAATGAAATTATACTACCATGATAAAAAAGAAACTAGAGACATCACAGACAGGTATTTGATCATATCTCAATTATTGGATAGAGGTAAGCGAAGTGGTAGCAATACAAGCACATCTTAAATTCTTAAGTACACACAATAGTTGTTCTGCACTGGCCAAGCTCAAACAATTGAAACTTCAACCATGAAAGGCGTAGAAATGTAAAACTAGTAAACTACAATACTTACAACCGAAGCACAAGATTAGGTCATCAGATACAGATAAGAGACACAATTGGAAGCTTCTCAAATCTCATGCTGCTCAATAGTCTGCCTTGGTGGGCACAAGCTGATATGCTTTAGCCAACTTCCCCTCACCAGAATCCATTGACTGGCTGAACCAAAGCGTGCCATTATTTTTCAGCTCGGTCCTCAACCTCAGCACCAGCATGACCAACATAAAAAACAGTCCTGCGAAGACTAAACCACACAGCAGTGAGCGAGCGAATTCCCCAAACCCCTTACTGACCAGGTACCCCATGTCCAGAACAACAGGGAAATCCCCGTCCATGCCGCCACCCGTTTTGTTCATCCTCATTATCTCGAGCCCATTCAGGAAACCGCTTGCTTCTCCAGGTCGGCTCATCTTGGAGCCACCAATGGCCAGTTTCAGCATCCCTTCATCCTCAACGTCCACAACATAGTCGATGTAATACGGATAGGCCAGGTATCCAGTGGTGCTGGAAATATCAAAATCCTTCACTGCGAGATGACCATTGACATAGATACTGAAGTAGAGCTGATACAGTGCCTTGCTCACAATGTCACAGAAGTGCATGCGCACTAGGTACCGGCTTCCGGCAGGCACAGGGAAACCCCATGTCAGATTGCCGTCTGACCTCACCGACCTCGCCGAGCTGTAGACGTTGTCCGGAGCCACCTCCCGGGTCATCAACCTGCTATCCTTGGGGTAAGCAATCCGGCCACCGAATGACCATGCCTTGCTACTGGATGATTCCTTGTTGACGAGGAAGCCCTCGTCGTTGACCCAAGTCCGCCACAGCGTATCGTTGAACGGGGTGACCTTGCGGCCGGCGACGGTGACCCGGTAGAGCGTCTCAAAGACCTGCGAGGAGAGCCCGTGGGTGCGGTTGACGCCGTGAGCGGCGACGAGGGTGCCGATGTCGCCGACGAGCTCCTCGGGCGCCGAGAAGAGCTCGATGGCGTTGACGAAGGCGGCGGATCCGGCCTCGGGGACGAAGGTGAGAACGAGGACGTCGGCGTCGACGGGGAGCAGGAAGTCCTTGACGACGGGGGACGAGGCGGTGAAGTTGTGGAGGAGGAGGAAGCCCCCGGCGCCGACGTGGAAGCGCGCGGAGGCGAGGGCGGGGCTGAAGGGGTAGAAGTGGAGGCGAAGGACGTGGTGGCCGCGGCGGCGCACGGCGAGGTCGTAGGAGGCGTGGCAGGAGAAGACGCGCGCGGCGGCGTGGAGAGGGGAGGGCGGCGCGGGCGCGCTGGGGGCGGCGGACGGGAGGGCGGGGGCCGCGGAGCGGAGGGTCATGGAGGCGCAGCCGGAGTCCGGGACGAACCGGCGGCCGTCTGGGAGGAGGACCGGGCCCGTCGCGCCGCAGGCGATGAGGTGGTTGTCCGCCGGGGCGAAGCGGGACGCGGCGGGCCCGGCGAAGAGCGCGAGGAGCAGCACGGCGGCGAGGCGGGCTGGGCCCGGCGAGGAGGCCATGGCGGCGGGGCCGGATTCGCGTGCGGATTTGGGGTTCGAGGAAGGGGGGAGGGGAAATGGAGACGGAGAATGGCGATGGGGAACAGCTCGGGTTGGACTTGGAATCAATTCGGCCGGCAGGCAAGCGCGTGGAAAGACGGGTTAATGGACTTCCGCCGGTGGGGTAGCGGGTGGGGCCCACGAACGCGGTGGTGTATCGCCGTGTCGGCTGTTTTTTTTTTTGGTTTTTTTTTCACAACCTGGCCACGGTATATGAAGGAGTATACAAGGAAAAGAAAAATACTTACTATTTTTTGAGTCGTGTCTAATCCTGCCGGGCCCAGGCAGTTGTATCATGCATGGGGTTGCATCTTGATTCCTGGCTGTTGTATCATGCATGGGGTTGCTAACTCTGAAGATGCTCATGTCCAGGCAGCGGGATAGCAAGCATCGTGGCGGCCAGATTCAAGCCCGTATAGTAAGTCACAATGTTTTTTTCCTTGACCCTCTTCAAACTATGCTTAATGATCATTTTCGTCATGGGCATTTGAGAGCTATTATTCCTATTCCGACCGCGACCAACACTTTCCCATCATACAGTACGCCGATCATGCTCTAGCTGTGATGGTGACCTAGGCTGATCAGGTTCTTATATCCTAAAAAGCACCTTAGGGAAGTTTTCCCTTGCCACAGGGTTATCAGTGAATTTCAGCAAACCTTGTATGGTGCCAATTAACTGTTCTGATCAATAGATGCAGGACCGTTCTAGCTTGCTCTGATACCATGTTGGCCAGCTGCCATTTACTTATTTGGGCTTACCACTTGGTACATCACGTCCTATACGTCAAGATTTGTGACCCTTGGTGGACTATGTGGAAAGAAGATTAAACGCCTCTCCTGCTTTTGACATCCGGTGGCTGTCTAATTATGTTAATTCGGTTATGTCAGCGCTCCCTACATTTTACATAGGCTCCTTAAGATTTAGAAAAGGACGATCCAGTCAATGGATAGAGCAAGACGCCACTGTCTTTGCGTCAAAGGGAGGATGACATTGATTAAAAACCCAAATCCTTGGCTATATGGGATATAGTTTGTAGGCTAGCAGCTTTTTGAGTTTTACAATTGTTTTAACATTTCTTGGATGCAGCTGGTTAGGCATGCATATTATCAGAATTCTGTTCCCCATGGCTCATTTTGGTGGCGGGACATTTGTTCTTTTGCTTGGCACTTTTGGGCCATTACTGCACTGATCCAAGAACTCGCATGACTATACTTCTGTGAGAAGATAAGTGGCATTCTGGAGCTTCACCTCCTGAGATTTTTATAATTTTCTGTTGAGCACGATATATTCCTTGCCCAGGCTGTTCAAACAAAAGATATAACAACTTTGTTCATTTTGCCCCTGTCTGAGCAAGAGTTTGAGGAGCGTTAGGTTGTGTCTACCCATTTAGATGACTGTTCAGGATGGTCTGTCAGATTCTAGGGCGTGCTGTTTAAAACTTTAAATGCCGGGCGTTTTACTCCATCTAGCTACAAAGTCCTATTTGCTGGTTTGGAGGTTGGCCCAATCTTCTCTAAATGATGGAAAAGCAAAGAGTCAATTACACCACTGATTGACGTCAAAAGTCAGTTTAGTGCTAAAACTTGTGGTATACATTGAACTAGTGCTACAACTTGGCTTTGGCATGCATGTACGGTGCAAATCACGTTTCTATATGAACATAATGATGAAAAATAGCAGACCACATGTCCTCTTTGCCATATGGTCACTGACAGCGGGTCCCATGCCATGTTGGTGCGTCTAATCAGCACCCTGTTCGTATAGAAACATGATTTGCACCATATATGCACGTCAAAGCCAAGTTATAACACCAGTTCAATGTATGCCGCAAGTTTTAGCACTAAACTGATTTTTGATGTCAAGTTGTGGCACCAGTGGTGTAATTGACTCAAAACCAAATGTATGACCAAGTTGAAGGTGTTTGCTTGGTTGTTGTTAATGGACCGGCTCAATACTGGGGATCGAATGCTTCAGAAACATTGGCATTTGGAGTCTGGTCCCAATTATGTGCTCTGCTCTGGAGGAATTATCGAAACAATGAACATCTCTTCTTTGAATGTTCTTTTGTAGGCAGCCAGGCAGGTGCTAGAATTTTGTAGAAGTCACTTGGCTCCCAGGTCCTTCTCTGCCCCATTCTTTTCATGCAACGAAAGTTGCCTTTCTGAGCACATACCGAAAAAGACTTTTGCCCCGCTTTATAGATAAAGCAAACCGCCATAAACATAGTCCAGTACACAAGAGACACACAACAAACACCACACCACATGCTTCGTTGAGATCATTACTTGTGTTGCTTGGAATATCTGGAAAGAAACAAATGGTTTGATTTTTCAGCAGACAAGACCAAGATTTTCTTCTTGGAAAGCTAGGTCCCTATCTGATCTCAACCTCACTGCTCATCGTTTCAAGCGAACCGAGAAGCAAGAGTTTGAAATTTGGATCTATAGTCTCTGAAGTTAGCTCCTTTTTTCTGTTCTTTTGCCGCTCCTCTGGATTTCTGGCTATTTACTTCCCCACTGAATAGTTAGCCCTGCTTAACCTGACAAATGTAGCCTTTCTGTTTTTTGTACTCTATTTATTAATATGAAATTACTGTGAGGCTCTCCACCATGGTTTCATGGTAATACAGTTTTCCTAAGAGCTAAATAATAAATCTTATAAAGAAACATCCTGTACATGTTCACTCCCATTGAAATAACCACTTGCCTATAAAATTCACCTTGTGAACTTTTCTCCAATGTTTGTGTCTACAGGCCATCTGGCGCCATATACATTCCCTACTGCCGCTTCGAGATGCTGCCCGTGTTGCCTGCGTATCTCATGCATTTTTATGTTCCTGGAAATGCCATCCCAACCTCTCCTTCAGTAGGAAAGCACTGGGTCTCAATGGAATTCCACGTCAAAGCGATGTAATTGCAAGGGATCTCACTATGAAAGTCGACCACATTCTTAAAAAACACTCAGGCAAAGGAGTTAAGAAATTCAGGATTGAATTACACATTCCAGTTGATCCCTGCTATCTTAATAGCTGCTTCAGATTGCTGCTGAACTACGTATTGGGGAACTCGTCGTTGTTCTACCTTCAACCTACAATGCAAACTACTACGATTTCCCGTGTGCACTTTTTGTTGATGATGGGTGTAGAAACGTAATAGAGCATCTCTGCCTTGGTGGTTGTGCCTTCCATCCCACATTGGATTTGGTTACTTGAGAAAGCTGCAGCTGTTTTGGGTGCATATTACGGTGGATGAATTGGAATGCCTTATTTCCAATTCTTCTGCTTTGGAGCACTTGACACTGAAGTATTGCTATACGATCACTCACCTGAAGATACCTGGCCTGCTACAACATCTCAGCTACTTCACGGTGGCTGTATGCACTAATCTGCAGACGATAGAGTGCAAAGCTCCAAATCTCTCCACTTTTTACTTTGGTGGCAGACAAGTTGAACTCGTGTTTGGAGATTCAGTTCAACTGAAGACCATGAGAATGTGTTGTTCTACTCCGTGTAACACCATTTATAATGTTTGTGCCAATCTGCCATCCATTGCGCCAAATATTGAAACTCTCAACATATCTTCTGTTAGTGAGGTAAACTGCAGAACTTTTGATTATCATGTATACCTCAGGATGTTACTAATGTGAGGTGTATTCTTGAAGGTGGTCAATACACCAATCGTGCTTGTAAAATTACTCCGCCTCAAATATCTGTCTATTTCTCTTGAAGGAAATGGGGCTTTTTCCCAGACTATGATTACTTTTCTCTGGTTTCTTTGCTGGATGCTTGTCCGGTCTTGGAAACTTTCAACTTGGTTGTAAGTCGCTCTTTCATCTTGAATCATATCTATTGTCTAGTATCTTCGGTGGTACGATCCAAGTGTCTCGGTTTTCACATTGTCAGGGACACTAATTTTGAATATTGCGCATGCAGGTGTCACAGGATCGCATGAAACACGATTCGGTTCTTGGAGACCCGTCGTCACGTCTTAGGCAGATGCCTGAATACCACCACGGCAACATCAAGAATGTGAAGATTACTGGGTTTTGCTCTGCGAAGAGCACGGTCGAGCTGGCATGCCATATTCTTGAGAATGCAACATCACTCGAGTGCCTTACTTTGGACACAATATGTGTTGCTTTCAGTATTGACAGACACATTCACAAAACCGGTGAATGTCGCCCCATAGGCAGGCGTATGATCAGAGAAGCACGTAAGGCGCTCTTGGCTGTCAAAAGATATATCGTGGGAATAGTTCCCTCCACAGTCAAGTTAAATGTCCTGAAGCCTTGCAAACTATGCCATACTTTGGCTGCTTAGATGTGGCAATATCATACAAAATTACATTTGTGGACCGAACGTTGTTGCGTGAGTTGCCACTTGCAGCAGGAATGTCCAAACGGGTCACTTAAACACCCGTGCAGATGTATAGGGGCAAGCAATTATGGTATTTGATAATGTACATAAGAGAATATATCACAAACTATTAAGTATTGTAGTTGTTGATATATTCTCTTATATAACTCGGTCAAAATTTATAGCATTTTGACTCGAGACAAAAGTTATAGGCTTTCTTTGGGGAGACAAGGGAGTATCTTGTAACTCAGATGTGCTATGCAGTTATCCCAACAATCTTGTTTATATTTCTCCATGAAATTATTGTTTTTGATCTTTATTTTTATTTTCACATATGCTATATTTGGTTCTTGCATCTTGTGTAATCAACTTTACATGTGTTGTGCTTGAGGTATACTGCCATGGTGTTTGATGAAAACCAGAAGATTTGGCTCTGGTATTTGCCTGATGAAAGAAAAAACAATCAAGTTTTTTTTAGGCATTCCAATATTTTTTGAAATAAAAAGCAGAAGCCTAAATTCTAGATAGTACATGGAACTGCAAACTATTATAGACAATTACACATGTTCGAGAGCTGCGGAGGAGCATCAACAATGGCGCCCAGATCAGGGTTCATTTTACTCATCGCCTCCAAATCAATGCTGAATCGTGTCCATTGTTGATTCAGAGAACACCTACTCCTCATCTGTCGATTCAGAGAACATCTACTCCGAATCTGTTGATTCAAAGAACATCTACTCTACTACTGGTACACATTGCACAATCATTGGTGCAGGAACTGGTGGATGGATCATCGTCCCTCGCCGCGGGCGTTGAGCTGGGAGAAGACCTGGCTGTCGGCGAGGTCGGTCATGCTCAGGCCCGTCTCGTCGGCGTCGTCCATCATAAGCAAGCTCGTCGACGAGGGCACCCAGTGCGGCATGACGACGTCGGCGGGGAGCTGCATGGCGACGGCGCCGCTGTCCTCGAAGGCGTCCCTGTTGACGTGTGTCTCCTGCAGCTGCAGGCAGTACTCGAGGTTCCAAAGCACGTCGCCCATGGACGGGCGGTCTCCGTCGGCAAAGTCCATGTGGTTGGTCGCGAACGAACCGATCGTACCGGCGGCGGCTTGCTTGCGCGAGGAGGCGCGCACGCGTATGCGTACGCATGCATGTACGGTCATCGAAACGAATGTAGCATCCGTCTGCGTCGCGCATGTCTCTTTTGTCGTTCCATGATTCGCATTCGAGCCGGCCGCCACGCGGACCGCCCGATCTGTTAGATTGAATCTGGTTTGACCCTTAGATCTGTCCATGCAGCAAAAATTCTCGATGCAACAAATTTCGATCACGATGAAGCAAATTTCGATTACGGATGCAACAAAAAATATAAAAAATATAGTTGTATCAAAAAAATATCAACGTTGTCGTAGCAAAAAAACGACGCTGATGATGCGAAGTAGTAAAATAAAATATGGGTTGTAGCAAAACAATCCGGTAAAATTGGGGTGCAACTCTGACGAACGTATATGCAACTTTTTTAGTGAATGGTTGTAGCAAAAGATTGACACCGGTTGTAGCAAAAAATCCGACGGATTGGAATTACAACCAAACGTATATGCAGCTTTTTTAGTAGACAAATGTAGTAAATGGAAAACGCTTGTAGCAAATTTGAACGCTAGTTGCAGCAAATTTAGACGGAAAAAATGTTACATGCCTAATCAGCTACATGCGCGGGTTGCGCGCGACCGGCCGAACGGTTAGGCCGACGCACCGGCCACAAGCGTTTTTCAAAATTAAAACAAGGTGATAGCAAAAGGCCTTGATGATTCCTGCAAAAAGAAAAAGATGGCTGGTTGAAGCAAAATTTATCGTCGGCGGCACCAAAAATTGTGATCCAGCAAAAAAGATAAAAATGCTTTTGTAGTCACATCTATGGAAATCGCTGGTTCCAGCAAAAATGTTTAACGGTTCCAGCAAAAACAATGGCTGGTTCAAGCAAACATTGTTGCCGGTCGCACCAACAATTGTGATCCCATCAAAAAAGAAAAAAAATGCTTTTGTACTCGCATACATGGAAATCTTTGGTTGCAGCAGAAATGTTTAATGGTTCTAGTGGTTGAAGCAAAAAAAAAAAAAACTGCTGGAGGTCGCGGCTGTTGGTTCCAGCATTTTGCTGCCACGGTTGTAGAATCTCCTGTCGCCGGTTCGAACAAAAAAGCTTGCCGGTTCTAGCATCGGCGGCTTCGTCGCAGCTCTTTCAACGCCCCCGGTTGCAGCATGCCACGATGCTGTCCCAGCTTCCGTCAAGGCCGGTTGCAGCATGTCTCGCTGCGGTTCACATCTTCCCTTATGACCGATCGCCGCTTGTATCTCAGCCTCGTCGTAGCGTGTAGCGCGACACCGCAGGACAACAGGTGCATGGTTGGTGCATGGTCAAGCCGTTGCCCAGGCCGCACGGTTGCCCGTCATGGCCGGTTGCAGCACATAGGCCCATCCGTCTTCGACGCCGACGACCTTGCTTGTTGGCATGGACAGACGAGACGGTGTGGTGGAGGGCTCTCACCGGTTGGCCAGATTCAAAGAAGGAAGGGAACGAAAGGGGAAGGGATCGAACAAAAGAAGAAGATGCGCTTTGTTTGGATAAGAAGAAGACGGCGAAGGATATAAGGCTTCCGGGCCCGCACTGGACACGCATGAGAGAGGCGACCGGCCCGGTCATCCGTTCCCAATCACTTACCAAAACGAAAGGCAACAATGGATCACCGTGTGAACGCCCGCTAATGAGCACGCTTTTTTCTTTTTTGTTTTGTTGCCAAAACGATCTGGCGTTCATTCTGCCGTACCAGAGAGCCTCGATCGTTTTCCCCCTCTTTTAAAACATACTACTACTCACACTAGGAGAATGCCCATGCGTTACTACGGACTGAAAACAAAAGAAATGCCTCAAGCACATTACACCAAGCAACAAAAATTTTCTCCCCGCATTCCACCATTCAATCAACCACTGTGTTTCCCAAGCAAGATTAAATTTTGAAGGTCAAATTTAAGCACCTAACAAAGAGAAGGTAATGATACTATGTTGCAACGTGGCCTAAATATTCTCATGCTTTCACATAACTTATGTTGCAACAAGACTCAGTATTCTCCTTGCAAAAAGATAAAGCGGTATATCTCTTATCGTCCCTTCTCCGCATTCACAATTATTTTCTTCATTCGTCCTTACTCTAGAAATGCCCGTGGGTTAGCACGGACTCTCGAAATATTTTGTGAGTTATACAAAGATAATGCACGTTAATTCTCACACACAGAGAAAACATAACACGAGCACAATTGCTTAATAATTAAAGTCCACTTCACTTGCAATGTAAATTGATAATAAAATGACAAATTGACGACGTGTCTGTGTAAAAAATCGAGTGACAATCCAATTAAAAATTCATTACAAATGTACCTGATGTAATAAATTTTCGCACAATATTAGGAAAGTTGTCTTTAGCTTTATTCCCACGATGTTTTAGCAAGTATAATAAAACCTCCTTCTGGGGGCACTGACATGCACTTTACTATTGATCTAAAATAACATGTACTTTATTAAGATATGAAAAAATATGATACTGCAATAAAACTGAATAATTGAGCAGAAAATGACCAAAACAGAGCGCCCCATGTGCCTACATGCCCCTTACTTTCTAGGAATGTCATAAGCTACTTTATAAAAAGTAAAAAAAAACTTACCTGCTAAGAGTAAAAAAATAGCATCTGCTATATTATGGGTGTTTGGATTACAGAGCTCACCAATAGATGCATTCGACTTTATGGCTAGCACTGATGATAGGAACTCCTCCCATGCTTCAACTCAAATCTATAGTTTAGACCATCCACTTACTAAACAAATTCGTGCCACCAACATCCCTGCCACCGGAGCAAACAATAGCTTCTTCACCTGAAGGTCGTCCATGGATGATGCGTGATTTATATGTGAGGGATCATTGTCAATGGATATAAAAAAATGTTTGGGGCATCCGCTATGGCATATGAGATTGATTCGACTCACCTTGAGGCGATCCCATCGGCAATGACGAACCGGGCGACGACGTCCTCATGCCTCAGGTATGGCGACGTTCCAATGTCAATGGCCAGCTCAGAGCTCGTGTCACGGTACATCAGCACCGAGTAACTGGGCACGATGTCCCAGGCGTTGCAGCTGCGAGGTCGTGGCGACGTCGAACCGCTTCTTGAAGTTGGCTACGCCCACACGTGTGTTGTCGAACACGAACGTCGTGACTGGCCATTCCTGGCGATTTAGAATTTCAGGTGGCCAGCGCTGCCCCGAGGTTGTGCCCCATCGTCGTGAGGCTCACCTCCTCGTCCTTGTACGTGTCTACCAGCTTGCACACCTTAGTTTCAGGTGGTCAGCGCTGCCCCGAGGTTGTGCCCCACCGTCATGATGCTCACCTCCTCGTCCTTGTACGTGTCCACCAGCTTCCACACCTTATAAAGGTACCACAATCAGTAGAAAACACGAAGTGCAATAGTAAGTACAAAGATTCTTGTACATAGCGATGAAAAGTGGATAAAGCATATGAGTGAATTTCAAGACACTAATATACTTAGTTCCAACTCAAATACTCAATCAATGAGACACACAAGAAATACATCGATTGGAATTAAAAAAACAAAGTTTCTGGACGGGATCGACAATATTGCCCAACCTTTCCTTCAATTTTTGAATTATGAATTAAGTTATTGGTCGATGGAATTACAAGCCATATATTCAAAAATCCTGAGCAATGAATTAAGCTGAATAATGTGCACCTTTAACTTGATGTCTGTATCCACCATCATTACACATGTTTCTTAGTAAGTGTTTATATTACATCCTTTAACGTGAATGAATGAACATAGTGGCACAGAAGGTTTTGAAATTAGAATGCCGAAATAAATCCATGCATGAAAGTATTATCCTAAGATAATGGCACCAAATAAACACCAAAATAAAAGCGTTGGCTCAAGTAAAATCATTTCCATCAACCTTCACTTTAGAACTAATATGTACTTCCCCCGTTTCTAAATATTAGTCTTTTAGAGATTCTACTATTACACTACATACAAATGTATATAGACATATTTTAAAGTGTAGGTTCACTCATTTTGCTTCATATATAGTCACCTATTAGAATGTCTACAAAGACGTATATTTAGAAACGGAGTGAGTATCGTCCAACATCAAAAGCAGTAATTCCCTATGGACCGAGGCAACTCTCAAACGTGTCCATAAGAAAGCTAACAAGCAGGAACCCAAATGGCAATTATCTTACGAAAATTTTGCACTCTGGATGGGTTTGAACCTGAGATCTCTGCGAGACACACCGTGGCAAATGCCTGCATGTGCACATCGTCCAAACTATCAATATCCACGCTGATACAACCAAATGGGCGCTAGTTAGTGTAGAAAGATTAGTAGCAAATCAATCATAGAGCGAAGGAGACTGACGATGTGGCTGTGCGTTTGGCGGAAGAAGGAGCTCTGATGGCATTGAGGTGGTGAAGGTCATGCGTCATCCATGTGGGGTCTTCTGGGTATCCTAGCCACTTGAAACACATTATGACGAATTGTTCCACTTCATTCCATGCCATGGCCTAACACATACATATCAACATGGCCGCTGTCCTCGCCTTGCTATAACCTTGCTCACGCATGATGCCGGACCCATCAACAATGGCGGTCACGCGCATGAGGCTGAGCGGTGCACATATGCCTTGGATTCACGAGCCGTAGGCATGCTAGGCAGGGGCGACACTACAGTCTTCAACCACGATCAAGATGTGGGGGCGGTGCCGGACTCGTCCAACGCGGGGATCGTGAACTTTGCCGGACTTGGCAAGGACGACACCATCTCTCTCATGTTGGACTCGACCTGGACATCAAGCAGGGACACGATGTCCCCAACAAGGACTGGTAGCCAAAGAGGAGCGAGGACAATGACCTAGATGGGGAGACTAGCATTATATGCGGTGCGGTTGATCAAGAGCGGCAGAGTTGGAAACTATCGCTAAAAAGGTATATGAGGACAAATTGCAGACTATAATGGAAAAAAGGAAAAAATTAAACACAAACAGGAAAGAGATCAATACCTTCCTATCTCTGTGCATGAGCGCCCTCAGTTTTTCTTTTGCTTTTCTTTTACCGTGGAAAAACCATAGAAGGTGCGAAAATGCAAGGTGATTTTTTATAGAAATCCGAGGGATGATTTTCTGATAGGTGGGAGAGAATTTCCTTCGATGGGTAGGTAACTAATGAAACCAACTACAACCTACAGAGTGAGTCTTTAGAAGTATAGAGATACCGACAATTGATTAAAAATTGATTATGATTCATTCACCAAATATAACGAAAATTGATTAAAGATTGAATATGAAAGTTAACATATATACCAAAAATTAATTCAAGATTGATCGTGATTTATTCCTTTCCATACAAAAGTTACCAAATATACCAAAAATTGATTAGATGGAATATGAAAGTTACCAAATATACCGAAACTTAACTAAAGATTGATCATGGTTTTATTCCTTTCCATACAAACGTTGCCAACTATCCCGGAAATTGATTAAAATATTGAATATGAAAGTTAACAAATATACTAAAAAATAATTAAAGATTGATCGATATTTATTTATTTCTGTACAAAAGTTACTATATATACCAAAAATGATCTTATTGGCAGATAAAATCGGTTTAAAAAGATCGTGGGCTATAAGAAAACCGGACGAAAAAACCGGACGAAGGTGGGAGAGATGACGAAAAAACCAAGACAAGAAGCTACCAACTCCCCTTTTAGGAGTAGAATTATTTATTACCATACAAAAGTTACTATATATACCAAAAAATGATCTTATTGGCATATAAAATCGATTTAAAAAGATCATGGGCTATAAGAAAACCGGACGAAAAAAAGGATGAAGGTGGAAGAGATGACGAAAAAAACCAAGACAAGAAGCTACCAACTCCCCCTTTAGGAGTAGAGATGAGCCTCGAATCAATTCCGCTTGGACACTGGGTTCTTTACATTTCCTTTTTCATTTTCCTTTTGACGTACGTGCACTAGCTATCTAGACATCTAGTACTAACTAGTAGTATGCTCATGCATTGTCACGGGCTTTTGAAACATTTTAATGGAGTTACGTAAACATAATTCATGTTCAATTCATGTTTAATGGAGTACTAACTATTTAAATCACCACGTGATAATAATTTAAGCCCACTTCACTTGCAATGTAAACTGATAGAAAAAACAATTTAACGATGCATACACATGGAACGATGATGAATTTAAAAATCGATTACACATTATGATCTATTTGAAGCGCTTAATAAATTCTCGCACAATGTCAAAAATGTTGGGTTTAGCTTCATTGGCAAGATGTTTGAGCAAGTATAATAAAAATCTCTTCTTCAACTCATACACATCATGCACAAGCAATATATGCAATTAGCATGAATACTTCGCGTCGATGGTCTTAAAATGTATAACTGAGAATACTCATTGTACAAACTGGGTGAACTAATTCTTTACAATTCCACATTAGCATATAGAATAAAAACAGCCAGGAAAATCTTTGCAATTACCTATATTAATATTATCATTAGTATAATCATAATACAAATAAAATGTATTAGTATGGTCACAATGCATGAAAATTCGAAGGGAGTGCTTTTGCAATTAACTAAAAAGTAATTTTTGCCTTAGTTGAACTCGCTTGTCATTGGTATTCCTCCAAATGTGTGTCTTCTTTCTTCATCATAACCACATCCACTACACCCCCACCTGAGGGCATCTACATCAGGGATCCCAAACCGTCCCTATATGCTTGGTTGTATGTGTTGATCACTAACCAGTCAAAAAAACGACGCAGGCCGATGCCTCATAACAGTCCTACGCGAGGTTGTCTCGCATCCATCATATCCAACCCAAACCTCGGACAGATATAGGGAGGCCTGGGCACACCTGGACACGTCCGCCACATCACGCTGGCCCACACCGACCCCACTTCATCCAACTAAAGTCCCCATTCGGATCAAAACTTATCTCCACTTCACTTCTAATGCGCACACCATTGATTCCCCATTGCTCCACATCCATTCCCCCTCTCCGTCCCAATGTCGAGCAACGACGGTATCGAAGGCGACATATCCAACATAGAGGGTGACTGACATGCCTTAGTCCGCGAGGCGAAGGGTGACGAGGAGGAGCTGGCCCTCCGCATTGTGTTCCAGCAGTCGCAGGTCGAGATGGGCGGCAACTCTAGCTCATCTGTGTCCATTGTTGCCCACCACGACAGTTCAGACGCCAGCCAGCTCCTGTCCTGCACCGTGCAGAGATCCACGCGTTTGACCCGCTCCACACCGCTAGACCGTCAGCTTCCTAACCCTCCTCTACATAGCTCCTAAAGGTTATAAGTGGGTGCTGGTTGTCACACTGCCAGCAAGATGCACGCGTATGTTCGAATAAGAGATGCATGCCGCCCGCCACGAGAGGCAACAGGAAATGGAGAGGACGGTGGCGTAGGAGGCGGTCACATAGTCTTGCCACTATCGTCGCGGATTCTCGCGATGCCCGATGAGGATTAGCTCCTCATGGATATCCACCGACAGATACCAAATGACAATGACGAGGATTGATGCCTGATACGTTTCCAACGTATCTATAATTTTTCATTGTTCCATGCTATTATATTATTTTTTGGTTGTTTTATATGCATCAACATGCTATTTTATATTATTTTTGGGACTAACCTATTAACCTAGTACCTAGTGCCAGTTTCTGTTTTTTCCTTGTTTTTGAGTATTACAGAAAAGGAATATCAAACGGAGTACAAATGGAATAAATTTCTACGATGATTTTTCTTGGACCAGAAGGAACCCAGGAGACTTGGAGAAGAGGCCAGAAGACCTACGGGTGGGCCACAAGCCACCTGGGCGCCCCCCTGGCTTGTGGGCCCCCGTAGCTCCTCCAACACTAATTCTTCGCCTATAAGTTCAGGAATATTCCCCTAATACCAAAGAGAGCCATGATAATACTTTTCCGCCGCCGCAAGCCTCTGTTCCCGTGGGATCCCATCTTGGGGCCTTTTCAGGTAATCTGTCTGAGGGGGATTCAATCACGGAGGGCATCTACATCAACACTATTGCCCTTCCGATGATGCGTGGGTAGTTCACCACAGACCTTCGGGTCCATAGCTAGTAGCTAGATGTATTATTCTCTCTCTATTTTCTTCAATACCATGCTCTCCATTATATTCATGGAGATCTATCCGATGTAATACTCTTTTGCGGTGTGTTTGTCGAGATCCCATGAATTGTGGGTTTATGATCAGATTATCTATGAATATTATTTAAACCTTCTCTGAATTCTTATATGCATGATTTCATATCTTAGCAAGTCTCTTCGAGTTATTGGTTTGGTTTGGCCAACTAGATTGGTAATTCTTGCAATGGGAGAAGTGCTTAGTTTTGGGTTCAATCTTGCGGTGTCCTCACCCAGTGACAAAGTAGGGGTAGCGCGACACGTATTTATATTGTTGCCATCAAGGCTAAAAATATGGGGTTTTCATCATATTGCTTGATTTTATCCCTCTAAATCATGTCATCTTACTTAATGTGTTACTCTGTTCTTCATGAACTTAATACTCTAGATGCAGGCAGGAGTCGGTCGATGTGTGGAGTAATAGTAGTAGATGCAGAATCGTTTCGGTCTACTTGACACTGAAGTGATGCCTATATGCATAATCATTGCCTTGGATATCGTCATAACTATGCGCTTTTATATTAATTGCTTGACAGTAATTTGTTCACCCACCGTATTATTTTCCTTCAAGAGAGAAGCCTCTAGTGAAACCTATGGCCCCCAGGTCTATTTTCCATATTATATTTACAGATCTGTAATCCAAAAATACCAAAAATACCTTGCTGTAATTTTATTTACTTTTATTTAGTTTTACTTCTAGCAATCTTTTATATCTATCTCTATGAGATCTCATCCTTGCAAGTAACCGTGAAGGGATTGAAAACCCCTTTATAGCATTGGGTGCAAGTGTTTGATTGTTTGTGTATAGGTGCATAAATTGGGGTTTTGCTTGTACCTCCCACTGGATTGATACCTTGGTTCTCAACAACTGAGGGAAATACTTATCTACTTTGCTGCATCACCCTTTCCTCTTCAAGGGAAAACCAACGCAAGCTCAAGAAGTAGCAAGAAGGATTTCTGGCGCCTGTTGCCGGGGAGGATACATAGCAAGTCTACATCAAGCCTACCAAGTACCCATCACAAACTCATCTCTTGCATTTACATTATTTGCCATTTGCCTCTTGTTTTCCTCTTCCCCACTTCTAAAACGATTTTCAGAAAAAACCAAAAAGATTTGCCTTTTTATTCGTGCTTCTTCCATTCTTATTTTCGTTTGCTTTTTGTTTGCTTGTGTGCTAGATTGCTTGCTTTGTCACGATGTCTGAGAACACCAAATTGTGTGACTTCTCCAATACTAATAATGATTTTATTAGTACTCTGATTGCTCCTGCCACTAGTGCGGAATCTTATGAAATTAATGCCGCTTTGCTTAATCTTGTTACGAAAGAACAATTTTCCGGCCTTCCTAGTGAAGATGCTGCATCCCATCTAAATACTTTCATTGAGTTGTGTGACATGCAAAAGAAGAAAGATGTGGATAATGATATTGTTAAATTGAAGCTATTTCCATTCTCACTACGAGATCGTGCTAAAACTTGGTTTTCATCTTTGCCTAAAAATAGTATTGATTCATGGAATAAGTGTAAAGATGGTTTTATTCCAAGTACTTTCTGCCCACTAAGATCATCTCCCTTAGGAACGATATAATGAGTTTTAAGCAACTTGATCATGAGCATGTTGCATAATCTTGGGAGAGGATGAAATAATGATTAGAAATTGCCCCGCATATGGTTTGAGTTTATGGATGATTATACAATTTTTTTATGCGGGATCAAAATTTTCATCTAGGAATACTTTAGATTCCGCCGCGGGTGGAACTTTTATGGAAATCACATTAGGATAAGCTACTAAACTTCAAGATAATATTATGTCAAATTGCTCTCAGTGGAATACCGAAAGATCTCCTACCAGTAAAAAAGTGCATGCTATTGAAGAAATAAATACTTTGAGTGAAAAGATGAATGAATTAATGAATTTTTTTGATAGTAAGAGTGCTCCTATTGATCCTAATTATATGCCTTTGTCTTATTTTCTCCTATTTTGTTGGTAGGAACAATTTTGGTAATAATGCGTATAGAGGTAATTTCAACCCTAGGCCGTTTCCTAGTAATTCCTCTAATAATTATGGTAATTCCAACAACAATCATTATGAAAACTATAATAAGATGCCCTCTGATCTTGAGAATAATATTAAAGAATTTATTAGTTCGCAAAAGGTTTTCAAAGCTTCGATTGAAGAAATATTGCTCAAGATTGTAGATTGGCTAGGAACGTTGATAGAATTTCGCTTGAGATTGATTCTTTGAAAATTAGATCTACTGCACCCAAGATTTGTATTAATGAGTCTTTAAAAGCTATGAGAACTTCTATTGATGAGTGTAAGGAAAGAACCACTAGAATGTGTGCTATGCGTGAATGGCTTGAAAAAGTTTGTTCTCGTGATAATAATGATGAAGATCTTAAAGTGATTGATGTGACTCATATTGAATCTTTGTTTTCCAATATAAATCTTGATAAAGATGGGCCTGGAGATAAGTCAACTTTAGTTAAAAGTCGTCTCAATGATTCAGAGTTTATGGATCTTAATGCTAAAATTTATAAAACTGGGATTAAAGAGGTCAAAACTTTAAATAGCAATGAACCCACTCTTTTGGATTTCAAGGACTTTAATTATGATAGCTGTTCTTTGATTGATTGTATTTCCTTGTTGAAATCCATGTTCAATTCCGCATTCTTATAATCAAAATAAGGCTTTTACTAAAATATCATTGATGCTATGATGAAATCTTTTGAAGAAAAACTTGAGTTGAAAGTTTCTATACCTAGAAAGCTTTATGATGAGTGGGAACCTACTATTCGGATTAAAACTAAAGATTATGAGTGCCATGCTTTGTGTGATTTGGGTGCTAGTGTTTCGATGTTTCCGAACACTTTATGTGATGTGCTAGGTTTCCATGAACTTGATGATTGCTCTTTAAATATGCATCTAGCGGATTCCACTATTAAGAATCCTATGCGAAGAATTAATGATGTTCTTATTGTTCCAAATAGGAATTATGTGCTCATAGATTTCATTGTTCTTTATATAGATTGCAATCCTACATGTCCTATTATTCTTGGTAGACCTTTCCTTAGAACGATCGGTGCAATTATTGATATGAAAGAAGGAAACATTAGATTCCAATTTTTGTTAAGGAAAGGCATGGAACACTTTACTAGAAAGAAAATAAAATTATCTTATGAATCTACTATGAGAGATACTCATGGATTGCATACCAAAGATCACAATACCTAGATCTATTGCGTTATGCCTAGCTGGGGGCGTTAAATAATAGCGCTTGTTGGGAGGCAACCCAATTTTACTATTATATTTCTGTTTATGTTTCTGTTATTGAGTGATTTACACATTATTACCTCTGTATTAATTGTGTTTTGGTGTTTTATTTAGCTTTTGAGCCAAGTAAGACCTTTGGGATGGTCTACAGTGATTGCTCATTTGATCTTGCTAAAAGATAGAAACTTTTGTGCTCAGTCTAGGAATTTTATAAATTCACCATAGCAAAGAATGAGTCTTAAATGTTTACACAAGATTTATATACAAATTTCCTAGATTGTCCTATTTTTGAGAATTTTTGGAGTTACATAAGTATTCGAAGTTTACAGATTGCAACGGACTGTTCTGTTTTTGACAGATTTTGTTTTCTTTGTGTTGTTTGCTTATTTTGATGTATCTATGGGTTGTATCCGGGGGTATGAAACATGGAGAAGTTCTAATATAGTAGATATTAAACCAATATAAATAAATAATGAGTTCACAACAATACCTAAAGTTGTGATTTATTTTTCTTATACTAACAGATCTCACGAGTTTTCTGTTGAGTTTTGTGTTGTGAAGTTTTCAAGTTTTGGGTAAAGATTTGATGGACTATGGAATAAGGAGTGGCAAGAGCTTAAGCTTGGGTATGCCCAAAGAACCCCAAGGAATATTCAAGGATACCGAAGAACCTAAGCTTGGGTATGCTCCGGAAGGCATCCCCTCTTTCATCTTCAATCCACCAGTAAATTTACTTGAGGCTATATTTTTATTCACCACATGATATGTGTTTTGCTTGGAGCGTCTTGTATGATATGAGTCTTTGCCTTTTAGTTTGCCACAATCATACTTGATGCACACATATTTTGATAGAGGCATGCATGAGTCGTGAATTTATTAGAATACTCTATGTGCTTCACTTATATCTTTTGAGCTAGGCAATTTTGCTCCAGTGCTTCACTTGTATCTTTTTAGAGCACGGTGGTGTTTTATTTTATAGAAATAATTGAACTCTCACACCTCACTTATATTATTTTGAGAGTCTTTAAATAGCATGGTAATTGGTTTATGTTATGAATTTATTCCTAATATAATGGGCATCCAAGAGGGATATAATAAAAACTTTCATATAAAATGCATTGAATACTATGAGAAGTTTGATTCCTTGCATAAAGTTTTGAGATATAAAGATGGTGATATTAGAGTCATGCTAGTGAGTAATTGTGGATTGGTAGAAATACTTGTGTTGAAGGTTTGTGATGCTCGTAGCATGCACGTATGGTGAACCGTTATGTAACGAAGTCGGAGCATGATTTGTTTATTGATTGTCATCCTTTGTGGGAGGGCCGGGAGTGCGATGGTTAAATCCTACCAACCTATCCCCTAGGAGCATGTATATAATACTTTTGCTTCGATAACTAATAGAATTTTTCAATAAGTATATGAGTTCTTTATGACTAATGTTGAGTCCATGGATTATACGCACTCTCACCCTTCCACCTTTGCTAGCCTCTCTAGTACCGCGCAACTTTCGTCGGTGCATTAAACCCACCATATACCCTTCCTCAAAACAGCACCATACCTACCTATTATGGCATTTCCATATCCATTCCGAGATATATTTCCATGCAACTTCCACTGTTTCGTTTATTATGACACGCACCATCATTTTCACATTGCTTTGCATGATCGTAAGATAGCTAGCATGATGTTTTCATGGCTTGTCCGTTTTTTGATGCCATTTGCTATGCTAGATTGTTGCACATCCTAGTACTCTGCCAGAGGCATTCATATAGAGTCATATTTTGTTCTAGGTATCGAGTTGTATTTCTTGAGTTGTAAGTAAATAAAAGTGTGATGATCATCATTATTAGAGCATTGTCCCATGTGAGGAAAGGATGATGGAAGCTATGAGTCCCTCACAAGTTGGGATAAGACTCCGGACTTTAAAAATAATAAAAGAGGTCAGTGAAGCCCAAATAAATAAATAAATAAGAGGCCAAAGATTCCCACAAAAAATTAAAAAAAAGAAGGGACAATGCTACTATCTTTTTTTCACACTTGTGCTTCAAAGTAGCACCATGATCTTCATGATAGAGAGTCTCCTATTTTGTCACTTTCATATACTAGTGGGAATTTTTCATTATATAACTTGGCTTGTATATTCCAATGACGGGCTTCCTCAAATTGAACCATGTCTTGTTCAGCAAGCAAGTTGGATGCACACCCACTTAGTTTCTTTTTGAGCTTCCATACACTTATAGCTCTATGCATCCGTTGCATGTCAATCCCTACTCACTCACATTGATATCTATTAATGGGCATCTTTGTAGCCCGTTGATACACCTAGTTGATGTGAGACTATCTTCTCCTTTTCCTCACAACCTCCACCATATTCTATTCCACCTATAGTGCTATATCGATGGATCACGCTCATATATTGCGTGAAAGTTCAAAATGTTTGAGAACATAAAAGGTGTGAAACAATTTCTTGACTTGTCGTCGGGGTTGTGCATGATCTAAATACTTTGTGTGGGGAAGATGGAGCATAGCCAGACCATATGATTTTGTAGGGACAACTTTCTTTTGCCATTTTATTTTGAGGAGACATGATTTCTTTGTTAGTATGCTTGAAGTATTATTGTTTGTATGTCAACATTAAGCTTTTGTTTTGAGTCTTATAGATCTGAAAATTCATGACACAATAAAGAATATTACATGGATAAATATGTCAGGTAGCATTCCACATCAAAACTTCTGTTTTTATCATTTACCTACTCGAGGACGAGCAGGAATTAAGCTTGGGGATGCTGATACGTCTCCAACGTATCTATAGTTTTTGACTGTTCCATGCTATTATATTATCTATTTTGAATGTTTTATATACATTAATATGCTATTTTATATTATTTTTGGGACTAACCTATTAAACTAGTGCCCAATGCTAGTTTCTGCTTTTTCCTTGTTTTTGAGTATTGCAGAAAAGGAATATCAAACGGAGTCCAAATGGAATAAAATTCTATGATGATTTTTCTTGGAACAGAAGGAACCTAGGAGACTTGGACAAGAGGCCAGAAGACCTACGAGTGGGCCACAAGCCACCTGGGCGCCCCTGGCTTGTGGGCCCCCGTAGCTCCTCCAACACTAATTCTTCGCCTATAAGTTCAGGAATATTCCCCCAATACCAAAGAGAGCCACGATAATACTTTTCCGCCGCTGCAAGCCTCTGTTCCCGTGAGATCCCATCTTGGGGCCTTTTCCGGTAATTTGTAGGAGGGGGATTCGATCACGGAGGGCATCTACATCAACACCATTGCCCTTCCGATGATGCGTGAGTAGTTCACCACAGACCTTCGGGTCCATAGCTAGTAGCTAGATGTCTTCTTCTCTCTCTATGTTCTTCAATACCATGTTCTCCATGATATTCATGGAGATCTATCCGATGTAATACTCTATTGTAGTGTGTTTGTCGAGATCCGATGAATTGTGGGTGTATGATCAGATTATCTATGAATATTATTTGAATCTTCTCTGAATTCTTATATGCATGATTTCATATCTTTGCAAGTCTCTTCGAGTTACTGGTTTGGTTTGGCCAACTAGATTGGTAATTCTTGCAATGGGAGAAGTGCTTAGTTTTGGGTTCAATCTTGCGGTGTCCTCACCCAATGACAAAGTAGGGGTAGCGCGACACGTATTTGTATTGTTGCCATCAAGGCTAAAAAGATGGGGTTTTCATCATATTTCTTGAGTTTATCCCTCTACATCATGTCATCTTACTTAATGCGTTATTCTGTTCTTAATGAACTTAATACTCTAGTTGCAGGCATGAGTCGGTCGATGTGTGGAATAATAGTAGTAGATGCAGAATTGTTTCCGTCTACTTGACACCGACGTGATGCCTATATGCATAATCATTGCCTTGGATATCGTCACAACTATGCGCTTTTCTATCAATTGCTTGACAGTAATTTGTTCACCCACCGTATTATTTTCCTTCAAGAGAGAAGCCTGTAGTGAAACCTATGGCCCCGGGTCTATTTTCCATATTATATTTTCAGATCTATATTCCAAAAATACCTTGCTGCAATTTTATTTACTTTTATTTAGTTTTACTTCTAGCAATCTTTTATATCTATCTCTATCAGATCTCATCGTTGCAAGTAACCGTGAAGGGATTGACAACCCCTTCGTAGCGTTGGGTGCAAGCGTTTGATTGTTTGTGTAGGTGCATAAATTGGGGCCTTGCTTGTACCTCCTACTGGATTGATACCTTGGTTTTTAACAACTGAGGGAAATACCTATCTACTTTGCCGCATCATCCTTTCCTCTTCAAGGGAAAACCAACACAAGCTCAAGAAGTAGCAATGCCTATCAGATCCGTCGGAAGCTCGCCTTGACCTCATGCAGTCGGCGACCAAGGAGGTGAAGAGGACGACGACAGATGTGAAAGCGGCAAAGCTCACGAGGCAGAAGAACTGTGCCGTTTGACTCCTCCAATATCATCGACGACTTCGATAACCCCTCCTCTCCTGTCGTGAACGCCTACACGGACGGCTACATCTGAACCGACGAGGAAGTGATGAAGATGCTTGTCCTTCGCTTCGATTTTGTTACTATTTTTAGTAATAATTCTTTAGAACTATGTTCATTGGATAATTGTAGTGTTCTTTTTGTCTATGTCGGATTATGTGGATATCTATGTCCGGATTATGTAGATTTATATGTCTTTTTATTTCGTTGATGATCTATGTAGTTTGTTTCACGTTGCATGCGTAGTATGGATTTAGTGTATCGTATATGAGTATCGAGGCTATGGACACGATGATTTGAGGGGTGATCAGTCACTGTCCGCGGGCGTGCCCGCTATCCGCGTCCGCAGACATATAGGGTGTCTGATTTTATGACCCCATATTTGAACCCACCAACCCCCTGGATTGCTTCTCCTTGATTCGGCATTTCCAAACTCTTGATAAGCGTTGATCTCGATAACCACTGATGGTTTTAATTAGAGCTAAAGATGCAAAGTTCACGAACTAATCTTTCCTCAAGAAGTCTTGAACAGAGTATCAAGCATTCATAACTTTAAATGTATGTTATAGTATATCAATGCCGAAACAATCCTTCGGAACATTCAGAAGAACAAAATACATATTTGATCCTCTTAGAAGAAAATGAAAAATATTACAAAATATATGTCTCATTCATGCAGTCAAGAACTGCAAAATTTGAATAAGCTTATGCTTGTACTCATCTTCCACCACTATTTGATGATCCACAATAACTAACCATCCTATGTCACCTCTTTCAAATCTCAGAACCTTCGATCCTTTATGCACTAAACTAACTTTCAACACGACCAATTCTTTCCCTCATCGCCCTGCGATGAAATGGAGACTGAAAAGAAAGCGATATAAGTACATCAAGCAATCAGAATATCAGATGAGACTATTGACAATCCATAAATCCTAAGTCCTACTCATGGTATACATGAATAACATAATGCCATCTACAATGATCCTGAAGGTGGGTAGATAGAAGGGTTACTGGTGGTATTGATTATTCTGTTGTTATTAGCATATCCTTTTGGAGATCAGGGGTGACTAGCACGATGTTGCAATCAATTTGTAACTAAAGAGACCAAAATTCCTTTTCTTAAACCAGAATTCCTTATGCTGGAGTTCAAACAAACCCCACAATAACATGGCCAATTTTGTTCTGGCTCTACGTATCAACTATCAACTACAAATGAGCAAACACAACAACTCACAACCACACGAACTCGTATTCATAGTAAGAAATTGAGTGATGCTGCCACAACAGGCTAGCACCGGGGGACAAGGGCCAAAAACACCTTCCCACCCACTGCCTACTGATTCTGCTGGTGCTACTTTCATCCTAAGCCCACCAGTACCGCTCATGTGTTGCCCCATACAGAGAAACTATGAATTAAAATTTTCAACCAAAGCATGAAAAATGTTAATGTTCCTCTCCTCTCCCATCCCTCGTGTGAACATACCCAATTCGTGATTGCCTCTCTACATTCATCGTAGCTCTGATGTGCAATGGTGTCTCCTCCAACCCTTAACAAAATTATTGTAGCACACAAGTGGATGGTCCTTGCGTGTTGAAGAAGAAAATCCAAACCTAAACAGAAGCAACAAAATGGGAACAACTTATAAGAAAGGGACAAGCGAGGAAGCACACACCTACATGCTCAAACATAATATAAGATGCAACTACACTATGATTTACTCATTAAAGACAGTTAAAAAAAGCACACCAATGAGTTAAAAGATACATGCAATTGAGAGAGATATACTTTCCTTCTTTTGCTACAAGGAGAGATAGAGTAAATCGGGAGAGAGATACTTTCCTTCTTTTTCTACAAGGAGATACAGAGAGAATCGGGGGAGAAACATTTTCCTTTTTTAAGGGTAAAAACGAAATTGCGAGGAATTAGTAGAAATGCACTTCACAATGCGCAATTTTATCAAAAAACAAATAGACCTTATATAAATACACGAGGGGAGTATGGTACTTGAAAGCACATTTTTCTTGAAACTTCCTTGGTGGTTTAATACTAACGTGAAGAAACAGTTACAGATAAAGTTAAGGCGTTAATTCACCTGCTCCGCGATGGTCCTTCACCATAAAAGGTTCATCTTTTACTTCCCGGACTCCTGCACCATTAAATAAAACATCAATTTTGAACCTAAGTACTATGACAATGGCATGCATGCAACAGAGAGGTATATTTTCAACGATCGGCAACAATGCTCGTGTCAAACATCATATAGACTCACACTATCATTGTACTAAAGATTAAGATACTTATAGCCTGAAAAGTAGAGTAGTCAAGAAAAGAATAAAGCCACTAAAATGTACATCTATATATGATATCCAAAGAGCTCTAAAATAGTACATTACTGTATGGTTGGTTGCAGGAGTTTCATATTTTCCTCCCTATAGTCTGAATAGACAAATAGATGGGAGTGTGACTAAAAAGACAACATGCCAAGTCACCAGTACAATATGGACATGATACATATGATAACAAATCATGTTTATCCACATAGAAAGCAATTTATTTTCACCCCAAAAAGGCAAACCATACAATGAACATTTATTGTTTTTAGGAATAAAGATCAACGCCAGATGGAAAATGTATGGCGGTGCGATCAATAACCAAAGAGAAGGGCAAATAATACTAAAATAAAAAAGATCAATAGTAGAAGAAAACATTATAGTAAACAACATGCATTGACCTGCGGAAGTGCACACGCATCCTTGGAAAAGTAGGAATGAGGTAAAACTATGATGAAAAAAAGCTCATCGGCGATCTCCATGTCGCCGGCCTCCCGCTCTGCCTCGGTGCCTTCGCAACCGCACTTTGCCTATACACGAAATAGAAACAAGTAAAAAGGTAAGAAGGGGAAGAAGGAGGTTGAGATCCCTCGCGGCCAAAATTCAAATCATAGAGCCCAAATGAAGGAGTATTAGCTTACTGCCTACCTTGTTCCCTTTCATTGTCGTACTCGTTGATGTTGAAATTGGCGTCCTTGCTCCTGAGGTTGATCCATTTCTTGAGCACCACCTTGGGCCAGAACACCCGATCACAAAATTAGTGACCAAAAACACCACACTCTCCACTATGCTCATGGGCGATGGGTGGTGTCTCTCCTCTACCTGGTCTCCAGGCGTCCTTTGATTCTGCGCCACTATCTCAATCATCTCCCTTGGTGCTGAATTGTAAACACCTTCCCTCATTCTCTTCCTTCTCTGTGATCCACAATGCCCTAGCTGATCATGAATCAAATCTGGAAGTCACTGAGATGTGCTGGACCTAGACGGATGGCATGATCTCTCGTGAGCTAATACAATGATTCTTAGATAGACGGGACAAGAATATAAAAAAGAGGAGATACCTTGGTGTAGAAATGGTTGCCGCCTACCAAGTGAAGACCAGAAGGTGCGCTTCTCCACCATGGACCCATGTTGGCTTGAGTCCAGGTCCATTGTTGGCTGCTGCTCGTATTTGTCCCACCCATCGCCGAAGCCGGTGGTAGGAGCAAACTTGATCGCCTTGCCCACCTCCATGGCTCCACTCAATGAGATCGAATCAAGCATTATAGAGTGAGGGAGGAGTAACATCTTGACCGTCAGCTCCTTGTTGGTGGAGGGATTCCACGCTAGTGGTGGGCACGACCAACATGACCTCCTTGCGTCGTTCCTCGTTGCTTGCCCTGCCCTGGAGTTCCACGTTGGTGGTGGTGGCGACGTGCTAGTATGGGTGACCTGGAGTTTCATTCTTCCTGGCTTGACCTAGAATTACGCAATGGATGTGGTGGCGGCGGTACCAAAAGTCAGTGGTGGCAAGGTGTTGGTTCGCGGAGGCCTCCATGACGGCGGCGCCGTGGTGTCAGCGTTCTACGGGATCAGGACCTTGCAAATAGATCGATGGGGTAAGCTAGACAGAGAGGATCCGTCGTGAAGTTTTTTTTCTGTTCCGTGCACTGGTACCATTAGGTGATATACAAACAGTTTTTAACCCCTTTCCGCGACGTAGTACAAAACCATCGCCTTGCATGTGTGGGCGATAGGGGGGGTCCTTCCCACATGATACGGAAACACCGTTTGTGATGGTGCGAGCGCCTACTGACGATTCGACTAACGTAAACGTATGCGAAGTCGTATCCTATCCCACACGCCACACTTTGATGCTACATTTGTGGTCAAGAACACATCTGAGACGATGGCACATATATATTCGTGTGCGATAATTGTTCGGATCGCACACGCGAAACGTATGTCAACCGTATCTTGATCATCCTACATTACAAACGCACGCAAGTTCGTAACCGTTTGTGCTATTAATGGCAAGTGCACACAGTTACGGCATGCAAACGCGTGTGTGACAATACGCGCATACCACACGTGCAGAATATGCGATCGAGTGTTGTAAAGTTGATAATCACACACACTATTATTCAAACAATCGTGTGTGACATATGACACCATCGCACACGGTTTAATCGTTCTAGATGCGTATCCTGTAATTTAGTACCTAGTAGCTTATTTTCGTAAATTTATTATTAGATTTGGAAATTTCAATTTTTTTATTATGAAATGTGGATTTCACATCTATCAATACATACCCTGATTACAATGGTTCAACAGCCAATGCATAAATCAAAAGCTCAGTACATGTTCCATGGTTACATAGTTCGGTAGAATATTAAATATGATGAACCACAATATATAGTACTAGAGTCGGTAAAGGTGAAGAGAGAACTGTAAATGCTTTTGGCTGGAGATGGTGTTGAAGAAGCGGAATACCCATAATGTGTCCTCCTCCATGCCGAAGGTGCGCACAACTTTTATCCAATCCCTTGTGATGATCGCCCGTCCATCTTTCACCGCCTTCAGGAAGACTTCTAGACCGTTAACATGGTAGCATGAATTATATACTATAAACTTCATTTCCTCCACATCGGTTAGGTAGTTTGCTAGGTAATATTGAGTAAATTCCTTTGGAAACCACTAAAAAGAGACAACTTTCAGGTATTCATGTCTAATAGAGTAACTTGTTTTGGGCTGGAAAAGAAGACAACAGATTACTTACCATCCTAAAGCTCACTGATGTCTTGGATAAAATATAAATAAAGAGTTTAATACCAATCATATGTCTCTTCTGCCTAACAAATTTTCTTAGTTTCCTCACTTGATGCTTGTTCATGGTTATCTCATTGCCCCGTATGCAAAGGGGGTCGAAGCATGAATCAGTACCGCTGATATATGTACCTACATGCAACAAATCAATGTTAGAACACAAGCTGCAATTGCATAGATGATGTAAAATATTATAAAAAAAGGGAGGTGACTAACCTCGAAGGTAAACAACAACATCACGAATCGTAGCCGTACATAAGAACATAGAAAGGCGTGTTATATACAACATGGTTAACATCCACCAAAAATAGCAAATGTTAACTAAATGACATTATCTCCGGTGATATTTTCATTGCGAGGAGTAGTGCGGTAACAAAGGGACATGTATTGGTGAAATTAAACTGGATGTGTTAACTTCAGAGTGATATCATCTTTGTGAAGAGTAGCACGGTACCGAATGGAGGACCTTTATTACCGGTTGGTGATACCAACCGGTACTAAAGGCCCACCACGTGGCTGCCTGCGTAGGCTGGTGGTGGAGGACATTTAGGTTGGTGATACCAACCGGTACTAAGTGTTACCAACCGGTTTTAAAAATAATTTTTTTGTTTTTTGTTTTTTAATTTTTTTTTCTGATTTTCAAATCTGTGAATTATCTCACAATTTAATCTCTAATCACCCCTATTCACTGCTTTTGAATTATTTGAAAATTTAATCTCTAATCACCCTCACTCCAAATCATCTATATTCCTAGCGGGTCACCAATCTTCTCACTGCTCTAACCCGAGCACGCTTAACTTTCGAGTTCTATCACCCTTTGTTTCCAAGTCTGCACTTGTTGTTTTCTTGACAATAGTAAGCTATCAATCCTATTAACCCTTAGGTCTTGATGTCACATTATTTAATTTTTTGAATTCCAAACAATTATTAAAATAAAAAAAATTGAATTTCTATGAAAATAAAATAAGTAATATTATTATTTTATTCATTTTTTTGCCATATATTCAATTCATATGGCATAATTAATATCTTTAAATCTGTAAATCGAAATTCAACAAATAATATATCCATTATTATCAGAAAAATGTGAGGAATACAAATATGACATCATTTATTTATTTTTAAATATATTTTTTGATTTGGTAGGAAAAAATCATCTTTTTGAAAAAACTTTTTTTACTTTTAGGATTTTGAGAATCTGAGAAAACTTCACCGGGTAAACCCCGGTGAAATCGAGTCCAAATTTTTCTCTAGATTTTCTGATATATTAAACTAACCCCGGTGATCCTCTAACATGCGTTTCAACTTCAACCTCTCCTTATCATTTTCCCAGTTTCTCTTTGCATCAGCAATGACCCGACCCAAATCATCAGCGGGCTCATCTGATGCCTCTTCTTCAGCTTCCCCCATTGTTGTATCGGAGAAAGGATAGTTGTCATCATCCTCTTCTTCTACATTGTCTTCCATTATAACCCCTCTTTCTCCGTGCTTGGTCCAACAGCTATAACCGGACATGAAACCGGACTCGATGAGAGATGAAGGAGCAAAGTTGCTAACCTTTATGAACACTTGGATAGATGGGGTGCCTTTAAATCTTGACAAATCCTTGGCAAAATGGAGGTTGAGCTTCGAGCAAGAAGAAGAACAGGGGAGAAAACAGAGAAATGATCTTCCACCTGCTTCAGAAGGGTTTTATGCCACACTATAATGTTTGGATCAAGCACGGAGAAAGAGGGGTTATTATGAAAGACAATGAAGAAGAAGAGGATGACGACAACTACCCTCCCCTTGAATACGGTGATGCTGCAATGTGGGAAGCTGAAGTTCAAGAAAATGAAATGTCTTTTGTAACAGATGAATTTATGTCCAAAACCCTAATACTTCAAAAGAGACTGTCCATTTTGTACACGAAGTGCATCCAGCTTTTGCCGTAACCCTCTCAACTTTTTAGCACATGCTATGTGGGTGAAATGATCATACCATGCCAACTTTCAACCTTTTCAGAGTTCATTTGTAGTGCTTTTCAATTTCAGGGTCATTTAGCTCAAAAAAATCAATAACTGCATGAAAAATAACAAATGAAGTCAAAAAGGTTGAAAATTGATGATGCGGCTTTGAATGGTGCATTTTGAACACACAAAAATCCTGGAGTTCAAATAAGTTCAAGAAAATGAAATGCCTTTTGTAATGGATGAGTTTCCGTCCGAAACCCTAATACTTCGAAAGAGAATTTCCCTTTTGTACAGGAAGTGCATCCAGCTTTTGTCGTAACCCTCTCAACTTTTTAGCACATACTATGTGGGTGAAATGATGATACCATGCCAACTTTCAACCTTTCCAGAGTTCATTTGTAGTGCTATTCAATTTTAGGGTCATTTAGCTCCAAAAAAAAATTCAATAAGTGCATGAAAAATAACAAATGAAGTCAGAAAGGGTTGAAAATTGATGATGTGGCTCTGAATGGTGCATTTTGAACACACAAAAAGCCTGGAGTTCAAATGAATTCAAGAAAATGAAATATCTTTTGTAACCGATGAGTTTCCGTCTGAAACCCTGATACTTCGAAAGAGACTGTCTGTTTTGTACACGAAGTGCATCCAGCTTTTGCCGTAACCCGCTCAAATTTTTAGCACATGCTATGTGGGTGAAATGATGATACCATGCCAACATTCAACCTTTTCAGAGTTCATTTGTAGAAATTTTCAATTTCAGGGTCATTTAGCTCAAAAAAATCAATAACTGCATGAAAAATAACAAATGAAGTTAGAAAGGGTTGAAAATTGATGATGTGGCTTTGAATGGTGCATTTTGAAAACAGAAAAAGCCTGGAGTTCAAATAAGTTCAAGAAAATGAAATGCCTTTTTGTAACAGATGAGTTTATGTCCGAAACCCTGATACTTCGAAAGAGACTGTCTGTTTTGTACACGAAGTGCATCCAGCTTTTGCCGTAACCCTCTCAACTTTTTAGCACATGCTATGTGGGTGAAATGATGATACCATACCAACTTTCAACCTTTTCAGAGTTCGTTTGTAGTGTTTTCAATTTCAGGGTCATTTAGCTCAAAAAAATCAATAACTGCATGAAAAATAACAAATAAAGTCAGAAGGGGTTGAAAATTGATGATGTGGCTTTGAATGGTGCATTTTGAACACACAAAAAAACCTGGAGTTCAAATAAATTCAAAAAAATGAAATGTCTTTTGTAACAGATGAGTTTCCGTCCGAAACCCTAATACTTCGAAAGAGACTATCCGTTTTGTACACGAAGTGCATCCAACTTTTGCCGTAACCCTCTAAACTTTTTAGCACATGCTATGTGGGTGAAATGATGATACCATGCCAACTTTCAACCTTTTCAGAGTTCATTTCTAGGGCTTTTCAATTTCAGGGTCATTTAGCTCAAAAAAATCAATAACTGCATGAAAAATAACAAATGAAGTCAGAAAGGGTTGAAAATTGATGATGTGGCTTTGAATGGTGCATTTTGAACACACAAAAATCCTGGAGTTCAAATAAGTTCAAAAAAATTAAATGCCTTTTGTAACAGATGAGTTTCCATCCGAAACCCTGATACTTCGAAAGAGACTGTCCGTTTTGTACATGAAGTGCATCTAGCAAAAAGAATGAACTAAAAATAATCAATTTAATATTACTTTATGAACTATAATATTCTTCAATAGCAAAAAGAATCAACTAAAAAGCTTTTATAAAACTCTAATAGCAAAAAGAAACTCTAAAAGCTTTTATAAACCTCTAGTATTTTTGAAACTAAAATTATATAAAACCTAAATATTACCGTATATGTAGGAAGTCTTTAGTACCGGCTGGTGACACAAGCCGGTACTAAAGGTTACCCTTTAGTACCGGCTGGTGTCACCAGCCGGTACTAAAGGTGCACGCGGGGCCCAAGTCTGACCAAAAGCCTGCCACGCCCCTTTAGTACCGGCTCGTGACACGAACCGGTAGTAAAGATTGCTCATGAGCCGGTACTAAAGGTTGCCCTGCTCCTAGCCATTGGAGCCGGCACGAACCGGGACTAATACCGTCTTTAGTACCGGCTCGTAACCAGACCGGGACTAATGCTTGGGACGAAAGGTCTGTTTTCTACTAGTGGATCGCCATGACCAGCTCCTCGACCTCCGCGTGATATGCAGTTGGGCTTACACGATGATGCTCGGCGATAGGGGTGGGGATGTGGAGGTGTGAGGGTGGTTCGCATGCTCCATCTGAGCTATCGGGCCAGGTTGGAGATGGAGATCAGAGGTTACCTCACTAGATCGACGAACTAGATTGGTGCAGAACGTAGATTTGGTTGCAGCGGCGACGGTTTGGGATGGAGTTAGGAGCGGGGGGAGAGAGTGGGGCGGTGGGGATAGGGGGAAATGTTATGGGTTGATATGGGGTGGGATGAATAACTACTGAAATTGCGCGCCTATTGAAAATTTGGCGGCGAAACTCAAACCTTACGGGGGGAACACGCAATGCACACGAAGCGCATCAAATACCCGTGTGTGATAAAAGAGAAAATTGGTGATCCCGCATTGGAAAAAATTCAAGTCTTCTCTCTCTCTCGTGCCATCGGACGTTGTGCAAACGGTTTGTTGTAAGAAAACGTTTGCCATTAAAGATGTATTAAAAACATAAAAGGCCTAGAAAATACACAAAAAAGGACTAAATACGATAAACTTGCCTGAAAATTGTGAAATTTGGACATGGTGCATTCTAGTGGGTATATTGATCGTAGAAAATAAATCAAGTTGAAAGGACCAAGAGAATATGGGTTCCCCTTGAAAATATGGCGATTTTCACTCCCGGAACCATGAAACTACATAGGTGATGATCCGGTTTATGAAGAGTGTCTATAACGACATTATCCATACCTTCTCAATTTTTTACCGAATCATATTGTGGTCATGCCCGGGCACCACACAAGATAGCAAGTTCTTCAAGCATGTTTTCCATTTTTCTAGAGATGCAAAATAAATAAATGACACATCTCTGGTTGCCTCTTCCCACACATATCATTGAAAATTGTATTTGTTTCTTACAAAATACATGAAAACTTATCCAACGACACAATTACGAATTTTCGAGTCCTTTTTGAACGCATTTTCATGTACAGAACGTTCTAACCTGAATTATAAGCACAAATGAGCTAGAAAGTACACAAAAGGGACCAAATACTATGAACGAGCATGAATATTGTGAAATTTGGACATGGTGCATTATAGTGGGCATGTTGATCGTATAAAATAAATCTAGTTGAAAGGACCAAGGATAAATATGGGTTCCCCTTAAAAACATGGCGATTTTCGCTCCCAGACCATGAAACTCCATAGGTGATGGTCCGGTTTATGAAGAGTGTCTATCACGGCATTATCCATACCTCCTAAAAAAATTACCGAATCATATTGAGGTCATGCCCGGGCACCACAGGAGATAACATGTTCTTCAAGCATGTTTTCCATTTTTCTAGAGTTACAAAATAAATAAACGACACATCTATGGTTGCCTCTTCCCACACACATATGTCCTATAAAATTGTATTAATTTCCTATTAAATACATGAAAACTTGTCCAACGACATAATTACGAATTTTCTAGTCCTTTTTGAACGCCTTTTCATGTGCAAAATGTTCTAACCTGAATTATAAGCACAAAGGACATGGAAAGTACACAAAAGGAATCAAATACGATAAATGAGCATGAACATTGTGAAATTTGGACATGCTGCATTCTAGTGGGCATGTTGATCGTGTAAAATAAATCTAGTTCAAAGGACCAAGGAAAAATATGGTTTCCCCTTGAAAACATGGCGATTTTTGCTCCCGAACCATGAAACTCCATAGGTGATGGTCTGGTTGAAGAGTGTCTATCACGACATTATCCATACTTCCTCAATTTTTTACTGAATCATATTGAGGTCATCATGCCCGGGCACCACACGAGATAACATGTTCTTCAGGCATGTTTTCCATTTTTCTAGAGTTGAAAAATAAATAAACGATATATCTCTTGTTGCCTCTTCCCACACATATCCTTTAAAATTGCATCAGTTTCTGATAAAATACATGAAAACATATTCAATGGCACGATTACGAATTTTTGAGTCCTTTTTGAACGTCTTCATGTATAGAATGTTCTAACCTGAATTATAAGCACACATGAGCAATAAAGTACAAAAAATGGGACCAAATACGATAAACCGGCCTGAAAATTGTGAAATTTGGACATGGTGCATTCTAGTGCATACGTTGATCATATAAAATAAATGTAGTTGAAAGGACCAAGGAAAAAGTATGGTTCCACTTGAAAACATGACAATTTTCGCTCCCCGAACCATGAAACTCCATAGGTGATGGTTCGGTTTATGAAGAGTGTCTATCATGACATTATCCATACCACATCAAATTTGTACCGAATCATATTGAGGTCTTGCCCGGGAACCACACGAGATAACATGGGCTTCAGGCATGTTTTCCAATTTTTCTATAGTTCCAAAACAAATAAATTAAACGACACATCTCTGGTTGCCTCTCCCCACACATATCCTCTAAAATTTTATTAGTTTCCTATGAAATACATGAAAACTTATCCAAGGACACAATTACGAATTTTTGAGTCCTTTTTGAACGCCTTTTCATTTACACAACATTCTAACCTAAATTATAAACTCAAATGACCTAGAGAGTACACAAAAGGGACCAAGTACGATAAATGAGCGTGCAAATTGTGAAATCTGGACATGGTGCATTCTAGTGGGTATGTTGATCGTATAATATAAATCTAATTGAAAGGACCAAGGAAATGTGGGTTCCCCTTGAAAACATGGTGATTTCGCTCCCCGGATCATGAAACTCCATAGGTGATGGTGTCGGTGTCAAAATCGACGGATCTCGAGTAGGGGGTCCTGAACTGTGAGACTAGAATCGGCGATAACAGGAGACGAAGGGGACATAGATTTACATAGGTTCGGGCCCTCCTATGGAGGTAATACCCTACGTCCTGCTTGGTTGTATTGATGATATGAGGGGTTACAAAGTTGATCTACCTCGAGATCGTTTGTCTAACCCTAGATGAGTTGTCCTTTTTTCTATACCCTAAAACCCTCCGGCTTATATAGATGCCAAGGGAACCTAGGGTTTACACATGGTCGGTTACATGCCGAAGAGATAAACATGCCTATTCACTACATCAAACATGGAGCGCAAGCCGTACTTCCCGAAGCTTCCATCTTGGGGACTGGGCCTTCAAATATTCCTGTGTCCGATAAGTAGCCCATATAGTCTATCCCGTAAGGATAGGTCGGCCTCCCGAGGACCCCTTAATCCAAGACTCCCTCAGTAGCCCTCGGACTTGCCTCCAACGCCAAGGGTCTTTAGCTCCAATTGCTTAAAAAACAAAGTCTTTGGCTTGCGAGGTAAGTTCCTTCTGCGGAATTGAGTTCGGCCTCCGCTGAAGAGTAGCTTCCGAATAGTGGCGCGTCCGAACACTGTGAATAGGTCGGCTTTGAAGACAGAACGTCAAGGGACAAAATGACATATACTAACAACCCTTCTAACGAAAGGTCATGACCGCTAGGCCAGTTACAAAAGCTTGATTCGCGGTTCGAGGCCATTCCATCAACACGATCTATCATCGTCCAGATCGTGCCCCGTTTTACATGGGATATGTTTAATCATGCGCGTGCAACGGCACGCACGTCTCGGGAAGTGGAGGGATTCACAGCGCGGTGGAGGGAGCCTAAATGATAAGCCTCCTAAAAAGGGAAGAAAACCCCCAAAGCTAATTATGCTCCTCATCCGCCTCCTTTGCTTTCCATTCCTCTGAGCATCCGAAGCCCAAATCTAGATCTTCTGCCACCCACCTCCAAGCTCACCAATGGCAGGCTTAGGTTCCAACGGCAAGTGGGAGGCATCCACTATCACCAATAAGGACATACTGGACCTCAAGAAGGCCTGATACCTCCCCGCCGACATCCCTCACCGTGCAGCGGAGGAGGGCCAAGTGATCCCCACCCCTAAGCCAGGCGAGAGGGTGGTGTTCATCCCCCACTTCATCAGGGGGTTGAGCTTCCCTCTCCATCCCTTTGTCAGGGGGCTGATGTTCTTCTACGGCCTCGACTTCCACGACCTCCTGCCGAACTCTATCATGCACCTCTCGGCATTCATCCTCGTCCGCGAGGCATTTCTTCGAGCCGAGCCACACTTCGGGCTCTGGATCAAAGTGTTGAACATCAAGCCGAAGTGCGTCGGCAAGAAGCACACAGACTGCGGCGGGGCTGTTATCGGCAAGCTCACCCGCGTCGTGTGGCCATCGGGCACCTTCATCGACACCATCAAAGCGTGGCAGAAGGAGTGGGTCTATATCACAGAACCACGAGAAGAAGGTCAAATTCCCCCATCGGAATTCAGATCTGGCCCCCACCAGGCTAGCTCCATGGCTCAACAAAGGTCACAATTGGGGACCGAGCAAGGAAGTGGGCGACCTGCAGAAACGCATCGACTCCATGGTCGAGAAGGACATCAAGCTAACTGATGTGGTCCAGGTGATGCTTTGGAGACACATCCTCCCCTGCCAGCGCCGGGATACTCCCTTGTGGGCTCGCTAGCTCGATGGTGCGCCCACAGTCCGGAACCTCTTCCACACTATGTGGGAGAAGCTATGAAAGGCTCTCTTCAAGTCGCAGGAGAACTGGCCATCCGAGGAGGAAGACAGAGGCCTGCAAGCCTCCAAGCCTACTACCGAGGTACGGTACACTTCTGCTTGACCGACTCTTACTTTTCCCACAGAGGATTCATAGCATTCTCTTCCGATCACTCCCTTGCAGGAATGTCTAAAGAAAGCCGTTAATATCAGCAGTCCGACACCTCAGCCCGAGGATGCTAGGTCCGGATTGTCAGCGGTGATGCTTGTGGTGAAGCCGTACAAGGCCCCCAAGAAGAAGGAGGAGAAGAAGAAGAAACCATGCCGAAGCGGCCTTCGTATCCCGGACCAGTAAGAGACTATGTCCGGGGAAATCCATGCTGGGGGGAGCATGAGGAGGAAGAGGAGGAAGAGGAGGAGGAGGAGCAGGAGGAAGAGGAGGAGGACGAAGCTGGGGGGAAGGCAATTCCCCCTCGCAAGAAAGAGGGCGACGTCGTCGGACGCCCCAAAGGAGGCAACCCCTCCCTAACAGAAGAGAGAGCGTCAGGCGCGGGTGGTCTTGTCTGATGACAACTCGGATTCAGATGCCGAGTCTGATGACACCGAGGAGGTTCAAAGAGGGAACCTTAGGGTCAAGCCCCCCGCCTGAAGGTTAGGATCCATAGACCCCTAATTCGTCCTTTAACAGGTTGAGAATTTATTAACACGTAGTTGCTCATCAATTTTGCAGCCCTCTGCGCGTCCTCCCCACCGATCAAATATCATATGGGGAGACCCCGCCCGCCGAACTAGCGAAGAGCAGGAATACCTCGCATCCCGCCACCCCGGGCACTGCGAAGGACACCACCAAGGTGTCATCCCAGCATGCTCCTATGGAGCCAGGCATCAGCGGAGGGGGATACGACATAATGGCCGAGGCTAACACCTTGGCTACAGAAGACCGGGGGGAGGTGCCCCGCCCGGACACTAAGGAGGCCGAGCGAGCGGCCGCTCAGTCCCCTACAAGGGCATCCCCGGAGCTTAGAACGCCTTCGGAGGTTCTGGTTCAAACCCCGGTCGGTGATCGGATTGTCCGATCACCTCCGGCGCCACCGACCAATGGGTGGCCGGTAATGGAGGAGGCTCTAACGAGCGCCTCTGTCTCCGAGGAGCACCGCACCCTCATGGGCGCGGTATTGAAGAGCATTATGTCCATTAACAACAGACTGAAGGAGGCCTTCAAAGGTCTCCTGATGGGTTTTCAAGTAAGTCACCTGATACTCTTATTTGCGAAGTTTTTATTTATTTCCATTATATACATGACAGCCCCCGAGCCCTAGGTGAGGTGAAAAACTCACCTAAGGGTCACTCCTGTATCCTATAACGGACTAGATACGCTCTAAGTATCCAGCATGCGAAGGTAACTCAACATATGATCGGATTGACTATAGTTCGGCAATCCATAACCCATGTAATATATCAACTGTATGTGTGATGCAGGCTTCGTCATCGGCGGCGGAAAGAAATGGCCCCGAGCTGGACGAGCTAAATCGGAAGCTTAAGCACTCCGAAGACGAAGTGGGGGCCCTTAACCAAAGACTCGACAAGGCTCAAGGTATGTCCAAACAGAATCCGAATGCCTTTGTATGAACTCCATCGTCCGAATATTGTCAATGTAGCTTCTCTACCTTATATAATGTACACGCAGCTTCGGCGAAAGAGGTGGAGCTGCTCAAGGCCGAGCTCCAATGCGCGAAGGACGAAGCGGCGCCGAGAGGGCGGCTGCTGAAGAAACGATTGTCGCCCTTTCTGCCATGCGAGCAACCAGCGACAAACATGAGGCTCGCGTGGCGGAGGTGCAGCAGGAGCTCAAGGACGCCGGCAAAAAATGCGAGACCTTGAAGCAGAAGAATAAAGCTAGCTCGGCCGAACTGTCCACCTTGACAGCCGAACTCCAGAAGGAGCGGATGGACAGACGGTTCTACGAGGAGCAAGTGCGCCAAGGCAAAGTCGTAACCGATGGTAAGCCATACTCACTAAAGTGCGTATTTGGGGATAGCAAATTCGAATTTCTTACCCAGGTGTGGCGATCCTCAGGCGCCTTCATCGACCTCTAGAAGAGCATGGCAGACGCTAATTAGTTATCCGCCTCGCGGGGAGAAGGAGATGAGGCTCGACTGTTTTTGCACAGTTTGGAGCCCCCGAGCATCCTCCTCTTCTAGTGGAGCAGCTGAAACAACTGATGGAGCTGCACCAGATGGCGGAGCCGACAATGAAGGACCTCTGCATCCGCTTATGGCCCGGCGAGCCGCTGCCAGGCAGCTATTTTGGCCTGGTGCAGAGGTTGATTGCTGCTTCGCCCCGCCTTGACACCGTCAAGCGCTCCTCCAGCATCGAGGGAGTCCGGATGGCCCTTGCAAGAGCGAAGGTGCACTGGCCGGGGTTGGATCAGATGAAGGTAGCCACCGCCCTGTCGCCTCCCAGGAAGGAGCATAGACGCCCCGAGCTATACTTTGATGGGTTGATGGAGAGTGCTCGGGTGATAGCGTCCCAGTGTTCGGGCGATCATTTATTTGAATGAAGTGTAACGCGTCCGAAGACTTGTCCAAACTTTTGATAATATTAGTTAATGTTCTTATATGGTTTTGTACTCCTTTATAACTCCTATGTGTCCGTTCAATACTGAAAGATGCGAGTCGACAGCTTCAGCCCCCATGTAGATACTACATGGGGTGTCTATGCCAATGCACTATGTCCCTTAGCCGAATTATCGGAACCCGAAGGTGGTACAGTGCGGCAGACTAGGCAATCAGACTATAGTGCTCTATTTCTTTCACTTAGTCATAGGGGCGCGAAAAGGACTACGGCAAGCGTACGATTAGCCACCAAAGTGTTTTGATGTTCGGACGAACCGTGGCAAGGCCGGTATCATAGTGTTTGCATTAAAGGACAAAGTCCTCGTATAAAACGGAATAACCGCTTACAAGGGTTGAAGTATAATACTTCCTGCTCGGGTTCACAGACTGGATCTCGCATACTATGACAGTCACTTTTCGTCTTTCTCCCCTGAGGTGCTTGACCAGACTATCCGGAAGCACAACCGCAGGGGTGCTCCCTTTTCCCTTTTAGCCGAACGAGCGGAACGTAAAGGGGCAAGCACAGGAGCCGGGCGACCCAACTATTGATCCAAGACATAGTTCGAAACTGATGCATATAAAGAAAACACCAAGACGCCAAACATATGATAGAATGTACATAAGGCGATTTGTTTTTTTAATTCGAGCCCCCGGTCTATTAGCTGGTTGTCTCGCATCATACCGAAGAGGTCCACGAGAAGAGGGAGAGAGGTAAAAATATGCATCGAAAAAGGACAGGTGAGGCAAACTTGTTCCACACAATTTGTATTTTTCTCAACAACTATTATAGCTCGGATTGCCAAAGCAACTGTTTACAGGTATGTGAAGGAAAGAAATCATGCAGGAGTTGTTGTACCAGGGGTCTTCGATTGATAACCTGACGTCCTCGATATGCCCTATTGCTAGTTGACTCCTGCGCTTTAGATGCACCTTGATGGGTGTTTAGTGTTCGGATCTTGCAAACAAGGTCTCAAGAGGCCGCCGAATTGTAGGTGAGCTTTATGCCGTAGGCAGGTCGTTTAGGAGCACCTGCATTTTGTCCGAAGACGTGTTGAGGGTAGAGGTTCGGGCCAGCCGAACACCCATTTTTATTTCCCCACCGCTACCCATGGAATTTTAAGTTCTAAGTTGTCCCTCCTAGGCACGTCCTTTGCTGGTCTCGGGGTTGTGTGGTGGGGGCGAGTCCCTATGAAAGAGAGGAGGTGTTGGAAATATGCCCTAGAGGCAATAATAAATTGGTTATTATCATATTTCCTTGTGCATGATAATTGTTTATTATCCATGCTAGAACTGTATTGATCGGAAACTCAGATACATGTATGGATACATGTCCCTAGTATGCCTCTAATAGACTAGCTCATTGATCAAAGATGGTTAAGTTTTCCTAGCCATGGACATGAGATGTCATTTGATAATGGGATCACATCATTAGGAGAATGATGTGATGGACAAGAACCAAACTATAAATGGAGCATATGATCATGTTAGTTTATTGCTACCGTTTTCTGCATGTCAAGTATCTATTCCTATGACCATGAGATCATGCAACTCACTGACACTGGAGGAGTACCTTGTGTGTGTCAAATGTCGCAACATAACTGGGTGACTATAAAGGTGCTCTACAGGTATCTCCGAGGGTGTCTGTTGGGTTGGCATGGATCCAGACTGGGATTTGTTACTCCGTGTGACGGAGAGGTATCTCAGGGCCCACTCGGTAATACGCCATCACAATAAGCCTTGCAAGCAATGTGACTAAGTGTTAGCCATGGGATCTTGTATTACGGAACGAGTAAAGAGACTTGCCGGTAACGATATTGAACTAGGTATAGAGATACCGATGATTGAATCTCGGTCAAGTAACATACCAAAGAACAAAGGGAACATCATACGGGATTATCTAAATCCTTGACATAGAGGTAAACCGATAAAGATATTTAGAATATGTAGGAGCCAATATGGGCATCCAGGTCCCGCTATTGGTTATTGACCGTGGAGGTGTCTCGGTCATGTCTACATAGTTCTCGAACCCGCAGGGTCTGCACACTTAAAGTTCGGTGACGTTTCGGTATAGATGACTTATGTATGTTGGTGACCGAAGGTTGTTCGGAGTCCCGGATGAGATCCCGTACATGAAGAGGAGCTCCGAAATGGTCCGGAGGTAAAGATTGATATATAGGAAGTCGGTATTTGGGTTCCGGAAAAGTTTCGGGACTTACCGGTTTTGTGACAGGAGTGCCGGAAGTGTTCGGGGTCCACCTGCCTCGGAGGGCCCCATGGGCTGTGAGAGGAGATGCACTAGCCCCTGGTGGGCTGGGCACCCCTCTCACCTAAAGCCCATGCGGCTGGAAAGGCTAGGGTTGGCCCAAAGGGGGGCGCTCCACTTGCCTTGGGGACCAAGTTTCCCCCTTGGCCACCGCCCCACCCTAGGGGAAATCCTAGGGCGCCCCCTCCTCCTCTACCTCCTATATATATGTGAGAAGAGGGAGGGCTGCAGCATGACAAGCCACGGTGCAGCCTCTCCCTCTTCCACTAGATCAGTTCCTCCTCTAGATTGTTGCGGTAGCGCTTGGCGAAGCCCTGCCGAGACAGCTCCACCACCACCGCCACCACGTCGTTGTGCCGGCAGAGAACTCATCTACCTCTCCACCCCCTCTTGCTGGATCAAGAAGGTGGAGATCGCCGTCGATCTGTACGTGTGCTGAAAACGGAGGTGTCGTCCATTTGGCACTAGATTGGAAGGACCACGATGGGATCGCGGGATGGCTCGTGATGAGATCGCGGGACGAATCGTGATTGGATCATGAAGACGTTCGACTACATCAACCACTTTTCTTAACGCTTCACGCTTAGCGATCTACAAGGGTATGTATATCCACTCTCCCTCTCATAGATGCTCATCACCATGGATAGATCTTGCATGTGCGTAGGAAATTTTTTGTTTCCCATGCAACGTTCCCCAACAGGAGGAAGGATCTGAGTTTTCGCTTCCCCACCTTGTGTGCCTTTATGGCGGATGACCGAATTTGTTGATCTTCTTTGTAGCTGAATTCGATCGCCAGGGCTAGTGCATTTTCCTCGGTTCTAAGGGAGCGCTCTGTGTTGTAGTTAAAAGTAATGACCCCCTTGGGGACCGACATCTTGATCTTGAGGTATGCATAATGTGGGACTGTGTTCAAACGAGCGAACGCTGTCCTGCCGAGCAACACGTGATAGCCGTTGCGGAAGGGCACAATGATGAAGATCAAGTCTGCGCTGCAAAAGTTATCGGGCGAGCCGAACACAACTTCCAAGGTTATGGAACCCGTACATTGGGCCTTAGCGACTGGTATCACTCCTTTGAAGGTAGTGTTACTAGGTTTGATCCTTGACGGATCTATGCCCATCTTTTTCACCGTATGTTAGTAAATCAGGTCAAGGCTACTTCCTCCATCGATTAGGACTTTTGTGAGGTGATACCCATCTATAATGGGGTCTAGGACGAGGGTCGCCGAACCCGCATGATGGATACTGGTCGGGTGATCGTGTCGATCAAAGCTGATTGGGTATGCCGACCATGGGTTGTACTATGGGGCTACAAGTTCCACAGTGTAGACCTCCCGAAGGGCGCGCTTGCTCTCCTTTTTAGGTATATGGGTGGCATATATCATATTCACTGTTTTGACTTCGGGAGGAAATTTCTTCTGTCCGCCACCAATTGGACCCTGAGGCTCATCCTCGTCCTCGCTGTGAGAGCTTTTGCCTTGGTCCTCGGGTGGTATCTTTTCGGCTTGTTTAAACACCCAGCAATTGCGGTGTGTGTGGTTGGCGGGCTTCTCCAAAGTCCCATGTATTTGGCAAGGTCTTTCCATGATCTTCTCCAGTTGGGTGGGTTTGTCGTGATTGCCTTTAGGAGGCTTCTTCCACTGCTCAGGTGGGGAGTTGCGGAATCTGGCGTTTACAGCCGTGTCATCGGCATCACTATTAATGTGTCGGCGCTTATTATTATTTTGCTTTGATTTTCCATTGTCATCCCGGGTTTCAGAGGCTACGGGATCGTCGGAATTGTGGATGCGTTTTGCCAGCCAATTGTCTTCACCCACGCAAAAGCGGGTCATGAGGGTAGTGAGGGCTGACATGGTTCGAGGTTTGTCCTAGCCAAGCTGGCGGTCCAGCCATTCGTCCCAAATATTGTGCCTGAAGGAGGCTATGGCTTCGGCATCCGCATAGTCAACAATTTGGTTCTTCTTAGTCAAGAACCGGTTCCAGAATTGCCGAGCGGACTTTCCGGGCTTCTGGATGATGTTGCTGAGATCGGAAGAGTCTGGTGGGTGGACATAGGTTCCCTGGAAGTTAGAGTGAAACACATCTTCCAGGTCTTCCCAGCATCCAATGGAGTTTTCAGGGAGGCTGTTTAACCAGTGCCGAGCTAGTCCCTTAAGCTTGAGAGGTAGATATTTGATGGCATGGAGATCGTCTCCTTGCGCCATGTGGATATGGAGGAGGAAGTCCACAATCCCTATAGTTGGGTCAGTAGTCCCATCATACTGTTCTATATTTATGGGTTTAAACCCTTCGGGGAACTGCTGTCGCATGACCTCATCTATGAAACACAGTGGGTGAGCGGCGCCTCTGACCCGTGCTATGTCGCGCCTGTAGTCAATGTCTGTATGGTCCCGGTTTTGTTCCCGGACTCTTTTGTTTTGGTCAAACCATGGTCTGTACCCACCCCGTCTATCGGGCGAGTACTCTCTAGGTCCGTAGATGGATCTTGTACGGCATGTTGTGTGATCCAGGTCATCTCGCATGTCGAACCTATCATTGGGCTCTAATGGCTCCTTAACCCGTCTTCGGGGCATTGCCGGTATATAACCGGTGTCGTTGGTCGTCCTATCCCTCCCGTGAGGGGGCGGTCCGGCTCGTCGTATGGAGTACGGTTCAAAGACGGGGTATCAGTCAGTTCATCATCGAATGGCGGCAACAACCTTCTCCGTGGGTAGCTTTTGGGCTGGTTCGACAGACCGGTGCCGTATACTTCCTCAGCTGAGAGGACTTTCATCCATCGATCATTGAGGTCGTCCTGTTCGGCTTTGAGTTGTCGTTCTTTCGCTTAGTTGCGAGCCATTGCTATGAGCCGCTGCCTGATTTCTTCCTGATCTTCAAGGTTATCAGGGATGTACAAGTCATCGGCCTTCGATATTTCTTCCTCCTCGATGGGGGGAAGGTAATTATCATCTTCAGAGTCGTTGACATTATTGGTATTTTCCTGGTCCTCAGGCCTTTCCGGACCCTCTAACGGGTGTTTGGGGGTATCCGGATTGCCATGGTCAGTCGGGGTATTACCGTCCCCGTTGCTGATGATAGCTTTCCTTCCCCTTTTGCCTTTGGACCACTTATGTGGTTTTCGGCGCCTTGACGGCGCTTTCCCCAACTTGTTGCCATCATTGTTAGGCGTGTTGCCGCCTTTATCGGCAGGAGTATGTACCATGTAGACATTGCATGTGGAAGTGGCGGCCCACCTCCCGGTGCTAACGGGGGTGGGAGCACGGTCCTCTTCATCCATGTATTCTGCCTCCTTGGAGGCATAGTCCAACATGTCGGTTAAGTCTTCGACAGTGGCTATCAAGTGGGTGGTGGGTGGGTCAAAAAATTCGCCCCGACCCGCACCGTAACCGAACTGAGCATAGATCGGGGTTGGATCATTAGTGATCTTCATCGACGAGATCAGATCTAGGGCCTCGTCAACAGCTGAGGGGCCGATCGGATCAAGCTATTTGGAACTTGCGGAGTTGGCCTCCAAGGTGTCCGGACATGGGAGGTGATCAGCAAGAACATGTGTCCGGTCATCTGGCACAATGGCCGGACCCGGATAGGAGATCGGCCCATCGCATGGGTGACCCCATTGGCATGTCCGAAGAAGGGGCTCGAGGTTAAAGCCTTAGAGTCTATGGGTGCTACAGGCGAAGCTGCAAGCACGATTAATGATAAATCGCCCCGAGAGTCTACGAAGAACTCTAAGTTTCCGAATCTGACCTCTCGATCAGGGGCGAAGCTCTCAACACGGCCTAGATGGACAGTGGGAACAGCGTGCAACACAATGTTGCCAAAGGCGAAGATCTATCCAGGGACAAAGGTGTCCAAGTCTCGTACCTCTTCATTGATGACAAGGCGAGGCGTCGATTCCATCTCGCTCACAAAGGAACTCTCAATTAAAGCACCAATGTGGGTGTCAAAACCGGCGGATCTCAGGTAGGGGGTCCCAAACTGTGAGACTAGAATCGACGGTAATAGGAGACGAAGGGGACACAAATTTACCCAGGTTCGGGCCCTCCTATGGAGGTAATACCCTATGTCGTGCTTGGTTGTATTGATGATATGAGGGGTTACAAAGTTGATCTACCTCGAGATCGTATGTCTACCCCTAGATGAGTTGTCCTTTTTTCTATACCCTAAAACCCTATGGCTTATATAGATGTCGAGGGAACCTAGGGTTTACACATGGTCGGTTACATGCCGAAGAGATAAACATGCCTATTCGCTACATCAAACGTGGAGCACAAGTCGTACTTCCCGAAGCTTCCATCTTGGGGACTGGGCCTTCAAATATTCCCGTGTCCGGTAAGCAGTCCATCTAGTCTGGCCCATAAGGATAGGTCAGCCTCCCGAGGACCCCTTAATCCAGGACTCCCTCAGATGGTCCGGTTTATGAAGAGTCTATCACGACATTATCCATATCTCCTCAATTTTCTACCGAATCATATTGAGGTCATGCCTGGTCACCACACGAGATAACATGTTTTGAACACCTTTTTCATGTATAAAATGTTCGAACTTGAAATATAAGCAGTAAATGCCTAGAAAAGTACACAAAAAAGACTAAATATGGTAGACGAGCCTGAAAGAATGTGAATTTTCGACACGTTGAATTGCAGTGGGTATGTTGATAGTAGAAAAATAATAATAGATAAATGACCAAGGAAATATGGGTTTCCCTTGAAACATTGAGATTTGTTTGGGAAAACAATTACTTTGCAAATGCCGCGGGCGTTCACCTCATTCTGTGGTGTGTTCTGATTGGCCAGAACATCAGCCACGGATCATGCATGCGCACCGGAGCATGCACCGCGATCGAACGGCAATCCAAACTTCTCCCGTCACACCCGTGTATTGTAGTTGGGATTTTTGTCCGTACATCAGTAGATTCTTTAATGGCAGTAATCACACACGGTTCATGTTTATTAACCATTTCCTACGAGGATCATCTACTGCGATTCCCCGACCTTCTCCCCCTTCTTCCTCATTCACATTGTTATATACTTGCTCGTTCTTGACCTCGGCCTGGCCAAATCATCGAGCTCGACGAGCGCCTATTGCAGCCGGCTGCCACCGACAAACGCAACTGTAGTGTCCACAGTGCAAGCACAAATCAGGCATTAGCAATTCAATCGAGCATTTACATGCTCAAATTGGTACATTGCATAGTTGGCGGAGTAATTTACAAAACATTAGCATGCTATTAATTTTACATGAATATAATACATATGAACTACGCGCGCACAAAAGTGCTACTGCTCCTAACACCGACCTAGCACGCACAACTGCCATCGTCCATCTATATCTTGTCGATCCTTGGCTTAGGAGGACAGGAGGTCACCAAGTTGATGACCTACATCTTGATCGACCGAGGAGGGGCCAGCCTCGACGACGGCGGCCGACGAGACCCTAACCATCGCCAATTCTGTAGCAACGGCCGCTTGTCCTCCCCCGATGTTCGGAGCTGTGTCCTCCTCCATCTCGGACATAAGACTGCACCGTCCACTTACACAGTTGTCCTTGTGGCGTCGCGGTTCCTTCTCTACCGCCCGCACCATCCAACGCACTCTGCGCCGAGCACGCAATATCGCCCACTGGCGATCACTAGCTGCTGTCAAGACGACTGTGGCTAACTTCTTGGCTTGCTCATGTCATGATTCCTGCCTCCTCTGGCTGTCGTCGGGAGAGGTAGTGGCTTGATCGTCGATCCTCAAGCTGACCATCACGCACGCAGCCTCGATTACGCAGTCACCCAACTACATCCTGTCGTTGGCCATTGGGGGATTGATGGTGTGTGTGGCAACTAGCCAGGGGACCATTGACTCACTGCCGTCGGCCATCGCCTTGGTTTTTTTTATAGCTAGCAACTGCCAAGGGGGTTGGGGATTTTATAATTTATCGTTGTGGCTGGCGCGTGCGCTTGCACGGGAAGCATTTTCTCAACTCTTGAGTTCTTTTCTATGCACACATAATCGCACACGAAACACATATAGCAACTGTATGCAATCATGTATAGGGTCATAAATTAATATCACTACTTTTCGCTCTCCATCATCTCTTTCCCCTCTCACCCCCCCCAAATTTGTCTCTACTTCTCCCCACTATCCTTGCCTCCATAAAATCCTCAACATTAGACATGTCATCTGCGTGGAGGACCCCGCTACGGAGGAGCGCACGGTCAAGGCAGGTACGCGCTGCCGAGGGTCCGGAGGCCTTGGCGACAGTCCGCACTGTTGAGACCCCGCTACAGAGGAGTGCGTGCTTGGGGCAGGTACGTGTTGCTGAGGGTCCGGAGCCCTTGGCGGCGGTACGTGTGGATGAGGGTCTGGAGACCTTGGCGGTGGTACGCGGTGCTAAGGGTCCGGAGGCCTTAGCGGATAAAGAGGAAGAGTTGGATGTTATATCAGACCGGTTGCTGGCAAGCGCGATTCTGTACGCGGAACGTGCGGCTGTGGCCTTCGGAAGAGCATCATTTACCGACCAATCCACCGTTGCCTTGCCGCCACGCATGGATTTGGCCTCGGTAAGGGTAGAAGCTTCCTTACTGCAGTCTCCTACCTCTCTAGCACAGCATGTGGCTCTTGACTATGTTGTTTACGACCACTTTGAATATCTCCATTGTAAGAAGGTGATACGTCTCCAATGTATCTATAATTTTTGGTGATGTCATGCTATTATATTATCTATTTTGGATGTTTTATATGCATTAATATGCTATTTTATATATAATTTTTGGGACTAACCTATTAATCTAGAGCCTAGTGTCAGTTTATGTTTTTTCCTTGTTTTTGAATTTTGCAGATATGGAATATTAAACAGATTCCAAATGGAATAAAATGTTCGGAATGATTTTTTCTAGAAGGAAAGAGATCTACCAGACTTGGATTGCACGCCAGGGCACTTGCCAGGAGGTGACAAGCCCTCTAGGCGCGACCACCCCCTGGCCGCGCCTGGCAGGCTTGTTGTCTCCTGGTAGGTTTCCTAACCCTATTCATCATCCTATCAATACCCAAATATTCCCCCAACACCGAAAAGAGTCACAAAAATACTTTTCTGCCAACAGAAGCCTCCGTTCCTGAGAGATCCAATCTTGGAGCCTTTTCCGATAATCTGCCAGAGGGGGATCCGATCATGGAGGGCATCTACATCAACTCCATTGCCCCTGTGATGATCCGTGAGTAGTCCCCCACAGACCTACGAGTCCATAACTAGTAGCTAGATGGCTTCTTATCTCTCTTTGATCTTCAATACCATGTTCTTAATGACCTTCATGGAGATCTATTTGATGTAATACTCTTTTGCGGTGTGTTTGCAAGGAACGATGAATTGTGGGTTTATGTTCAGATTATCTATGAATCTTATTTGAATCTTCTCTGAATTCTTATATGCATGATTTCATATCTTTGCAAGTCTCTTCGAGTTATTGGTTTGGTTTGGCCAACTAGATTGGTAATTCTTGTAATGGGAGAAGTGCTTAGTTTTGGGTTCAATCTTGCGGTGTCCTCACCCAGTGACAAAGTAGGGGTAGCGAGGCACATATTGTATTGTTGCCATCAAGGGTAACAATATGGGGTTTTCATCATATTGCTTGAGTTTATCCCTCTACATCATGTCATCTTACCTAATGCGTTACTCTGTTCTTCATGAACTTAATACTCTAGATGCAGGCAGGAGTTGGTCAATGTGTGGAGTAATAGTAGTAGATGTAGAATCGTTTCGGTCTACTTGACACGAACGTGATGCCTATATTCATGATCATTGCCTTGGATATCTACATGTTTATTCACTTTTCTATCAATTGCTTGACAGTAATTTGTTTACCCATCGTGATATTTTCCTTCAAGAGAGAAGCCTCTAGTGAAACCTATGCCCCCCGGGTCTACTTTCCATAATATATTTTCAGATCTATAAACCAAAAGTACCAAAAATACCTTGCTGCAATTTATTTATCTTCTACTTTCCGCAATCGTTTACATCTATCTCTATCAGATCTAATCCTTGCAAATAACAGTGAAGGAATTGACAACCCCTTTATAGTGTTGGGTGCAAGAGTTTGATTGTTTGTGTAGGTGCATCTATTGGTGACTTGCTTGTTCCTCCTTCCGGATTGATACCTTGGTTCTCTTCAACTGAGGGAAATAATTATCTATTTCGCTGCATCACCCTTTCCTCTTCAAGGGAAAACCAACACAAGCTCAAGATGTAGCAAGAAGGATTTCTGGCACCGTTACCGGGGAGGATACATAGCAAGTCAAGACAAGAACTCTCCCGTCAACTTGCCATTTTTGGCGCCATTGCCGGGGAGGATACACATCAAGCCTACCATGTACCCATCACAAACTCATCTCTTGCATTTACATTATTTTCCATTTTCCTCTCACCCACTTCTAAAACGATTTTCATAAAATACCAAAAAGATTTTCCTTTTTATTCGCACTTCGTCCGTTCGCCTTTTCGTTGCTATGTTTTCTTGTGTTGCCATGTGCCTTCTATTTGCTTGCATCTTCGCTTGCTAAAAATCTGTTCATATGGATCCTCATCTACTTGCTAATCTTTTCAAAAGACCAAATTATGATGAACAAATTGCTAGTGAGTTGAGTGCACTTGATTATTTCTATGAAGTTTTGTTCGAAAATCATGAATCTGAAAATTTTGATGAAGTGTTGAAAGAAGAAATTTGTAAGGAGATTCATGATAGTTCCTTGAATGAAAAGCATGATTGCCATGTTGTTAGTATGACTTCTCTGAATATCCATGATGCTAATGATATACAAAACCACAAGCTTGGGGATGCTATTCTTGATGAAGATGATATTTTTTGTTCCCCAGGTTTTGGTGATGACACGTATGCTATAATTGATCATGAAAAGAATGCTTTGTGTGATAGTTATATTGTGAGATTCCTTCATGATGCTACTGAAATTTATTATGAGGGAGGAACATATGCTTGTAGGAGTTGCAATAATATCAAGTTTCATCTCTGGTGGGTCTCCCTAATGTACTCCTTCGGAGTTATGGTATTGATAATATTGGTTTCAACATTTATGGGGGTACCTGAGATATAATGTTTGATTCTTTGCTCGTTTACCACCTTCAGGTTAGTGCCTTCGGCGTTGTTGATCTTGATGGCACCGAAATGATATACTTCCTCGACAATGTAAGACCCTTCCCATTTAGAGAGAAGTTTTCCTGCAAAAAATCTAAAACGAGAATTGTATTGCAAGACATGGTCACCTACATTGAATTCACGCTTTTGTATCCTTTTATCATGCCATCTCTTAACCTCTTCTTTAAAGAACTTGGCATTCTCATAGGCCTGGGTTCTCCATTCATCAAGTGAGCTAATGTCAAATAACCTATTCTCACCAGCAAGCTTAAAATCATAGTTGAGTTATTTAATTGCCCAATAAGCTTTATGTTCTAGTTCAAGAGGTAAGTGGCAAGATTTACCATAAACCATTTTATACGGAGACATACCCATAGGGTTTTTGTAAGCAGTTCTATAAGCCCATAATGCATCATCAAGTTTCTTAGACCAATTCTTTCGAGATCTATTAACAGTCTTTTGCAAGACCAATCGTAGACCAATTCTCTATGTCTTAATTCTACTTGACCACTAGATTGAGGATGATATGAAGATGCAATTCTATGATTAGCATCATACTTAGAAAGCAATTTACGGAAAGCACCACGAATAAAGTGTGAACCACCATCCGTCATTAAATATCTAGGGACGCCAAATCTAGGGAAAATAACTTCTTTAAGCATTTTAATAGAAGTGTTATGATCAGCACTACTAGTTGGAATATCTTCTACCCACTTAGTAAGATAATCAACAGCAACTAGAATATGAGTATACCCGTTTGACATTCGAAAAGGTCCCATATAATCAAAACCCCAAACATCAAAAGGTTCAATAACAAGTGAGTAATTCATAGGCATTTCCTGATGTCTACTAATATTACCAATTCTTTGACATTCATCACAAGACAAGACAAACTTATGAGCATCCTTGAAGAGAGTAGGCCAATAAAAACCGGATTGTAATACCTTGTGTGCAGTTATATCTCCAGCGTTGTGTCCTCCGTAGTCCTCGGAATGACACTTGTGTAGGATCTGTTCCTGTTCATGCTCTGGTACACAATGTATAATAGCACCATCTACCCCTTCTTTATAACGGTGTGGATCATCCCAAAAGTAATGTCTTAAATCATAGAAGAACTTTTACATTTGTTGGTATGTGAAACTAGGCGGTATAAATTTAGCAACAATGTAATTAGCATAATCAGCATACCATGGAGCATTACGCGAAGCATTTATAACAGCTAATTATTCGGCAGGAAAGCTATTATCAATAGGTAGTGGGTCATCAAGAACATTCTCTAACCTAGACAAGTTATCTGCTACGGGGTTCTCAACACCCTTTCTATCAATAATATGCAAATCAAATTCTTGTAGCAGAAGAACACATCTAATAAGTCTTGGTTTAGCATCTTTCTTTTCCATAAGATATTTAATAGCAGCATGATCAGTGTGAAAAGTTAGTTTGGAATCAACAATATAAGGTCTGAACTTGTCGCAAGCAAACACAACTACTAAAAATTCCTTTTTAGTGGTAGCATAGTTTCTTTGAGCACTGTCTAGAGTTGTACCAGCATAATGGATAACATTTGATTTCTTATCAACTCTTTTTCCTAGAACAGCACCAACGGCATAATCACTAGCATCACACATAATTTCAAAGGGTAGGTTCCAATCAGGTGGTTGAACAACAGGTGCATAAATCAAGGCTTTCTTAAGAATTTCAAATGCTTCTACACAATCATCATCAAAAACAAAAGGAACATCTTTTTGCAAGAGATTAGTGAGAGTCCGAGAAATTTTAGTGAAGTCTTTAATAAATCTCCTATAGAAACCAACATGACCAAGGAAACTTCTGATACCTCTGATATCCATGGGACACGACATTTTTTCAATAGCATATACTTTAGCTTTATCGACCTCAATACCTCTTTTGGACATTTTGTGTCCCAAGATAATGCCCTCATTAACCATAAAGTGGCACTTCTCCCAATTCAAGACAAGATTAGTTTCTTCACATCTCTGCAAAACTCGATCAAGGTTGCTCATGCAATCATCAAAAGAAGTTCTGTAAACAGAGAAATCATCCATGAAAACCTCAAAAATCTTTTCACAAAAGTCAAAGAATATAGCAATCATACATCTTTCAAAGGTAGTAGGTGCATTGCATAAACCAAATGGCATATGTCTATAAGCAAAGTTTGGGGAACGTTGCATGGGAAACAAAAAAATTCCTACGCACATGCAAGATCTATCCATGGTGATGAGCATCTACGAGAGGGAGAGTGGATCTACATACCCTTGTAGATCGCTAAGCGGGAAGCGTTAAGAAACGCGGTTGGTGTAGTCGAACGTCTTCGCGATCCAAATCGCCGAGCGTCCCACGATCTCATCACGATCCGTCCCATGATCCAATCACGATCCATCCCGCGAACTCATCACGATCCATCCTGTGATCTCATCATGATCCGTCCCGCGATCTCATCACGATCCGTCCCACGATCTCGTCACGATCCGTCTCGCAATCTTGATCACGGTCCTTCCGATCTAGCGCCGAACGGACGGCACCTCCGCGTTCAGCACACGTACAGCTTGACGATGATCTCTGCCTTCTTGATCCAGCAAGAGAGAGCGGAGAGGTAGAAGAGTTCTCCGGCAGCATGACGGTGCTGCGGCGATGGTGGTGGAACTATTCCGGCAGGGCTTCGCCTAAGCACTGCAGAAAACTGATCTAGAGGAGAAACTATGCACTAGAGGAACGGGTAGCACGTGGCTGAAAATTCTATGCCAAAACCCTAAAATCCTCTAGTATATATAGGAGGAGAGAAGGAGGAGGATTGGCTGCCAAAAATCCAGCCATTGGGTTGGCCAAAGTAGGGAGGAGAGGAGGACTCCTCCTCCAATCCTAGTAGGACTAGGATTCCTCCTTTTTTTGGCCTTTTTCCACCTTTTTCCCTTTGGGCTTTTTCTCCCAGATGCATGGGCCTTGTGTGGGACTTACACCACCCCACAAAAGGCTGGTATTTACTCTCCCACAGCCCATGAAGCCTCTTGGGTCGAAATACCCCTCCCGGTGGTCTCCCGGTACACTACCGACACTCTCGGTACATTACCGATTAGCCCGAAACTTTTCCGGCGACCAAAATGGGACTTCCTATATATCAATCTTTACCTCCGGACCATTCCGGAGCTCCTCATGACGTCCAGGATCTCATCCGGGACTCCGAACAACCTTCGGTCACCACCATACATAACTCTATACTATCGAAACGTCACCGAACCTTAAGTGTGCAGACCCTGCGGGTTCGAGAACTATGTAGACGTGACCGAGACACCTCTATGGTCAATAACCAATAGCAGGACCTGGATGCCCATATTGGTTCCTACATATTCTACGAATATCTTTATCGGTTGAACCTCTATGTCAAGGATTCAGTTAATCCCGTATGATGTTCCCTTTGTTCTTCGGTATGTTTACTTGCCCGAGATTCGATCGTCCGTATCTACATACCTAGTTCAACCTCGTTATCGGCAAGTCTCTTTACTCTTTCCGTAATACAAGATCCCGTGACTAACACTTAGTCACATTGCTTGCAAGGCTTGTTGTGATGTTGTATTACCGAGTGTGCCCCGAGATACCTCTCCGTCACACGGAGTAACAAATCCCAGTCTTGATCCATGCCAACCCAAAAGACACCCTCGAAGATACCTGTAGAGTACCTTTATAGTCACCCAGTTATGTTGCGACGTTTGATACACACAAGGCACTCCTCCGGTGTCAGTGAGTTGCATAATCTCATGGTCATAGGAACAGATACTTGACATGCAGAAAACAGTAGCATTAAACTGACATGATCATATGCTACATTTGTAGTTTGGGTCTTGTCCGTCCCATCATTCTCCTAATGATGTGATCCCGTTATCAAATGACATCTCATGTCAATGGCTAGGAAACCTTAACCATCTTTGATCAACGAGCTAGTCTATTAGAGGCATACTAGGGACATGGTTTTGTCTATGTATCCACACATGCATCTAAGTCTCCGATCAATACAATTATAGCATGGATAATAAACGATTATCATGAACAAGGAAATATGATAACAACTAATTTATTATTGCCTCTAGGGCATATTTCCAACACAATGATACCGAAAGGGCAAGTAAAAGTTGTATTTTCTTGATCCTCTTTTGACAGAGGTATTTGAGAGAAACCACGATAACCATGTAAAAAGCAGAAGTGTGTGTGTTTAGATAGTCTTTCTAGCATTTGATTAATAAAAGGTAGAGGGTAATGATCTTTCCTAGTAGATTTATTTAATTTCCTAAAATCAATTACCATTCTATATCCTATAACAATTCTTCACGGGACCAATTCATTTTTATCATGAGGAACGACGGTAATACCTCCCTTCTTAGGGACACAATGAATGGGACTAACCCATCTACTATTAGCAATAGGATAAATTATACCTACCTCTAGAAGCTTTAATATTTCATTTCTTACCACTTCTTTCATTTTAGGATTTAACCGTCGTTGGTGATCAACAACTGGTTTAGCATGAGGTTCCATATTAATTTTATGCTGACATAGAGTGGGACTAATGCCCTTAAGATCATCAAGAGTATATCCAATAGCAGCACGGTTTTCAATAATCTCTTTTCTTCATGCTCTGAAAGATTAGCACTAAGAATGATAGGATGTATCTTCTTTTCATCAAGATAAGCATATTTCAGAGTATCTGGTAATTGTTTAAGCTCAAACATGGGATCACCCATGGGTGGAGGAGGATCCCCAAGTATTTCAACTGGCAAGTTGTCTTTCAAAATAGGATGCTGATCAAAGAAAATCCTATCTATTTCATTCGTTTCATTCATATGCATATCGTTTTCATGGTCTAGAAAATATTGTTCTAAGGGATCAGTAGGAGGCACATCAATAGAAGCAAGACCAATAATTCCATCCTTACTAGAAAATTCTTTATCATGGGGCTGTCTATGAAATTTAGATAAATTAAACTCATGGGACACATGCCGAAAACTCATAGTAACAGTTTCTTTCTCACAATCTATGTTAGCATTAACCGTATTCAAGAAAGGCCTACCAAATATAATGGGACAAAAACTATCTTGCGGGGAATGAGAACAACAAAATAAGTAGGATATTTTATTTTCCCACACAAGACTTCAACATCTCTAACAGTCCCAACTGGTGCTATAGTATCTCTATTAGCAAGCTTAATGGTAACATCAATTTCCTCTAATTCAGCTGGTGCAATATCATTCATAATTTCTTGACATAAGGTAAAGGGAATTGCACTCACACTAGCACCCACATCACATAGGCCATGATAACAATGGTCTCCTATTTTAACAGAAACAACATGCATGCCAACTATAGGTCTATGTTTATCTTTAGTATCAGGACTAGCAATTCTAGCAGCTTCGTCACAGAAATGAATAACATGCCCATCAATATTATCAACCTAGAGATCCTTAACCATAGCAATACTAGGTTCAACTTTAATTGTTTCAGGGGGTGTAGGTGTTCTAACATAGCTCTTATGAACCACTGTTGAAGCTTTAGCATGTTCCTTTATTCTAATAGGGAAAGGTGGTTTCTCAATATAAGCAGCTGGAAAAACAGGATCAACATTATAAGTAATAATTTCTTCTACAACTTTAATAGGTTCAACTACTTTCACTTAAATTGGAGGATGATATTTAAACCACTTCTCCTTAGGGAGATCAACACGAGTAGCAAATGATTCACAGAAAGAAGCTACTATCTCAGAGTAAAGTCCATATTTAGTGCTAAATTCACGAAAAGCATCGGTGTCTATAAAGGATTTAACACAATCAAACTTAAGGTTTATGCCTGACTCCTTACCTTTGTAGAGTTCCCAATCTTCATAGTTGCATTTAATTCTTTTGAATAAATCCCATTTGAATTCAATATCTTTCTTCATAGAGGAACTAGTACAAGAAGTATCGAGCATGGATTGATCATTACGAGAAAGCCGAGCATAAAAATTCGGAATAATAATTTCTCTTGAGAGCTCATGATTGGGGAAAGAATATAACATTGACTTAAGCCTCCCCCAAGCTTGAGCGATACTTTCTCCTTCACGAGGCCAAAAATTATAAATATAATTCCAATCACGATGAACCAGATGCATAGGATAAAACTTCTAATGAAATTCCAATTTCAATCAGTTGTAGTTCCATGATCCAATATCATCACATAGCCTATACCATGTAAATGCCTTCTCCTTCAAAGATAAAGTAAAGACCTTCTTCTTGACGTCATCCTCAGGAAAACCTGCAAGCTTAAATAATCCACAAATTTCATCCACATAGATTACATGCAAATCAGGATGTAGTGTTCCATATCCCGCATAAGGATTAGCTAGCAGTTTCTCTATCATACCCGAAGGAATTTCATAATAAATATTTTCAATAGGTTTAGTAGCTTGAGGATCAACTCTTTGTGCTTCTGTTTGAGGTGAAGATACCCCAAACAAGCCCATCAAAGGATTATTTTCCATAGTAACAAGTGACAGTAAATTTCAGCACACTATATAAATTTTTTCCTTACTAGATTCCACTCACCAAAGGCGCTTCACTCCCCGGCAATGGTGCCAGACAAGAGTCTTGATGACCCACAAGTATAGGGGATCTATCTTAGTCCTTCGATAAGTAAGAGTGTTGAACCCAACGAGGAGCAGAAGGAAATGACAAGCGGTTTTCAGTAAGGTATTCTCTGCAAGCACTAAAATTATCGGTAACAGATAGTTTTGTGATAAGATAATTCATAATGGGTAGCAAGTAATAAATGTAGAAAAGGTGCAGCAAGGTGGTCCAATCCTTTTTGTAGCAAAGGACAAGCCTGGACAAACTTTTATATAAAGCAAAGTCCTCCCAAGGACACATGGGAATTTCTGTCAAGGTAGTTTCCATCATGCTCATATGATTTGCGTTCGTTACTTTGATAATTTGATATGTGGGTGGACCGGTGCTTGGGTGCTGCCCTTACTTGGCAAGCCTCCCACTTATGATTAACCTCTCTCGCAAGCATCCGCATATACGAAAGAAGAATTAAGATAAATCTAACTATAGCATGAAACATATGGATCCAAATCAGCCCCTTACTAAGCAACACATAAACTAGGGTTTAAGCTTCTGTCACTCTAGCAACCCATCATCTACTTATTAATTCCTAATGCCTTCCCCTAGGCACAAATAATGGTGAAGTTCCATGTAGTCGACGTTCACATAACATCACTAGAGGAGATACAACATACATCTCATCAAAATATCGAACCAATACCAAATTCACATGATTACTTATAACGAGACTTATCCCGTGTCCTAAGGAACAAATGTAACTACTCACAAACCATATTCATGTTCATAATCAGAGGAGTATTAATTATCATTAAGGATGTGAACATATGATCTTCCACCAAGTAAACCAGCTAGCATCAACTACAAGGAGTAATCAACACTACTAGAAACCCACAAGTACGAATCTAAGGTTTTGAGACAAAGATCGGATACAAGAGATGAACTAGGGTTTGGAGAGGAGATGGTGCTGGTGAAGATGTTGATGGAGATTGAACCCCTCTCGATGAGAGGATCATTGGTGATGACGACGACTTTGATTTCCCCCTCCGGGAGGGAAGTTTCCTTGACAGAACAGCTCTGCCAGAGACCTAGATTGGTTCTGCCCAAGTTTCGCCTCGAGACGGCGGCGCATCTTCTCAAAAGCTCTCTTCTGATATTTTTCCAGGTAAAAACCCTTCATATAGCAGAATATGGGAACCGGAGGGATGCCAGGGGGCCCACAAGCCACAGGGGCGCAACCAGGGGGGTAGGGCGTGCCCCCAGGCTTGTTACCCCTTGGTGGGTCCCCTCTGGTATTTCTTTCGCCCAGTATTTTTTATATATTCCAAAATTATTCTCCATAACTTTTCAAGACTTTTGGAGTTGTGCAGAATAGGTCTCATATTTGCTCCTTTTCCAGTCCAGAATTCCAGCTATCGGCATTCTCCCTCTTCAGGTAAACCTTGTAAAATAAGAGAGAAAAGGCATAAGTATTGTACCATAATGTGTAATAACATCCCATAATGCAATACATATCAATATAAAACCATGATGCAAAATGGAAGTATCAATCGCACACAATTTCGTCGAAGGGTCTTTGATTGCATTGTCGCATTAGCAGCATCCTGTAGTAGTGGTGGGAGGTGGTGTGAAAAAAAGTGTTGAGCAAAAAGAATTTGGTAAGCATTGATTTGATTTGAACGAGTTAATTCATGGCCTTTTTTGGCAGGAGTGGATTTTATTTGTTTAATACATGCATTCAATGGGTTGGTCAAAATTGGCAGCGATTGTGTGGAAGGTAGCCCTTAAAACCCTCTCGAACGTAATATAGGCTTTGCCGAGAAATTGTAGGACATGTTTCCTTAACGGATTTTTTTGGCATTTGAATGTATACACTTGATTTGAGAAATGGAACCTCTCTGGTTCTGCATATGACTGACACGAAATATAATATGACTGCGTCCATGAATGTGTGTATGTGGTGTTACAACGACCCGCCTTTCGCCATAGTTTGTCGAGCATCATGCTAACATTAGGCCTGGCCACGACATCCTTCATGGTGTCGTGCACGATGTCCCTCCATAGGGGTACACGGATGATGCGTACACTCATAACAAAATAACATGTTTTTTGTATTAGAGAACTTGTGATTCTGTACTCCTAATGGAGCACTTGGTATGTCATTTCTTCACTTCGTCCCACCCCACCCATCAATCGAACACCAGCCTCCCACCGATTTTTATGCATCGAATGCGAGCCTCCCCACTGATTTTTTTCAATACTAATAAACTGGTAAAATAAACTGAAGAAAAAAGGTTGCCCGGTGAAACCCTAGCTGTTGACCCACATGACTGCACCCACTCTCTTTCCTTTCCTCCCGAGAGCGGCCTCCTTCTGCCACGCCATCGCCTTCCTCCGTTGATCCATGTGGCCATGGTGGGCCGGAACTGCTGCAAGTGCGCGACATGAAGGATCTTCTCGCATCGCATCACCCACCGTACCACCCACCACCTCCACCCTTCATCATGGGAGGTCGTCTTCATCCAGCAAATCCATGAGCTTGACGCTCAACCCCACATGCCCCAACCTCCGCATCATCCCGCACGGCCCCCAGCCGTCGGGTCGACAGTATGCGCCTGCGCTGCCTGAACCCTATCCTTGCCCCGCCGCACCGCACCGCGCCTCGTAGCTGAGAGACAGAGAAGGGGCCGCTGGAATCATCGTCGCTTGACTTCGCTCGCTGCGACAAGCCTGCGTCTCTCCATTACATTTTCTTTCCCATCTTCCTAGCGTCACCACCAGTTAGTTGCAAAAAAGTTGAAAGACCTCCAGTTTTCATTTTTGTGCTTACTAGAGCATCAAATTTTTGTTGTCCTCCTGCTGCTGCGGACCTTCTAAACATCTTTGAGGTGCTTTTTACTCAGATTATCGTACCCCAACCTCTCAAACCCCTTGAATGGGGAGCCGATGATGAACCCCTAGAAAGTCCAAGGTATGGGGTACAATAGCACCTCTCTTTATTGTGCTTGTGCTTCTATCTGTTACGTGGATTAATTCAGAATGCTAATCATTATGCTTCGATAAAAAGATGTTCAAAATATTGTGAGCGATGGGACAAGCCTGAATATGTAGGCGTACTGGTGGATGAGGAGCTGGGCGATTAGGCTAACTCAATGGTTTTAGGTATTTTATAGTGTTTCTTTCCATTGTTAGTTCAAACTGAATATTTGTTCAACAAAAAACAAGAAGTTTTTGAGTCATGCATTTTGTTTTCTTCATTAGAGATCCACCCATTGATATGATTGAGGCAAGTAAACTCGCCTTATGATGCTTCCTCCCTTTTATCTATGGGATATAAATGTTAAGGATTGCAGGGGTAGCCAATTTCCTCGACCATCACATGATAGATCATAATGAAGACCGACAAGGGCATTGGCGGCGGTGTCGGTGACGTGGGATGGATAAAAAGCAATGTTGAATAGTATGAGATTGTACGTGGTTGGGGATGAACAAGATGGTACGGGAGATGGGCCTAGTGGTCGCAATGGATAGGAGTACGGGCTTGCAAGGCCCATGAGAAGTGCGAGCTCAAGGGTGTTGACAAGCTGACGACATCGTGTGACCGCCGGAATGGCATCATGTGGACACATGTGGCCAGGCCAGTTGCCATCCGCGCAGGCGCTTAGCCATTGAGGTCGTCGCCTTATTCCTATAGAGGTACCCCATCCCCCGATTCCCCAATCCTCTATGGTTTCTCACATAATTTGCAGGTTATTTGACATGATTTACTTCAGAAATCTGAATTTGTCCAGACCTGGCAACTTCTCATGTCCTTCACACTCCTTGGATTCACTGGAGTCTGGACACCGGAGGCATGCAAAAGGTCGGGTTTCAATTTGTCTAGAGAGACAGAGCCCAGTAGACAGGGAATGGAGGGAATAATTTTCTTTGAACTTCTAAAGTTTTCTATTATGTTATCTTTTTTTGGCTAAACTGAGACTTAATTGAAAATTTTAGTATGTTTTAAGACCACATTGATCTGTTTCTATATGGTATTGTTAATCATTGGAACGTTCACATATGTTATTTATTGTCAAATATTTTTAGGAGGAACACCCTGTTTTCAAATCTTAGCTCCGCCACTGATAGGTGGGGTGCCCACCAAGGAGGCAACATCCACTTATTTGGAGGAAGAGGCCAGAAGTCCCAAGAGCATATGAGGAATAGGAGGAGGAGGCATAGGAGGCTGATAGGGATGAAAGGGAGCACGAGATGGTGCTCTCGCTGCAAGATAGGGAGTGATATGTCTCCAATGTATCTATAATCTTTTCTTGTACCATGTTGTTATATTATCAATATTGGATGTTTTATAATCATTTTATAGAAACTTTATATCATTTTTGGGACTAACCTATTGACATAGTGCCAAAGTGCCAATTGCTATTTTTGCTTGTTTTTTTACTTTGCGGAAAATCAGTACCAAATGGAGCCCAAATGCTACGGGAATTTCTGGAGAATTTTTATGGGGTGGAAGAGCCAGGATGGGCTAAAGAGCACCAGGAGACGGGGCCTAGGGTGGCCACCCTCCACCAGGGCGTGCCAAAGGCCCCTGGCACAGCCTGGTGGAGGGTGCCCACCTCGGGACCCCCCTCAACCGACTATCAAGCCTATAAATTCGCATATTTTTGGAAAATCCTATAGGAGTCGACAAAACACAATTCCAGCTGCCACAAGTTCCAGAACCTCGAGACCCAATCTAACCCCATCACAGAGGGGTTCATCTTCATTATAGGTGCCTCTCCGATGATGTGTGAGTAGTCGACCATACACATATGGGTCCGTAAGCATTAGCTAGATGGCTTCCTCTCTCTCTCTCTCTCTGGTTCTCAATACAATGGTCTCTTGGATATATATTTGATGTAATGAATTTTGCGGTGTGTTTGTTGGGATCCGATGAATTTTGAGTTCATGATCAGTTTCTATCCATGAATATGATTTGAGTCTTCTTTGATATCTTATTTTCATGATTAGTTATAGCCTTGTATTTATTCTTCGAATCTTTGGTTTAGTTAGGCCAACTAGATCGATTTTTCTTGCCATGGGAAGAGGTGCTTTGTGATGGGTTTGATCTTGCGGCGTTCTTTCCCAATGATAGAAGGGACACGCATGTATCGTTGCCATTAAGGATAATAAGATGGGGTCTATTCCTACATGAATAGATCTTGTCTACATCATGTCTCCGTTCTTATTGCATTACTCCGTTTTCCCATGAACTTAATACACTAGATGCATGTTGGATAGCGGTCGATGTGTGGAGTAATAAAAGTAGATGCAGAATCCTTTTGATCTACTTATCTTGGACGTGATGCATATATAATGATCATTGCCTGAATATCGTCATGATTATTTGATGTTCTATCAATTGCCCAACAGTAATTTTGTTCACCCGCCATGTGTTATACTCATGAGAGAAGACACTAATGAAACCTACAGCCCCCGGGTCTACTTTTCCAACATATTGCTTTCCGATCTACTATTTTGCCCTTTTGTTTTCTGATCTACTAATCCAAAAAAACAAAATACCTTGTTACACTTTTTTTTTACTTATTTTTATTTAGTGTTCTTACAATCTCTATTTGCCAAAACTATCATTACCTAATCTATCTTATAACCGCAGAGAGCTTGACAACCTCTCTTTCGTGTCGGGTTGCAAGTATTTGTTATTTGTGTGCAGGTGTTGTTTACGTGGGTGCGTGATCTTCCTCTACGGATTGATATCTTGGTTTCGGGAAATACTTACCATCAATGTGCTGCCTTGATCATCCCTTCCTCTTTGAGGAAATACCGACACAGTCTCAAGCCACAACAGGGAGCTATGTCAATAGTCGTTGTGGGCTTGTGGCGCTGGCCGTGCGGGCGCATCACCAACCACAATCATCCAAGCTATGGCACGGGGGTCGTGCTTGTTGCTGGTCCGACGATTACCCCAACTTGATGATAAGGCCTCATCCATTCAATTTTGACTCTGTTGACCACTAGCTTTTGGGTAAGTACGGCATGCCAAAGTTTACTTTGTAGCTATTTTCGTGTCCTGCAATTTAATGGTACAAAGTTGTGTGCACAATACTAGTTTGATGAACCTCTGCCTAGAGGGGCTCTCATTTTAGGCCAAACACAGTTTATTCTGAAACCATTGCATCTTTTGGGGAAATGCTTCAAGGTGGTTTTACTATGACAGTATGACCATGCATGTAATGTTGCCTTGTCTTGCGAGGTGGCCTAATGCAGTGTGCTTATTCAATGGCGAACATGTCCATGTATTAGGTAGGATCAACAAGACTTGGTTGGCAACTGCTATGTATATATGCTATGGATCGGAGGTAGTTAATCTATCATTTGCCCCCCATTTGTTAATTTGAGCCCTTACAATTATGCTCTTATATGCATACACATGAATTATTTCCATTATTAAGAAGAGTACATTTTACAATGAGCTTTATACGTGATGTTGATCATAATCAGTACATGTACAGAGCAGTTTTAGGATTTCCTGTTTTCTCCATATTGAATATCAGTTGTTCAGTATGTATATTTGTGGCATATTGCACACTTGTAGTGAAGTAGTGCCTTATATGCACCAGATGTAAATTATTTTTAGATAAGCTTTTTTAAATGAAAAATACTAAAATGCACATGTTGCTAATAATTTATCGGTATTCAGTGACTTCCTTATCCATATTGTGATAAGTTATACTATTTCTTACAGGTTATAAGTTACATGTTTCCTGTTTGCTTACATGCGCTCCTCCCTATGTCGTCGTTCCGTCGTGGCGGCGCGGTTGTGCGTGCAGTACCGGCGGGGGGACCGACATCACAACCCCATCACTAGTTCTACTAATGAGGGGAAGGTAGAAGGAAGAACGCATGTTTTGGATGGACGCTTGCCTGGGCAGCTAATGATTTGAATCCTTGTTGTATGTAGAGTCCTTCTTCCCTGCTCCCCCTCGTTCGGTTTCGGAGGGGTATTTTTGACCCCGTCAGTTTTATTTTGTCCAGCCCGTCGTAACCCATATCCAAGCCCATAGAATCCAGATCCAAGCCCCGTATAACTTATAGAACCCATGCTGTATAGATACAGTACCCCCCCCCCCCAAAAAACGACCCCACGACCACGTACGACTTGCCACTCATCATTAACTGAGCCCCCTCAATCACGCAGCTCCATCATTCACGTGTTACCCTAGTTGAGGGAGCTTTGAATATCAGCGGCGGCGATCTCGTCGGCAGCGATCTCGTCCGACAGCCCTGGCACCGTCATCAACCTCCAGCGTTTCCAAGTACCACATCTTGCTCGCAACCCCCCCACCCCTCCCCACCCCACACACACATTTCAATCGCTCGCGGTGGCAGCATGGGACGATTTGCCATCGTTTTCGTGCTAGCGGGTAACCTAGCTACCGGGAGGCGCACGCGATCACGAATCTTGTTCCTCTAGAGCTGCTCCTCGTCTTACAAAGTGATCACGCCAGCTCAAGTGGGTTCCTTCTGTCTAGGGTTAACGTAGCGTCAGTTGCCGTCTGCTGTGTGCATGACGGCTATCATTATTTGCTGCGGCTGCCAACCTAGGTATTCGGCGGCGCAGGCTATCACTTATTTGCTTTCGGTAGTGCTCCTGCTCCTCCTCACGATCCAAAGTGACCAGTGTTGGAAATATGACCTAGAGGCAATAATAAATTAGTTATTATCATATTTCCTTGTTCATAATAATCGTTTATTATCCATGCTATAATTTTATTGATCGGAGACTTAGATGCATGTGTGGATACATAGACAAAACCATGTCCCTAGTATGCCTCTAATAGACTAGCTCGTTGATCAAAGATGGTTAAGGTTTCCTAGCCATTCACATGAGATGTCATTTGATATCGGGATCACATCATTCGGAGAATGATGGGATGGACAAGACCCAAACTACAAACGTAGCATATGATCGTGTCAGTTTAATGCTATTGTTTTCTGCATGTCAAGTATTTGTTCCTATGACCATGAGATCATGCAACTCACTGACACCGGAGGAGTGCCTTGTGTGTATCAAACGTCGCAACGTAACAGGGTGACTATAAAGGTACTCTACAGGTATCTCCGAGGGTGTCTGTTGGGTTGGCATGGATCAAGACTGGGATTTGTTACTCCGTGTGACAGAGAGGTATCTCAGGGCCCACTCGGTAATACAACATCACAACAAGCCTTGCAAGCAATGTGACTAAGTGTTAGTCATGGGATCTTGTATTACGGAACGAGTAAAGAGACTTGCCGGTAACGAGGTTGAACTAGGTATGGAGATAACGACGATCGAATCTCGGGCAAGTAACATACCGAAGAACAAAGGGAACGTTATACGGGATTGACTGAATCCTTGACATAGAGGTTCGACCGATAAAGATCTTCGTAGAATATGTAGGAACCAATATGGTCATCCAGGGCCCGCTATTGGTTATTGACCGTAGAGGTGTCTCGGTCATGTCTACATAGTTCTCGAACCCGCAAGGTCTGCACACTTAAGGTTTGGTGATGTTTCGATAGTATAGAGTTATGTATGGTGGTGACCGAAGGTTGTTAGGAGTCCCAGATGAGATCCAGGACATCACGAGGAGCTCCGAAATGGTCCGGAGGTAAATATTGATATATAGGAAGTCCCATTTTGGTCGCCGGAAAAGTTTCGGGCTAATCGGTAATGTACCGGGAGTGCCGGTAGTGTACCGGGAGACCACCGAGAGGGGTATTTCGACCCAAGAGGCTTCATGGGCTGTGGGAGCGTAAATACCAGCCTTTTGTGGGCTGGTGGAAGTCCCACACAAGGCCCATGCAGCTGGGAGAAAAATCCCAAAGGGAAAAAGGTGGAAAAAGGCCAAAAAAAGGGGGAATCCTAGTCCTACTAGGATTGGAGGAGGAGTCCTCCTCTCCTCCCCACTTTGGTCGACCCAAGGGCTGGATTTTTGGCAGCCAAGACTCCTCCTCCTATCCTCCTATAGATACTAGATTTGGCACAGAATTTTCAGCCACATGCTACCCGTTCCTCTAGTGCATAGTTTCTCCTCTAGATCGGTTTTCTGCAGTGCTTAGGCGAAGCCCTGCCGGAATTGCTCCACCACTATCACCGGAGCGCCGTCACGCTGCCGGTGAACTCTTATCCCTCTCCACTTCCTCTTTCTGGATCAAGATGGTGGAGATCGTCATCAAGCTACACGTGTGCTGAACGCGGAGGTGCCGTCCGTTCGGCGCTAGATCGGAAGGATCGTGAACAAGATCGCGAGACCGTTCGTGATGTGTTCACGGGACGGATCGTGATGAGATCGCGGGATGGATCATGATGATTTCGCGGGACGGATCATGATTGGATCGCGGGACGGATCGTGATGTGATCGCGGGACGCTCGGCGATTCGGATCACGAAGATGTTCGACTACACCAACCGCGTTTCTTAAGGCTTCCCTCTTAGCGATCTACAAGGGTATGTAGATCCACTCTCCCTCTCGTAGATGCTCATCACCATGGATAGATCTTCGTGTGCGTAGGAAATTTTTTTGTTTCCCATGCAACTTTCCCCAACAGTGGTATCAGAGCTAGGTCTATGTGTCGATGAGATCTCGAGTAGAACACAAAAGGTTTTTGGCCGTTGATGCTTAGATTGCTTCCTCCCTTGGTCGTATTTTGGTTCAGCGGTATTGTGAGATGAAGCGGCCCGGACCAACATTACTCGTGCGCTTATGAGAGACCGGTTCCCTCGACACAACTTGTTGCCTAGATGGCTTGCGGGTGGCAGTTTCTCTCACTTTAGTTGGATCGGATTCGACAAAGGCAGTCCTTGAGAAGGTTGAAAAGCAAATTATGTATCACCGTTGTGGTTTATGCGTAGGTGAGAATCGTTCTTGCTAGAAACCCGTAGCAGCCACGTAAAACATGCAACAACAATTAGAGGACGTCTAACTTGTTTTTGCAGGGTATGTTGTGATGTGATATGGCCAATTACATGATGTGATATATGTGATGTATGAGATGATCATGTGATGTATAGAATTTCACGACTTGCATGTCGATGAGTACGGCAACCGGCAGGAGCCATAGGGTTGTCTTTAATTATTGTATGACCTCTGTGTCAATCATTAAGCGCTATGTAATGCTTTACTTTATCGCTAAACGGTAGCAATAGTAGTAGAAGCATGCAGAGCATGACAACCTCGATGGCGACACGTTGATGGAGATCAAGATGGTGAAGACCATGGTGTTGTGCCGGTGACGATGAAGATCATGCCGGTAGTGTACTGGGAGACCACCGGGAGGGGTATTTCGACCCAAGAGGCTTCATGGGCTGTGGGAGCGTAAATACCAGCCTTTTGTGGGCTCGTGGAAGTCCCACACAAGGCCCATGCGGCTGGGAGAAAAATCCCAAAGGGAAAAAGGTGGAAAAAGGCCAAAAAAGGAGGAATCCTAGTCCTACTAGGATTGGAGGAGGAGTCCTCCTCTCCTCCCCACTTTGGTCGACCCAAGGGCAGGATTTTTGGCATCCAAGACTCCTCCTCCTCTCCTCCTATATATACTAGAGGATTTTAGGGTTTTGGCATAGAATTTTCAGCCACGTGCCACCCGTTCCTCTAGTGCATAGTTTCTCCTCTAGATCGGTTTTCTGTAGTGCTTAGGCGAAGCCCTGCCAGAATTGCTCCACCACTATCACCGGAGCGCCGTCATGCTGCCGGTGAACTCTTCTCCCTCTCCACTTCCTCTTGCTAGATCAAGATGGTGGATATCGTCATCAAGCTGCACGTGTGCTGAACGCGGAGGTGCCGTCCGTTCAGCGCTAGATCGGAAGGACCGTGAACAAGATCGCGAGACCGTTCGTGATGTGTTCACGGGACGGATCGTGATGAGATTGTGGGATGGATCGTGATGAGATCGCGGGACGGATCGTGATGAGTTCGCGGGACGGATCGTGATTGGATCGCGGGACGAATCGTGATGTGATCACGGGACGCTCGGCGATTTGGATCGCGAAGATGTTCGACTACACCAACCGCGATTCTTAACGCTTCCCGCTTAGCGATCTACAAGGGTATGTAGATCCACTCTCCCTCTCGTAGATGCTCATCACCATGGATAGATCTTCGTGTGCATAGGAAAAATTTTGTTTCCCATGCAACGTTCCCCAACAATCAGGACGGGTGGCGTGGGCATCTTCCTAACTAGGGTTCACGTACCTTATGATGATACTTATTATTTGTTGTAGGAAAAATGCTGGACAGTGAGTTAACTGATATCATGGTAGATATGGAGTTTGGAGAACTGCTGAAAGGCTGGATACATGATTGGTGAGATGACGAAAATTCAGATCATGGAGATTGGGCAGAGAATGGGAACATAGGGGAAGATGCTAGTGAGTGGCATTATCCTGTTGTAATTTTTTTGTGGCATCCAACAACATTATATTTCTGTATTGGAAATTTATAGATTGATGTGGATGATGATATTGAGGAAAACAACTCCGAGGTCTCGAATGAAGATTACATTAGTCAGGTGGGGAAGTGGATTTTTTGTTGGGGCATGCAAACCGAATAGTTTGTGGAATATTATATGATAATTAATTATGTATTTCTAATCATTATTTCAACTAATTTCAGGATCTCATAACACGTACGACTATTATGGTGAATCCGACGTGGAGATAGACCTTGAAGACGAATCAGTAGATGCACCTGATTCTGGAGAGTCGTAGTTGTCGGTCAACATGACTGAGGTATGTATGAGCTCAATTTTGTACGGAAGTAATGTTAAACCATGTAAAAAATCATGGCTATGTTTTGATTGTTCAGGTGATTGAAGATGAGGGGAAAGAGAATGGCCAAGATAGTACGCATGCAGATGATCAGAGGGATATGTTCATGAAGATAAGAGAAATGACTTTTGTGTCTACGGAAGCTGTGTTCGTCTTCTACATCAGCTATGCTAAATATAATGGTTTCAGCATTAGAAATGATAAGGTTAGGTATAGCAAAACAGTCACATCATATGCGTTTGTGGCGGTATGTTTGTTCCAGAGAAGGGAAACGTGACAACAGATTGCTAACCGAGGAAGGACGCACCCGTAGGCTCAAACCCGAGTCACGCTGCAACTGCAAAGCACAGCTGACCGTGAAGCTTGACGAAAAGTGTTGGCTTTGGTATGTTGGAAGTTTCAAGGTCAGGCATAGCCATATGTTAGCAAGACCGAATGAAGTACCTTTTCTTTGGTCCCATGGAAAGATCAAAGAGTACCAGAAGTTTCACATAATGTCGATGGGTGCCGTAGGGATAAGAATTCACACTATTATGGATTCCTTCATTAGTAAACATGCATAGTACGGCGGTGTTGGTTTTACGAGGCGTGATATATAATACCTTTGCTCCAGGGAGAAGAGGAAGCTGCTTTCAAAAGGAGATGCTGCCATAGCCATAGGCATCATGGCCAGTAGGAAAGAGAGGGATCCTAGCTTCTTTTTCGAGTACATGCTAGATAAAGAATGACATATGAATAGAATGTTCTGGTGTGACTCCCAGTCTCGTCGGGACTACGAGGACTTCGGTGACGTGGTTGTATTTGACAGCACGTACAAGATGAATCACTATGTTATGCCATTCATACCTTTTGTTGGTCTTAACAATCACCGGAAGACTACTGTTTTTGCTTGTGCCATAGTTTTGGACGAGACCGAAGAGACATATGTCTGGCTGCTACAAACTTTTTTGAGGTCCATGTGTCAGAAGCTACCGAAGAGTGTAATCATGGACGCTGATGTTGCGATGATCAGGGCAATTCGCAAAGTCTTGCCAGATGTGTGGCACCGTATATGTACATGGCGTATAGAAAATAAATATGAAGATTCACCTCAGTCACAAGTCCCTGAACCAGTTCCGAACTCTTCCGTACTACACCACGTCCATAGCCACGTTTGAGGAGAGATGGCACGCGTTTGCGAAAAGATGGCAGTCAGAAAAAACAGTAACTTGGTTGAGAAGGATGTATAAGAAACGGAGACTGTGGGCCGCAGCTTATCTAACAGAGGGGTTATGGCTTGGAATGAAAAGCAACCAGAGGAGCAAAACTTTGAACTCATGCCTTCACCTCCACCTAGACGGTGAAATGGCCCTGGTGGATATGATTTTGCACTATGAGAACACCGTTGTACGTATCCATGAGAATGAGGCACGAGATGACTGCACGACATCACAGACTGAACCGGTGCCAGTTAGTAGCTCCAGGGAACTCGAGGTAGCTGCTTCTCACATCTTCACTCCAGCAAACTTCTATATGTTGCAAGATGATCTTAGAAAGGTTGGCAGCATGGAGATTGTAGAACGAATTGTTGGAGATGAATCACAGCACTTCATCGTGTGTTGGAATAATAACCGTCGGAGCCATTTTTTGGTGGAGTATACACCAGTAAAGTCCGCAGAAACTATAAGGTGCAGCCGTAGAAGAATGATTCGAAAGGGTCTACCTTGCAAGCACATATTCCATGTACTTAACTAGATGAATATCTGAGATACCAAACTGTTTAGTTGTTGTTCGGTTCACTAAACAACCAAGGCTGGGACTACCCGCGAGGTGCACAAGCGATTTGTTGGGATTTGGTTGGACTGGGGCAGAGGAAAGAATGAAATATAGCCAGGTCAGTGTGTTAGCGTGAGAAGCTATGCATGCGGCATGCAAACACCCAGCTCTATGGGATCAGTTACAGGATAGTTTGAAGGCCGTCATAGCTAAGAGCAATGAGTATGATCTTCCACAGAAAAAATTTGTGACACCCCCATTTTCGACCGTATGCTAAACATACACACAATGCGTACGACCAAGATCAGGAACTCACTGATTGATATCACAACATAACTCTAGACACATATTAAAGTCATACAGCTTCATATTACAAACCAGGGGCCTCGAGGGCTCGAATTGAAAGCTCGACAAGCACGAGTCAGCGGAAGCAAATAATATCTGAGTACAGACATAAGGTAAACAAGTTTTGCCTTAAGATGGCTAGCACAAACATAACACAGATCAAAAGAGGTGAGGCCTCCTTCCTGGGAACCTCCTATCCTACTGCTGGTCGGGGGCTCCCTCCACGTAGTAGTAGGCTCCTGTGGTGGTGTAGTAGTCGTCTCCAGCATACTCCATCTAATGGGCTCCATCGCCTGAATGCAAAAACGTATCGAGGGGGAAAGAGAGGGCAAAGCAGCAGTTAGTACTCATCCAAAGTACTCGCAAGACTGACATCAGAACTATACTAAGTATGCATCATTATCAAGGGGTGCGGTTATATCTGGACTGATTGTAGAAAACAAGAATGAGGGGAAGGCCTAGTCCTATCGAAGACTAGCATCTTCAGCATCTTGCAGCATTAGAAGAGAGTAGACTGGTAACTCATATATAATCATATTATTGTAGCAATTTTATTAAGTAACCACGCCTAGACATTCTTCCTCGACTCCCTGCGAGGAAGCAATCCTGGAGCCAACATTGATTTCATAATTAAAGTCAGAATTGTAGTTGTATAAGGTCAAGGTACAACTCCAAATCGTCATGTTACCGTGGACACGACTATTCTAATAGATTATCATCCCTGCGGGGGTGCACCACATATTCCCCGCACACTTGAATCACCTCAGGCCGGACACACTTTTCTGGGTCAAGTCCGGCCTCAGGATATCAAAACATCGTCACCCCACCTAGACTCAACGAAGAGACCAGCCCGCCGGTCTAAATCCTATGTGCGCAGGGGTCATGGGCCAATCGCCCTTTGCACTCCTGCACGATGTGAGGACGGCCGAGGTCAGCCCTCACACCCCTTATAACAAGCGTGATGCCGTTGTGGACCACTCGGGCACACGCCACTCCAATGCTGACGTCCGAAGAGCTTCGGCTGATACAATGACGCTGAGTACCCATAAGTTCTCCACATGAAGGTTAGAGCGTATTAAGGCCAACGACCTAACTCAGATCAAGTACCCAACCCATTGGCATTTTATTAATGCGAGGAAAGCGCGACCCATAAAGTGCGGTCCCATCGCCCCGTCTCGAGGATGTGTGGCAAAGGCCTCTCTCGCCAGTTCACGCCTCATCCTTAGGAAACCGTGGGTACCCCTCAGGGCCAACCCATCACCAACATGTTTCTGTAACCAGGTCATAGTAACTGTGTGTATAACACATCGAGGCAGGAACTGGGGAATCACCCTCAAGGGTACCCGCTCGATGCAACCGTCAAGGTGGACTTAGAGAAATCACCCTCGAAGGTCCCACACTTGAGCGGTTGTGCGATAGAGACATCATCGGGAATGGTGAAGGAGGAATCACCTTTGATAACCACGACCGACTAGCTGCACTACATGGCTAGCATCATGAGTACTTCACGAGGTGTCACCCTCGGTACTTGATAGTAGCACTACAGAGTTGCACAACTAAGGGGGTGTGCGGTGATGTGAGGGGTCTCGCTTGTCGGTCGGTTGACCGAGTCTTCGGGTCTTCAAATCGTCGAGTCGTCGATGAAGAAGTAGGGGCACCTGGGACTAAGGGGTCACTGGGGATTCATTGACCAACCTATACTCAGCAGTTGATATCATTGCAGGTATAGTAATAGTTCATTGAAAAGAGGCTATGCATCAGAATAGGATCTAACTAATACAGTAGCAAAAATCCAATGCAAGAATAAGAGGGCAGAATGGGTGATATCGGAATGCTCAAGGGGGGTTGCTTGCCTTGCTGCTCTGCGGCAAAAGGCTAATCGTTAGGCGCGTAGTCGTACCCGGCAGCAGTGTCAGTCTGAGGGTCTACCGGAGAGAAGAGGGGGGAAGAAACAATAAATATAAATCACAGATGCGATCACAATGCATGACATGGCAATATGCAGGGCTAGGCATGCACTAATGCAATATTATACGTCGCAGACGGGTCGGACGAATATCTGACGATATTTTCCGGGTCTCGGACTACCACCGGACAGATGAAAATGATGGAAAAAGTTCCATGTTTGCTATGCTAGGAGCACGCGGCGGACGAACGGACTGCGTATTCAGATTCGTGGTATTTTTCTGATCAACTTTCATGTATAAAATATTTTCATCCAAGTTACGAATTATTTTATATTAATTTTTAAAGTTTTATTAATATTCTGGAATTAACAGATTTAAATTAATTCATTAAACAATTATGACATCAGCATAATGTCATGCTGACATCAACACTCAACAGTCTTGTTGACTGGTCAAACTGATCAATGGGTCCCACATGTCATAGTCACAGTTTTAATTATTATCTAATTAACATTAATCAGATTAATTAAGGGGGTGGGACCCACCTGTCATACACTGATTAGGTTAATTAATTTAACATGATTAACTAATCATTTAATTAGTTCTAATTTGTGTTGGGCCCACATGTCATCCACTGCCTAAATATAACATAATTATTAGTCTACCTAATTTGGTTTAATTAGGTTAATGTAATTATTAATTAATTAACTAATTAATTGATTGATTTAATTAAATACTTATTTAATTATTTAATTACTGTTTTTTAATTCGTTTTGCATTTTGGGGGGGAGGCGTGGGGCCCTCATGTCATACACACGGTGAGGGGTGGTTAGTGGGGGTTCAACCCCACTAACCAATTGGGCCACAGGCGCTGCGGGGCCTCACCGGTTACTTCGCCGGCGGCCAGGGGCGGCGACGGCCAGGGAAGGGCGCGGGGGGGGGTGCGAGCAGGGACATGCGAGGGCAAGCCCAGCGGTGGGGCGCAGGGAGCAGAGGAGCGCGGCGAGTGGGGGGTTGCGCGGCGGCCATGGTGCACTGGCCAATGGGGAGGAACCACGGGGATGGCAAACGCGGCGGCGGCTCGGCCATGGTGACGTGGCAAGCATGCACGGCGGGGAGAGTGAGGGAGAGCAGAGGGGCGGCTCACTGGCGCTGACGGGGGGCTAGGGCGGCAAGGCTCGGTGGGGGCCGGTGGGGTAGCGGCTTGAGGGGGGCGTCGCAGGGGGTGACGGCGGCGGTGAGGAGGAGGACGGGGAGGTCCAGCGGCGGCGCCGGCGTCGGACGGCAACAGGGGCGCCGGCGAGGAGGACCGGCGGCGGCGGGTGCGACCCGATGCCGATCTGGGGAGAGAGCAAGGGGGTCGGGGGAGGAGTGAGGGTCGTGGGGGTGGCTAGGGATCGGCATTGGTGGCTTAGTAGCCACCGGCTGGGACGGCCTAGTTGGCCCAAAGGCCAGTTGGGCCGGTGGGTGGGGGGTCTTTTTCTTTTCTTTTTACTTTTCTTTTGTTTATTTTCAATTTTTAATTTATTTCAACTTTATAATATGTGAGAACAACACCTAAATTTAGTATGTTAAATATACCACTGCCACATTAATTTGGACACCTAATAAAAAAGGTTAATATTTTTATCCTTTATAAAAAGAATTTAATTAATTGTTGTGCTCAGTGTTCTAAATACTTTGTGGCACCAAAACAATTGCAAGAATTGTGGATGGCATTTTTAGAAATGCCCAGTGAACATTTGAAATTTATTCTTGATGGTTTGCAAAACTTTTGAATCCACTTTTCAAAATGAATTGGAATTGCAAAGGAATTGAATTGAGCTTTGATTCTAAAAGTGAACACACATGGATTAGCAAAAGCATTAGCATAATCTTGGCCATCACTGTAGCTTAATTACAATGATCACTATAGCCAAAATCCAGGGTGTCACAATTCTCCCCTACTAAAAACAATTCTCGTCCCGAGAATTAAGAAGTAGAAGGAAAAAGCCTGGTGTGTTCTGCACGAACATGATCTTCGCGTTCCCAAGTGGCTTCATCTTCAGAATGATTTCCCACTACACTTTGAAGAACTCGGTAACCTTCTGACGAGTCCGACGTTCGGTTTCATCAAGAATGCGGACCGGTTGCTCATTGTACGAATGGTCTTGTTGCAGTTCAAGCATATCATGATCCATTGCTCGGATAGGATCCTTGAAGCATCGATGAAGCTGCGACACAAGGAACACATCATGAACCTGAGAAAGGTTTGGCGATAGTTCCAGTTGATATGCCACGTTACCACGCCTTTTGAGAATAGTGAAAGGACCAATATAACGAGGAGCCAGCTTGCCCTTGATCCCAAAATGGTGTGTACCTCTCATTGGCGTGACTCGAAGATAAGCCTTTTTTCAAGGTTGATAGACAATATCCTTGTGATCACGGTCATACTGACTCTTCCGATGAGACTGGGCAGCCTTCAAATTTGCATAAATAATGCGGACTTGATCTTCGGCATGTTGGATAATATCTGGACCGATAAGGGTACGTTCCCCAGTTCCTGACTGAATCAGAGGAGTCCGACACTTACGTCCATATAATACTTCAAAAGGAGCCATCTTCAGACTAACTTGATAGCTATTGTTGTAGGAGAACTCAGCATACGGGAGAGATTCCTCCCAATTCTTGCCAAAAGAAATGACACAAGCTCGAAGCATGTCTTCGAGAATCAGATTGACTCTTTCAACTTGTCCCTGGGATTGAGGGTGAAAAGCGGTGCTGAAGGACAAATGAGTTCCCATAGCTTCCTGGAAACTTGCCCAGAATCTTGAAGTGAACAAACTGCCACGGTCTAAACTAATCACCAATGGAATACCATGGAGGGAAACAACTCTGGACATGTAAAGATCTGCTAGCTGACTAGCAGTAATAGTCTCCTTGACAGCCAGAAAATGTGCTACTTTGCACAGCCGGTCAATGACGACAAGAATAGCATCATTACCCTTTTGTGACCTGGGAAACCCAGTGACGAAGTCCATTTCAACATGATCCCATTTCCATTCAGGAATAGAAATAGGTTGCAGAGTTCCAGTAGGCTTCTGATATTCTGCTTTGATACAACGGCAAGTGTCGCATTCTAAAACATAGCGAGCAATGTTTTGTTTCATATTTTACCACCAGAACCTTTGATGGATGTCCCGGTACATCTTGGTACTACCCGGATGAATAGACAACAGAGTGTCATGTGCTTCCTTCATGACCTCTTGAGTCATATCCTGGTTTTTCTCCTTACTCAGTACCACTAGGCGGCCTTCGAAGTATAAAGTGTCATCCTCATCCACGGTGAAGAATGAAGGTTTACCTTCTGCGAGAGCGCGTTTAATCCTTTGGACTTCATCGTCACACTTCTGGATCCACTTGATGATGACCACAAGATCTCATTTAGCAACCAGGTTATTAAGAGAACCCTGGGAAACAACATGGAGGTTCATTTTGTAGGTCCCTTCAGGAGGGGGAGTGAGATAACCCTGAGGAACAATATGGAGGTTTAGCTTGCGAAGTTCTGTTTGAAGACGGGATGAACCTCATGGACCTGTAGGTGATTGCAGTATAACTTGTGGCTCAAGGCATCAGCCATTACATTAGCCTTGCCAGGTGTATAAGAAATTCCCATGTTGTCATATACTATGCGCTCCATCCATGTCTGTTGACGGAGATTCAAATCTGGCTGAGTAAACAAGTACTTCAAACTTTGGTGATCGGTGTAGATCTCGCAACGATTACCAACAAGGTACTGCTGCCACTCTTTCAGAGCATGAATTACTACAGCAAGTTCAAGGTCATGAACGGGGTAGTTCTCTTCATGAGGATGCAACTGACGAGATGCATAAGCAACCAGTTTGCGTTCTTGCATTAGGACACAGCCTATTCCCTGACGCGAAGCATCGCAATAAATGACAAAGTCCTTACGAGTATTCGGAGGAGCAAGCACTAGAGCAGACGTCAATTTGTCTTTAAGTGCCTGAAAGCTCTCCTAACATTTTTCTGTCCACTCATATTTAACACCTTTGTGAAGCAGATTGGTTAAGGGCTTTGCAATCTTGGATAAGTTCTCGAGGAACCGACAACCATAGCTGGCGAGTCCGAGAATACTTCTGACTTGTTTGACATTCTTCGGGGGAGTCCAGTCAAGAATAGCCTGAACTTGTTCAGGGTTGACCGCAATACCATCCTTGGAGATCACATGACCAAGGTAGGTTACTTCGTTCATCTAGAACTCACACTTGGAATACTTGGCATATAGCTGATGTTCCCAAAGTCTTTCCAGTACAAGATGAAGATGTTCAGCATGCTCTTCCTTATTCTTGGAAAATACCATAATATCATCCAGATAAACCACGACGAATTTGTCGAGGTATTCCATGAAGATATAATTCATTAAATGAGAGAAAGTTGTTGGAGCATTGGTTAAATCGAAAGGCATGATGGTGTACTCGTATGAACCATGGCGAGTAACAAATGCGGTCTCGGAATATCCTCTTCACGAACACGGATCTGATGGTAGCCCAACCTCAAGTCGAGCTTAGAGAAAATTGAGGCACTAGCAAGTTGATCATACAAATCATTGATCCGAGGAAGTGGATATTTGTTCTGAATTGTAGCTTGGTTGATTGATTGATAATCCTGGACCTGACGGTTTGTCCCATCCTTCTTCTTAACAAAGAGAGAAGGTGCTCCCCAAGCAGAGGAACTTGGACGAATGAAACCCAGCCGTAGAGAATTGTCAATTTCTTGCTTAAGTTCAAGGAGTTCATGTGGTGGCATCTTATACGGACGCTTGGCTATAGGAGTGGTACCAGGTACCAAATTCATGACAAACTCGACAGCTCTAGCAAGGGGGATCCCTGGAAGTTCTTCCGGAAAAACATCTTGGAAATTCTGGACAACTGGAATGTTTTCAATCCCCTCAAGAGGTGAATCATTTAATGCATTCATGGCATATAATCGGGCTTCAGCATCTCGAACAAGATGAGCATGGTAGCTGACTATCTCATTCGAAGGATGCAGAAGGTGGACAGTTTTGGTGGCACAAATGACCGAAGCAGTATGTGCTTTCAACCAATCCATTCCGAGAATGAGGTCAATCTTGGAAGACTTCAATACTATGAGGGAAGCATGGAATTACAGTCCTTCTATTTCCATGGGGACATCTGGACAAAACATGGAGGTTCGACACTGGCCCACGGGGGTGTTTACCACTATTGGAACGTTCATCTCCTCGTACTTAATGTCATGCATGTATGCAAAATCTTCCGACATAAAAGAATGCGATGCTCCTGTATCAAACAATACATAAGTTGGTACTGAGTTGACGAGAAGAGTACCCATCACAGTAGCAGGCTGGTCTTGAGCTTCATTCAGTTCAACATTGTTAGCTTGAGCACGACCTGAGCAGGCATGGTGTTGTTGTTGCGGGGCTGGTTGGAAGGCAGTGCAAGTTGATTTTGATCCTGCCTGCAGTCTCTAGCATGGTGTCCTAGATGGCCACACTTGAAACACAGCCCATCCTCAAGATGAGAAGGGGGAACAGGAGCTCGTGGTGGCGGAGCTGGGAGCCTCGGCTACCTAGGTGGGGGTGGAGGAGACGAGGTGCAGCATAGGACGGCCTTGGAGCAGGAGCAGGTGCATGGTACATGTTATGGGGAATCCAGATCTTGCGCTTCTGACTTGCTGAGCCCAAAGATGAGCCCATGTCACGGTTGCACTTGCTGCTATCCTTGTAGTCCTACAGACCTGTTTCCACTATAATGGACTTGTTCACCAAGGTGGCAAAGTTGTCAAAGTCCTGAACAAGGAGTGCCAGTTTGATATCAGGGTGGAGGCCTTCACGGAACTTCTCCTGCCTACGAGCATCAGTTGCAACATTTTCTTCAGCATAGTGAGATAAGTCCAGAAATTCCCGTTGATAAGCATCCATAGTCTTGTTTCCCTGGATGAGATTGCGGAACTCACGCTTCTTCTTGTCCATCATTCCATGAGGAATATGGAGAGCACGGAATGTAGCTTGGAACTCCAGCCAGGTGATGATTGTCCCAACAGGCTATGAGTTCATGTGACTGTCCCACCATTGAGCAACATGACCCTTCAGAAAGTACGAGGCGAAGGTGACATAGCTAGCCACTAGGCGCCTGAAGATTCCAGCTCATAAGTGATGTCATGGAGCCAGTCATCTGCGTCAAGTGGTTGAGTTGAGCTGCGGTAGACTGCAGGGTTGAGGCGCATGAAGTCTTGCAAAGTCATTGGGGCTGGCTGTTGATTCATGTTCGGCCTTGGGAACTGGTCCCTAAGCCCTTGCATAAACTGGCGATTCAGTTCAAACTGCTGCATCATACTAGCCATGTATTCAGGTGGCGGTGGGTGGTCAGCTGCACCACGACCACGACCAGCTGGCCTCATTCTGTCGAACAATTAACAGTGGTATTTTAGCATTGGGTATTGCAAAGACAATGAGTTATTTATGAAGTAAATTGCTCAATGAAGGAAGTGCAATAGATACGACATAGTAGTTCGAATTCAACATACAGATCCATACATAGGTCTATTACAAACCATAAATCTATTACAACATAGACGATAGGTCCGACATGAAATTAGTCTAGACAACTAGGCGGCACGTAGGCACGCGATATAGGGATACAACAACGGACATAGCGAAAAGCTACATCAATGTCGGGGACAATGAAAGAACCCACGGAACTGCAGATGACCCTGAATATGGAACCTGGCGGCAGGGTCCTGCATCCCATGCACACCCTGATGCAGTACTTGCATATTAAGCAGGAGCGCAGGTCCACGTGCCGGGGTATGACCTCCAACAGCAGGCCACACAAGACCTGGAGGAAACTCAGTCAGAGGCGGGTAAAGGATGTACTCCGGATGTATCCCCGCGGTGCCTGCTGGCAACAAATGCTCCATAGCCCGATAAATACAAGCACGGGTGGCGTACAACTCGACGTTAAGAGCCCTGACAATGCGATCCAATAACTCAGTGTACTGAACCAGAACCTGTTGGTCGTAACGACAACTCACGTTGGGGGTGCAGACAGAAGTGTAGGACCGGTCATTGTACTATCGTGCGAAAGGGGTCAAGACCTAAGCATCGGCGGCAGTATCAACTCTAGCAGGAACATACAGAATGTATCTGTATGCCGTCTCCTCCAAACAAGAGTTCGTTGCACGGAGACGAACAATAGCAGCATTAGCAGCATCCTGTACTGCCATCTTAACAGTCACTCCAATGCCACAGAAGGTGTGCAGCTCAGTGATGGAGCGATCATGTCGATCCCAGATAACTATATCAGCCTCATACTGTTCCTGGTTGAACTCATGGTAGTCCTCGTAAATGGTGTACTAGGGGTACCAGCGATATCCCAGCTTCTTCAAGAGGTCGACCAAAATGGTCGGGAACCCAGTCGTATCGTGCGCGAAGGTCAGACGAACGATCTGCCTACCGGGATGCATCTGTAACAAGGAGATTTAAGATGTCAAATTGGAGTGTGTGCATTATAACTTCAAAGAAAACAATTGTCGACGAAACAAATCTTTGGTGGATGTGATCACGAGAACCTAATGTTAGAGTTAGCAAAATCTTTAACCCAAAAGAGGAGAGAGATCAGAACCCAGAGTATAGACGAGGAACAAAAGATCCTAATACCACACGATTGAGATGTGGGCCCGTAAGCCACGACACCAGTGTTAGTAAAAGTTTTTCAAGTACTAGACTCAACTTCAGCTAAGGAGTTGGAAAGGGGGCTACCTACAGGCAGTCGGCTCTGATACCAACTTGTGACGCCCCCAATTTCGACCGTACGCTAAACATACACGCAATGCGTACGACCAAGATCAGGGACTCACTGATTGATATCACAACACAACTCTAGAGACAAATTAAAGTCATACAGCTTCATATTACAAGCCAGGGGCCTCGAGGGCTCGAATACAAAGCTCTACAAGCACGAGTCAGCGGAAGCAAATAATATCTGAGTACAGACATAAGTTAAACGAGTTTTTCCTTAAGAAGGCTAGCACAAACATAACACAGATCGAAAGAGGCGAGGCCTCCCTCCTGGGAACCTCCTATCCTACTGCTGGTCGGGGGCTACCTCCACGTAGTAGTAGGCTCCTACGGTGGTGTAGTAGTCATCTCCGGCGTACTCCATCTCCTGGGCTCCATCGTCTGAACGCAGAAACGTATCGAGGGGGAATGAGATGGCAAAGTAGCGGTGAGTACTCATCCAAAGTACTCGCAAGACTGAGATCAGAACTATACTAAGTATGCATCATTATCAAGGGGTGGGGTTATATCTGGACTGACTGGAGCAAGCAAGAATGAGGGGAAGGCCTAGTCCTATCGAAGACTAGCATCTTCAGCATCTTGCAGCATTAGAAGAGAGTAGACTGGTAACTCATATATAATCATATTATTGTAGCAATTTTATTAAGTAACCACGCCCAGAGATTTTTGCTCGACTCCCTGCGGGGAAGAAATCCCGGAGCCAACATTCATTTCATAATTAAAGTAACAATTGTAGTTGTATAAGGTCAAGGAACAACTCCAAATCGTCCTGTTACCGGGGACATAGCTATTCGAATAGATTATCATCCCTGCAGGGGTGCACCACATATTCCCCGCACGCTTGAATCACCTCCGGCTGGACACACTTTTCTGGGTCATGCCCGGACTCGGGATATTGAAACGTCATCGCCCCACCTAGCCTCAACGAAGAGGCCAGCCCACCGGTCTAAATCCTATGAGCGCAGGGGTCATGGGCCAATCGCCCTTTGCACTCCTGCACGATGCGAGGGCGGCCGAGGTCAGTCCTAGCACCCTTTATAACAAGTGCGGTGTCGTTGCAGACCACTCGGATGCGCGCCACTCCAATGCTGATGTCCGAAGAGCTTCGGCTGATACAACGACGCCGAGTACCCATAACTTCTCCCACGTGGCCTCTCTCGCCAGTCCATGCCTCATCATCTGCAAACCGTGGGTACCCCTCAGGGCTGACCCATCACCAACATGTTTCTGTAACCAGGTCATAGTAACTGTGTGTATAACACATCAAGGCGGGAACTGAGGAATCACCCTCAAGGGTCCCCGCTCGATGTAACCGTCAAGGTGGACTTAGAGGAATCACCCTCGAAGGTCCCACAATTGAGCGGTTGCGCGATAGAGACATCATCGGGAATGGTGAAGGAGGAATCACCCTTGATAACCACGACCGACTAGCTACACTACATGGCTAGCATCATGAGTACTTCACGAGGTGTCACCCTCGGTACTCGATAGTAGCACTACAGAGTTGCACAACTAAGGGGGTGTGCGGTGATGTGAGGGGTCTCGCTTGTCGGTTGGTTGACCGAGTCTTCGGGTCTTCAAATCGTCGAGTCGTCGATGAAGAAGTAGGGGCACCTGGGACTAAGGGGGTCACTGGGGATTCATTGACCAACCTATACTCAGCAGTTGATATCATTGCAGGTATAGTAATAGTTCATTGAAAAGAGGCTATGCATCAGAATAGGATCTAACTAATACAGTAGCAAAAATCTAATGCAAGAATAAGAGGAAAGAATGGGTGATATCGAAATGCTCAAGGGGGGTTGCTTGCCTTGCTGCTCTACGACAAAAGGATGATCGTCAGGCGCGTAGTCATACCCGGCAGCAGCGTCAGTCTCGGGGTCTGCCAGAGAGAAGAGGGGGGAAGAAACAATAAATATAAAGCACAGATGCGGTCACAATGCATGACATGGCAATATGCAGGGCTAGGCATGCACTAACGCAGTATTATACGTCGCAGACGGGTCAGAAGAATATCTAATGATATTTTCTGGCTCTCGGGCTACTACTGGACAGATGAAAATGATGGAAAAAGTTCCATGTTTGCTATTCTAGGAGCACGCGGCGGACGAACGGACTACATATTCAGATTCGTGGTATTTTCTGATCAACTTTCATGTATATAATATTTTCATCCGAGTTACGGATTATTATATATTAATTTTTAAAGTTTTATTAATATTCTGGAATTAGCATATTTAAATTAATTCATTAAACAATTTTGACATCAGCATGATGCCATGCTGACATCAGCAGTCAACAGTCGTGTTGACTGGTCAAACTGATCAATGGGTCCCACATGTCATAGCCACAGTTTTAATTATTTTCTAATTAACATTAATTAGATTAATTAAGGGGGTGGGACCCATCTGTCATACATTGATTAGGTTAATTAATTTAATAGGATTAATTAATCATTTTAATTAGTTCTAATTTGTGCTCGGCCCACATGTCATCCTTTGCCTAAACATAACATAATTATTAGTCTACCTAATTTGGTTTAATTAGGTTAATATAATGATTAATTAATTAACTAATTAATTGATTGATTTAATTAACTACTTATTTAATTATTTTATTGCTGTTTTTTTATTCGTTTTGCACTTGGGGGGCGTGGGGCCCCCATGTCATACACACAGAGAGGGGTGGTTAGTGGGGGTTCAACCCCACTAACAAATCAGGCCAGAGGCGCTGCGGGGCCTCACCGGCGGCCAAGGGCGGCGACGATCGGGGAGGCACATGGGGGGTGCGAGCAGGCACATGCGAGGGTAAGCGCAGCGGCAGGGCGCGGGGAGCAGAGGAGCGCGGCGAGTGGGGGGTGCGTTGCGGCCGTGGTGCACGGGCCGGCGGGGAGGAGCCACAGGGATAGCAAACGTGGCGGCGGCTCGGCCATGGCAACACGGCAAGCGTGCACGACGGGGAGAGGGAGGGAGAGCGGAGGGTCCGCTCACTGGCGCTGACGGGGGCTAGGGCAGCGGGGCTCGGTGGGGGCCGGTGGGGTAGCGGCTCGAGGGGGCGGCGAGGCGTCGCAGGGGGTGACGACGGCGGTGAGGAGGAGGTCGGGGAGGTCCAGCGGCGGTGCCGGCGTTGGACGACGACAGGGGCGCCGGCGAGGAGGACCAGCAGAGGCGGGCGCGCACCGATCCCAATCTGGGGAGAGAGCGAGGGGGTGTGGGGAGGACTGGGGGTCATGGGGGTGGCTAGGGTTCGGCGCTGGTGGCTTAGTAGCCACCGGCTAGGCCGGCCTGGTTGGCCCAAAGGCTAGCTGGGCTTGTGGGTGGGGGTCTTTTTCTTTTCTTTTTTATTTTTCTTTTGTTTATTTTCAATTTTCAATTTATTTCAACTTTATAAAATGTGAGAACAACACCTAAATTTAGTATGTTAAATATACCACTGCCACATTAATTTGGACAGCTAATAAAATAGGTTAATATTTTTATCCTTTATAAAAAGAATTTAATTAATTTTTTTGCTCACTGTTCTAAATACTTTGTGACACCAAAACAATTGCAAGAATTGTGGGTGGCGTTTTTAGAAATGCCGAGTGAACATTTGAAATTTATTCTTGATTCTTATTCACAGGTTTGCAAATATTTTGAATCCACTTATCAAAATGAATTGGAATTGCAAAGGAATTGAATTGAGCTTTGATTCCAAAAGTGAACACACATGGATTAGCAAAAGCATTAGCATAATATTGGCCATCACTGTAGCTTAATTACAATGATCACTGTAGCCAAAATCCAGGGTGTCACAATTCTCCCCTACTAAAAAGAATTCTCCTTCCGATAATTAAGAAGTAGAAGGAAAAAGCTCGGGGTGTTCTGCACGAAGATGATCTTTGCGTTCCCAAGTGGCCTCATCTTCAGAATGATTTGCCCACTACACTAACAAAACGTCTGATCTCAGTAAGTGTGCAATTGAATATGTAGAGGATGGTGAAGGAAACGTGATTGCAGTTCAAGATCCTGTGAAAGTATCACGCAAAGGTGCAACAAAGTTAGATGAGAAGCACCCAGTGTCGAAAAATGGCAGACCACTTTCTTATGATGAGATACAAATCCTGTGCGGGGCTTGCAAATTGCTAGGACACACTAAACGCAATAAGAAATGCAAACTTAATAATAAGTAATTGTTTATATGCATTGTCTATTTTTTGTAACCTTACCATTCATTAAGTTAACTTGTCTGCTATCATGTGCAGAATTGTAGGGCAGGAAGAAGAGTAGAACACCTGCGTATGTCAAATGATCACTCCTGAGAATCTACTTTTCTTTTTTACCTAAAGAGGGGCTTTTATGCCCTCCCGATTTCCATTACTAGAAACCACAGGGTCTTTGAAACTACAAGCACCAAATTGACAGCTAAGACCTAGCATAGTACTACCACCAGCATCAACTTTCAAAAGGTCAGATAAGTAGCAAACTAGCTGCTACCACAAGCAAACCAGCTACAGCTAGCAAAAGCAAAGTCCAATGATGCTGCTAGATACATAGAGGAAGCCAGGACCATGGAGCAAGGAAAGAAGAACCAATCCACATCCAGTAGCAACCATTTTTTTCTGGCTCCTTTATCTGCAAGATACAATGGCAAACAATTCTGATTACTATAAATCACTTTTTGTGTGACAACTACAGGATGAATACGGATTTCAATTCCCCTAAATTCAACATAATCATCCTGATATACACTTGGTCCATGCATGAATTGGGTGTAAAGTGCCTCTGATATCAGTATAGACTTATCCAATCCCACCTTCAATCTCACAAAAATTAGTAGAAACATGGATAACTCAATTGACATCAATCAAGTTGTAGAAACATAGATAACTCAATCTGTCTATTGACATCAATCAAGTTGTAGAAACATAGATAACTCAATTTTGTTCCACGCTTCTAGTTCACTTAATTTTTGACAGTGAACATAGTTAACTGAATTTTGTTCAGTGCTACTTCCATAGCAGCAAAGCAGCATCTAAGCAAAGCAATGTAGCTGCAATGACACACCTACACACATGCATGCACAATAAACAGAGTAGTAGCATTCAAGTATTTGTTAGGGTTTGAGAATTTACCATAGATGACGGAGCCAGCTGGAGATAATCCTACTACTGGCTGGAGACGGCCAGCAGGCGCGGGGAATGCCTTGGGAAACGCGGGGACCTTCTTAGGAGGGAGGAGACCGGCGCCTTTGATTTCTTCTTCCTGATCGGCATCACCTCCATCATTGCACCGATGCCCTCGGTTGGGAGACCAATTGGCACTTCCGCCACCGGCGGCAGTACCTGTGTGAGCGGATCCACCCTATATCGCATCAACTTGAAGAGCTTCCACTTGTTCCTCCTCATCGAATCCAGGGACTCGGCCTCCATCATCGCCCATAGAATCACCCCCGTGGCCGGCTGCGGCTCGGATCCAGGGAAGAAGCACAGCAGTTTGTCATCGTGCAACTTATCCTTAACCACTAACGCAGCGTCATTGAGCTCCTCCTTGCGTGGGAACCAGAAATCAATCTCCTGGAGCCACCCCAGATTCTCCTTGTCGCCACCCGCCATCGCCGCTATCTGTTCCTCCCTGGTGGACATCGCTATCTACTGGATCTGGTGGTTTTAGTGGGAGAGGAAGAGGAGGCGGAGGAAACTGCAGTGACACCCGAGACAGAGTCAAGCTAACCAGGTTGCTCGGTACTTGTAGTGGTGAGCACGCGAACGTGTCGGGTATGGTCATGTGCGACATATTAGAACGAATTTTACTTGGGCCCATGGACCATGTTTTACTTGGGCCCGTTTTACTTGTGTCAGCTCATAGAAAGTTTACTTCTTTAATCATTTCAAAAAAATTGTTACTTGTTTTTGTTCATGGAATAATGTAAATCAAAATTTTCATGAAATAATGTAAATCAAAATGCGGCAAAATGCAAAGAGGTAGCACATGTTTTACCTATCATAAACTTTTCTTCTTTTATTCTTTGAAAAATAATACTATTGTTAAGTGTTGAATGGTTCATGGAAATATTTGTTACTCCTACACAAATGTTGTTCCATTTGGTGTTACTTGCATGACTCATAATATTTGATAATAATGCTTCTGTTTAGTGTTGTTCTATGTGGTGTTACTTGCGTGACTCATAAAAATTAGATCTGAACGAAACATACATATATTAGCACGGAACAACGGATAACATAGATAACATAGATATATAGTAGCCCCCCCCCTACAACTCAATACTAATAATTATCAGCCCTTATAACTTGGGCTCTCACTACATGAATTGATAGCTCACGATAACACAATCTTAGAACGGGCGCCTCTAGAACATGGGCAGCAATAGCTTGCACGTCATCAACCATGGGGGGTCGACATGGAGACGTTCACTCCTCATCTTCTTGCGGGTTGGGGAAGGCGAGAGAGTGCATGTGGCCTGAGTGGGGAAGATGTAGTCGAGCTGGCTGAAGATGTTGTATGTTGAGAACGCGATGAACTCGCACCCACAAAAGAAGGGCCAACCAAGGATATGGTATGCATCAAAGGGATTGGTGAAGCGGACGATGAGGCCACTTCCTCTAATGCGAGCCTCCCTGATGTTAAACATCAGCAGAGAGCCGGGAGGTAAGTGATGGTAACCGGCCCTAATGAACACAGTGGCAAACTCCATTGGACCCCTCCACCTCGAAATTGCCCACAGCTGGAGCTCATTCTCGACCATGACCCCAACGGGGTACTCCATCTCCGGCATGATGGTCGGCACGAGGAATGTTGGTTCGACATACTGCATGGTGCCGATAGGGGGAGTGGCTTGGATCTGAGATGCGAGAGGGGAGAGAGGTGCGGGTTAGAGGTAGAAGAGATGGGGTTCAATAGGGGGATCCATGACGATGTTTGCCCTTCATCGTGGTGGGAAAGGGCCCGGTGTGAAACGTGTTGCCCGTTCATCATGGTGGGAAAGCGGCTCAGTGGGAAAGGGCCGGGTTTTCGCTCGGTGGGAAAGGGCCGGGTTGGAAACGAGTCGTGACAACAATTTACTGCTACAAATAAGTCATCACTCAATTTCAGCTAGGAATCCTATATCTTCCTTATCTTGGCCATAAGTTTTTCATAAGTAAAATATTCAACAATAACAAATGTGAAGTGTAGCAAAACAAATTATTGGCATGAACTTACTGTCTCACAGCATGACACATAAACATGTATGTGTATGCAACATAAAATCCACAAAATAGGTAACGCATGAATTCTTGCATCACGTATGCAACCTAAAATCCAAAAAATGTCTCAAACCAAAATTACTCATGCCCCGGAAACATGCTTCCGGACTAAACTCCAACCATTTAAACTTCAATCTTGCATCACTTATGAAGTCTTTATGCCTGGATTTACTTTGCGATGTCGCGAATTTTGTTTTTCACCGCTTCTAGCTGGTTGGTAGGTGACGAAATCAACTCGGCGATGAGTCGTCTTCTCCTTGCGTTAACCGTATCCTGCAAATTTTCATATAAATGCATAGTGAATAATAGTTGTTACACGATCGCACCATCGAATCTACAAACAGAAATATCAATCAACCTGGTTAAAATGGCCGGTCATTTGGTCACCGTCCCAATGCTCGAAAACTTCTATCACAAAAAAGCCGCAAGAGTTGCTGATATATATGCAAACATTAGTGACGGTCCATACCAACATGTGTCGTTATTACAATACGATGTACGTTAACTCACCCGTCCTTTTGTTGTGGCATGGGGTACTCTTTGATAGGCCAGTTAGACACGTCCGGATATTTTTCCAGGTGTAATATGATTTGCCTCAAGAAAATCGTTTGCTATAGCAAGTCGCTATATGAAGGGTAATGTTAATGGAAATGAATACAACAATTATTAGGAACAAGATAAAAAGGGTAATGGAAATGGAAATGAATACAACAATTAGTAGGAACAAAGCTAGTAATGGTGATAGTACCAGTGCGTTCATAGTGTCGATAGACTGCTCAAGAGGATAGAGAGAATCCATAACTTGGAGTTCTTTCTTGTGCATGTGCATTACCGCAATAATCCAATGGGAATTATCGACATTCAAGGCCACATACATCTACGGTAATCCAGTGGGAATTACCGCAGTAATCCACGCAAAGTATACTCCTCGTTGACTCTATTAACTTCTCCAGATCTTGACAACACACTATCCATGTTGTAGGGTGACGACAATGGATTGTCTCGTGCCAGAGCCCGATCAACGAGGTATCTCGACCTCCACGCTGGACAGAGGTGATGATCATGACCAACGCGCAACGCCAAATGCACGTGGTAAGAATCAATAACCTGCATACAATATGACGACATTTTATGTTCAAAAGTGGCCACATGTCATACAATTTAATAACAGGACATGCTAATAGTGCTTACACCATCCGACACCCATCTATGTTCGAGTACCGGCCGAAGCATCTTCGAAGAGAGTGAGTTAAGACTTCCATTGTAGTAAACTCCTTTTCCCTTATTCTTTTCAGACCTACAAGCTATCTCCACAAATGTAACAGCTGCATCAATTAGTTCTGGCGTCAACTCATCTGCCACAACCTCTGGCACGACGTTCTCAGAAAACAGAGATGCATGGAAAATTATGAACGTCAATAATGGTGACTACATTAGTTACTATCATATATTACAGTAAGAAAGCTAGTAACAGTACCTCTACTTTCGGAGGTAGTTCCCGAAGGTTTAGTACCACAGGCAGAACGCCTACTTAGCTTATCAAGTGCATATGGGGATTCAAATTTCTTGGGAACTGTCTATTTCCTCTTTCCCGACAAAACTTCATCATCCTTTCCGAATGTCGGCAACTTTTGCCCCTTGGCATTATCCATGAACTTGCTAGCATAAGATGGCATGATGTCTATGTCCGAAGAACTAGACCGAGGAGAATTACTAATGATCCAAGGGTTTTACGGTGTTGCACCATAGTCATCATTAGCCTTCTTTGGTGAACCACCGTTCTGGACATTGATCTTAGGTGGTATTTTCTGGTTGGCAAAAAAACTATCATGAAGCTTCAATTTTTCAAACAAAAAAATATTAAACGAGAAAATTAAAGACAAACACACATACTTCCTCAGCTTCGTTTTTCTCCTTGTGAACTGCCTCCCGAGTATGGGTCAAATCAACGATCGGATCCAGACTATCTTCAGAGTGATTGTCTTCCTTATACATGAATTCCTTTTTTCATGCGGACCATTGTCAAACGAATCCACTTCATCATCACCATCATTGTTACAGGATGGCACGGCAGCCGCCGGCTTGTACATGACACCTTCTTTGTTCATCTTCTCCAAAAGTTTCTGCAACACAAATATAAATGCATTAATGCTTGCATGGTTTTGAAACTTGGTTATCTGCTTCTTCTCAAAAACTATGGGTGTGTCACCTCAGCAACTTGATCAGGGATTTGCCTCATCTGCCTGTGTATGTAATCAATGCACCTGTTCATGAAAACATCCATCATCTCGTCAGGGTTAAAAGCTGGCTTCGACTTCCTTGCGGTGGCAGTGGTCGGCTTGAGTTTTGGCTTCTGTGTAGTCCCATGATCTGGTACTTTGGGCTCCTGCGCCCTATATTCTTGGGTTATATTATCTTCGATCTACATGTGATATACAACAAAATGTGATCATTAAAAAATTAGTGAACTAGGGTTAGCTACATGTGATATACAAGTACAATTGGTATACACCTGGATGTGATTAACTAAATGTGATATAAAACTACATGTGATATAAAACTACATGTGATGAACTAACATGATTACCTTGACGTTGCCACGCCCACGGCCATTGTCATAGTCAAACCGATCTCTCCTGGTGGCTGCAGCTTCGGTCCAATTCCTCATCAAAGGTTGTATTGAAAGCCCAATCACCTTCCAGAGGTTGCACCTTCTTCCAATACAAGTACTGCAGGAAAATCAAGATGTGCGCTTAGTTCTATAAACCACATAAAATTTAAGTGATTACCTATTTTACATTAATATATGTCTCATAGTAGTACCTGCAACAGAGCTAAACTGCCTTTTGGCCATTGTCGGAGGTGTTTGCCTTTCTTCACAACGCGAAGGCAGTAGAAGAGAACACGAAGTATGAACGCATTCCAATTGATCTTAGAAATACATTTGATATCATCTACCAAGGAATAATACTGCTTTGGTACAATCTTGCTGGACATGGGAGCAATAACTGTACCTAGTAGGGCAAGGACCACTTTCCGAAGGAAGTCGGCGGTGGCGGATTTATTTTTTATGATGTCTGCAATGACATCATCAATGACTATACTACCTGTAGATTTACTTAGAAATTGAGGCGGCACCCTATCTTTCATATCCTCACCTTCTTCGATGAGAATATCTGCAGCCGACAGTCCTTCATTGTTCAAGTTCAAGATGCACTCTACATCCACAGCACGGAGAGACACCTCCCCAACTAGGTCTTGTACCTTGAACCTTTTCGTGCTTGGGTCGAAAATCTCGACCATGTACCTTATCAATAGCATACGCATCTTCAGTGATGGTATCTGAAGCATGCTACGCAAAGTAGTTTCATCAAGTCTAGCTCTTTGAGCGGCAGATAGAGCGCCAATGACCTTGCACCATTTTTCAACGGCGCACTTCTCCATTGAGTTCGTCCATCCTGTTGACAAAATATAACATTTTCTCACACAGTACCTAATAGTAAAGCAAAAAAAGAACACTAGCTAGAAAAATCTATTAAAGTGGTACATGCTGCAAAGTGGGTTGATATAAACCTAACAAACAATAACTAGAAGTGATCAATTAATTTACAACCATGTGATCAATTACTTTCTGAATCAAAAGTAACGTAAGTTATATAATGAATTTGAGGTTCATGAACAACTAATGTACAAATTATTAATGTTGTATTTGCACCTAAAAATACCTACGACCGGGTGAAACATACAAATAACCAATCTATAGAGAGTGGTTTTTCTACACTCACACTTGGTGCACCCACGGTGCACCCACACAAGAAAACTTATCAAAACATTTTGAAAAAAATTGAAACTTTGTGGGAATCTTCACACAGCGGGGGTACAGCCACTACTTCCCCCCAATCTATAATAACACCGATTTACATATCTTGTTGATTTAGCCATATCCCGATTAGTTTGTTTACCATTGTATAAGAGAACAAAAGATCTATTTCATCTATGCCATCTGGTTAGAACGCATCTTATTAAACGGACCTAATTTGAAAATATGTGGCCATCCTGCTGAATCCTAGCGGCTGAATCGAAGCTAAGACATGAACAATTTAGTTTCGTATGGAAGCGGTATGGCGGGCATCATACTTGAACGGTCGATGAAGATGAAAGTAGTGGACGATGTGGTCTCGACGTGCTCCATTGAGGGCGTCTTCCACGTGTAGGCAGATGTTCTCCAGGTTCTTGATGGGTTTCGGCATATGCAGTGGAGGGAGCTGTCGTCGACTTGGCGATAGGATGACATCTACGGCGGAGGGAGTGGTTATATAAGAGGACGATCTCGTAGGGCATCGCAACTTCTCGGGAGCGTATCTCGTAAATCATTGTTTTCCATACGGTTAACGCTAGGCAGTACTTGCTCCTCAATTCACGGGATTAGGACGTGCGAGATTGCCACGATCCAGGATTTGTGTAACAGAATGGCAACTCCTCCCATGACCGACGTTGGATCCAAGTGGCATTTCCGGTATGGGCCGGCCCACGAACATACATTTGTACTCATAAAATTTTGTTTCAAGGATATTTGTTTTCAAATTTTGTTTTATGATTATTTATCTTTTAATAAATATACACTGTATCCCAAGTTTTATAGGTCTTTTGTTCACAATCATACACTGTATCATACCATCTATTAAGAAGAATTATACACTATATAACTTGTATCATACCATGTTAGGGAGAAATAGCAAAATCACCATGTTTTCCTCCACATCTATAGGTAGAACCAATGTGAAGATTCATTTGCATTCCAAAAATCAACCATGTGCCGAATTTGAGGCCATTTGAGCAATGTATGCCATGGCTATGGTCATGAGCCACTTCATTTGCCTATGAAAACCATGAACCTTCCACCTACTAGCTTAAATTCTTGAATAGCTATTTCAATTATGTACCGTATTCAAAGTTTCAAATTTTTCATGGGTACTAGGTTTTGGGAGACGTAGTAGTAAATCAAAAAAAATCCTACGTGTTCACCAAGATCCATCTATGGAGAAACCAGCAACGAGTGGGGAGAGTGCATCTTCATACCTTTGAAGATCGCAAAGCGGAAGTGTTACTAGAACGCGGTTGGTGGAGTCATACTCGCAGCGATTCAGATCGCGGTGGAATCCGATCTAAGCGCCGAACAACGGCACCTCCGCGTTCAACACACGTGCAGCCCGATGACGTCTCCTACGCCTTGATCCAACAAGGAGGAAGGAGAGGTTGAGGGAGAGCTCTGGCAGCATGACGGCGTGGTGACGGTGGAGATGTGTGGTACTCCGATAGGGCTTTGCCAAGCGCTACAAAGAATGAGGAAGAGGAAGGGTAGGGCTGCACCGAGGGAGGAAGAAACTTGTGTTCTTGGCAGCCCCAAAAATCCCACATTTATAGGAGGAGGAGGAGGGAGGGCACAGCCCTAGGGTTCCCACCCTAGGAGCCAGCGGCAGTCCAGATGGCATCTGGTGCGGCAGCCAGGAGAGGGAGTGGGAGGGGCGGCGCCCTAGGTGGGCCTAGGGCCCACCTGCCCCTAGGTTTGCCCCCCACCCACCTGTGTTGCGCCTTGGGCCCTTGTGAGGGGCGCACAAGCCTACCTAGGGGCTGGTTCCCTCCCACTTGCGGCCCATACAGCCCTCCGGTGCCTGTGGCCCCACTTGGTGGACCCCTGGAACCCTTCCGGTGGTCCTGGTACGTTATCGGTGACGCTCGAAACACTTTCGGTGACCAAAACCTCACTTTCTATATATGAATCTTTACCTCCGGACCATTCCGGAACCCCTCGTGACGTCCGGGATCTCATCTGGGACTCTGAACAACCTTCGGTAACCACGTACACTATTTCCCTATAACCCTAGCATCATCGAACCTTAAGTGTGTAGACCCTACGGGTTCGGGAGGCACGTAGACATGACCGAGACACCTCTCCGGTCAATAACCAACAGAGGTATATGGATACCCGTGTTGGCTCCCACATGCTCCATGATGATCTCATCGGATGAACCACGATGTCGGGGATTCAATCAATCCCGTATACAATTCCCTTTGTCTACCGGTATGATACTTGCCCAAGATTCGATTGTCGGTATCCCTATACCTTGTTCAATCTCGTTACCGGCAAGTCTCTTAACTCATTCCATAACACATCATCCCAAGGCTAACTCCTTAGTCACATTGAGCTCATTATGATGATGTCTTACTGAGTGGGCCCAGAGATACCTCTCCGTCACACGGAGTGACAAATCCCAGTGTCGATTCGTGCCAACCCAACAGACACTTTCGGAGATACCCGCAGTATACCTTTATAGCCAACCAGTTACGTTGCGACATTTGGCACACCCAAAGTATTCCTACGGCATCTGTGGGTTGCACATTCTCATGGTCTAAGGAAACGATACTTGACATTAGAAAAGCTTTAGCAGACGAACTACACGATCTTGTGCTATTCTTAGGATTGGGTCTTGTCCATCACATCATTCTCCTAATGATGTGATCCCGTTATCAACAACATCCAATGTCCATGGTCATGAAACCGTGACCATCTATTGATCAACGAGCTAGCCAACTAGAGGCTCGCTAGGGACATGTTGTGGCCTATGTATTTACACATGCATTGCGGTTTCCGGTTAATACAATTATAGCATGAACAATAGACAATTATCATAAACAAGGAAATACAATAATAACCATTTTATTATTGCATCTAGGGCATATTTCCAACACAAGGTGTGAAACAAATGAAGTGTGCCAAGTTTAACATTTATTTCTTTTATTTAAGTTATAGTTCCTTGGTCAAAGTTTGGTCAACATAGATGACTGCCTAGCATGTTTGCTAACTACAAAGCTTTTCTGGTCAGGAAACAATTTATTTGGGAAGCTCGTGTGGTATGCTTTGTCACCACACATGCTTGTCAAAGAATGGTAAAGTATTCTTGGTACATCATTTGCAAAAAAGAGCATGAATTAAGTAGAAATAGAAAAGTCACCATGTTTTCCTCCACATCTGTAGGTAGAACCAATGTGAAAATTCATTGGCATGCCATGAATCAACCATGTACCAAATCTGAGGCCATTTTGAGCAATGTATGCCACGGCCATGGTCATGAGCCACTTCCTTTGCCTATGAAAACCATGAACCTTCCACCTACTAGACTAAATTTGTGAAGAGACATTTGAATTATTTTTTGTATTACAAGTTTCAAAAATTTCATGCGTTCTAGGTGTCAAACAATGCAAGTGTGTCATGTTCTACATTTTTTTGGTTTTTTTAAATTATATTGCCTTGGTCAAACTTTGGTCAACACAGATGTCTGCCTAACAAGTGTGCTAGGTACAAAGCTTTTCACTCGGGAAACAACTTATTTCAAATTCTCATGTGGTGTACTTTGTCACCACAAATGCTTGTACAACAATGGTAGTGTATTATTGGTACATCCTTTGCAAAAAGACCCTGTATTGAGGAGAAATAATAAAAATCTCCAAGTTTTCCCCCACGGCTATAGGTAGGACCAATGAGAAGATTCATTGTCATGCAATGAATCAACCATGTGCCAAATCTGAGGCCATTTTAGCAATGTATGCCATGGCCATGGTCATGAGCCACTTCCTTTGCCTATGAAAACCATGAACCTTCCACCTACTAGACTAAATTTGTGAAGAGACATTTGAATTATTAACTATATTACAAGTTTTCAAAATTTCATGGGTTCTAGGTGTCAAACAATGGAAGTGTGCCATGTTCTACATTTGTGTAGTTTTTTTTTAAATTACAGTGCCTTGGTCAAACTTTGGTCAACACAAATGTCTGCCTAACAAGTGTGCTAGGTACAAAGCTTTTTCACTCAGGAAACAACTTATTTCAAATTCTCATGTGCTGTATTTTGTCACCACAAATGCTTGTACAACAATGGTAGTGTATTGTTGGTACATCCTTTGCAAAAAAGACCCTATATTGAGGAGAAATAATAAAAAAATCCCCAAGTTTTCCCCCCACGTCTATAGGTAGGACCAATGAGAAGATTCATTGGCATGCAATGAATCAACCATGTGCCAAATCTGAGGCCGTATGAGCAATGTATGTCATGGCCATGGTCATGAGCCACTTCCTTTGCCTATGAAAACCATGAACCTTCCACCTACTAGACTAAATTTGTGAAGAGACATTCGAATTATTTATTGTATTACAAGTTTTCGAAATTTCATGGGTTCTAGGTGTCAAACAATGGAAGTGTGCCATGTTCTACATTTGTGTAGTTTTTTTTAAATTACAGTGCCTTGGTCAAACTTTGGTCAACACAAATGTCTGCCTAACAAGTGTGCTAGGTACAAAGCTTTTTCACTCAGGAAACAACTTATTTCAAATTCTCATGTGCTGTATTTTGTCACCACAAATGCTTGTACAACAATGGTAGTGTATTGTTGGTACATCCTTTGCAAAAAAGACCCTATATTGAGGAGAAATAATAAAAAATCCCCAAGTTTTCCCCCCACGTCTATAGGTAGGACCAATGAGAAGATTCATTGGCATGCAATGAATCAACCATGTGCCAAATCTGAGGCCGTATGAGCAATGTATGTCATGGCCATGGTCATGAGCCACTTCCTTTGCCTATGAAAACCATGAACCTTCCACCTACTAGACTAAATTTGTGAAGAGACATTCGAATTATTTATTGTATTACAAGTTTTTGAAATTTCATGGGTTCTAGGTGTCAAACAATGGAAGTGTGCCATGTTCTACATTTGTTTTTTTAAATTACAGGGCCTTGGTCAAACTTTGGTCAACACAGATGTCTGCCTAACAAGTGTGCTAGGTACAAAGCTTTTTCACTCAGGAAACAACTTATTTCAAATTCTCATGTGGTGTACTTTGTCACCACAAATGCTTGTACAACAATGGTAGTGTATTGTTGGTACATCCTTTGCAAAAAAGACCCTGTATTGAGGAGAAATAATAAAAATCACCAAGTTTTCCCCCACATCTATAGGTAGGACCAATGAGAAGATTCATTGGCATGCAATGAATCAACCATGTGCCAAATCTGAGGCCATTTGAGCAATGTATGCCATGGCCATGGTCATGAGCCACTTCCTTTGCCTATGAAAACCATGAACCTTCCACCTACTAGACTAAATTTGTGAAGAGACATTTGAATTATTTACTATATTACAAGTTTTCAAAATTTCATGAGTTCTAGGTGTCAAACAATGGAAGTATGCCATGTTCTACATTTTTTTTGTTTATTTTAAATTACAGTGCCTTGGTCAAACTTTGGTGAACAGAGATGTCTGCCTAACAAGTGTGCTAGGTACAAAGCTTTTTCACTGAGGAAACAACTTATTTCAAATTCTCATGTGGTGTACTTTGTCACCACAAATGCTTGTACAACAATGGTAGTGTATTGTTGGTACATCCTTTGCAAAAAAGACCCTGTATTGAGGAGAAATAATAAAAATCATCAAGTTTTGCCCCACATCTATAGGTAGGACCAATGAGAAGATTCATTGGCATGCAATGAATCAACCATGTGCCAAATCTGAGGCCATTTGAGCAATGTATGCCATGGCCATGGTCATGAGCCACTTCCTTTGCCTATGAAAACCATGAACCTTCCACGTACTAGACTAAATTTGTAAAGAGACATTTGAATTATTTACTGTATTACAAGTTTCAAGAATTTCATGGGTTCTAGGTGTCAAACAATGGAAGTGTGTCATGTGATATTTGAATTATATACTGTATTCCAAGTTTCAAAATTTTCATGGGTACTATGTATGAAACAAATGAAATGTGCCAAGTTTTTACATTTTTTTTAATTTTCAGTGATTTATCTCTCGTTCATTTCAGATAAAAAATTCATATAATCCATTCACGTACAACATATAGTCCATTGCCACGGTTGTAGTTATTATTCGTCAAAAAGAAAATATGAACAAAAGAAAGAAAACTTAAATGGCATTGTCGGTCAAAGCCGGTTTGGCGGTCCAATCGTAAAGCACCGCCGCCTCGTCCATTGCTAAACCGTCGCCACACGTTCCTCTCTCATTTTCCTATTAGAAACCACCCCTCCTCTCCTTCTTCCCCATTCGAGAAAACCCTCGCTCCTTCCTCTTCTCCGTTCCAGAAAACCCTCGCTCCTTCCTCTTCTCCATTGTAGATCCACTCTCTCTCATCTCCTCGTCCAAAGCCAGCACCTCTCCTCTCCTCATCCCGCTAGAAGCATATCCACGTCGCTACGCGACAAAATTGTGACCATCACCGGCGGCGACCAAGCGAAGGTAGCCAGGTTGAGGGAGATCCTCTCCTGGTTTGACAACGATTCGGAGGTGGCAGCGATGGTGAAGGCCATGGGCAAGTATCTCAAAGACAGCGAGAGAGCTGAGATCTACTCCCGAGATGGAGTCCAGCGGGAGTCCGTCCAGTCCATCAAGTTTCTCCTCTAGGCGATGGAGCAGACGAACTCAGAGGAGCGGAGAGTAAGACACAAGTGGTGGTCATACAGATCCAAGATCGAGCATCCAGAGGATGACCCCACGATTAGATACGCGGTGCCGTTCGTGACGGTGCTGTTCCAGGCGGTGCCACAGGAGTGGATGCGCGCCATGCGCAAGAGGAGGCCATTGCTGCGCGTGAGTCGCTTCCCCGCCGTTCTCCACGGTTCCCTCGACGATCTCCTCGTCTCAACGACAGCGGTGGCGTTTAGGGTAAGCTTTACAGTCGAGTTGATTTTACATGTGCTCATGCTTACAATCAGGGAGTTGGATTAGTCAGGTTGCAGTGCAGTTTAACCTTTTATTTGACTACAGTTTAGCCTTTTCAGTGCTAGTAATTTATCCACGCCAACTCAAAAATAAATGTGTTGTGTGGATTGGTAAATTTCATCATTTTTTGTGGTAATTTAGTGTAGTTTAGGCCCTGTTTGGAACCACGATAGATTATGTCAATCTGAATTATCAAGATAGATTATATAATCAGGTTTATAAAAGGATAATGGGTCATCATTTAACATGTACATTAAATTTATCCATGTTAAATTTATACATGGAACACATCATTAACCTGTACATTAAATCAGAAGGAGAATTAAATGCAGTTTGATCAATTTTCTGTGGGCTAGATCCATGATGTTTGAAACTTAGAAATGGAGTGATGTTTGATAAATCCAGGGTGGTTGATCCCTCTGTTCAATGTTAACTTCCTCTTGCATGTTATTTTATTGTTTTCAATTGAGCATTATAGTTGTACTGGTCATATGAACCCCTCTTGTCAATTACTTCCTAAATTGCAGCAATAATTTTGCATGATGCCAAATTCATATTAATTCAAAAGGTAGTTTTCTCAATGCACCCACGGTGGTTTGCACCCACCCAATAAAACATATCAAAACATTTCAAAAGAATCTGAAACTTTTGAAATAGTTTGCCATGTTTTTTGCATGGGTGCACAGTGGGTGCATAGAGCTTGGGTGTAGAAAATCTTCTCTCCTTTATATGTATTTGTGAAACTGTCTATCCAAATGCCATTCTTTACAAGGATAATGGGTCATTAGCAATCCATAATCTAGTTTTATCTCGGGTATAGTAGATTGTGAGTTTTTAATAATCTGTCCATCTAGTTTTTACAATGAACAACATAATTTGTCCTGTTTGGAGACAATATAGATTATAAAAATTGGATTATCATAGTCTGAGTTGTTCCAAATAGGGCCTTAGCCTTTTCATGTTAAGTTTATCCATGGAACACATCATTTAACCTGTACATTAAACCATAAAGTGAATTAAATGAAGTTTGATCAATTTTCTGTTGGCTAGCTCCATGATATTTGAAACTTAGAAATGGAGTAATGTTTGATAAGTCCACGGTTTTTCATCCCTCTAATCCATGTTAACTTCCTCTTGCAAGTTCTTTTATTGTTTTTAGTTGAGCATTATAATTGTACTAGTCATATGAACCCCCGTTCTCAATTACTTCCTAAATTGCAGCAATAATTTTGCATGCTGCCAAATCCATATTAATTCAACAGGTAGTTTTCTCAACTTGCTATTCAAATTTGAATGTGTGTGTGCTTGTGACAGATTACCGTGTGATTTTGAAATTACCATATTGGGAGATTTCAAACACACTCTTATGCACACTATCAAATGAACACATCATTTAACCTGTACATTATATCAGTAGGAGCATTATATGAAGTTTGATCCATTTTCTGTGGGCTAGATGATGCTTGCATTCATTATATTTTATGAAATTGTCTATCCAAATCCATTGTCCTTTTTATGAGAGTAGTTTCTTTACACCTAGCTCGATGCACCCACAGTGGTTTGCACCCACTTTCCGTGCACCCACCCAATAAAACATACCAAAACATTTCAAAAGAATCAGGAACTTTTGAAATAGTTTGCTATGTCTTTTGCGTGGGTGCACAGTGGGTGCATAGAGCTTGGGTGTAGAAAATCTACTCTCCTTTATATGTATTTGTGAAACTATCTATCCAAATGCCATTCTTTACAAGGATAATGGGTCATTAGCAATCCATAATCTGGTTTTATCTAGGGTATAGTAGATTGTGAGTTTTTAATAATCTATCCATCTAGTTTTTACAATGAAAAACATAATATGTCCTGTTTGGAGACAATACAAATTATAAAAACTGGATTATCATAATGTGAGTGGTTTCAAACAGGGCCTTAGCCTTTTCATGTTAAATTTATCCATGGAACACATCATTTAACCTATACATTAAACCAGAAGGTGAATTAAATGAAGTTTGATCAATTTTCTATGGGCTAGCTCCATGATGTTTGAAACTTAGAAATGGAGTGATGTTTGATAAGTCCATGGTGTTTCATCCCTCTGATCCATGTTAACTTCCTCTTGCATGTTCTTTTATTGTTTTCAATTGAGCATTATAATTGTACTGGTCATATGAACCCCTGTTTTCAATTACTTCCTAAATTGCAGCAATAATTTTGCATGCTACCAAATTCATATTAATTCGATGGGTAGATTTCCCCACTTGCTATTCAGATTTGAAGGTGTGTGTGCTTGTGATAGATTACTGTGTGATTTTGAAATTACCATATTGTGAGATTTCAAACACACTCATATGCACACTATCAAATGAACACATCATTTAACTTGTACATTATATCAGTAGGAGCATTATATGAAGTTTGATCCGTTTTTTGTGGGCTAGATGATGCTTGCATTCATCATATTTAATGAAATTTTCTATCCAAATCCACTCTCCTTTTTATGAGAGTAGTTTCTGTACACCCAGCTCGATGCACCCATGGTGGTTTGCACCCACCTTCCATGCACCCACCCAACAAAGCGTAGCAAAACATTTCAAAAGAATCTGAAACTTTTGAAGTAGTTTGCTATGTCTTTTGCGTGGGTGCACAGTGGGTGCATAGAGCTTGGGTGTAGAAAATCTACTCTCCTTTATATGTATTTGTGAAACTGTCTATCCAAATGCCATTCTTTACTAGGATAATGGGTCATTAGCAATCCATAATCTGGTTTTATCTGGGGTATAGTAGATTGTGAGTTTTTAATAATCTGTCCTTCTAGTTTTTACAATGAACAACATAATTTGTCCTGTTTGGAGACAATACAGATTATAAAAACTGGATTATCATAATCTTAGTGGTTCCAAACAGGGCCTTAGCCTTTTCATGTTAAATTTATCCATGGAACACATCATTTAACCTGTACATTAAACCAGAAGGTGAATTAAATGAAGTTTGATCAATTTTCTATGGGCTAGCTCCATGATGTTTGAAACTTAGAAATGGAGTGATGTTTGATAAGTCCATGGTGTTTCATCCCTCTAATCCATGTTAACTTCCTCTTGCAAGTTCTTTTATTGTGTTCAATTGAGCATTATAATTGTACTGGTCATATGAACCCATGTTTTCAATTACTTCCCAAATTGCAGCAATAATTTTGCATGCTGCCAAATTCATATTAATTCAATGGGTAGTTTTCTCAACTTGTTATTCAAATTTGAATGTGTGTGTGCTTGTGACAGATTACCGTGTGATTTTGAAATTACCATATTGTGAGATTTCAAACACACTCATATGCACACTATCAAATGAACACATCATTTAACTTGTACATTATATTAGTAGGAGCGTTATATGAAGTTTGATCTGTTTTCTGTGGGCTAGATGATGCTTGCATTCATCATATTTTATGAAATTGTCTATCCAAATCCATTCTCCTTTTTATGAGAGTTGTTTCTATACACTCAGCTCGATGCACCCACGGTGGTTTGCACCCACCTTCCGTGCGCCCACCCAATAAAACATAGCAAAACATTTCAAAAGAATCTGAAACTTTTGAAATAGTTTGTTATGTTTATTGCGTGGGTGCACAGTGGCTGCATAGAGCTTGGGTGTAGAAAATCTACCCTCCTTTATATGTATTTGTGAAACTGTCTATCCAAATGCCATTCTTTATATGTATTGCGTCTGAAATTTTCCATTTTTTATATGCTAAAGGTGGGAGCATGGATGCGTTGCTGAAGATGATGGACCTAAAGATCAGAAGATTCTTTAGTTTTACGCCTTTGATTATCAGAACTTGTTATATGCTATGGGACCATATTAAGTTATGTATTTGATGATCAAAACTTCTTATGTATGTAAATTATGTATTTGATGACAATCACTCTTATGTCTTTCATGATGGGCAACATTAAGATACCAGATAGATGAATTGAATGACAAACAATACACAAGTACATCGAATCACATAGATTTAGATTAAAAGAAGTGGCCACATTAAGATACCACGTCGCATATCAAACTAAGAACAAAGTGATGTTGGGTGCGCTAGAAAGTGGTGACAGATGCAGCATGATCCATGCTTTTAGGTCTTCACCCTACTCAATAGGTTAGACAACTTAGCGGGTTTTGCCTTAAGACGCCACCTCTTTCTGTAAGCTGCAATTGCTTGGGTTTTTGAATGCCAGTTCGCTTTCCTGCAGAACGGGCATTTATAGCGCCCGTTACGCCGGTACACAATCTTTGCGTCGATGAGCCACTTGTACATTTTCATCAAACAAGTTTCCCTCAGGTGTAGATAGCGTTTCCATTGTTCCGAATATGCAATTAGCTATTAGAAGAACAAAAAATCTCATGTCAGCGAATTCAACATTATATCAAAGCCAAAAATAAAATGGGTTGTTTTTTCTTTGCATTGGTTCCATGAAACTTTGGTTATATGAAAGACAGACATAATATACGAGCATACAAATGATCTATTCATCTCATTTTACAAACAACGAAAGACACATTGATAAGTGTACGATTAATCAAAAAATCAAACGGTTGGATAGATTTTAGGAACAGCGAAGAATAACAAGAGAGCAGTTTATACGGTTAACCACGAGATGGGAAATTCTAGGGTTAATCTCTAATGACACTAACCAATTCACCGTCATTGGTGATTTCTTGGACCAGCTCCGGCTGCGGATCAGCGACGACCAAGTTCTTATCGACCAGTACGTGCATGGCGTCCACATCCGCTGAATGGAGCGCACCACCCACGCCCCCTCCCCCGGCAGGTTGGATCATCATCGCCAGCAAGAGTGTAGGCGTTGGGGCGGCAGCGAGATCTGCGGCCGGCGGCAAAAACGTGGGTGGATATATAGGCACACGCGATCTAACGCTGCAGGCGGGAGCGAGATTTGGGGGGGATTCAAGTTTTTTGGGAGAGAGAGGTGAAGGCGGCGCGCACTTCGCAACTCTAAAAAAAAGCCCGCCTTTGTCCCAATTTTTTAATATGCGGGAGAATTGGCAAATTATTTTTTAATCTGCAGGTGGGTCATTTGGAGATGGTCCAAAATACTGGTTGCCCCAAGTCATTTTTGTACATTCATATATTTTCCTTTCAAACACTTATTTGTGTATATTATTTTTGTACATTCATATATTTTCCTTTCGTAATTTTGGTATATTCATAAGTTTGAATAATTCGATTTTTCTATTTTATTTAAAATTGAAATTAGAAATTTGACAAAATTTGAAAACTGTTTGGACCAAACATTGCCACCATGTGAGGATGCCCCAAGTCATTTTTGTACATTCATATATTTTCCTTTCACACACTTATTTGTGTATATTATTTTTGTACATTCATATATTTTTCCCTTTCATAATTTTGGGACATTCATAAGTTTGAATAGTTCAATTTTTCTATTTTATTTAAAATTGAAATTAGAAATTTGACAAAATTTGAAAAATGTTTGGACCAAACATTGCAACCATGTGAGGATGCCCAAAGTCATTTTTGTACATTCATATATTTTCTTTTCAGACATTTATTTATATTATTTTTGTACATTCATATATTTTCCTTTCATAATTTTGGGACATTCATAAGTTTGAATAATTCAATTTTTCTATTTTATTTAAAATTGAAATTAGAAATGTGACAAAATTTGAAAAATGTTTGGACCAAAAATTGCCACCAGGTGAGGATACCCAAAGTCATTTTTGTACATTCATATATTTTCTTTTCAGACATTTATTTGTGTATATTATTTTTGTACATTCATATATTTCCCTTTCATAATTTTGGGACATTCATAAGTTTGAATAATTCAATTTTTCTATTCTATTTAAAATTGAAATTAGAAATTTGACAAAATTTGAAAAATGTTTGGACTAAACATTGCCACCATGCAAGGATGCCCAAACGATCCGTCCGAAATGAGGTCACTTTTTGACCTCCTCCAAATCACCTACAAATTTGCACACATGATCTACTACTCAAACATAGATAGGTTTCCAAGGTTTCACAATGTTTTTATTTTATTTTAATTTTTTATGCTCTGGCCAATGCCAGTTCGAAACATGCGGCTTCACCGAGCCACTATAAATTGTAAACTATTATAAAAAAGGAAATCTTTCATATTGCAAAAAATCACCTTGGATTTTATGAATAAACATGCCACGAGTAATTAGGGGGCGTTGATATAATCATAGAAGATTCAATCACAAAAATCTTCTCGGCTAACTTTACCTTAAGGGGCCAATGATAACTTAATTTATTTTGAAATCTTCTGGGCTAACTTTACTAACCCCATTAACTTAACCCATGTACCACAATTAATGAGACAACTATTTTGGAAAAAATTCACTACAATATTTAAGATTTTGAAAATTTTGTTACATATTTCAAATGGAATATTCAAAGTTTTGGAACATGGCCACAATCTATGATTTTGTACACTTTGCAAATGGGGCATAGTATGTTACACATGGACACAACATGGAAACTGTATGCAGCATGTCTGATTAGTGAAACCAACATTGAAGCAGCTACCGTCATCATTGCAGCACCTAAACTCAGAATATATACACGGAAACAAAGCATAGCTAAACAGATTCCACTGCATGTAGATAGTAGATCTAGTTCACAGACATACTACATTAAACAGTTCACAACCACCTGCACTTGCGCAAAAGTAAAACATCATCAACCATACTGATAATGAGTACCCCACATCCACCTTCACAGCACCTAGATCATGGAGGGTGACTAAATGGGACCCAAAGCCTTCAGGAGGGTTGCATGCTCTGCCCTGATCTTGATGTCATCCGCACTCGTCGATAAACCGCGTGCATGCGACATAAGGTGCTCATAAAGGCCATCCTTCGGCCATGGCTTTGTGGTGCAGTATAGGCACCTGAACTTGCCCCACTTGAAGTATGCCGCCTTCCCCTTCTCCCTGATCTTCTTGGCTTCCTTCTTGATGAAGGACTCTTTGTTCTCTTCGTCGATATCATCTCCAGACGTATACTGCACACACAAATGAATTGCATAAATACAAATTAAAGGCATTCATATAGGGCTTTATAAACAAACAACATCTCATACAAATTAATGAAGAGACAAAAAATCTAGTTGGGGTTACCTCATACACATGGTCGGCGTCACAGTCAGACTCATACCGGTCCTTGAACCTAGTCATTGTCAGCTTCCTCTTCATGCCAGCAGCTTCTTCTTCCTGCAATATAAGTAATTCAATCACTACTAATTACATAACATAGTATGCAATATAAGTAATCCTGCCTTGGAATATTTATTTCATGGTTTATAAATACAGAATCTAAGCAATCAATCGACAAATAAATGCTTTCCTTCACAAAGGCTAATGAAAATCCAGGCTGGATTCTTGACATTCCCTGGATTAACCCAACACTTTTCTTTTGAGGGAGTTTCCCCCACACTACTTAATGAAAAAAGATAGTATATTTTGTTGCTAGGATCCTGCCTTGGAATATTTACTTCACAATTTACAAATTTTTGTACAAGAACAATCTTTCAAGGTCATGTTAATGTTTTTGCAACTCATATGACTACTACTGAAATTATGTCAACATACTCATACTTCTTGTTCTTGAAATATCCTCTATAACCATTTTTTCTTAGTCTCGGTTCTGAATGAGCACTGATAGGTCAGAATGAGTGAAATAGTGAACCCTAAATCCTACATCTAATTAAAATACCTTAACTCCAACATCTAATTAAATAACACTAACTCCTACATCCACTAGATCACTGAGTCACAAATGCAGTATGATATGACCAGTTGTGAATGAGCACTGATAGGTCACAATGAGTGGTATGATGAACCCTAACTCCTACATTTAATTAAAATACCCTAACTCCAACATCTAATTAAAAAACACTAACTCCTACATCCACTGGATCGTTGAATCACAAAGTTTAGTTACATATATCGTTGAATATAAACTAATACAGTACAAATAACCCTAACTAATACATCTAATTAAAAAAAACTAACTCGTACTTCTACTGTATCATTCAATCACAACATTTAATTACATATATCACTCGCTATAAATGAATCCAATACAAGAAAAACCTAACTAAACATCTAATTAAAAAACACTAACTACTACATCTACTGAATGATTCAACCACAGAATGTATATATCACTAGCTATAAATGAATCTAGTACAAAAAAACGTAACTAAACATCTAATTAAAAAAACCTAACTGCTACATCTACTGGATGATTCAATCACAGAATGTATATATATATATATATATATATATATATATATATATATATATATATATATATAGGGAAAATCCTTCCTACTACCGGGTGTAGTTACTCCCATGTCCCATATACTACCATGTGGTAGTATATATATTAATTTATCACTTTGAATATGTTCACATACTATATATAAGATACTACAAAGTGTGTTACATGAAAAAAAATATAGTTCATCCATATTTTCTATCATATTATAAAAATATGTACATATTTGTACATAAAAATGAGTATGCTAAAAGTATGGTACATGCTACCTAAAAAATAGTATCTATACTATCTAAATATTCTTATATACTACATACTATGCGTACATACTCTCCGATACTATAGATACTACCTACAACATATCAAACAAAAGTGGGAGTAACTACACCAGGTCGTACGAAACATTTGTCCTATATATATATATATATATATATATATATATATATATATATATATATATATATATATATATATATATATATCACTGGCTATAAATGAATCCAATAAAAAAAACTAACTAAACATCTAATTTAAAAACCCTAACTACTACATCTACTAGATGATTCAATCAGAGAATCTATTTATCAATGGCTATAAATGAATCCAATACAAAAAAACTAACTAAACATCTAATTAAAAAAAACTAACTACTACATCTACTAGATGATTCGGTCACAGAATCTATCCAAGATTTACCATTGAGCACTGATAAATCAATCCAATATAAAAAAAACCTAATTATCGGAAGGGGATGCAGCAACTAGCAACAACAAATAACCCTAACACCTACATCTACTGCTTAACAGGAGTAACTACCAACGGAGGGGACTGCTGGAGAGGATTACGTGCAGGTCCACGTGCTCGCCGTCGGCCTCCGCAGCTCCACGAGACACGCCGCTCGACGCCGTCACGCCCAGCTCCGGCACGGTGAAGTCCGGCATGGCCACCTTCTTCTCCTCCAGATCCGCCGCTGCAGCCATCGGAGATCCAGCTCGTGGGGATGCAGCACCTCCCGCACCCACAGCGCCCACGCAGACCTGCACGGCATCTGCCGCGGTCTCCGTACCCGTCTTCTTCACATCTCCCTCCGCGACGGCGGCTTTGCCACGACCTTGCTCCATCGGAGCCACAAGCAAGCAGGACGATAGAGGGAGGCGGTGGTGGTGAGCGAGCAGGTGGGGTGGCCGGTGAGGGAGACGATGAGGCAGAGGAGAGAGGAGGGAGAGGAAGGCGATCTGGATTTGGGGGAAATGGGGCGATGCAGCCGGTGCCGGTTGCCCTCCTCTTATACTGTCGGGACTTTTTTTGGAATTTATCCTCGCACAATTGCACGCGGACGAATGCGGGGAAACGCAAACGCCACTTTATAATACACGTACACGACCGTCTTACAATAGTACATGGGCCGGCGCAGGCTCGTACAAGGCTCTACGACTGGTCTACACGCGCTCTACGCCCACCAAAAGTGACCATCGTGCCCCTCGTTACGAACGGCCATCGACGCATCTGGGCCGTCCTTGTGTTTCTCGCGCTGAACGTTCACTCAGGGGGGAGCGCCGGAGCAGAAACGTTGTATGAAACAAAACAGGAAGCTCGGTCTATTTGTTAATTCTAAGTGGTTGTTCTTTTACATGAAAAAAAATCATTCTTCGGTTTCACTGCCTTTATATGGCAGATGACACCAAAAGAGAAGTCTGGGGAGTTGCTTGGTCCTATGGCATGTGAAAATCCGAATGGATTGATGGATGAGTAATTGAATCAACAATTCAACATGCTGCAAGTTGGGTAGAGGAATTGAAACGCAGGTTCGGTTCAGAGGTCAACTTCTTCAGCGTGTGAATCAGATTATAAATACAATACATACGGAGCTTACCGGCAGTTCCACGCCCCAACCCCACCAAACTGCAAACCTAGGCGCACAAGCCTACACCGATGACGCCCCTTAGGTTTCGGTCCCCCCCCCCCCCCCCGCCCCCCCATGAATCCTTCGCCGATACCTTGTTTTCAGTTTCTTCAGAGTCCAGTCAATTGCCAGCCGGTGGCAGGCACGCATCATCTTTGCATCAAATGCCCATCACTGCACCTTCTTTTCAGTTTCTTTATATGTGTTGCAAGGAGATAGATTGCATTAATTTTACATATTTCTTCCTCATGTACTCGTAGATCATAGTGTTCTTTGCTATCAATGGTTGATTTTGTTTGTGCTATCAGCTTAGTTAATCATATTTGCGCTATCAGTTTGGTTATTCGTTCTTTGTGCTATCATCTTTGGCAATTCACCTAGGCAGTTTTACATGTACATCTTAGAAAAAATCCATTCATATATATGACTACGCTTGCAGTTTTGAAACCTTAATGTACCTAAAAGCATTTTGTAGAAGAAGTGATGTGCTAGCAGTGGACCGTATTTGATCGGTTATTTTTGTGGAGGGGTCCAAGCAGTTTATTTAGTAGTCCCGTTTTTCTTTTTGGGATACGCTAACCTTCGAATCAAATGTGATGGGTTTACATACTTGATTTCTACATGTGTAGCTATGCTGGCATTCAAGTTGGGTGTATCTATCTAATTGTTGATTCTCCTTTTTTACTATAGATTTTGTATATTCAGTCTGATTGCTGATTTCGAAGCCTTCTAGGGAACAAGATGCCCCACTTGTTACCATTTTGTGTGGGTTAAAAACAAATTTACCATCGATGTTGTTTCTAAAGCTTAGCCGAGATTTATTTGCAAGTGATGTTCTTCAGGTAACTTTCAGCTGTTGTAATCCAGTGTTCTTTATTGTAAGCCTTGATACTTGCTTATACCACGGAAGATAAGGTCTCCACTGCAATCCATTAACCATGTTTAGCTATGCATAATCAGTATCCAGTTCAGGACAACTCGATGGTTAATCTCTAATATATAACTCACTGCTCCCATTTTGTTTGCTTTGAATGAAATTCTTTGCTCTTAGTCTACGAAGAATTTCATGGACGAAGCTAATAGAGCATCTACTAGAGCTAATCATTGGCCAGTAAATCCATCAAGGAGAAGCGCTCGAGGGATGACATCAGCGGTGAGGCTCTCCTCCAGGGACACAGGGGCAGGCATGCGTGCACCATGGATAAGCGGTCGGTTATAGAGGAGAAGGGGAGGTGCTGGTTGCAGGGTGCTGGAGCTGAGACGGCGACATGCACGTCTGAGCAGAACAGGCTCATTGACGCCACCTCCCTCACCTTTGCCATCTGCTGTTGTGACGCAGATCGATCTAAACATGTTTTTGGTTAGTTTGTCTATTTTTTCAGGGATAAACTTCATTAATCGAAGCATCATATGTTGGAGAATGTAGATTCAACTCTTTTTTTCAGTAGCTTTGAAGGTATCCTATACAACCTATGAGTGATATACTCTCCTCTCTTCTCCCTCCATTTTACTCAAGTAGTCAAGTTAACCCCAGTTCACACATGTGTAGTCTGCCTTTAGGTGGTTTTCCCTTCGCTACATATAATGTAGTTTTATGAATTCTCAAGCTCTTATTATACCAGACTAAGTGGTTATATTATATATCTATTTGGTTAGGACAATTGCAACAAGGAAGTATGCCGAAGAGAAAATGGCAGTGGCTTCAAAATGCCTTACCAGGTCCGCCGATGAGATATCCCCAAAAGCTTCACAAATCATCTACCTTGGTTGATTCCTCTGGTTCTGCACTACACATATATTTTTCTAGATTTTACACATCGGAAAATTCTCGTGTACTTGACTCCATATTTTGTAGTTTCTTTCTTTGTCTTATTTCAAGTAATAGGGAGATCTCTTGTGATTTTGTTTTTTTCATGAAGATGCAGAATCGAGAGGAGACCTAGAAAAACTTCTTCTCAATTGAGAAAATACTCATTTCGGGCATAATCTGGCAATCCCATTCGAGGAGCAACAACAACACTTAGCATGTTCATATTACCCCAGAAGAATTATCATACTTGTTGGCTCCTCCTGGGAAGGATTGTGATCAAGAATTTGTTGGAGGTTCCTTGCAATGCACATCACTCAGAGGCAGAACTTCTTTGTTGCCCCCACCATCTTTGATCTAGACTTTGTTGCCACCATTTATTTGTGCAATACCTACAGTTAATAACACGATGAAATAAGCTAGCTTTACATTATATCCTCAATTTCCAATCAAAATTTCAGTTTGGCCTCAATCATTTACATGCATTAAATGATATATACTTGCACGCGTGTCACCCCTTCTCAATGTATATAATACACCAGAGTAATTATTTATCAGGATGGTGTTGGCTTGGGCAACCTCTTCCTAATTTACTATCCCATGAACAAAATAGTTTTAGGCGTGTCTTGATGACAAAAATTCAGTACATATATGAAGTGTAACGACAAGTTAAAACAAGAGAAGATGAAACATACAAGTCATATTGTTTACCAAGAATCAGTTGAGAACCAACATTTTTCCAAATGAGATGGTTATGGTTTGACAATGCAGATGCAATTTCCGATTCCATGTGATGATTAATCACAAGAAACTTCAAAAATTCAACTACTTCAAAGGTTTGACACTTCCAAGTTATGAGCCTGGTTATTTTGCAAGAATAATTATTAGGTTATCAGTAGGCTTTGTTATGTTGCTAACTTTACTCGTTTATGTTCCTCTTCTGCATTATGAAACCAAATAGCTTACTTGGAGGGTATATCTTAAATATTTAATTTATATTATCACATGTTTTTGCCGACGTCTCCATAAATAGCACATCGTTGTTCTCTGCATAGTCTTGTGCCTCCTTGAGAAAAATTACAGTACCATCAAAATTATTTTACAACACATTAACTATTTATCCCAACTTCATGGTGGAGTGTAAAATAGTACTACATGAGAACGTACACTTGGACCTCTGCCTCTGCTCTTCCTCTAAGGCTGGTGTGGTACGCTTGGTGCAAGCAGGAGGGGGCATCGTGCTTGCATGGGGGCGGGCATTCGGGTCGGTGGTGTTGGCTTGCTTTGACGGTGTGACGACAACTTGGGGCATCTACTGGCAACGCGGCGAAGTGAATCAGGATATGGTGAGGCATGTTGTCCGGAGTCTAGGATGCCCCTTCTGGCTCCGACACCTTGACGATGGCTAGCGGCGCTAGATGGAGTCTCCGATGAAATTTCTTGGTTGCAGGTGGTGATCATCCTCGTTCCCTTGTCAGTGTGTGGGCGGCCGCTGGTAGCCCCATGTGTATCTAAGCGGCTGGCGCGGTGGGGCAACATAGGTGTGTCTGGTGAGGAGGTTGGCCGGAGGGATGGGAGGCCACCCGCAGCCATGATTTTGAAGTCCCTGTAGGACATGAAATAGAGAAGGAAATACTGAATAGAAATCATTCAATCCCCCCAAAAAATAGAAGTAGGAAGCACAACTCAGTTCACAACTCTATCATACATTATAATCATAAATATAAGTTGATAATGACATATGTAAGGTGTGCACAGAATTAAATCGCAAGCACTTCTATTACACTCACTTCCAATGTTGTTAAGCTAGATGTTCAGGGCAGGGTGGTCGTTGGCGGCTCCGTTTGGATGATATTGAGGTCGGACAAAGCCAGGGTGTTTGGATGATATTGAGGTTGTCTAGATGCAGGGTGGTGGACCTGTCAGCAAGGGATGCGGTGTTCATGGGCGGAGCGCGTGTCTCGGGTCCGGGCTTGTTGCCATAGCCACGCGAGTGGCATGGTCGTTGGTGTATGTCGTAGCATGGCCTTGGTGCTGCTTGTGCTTTGGTGTTTGGCGGTGCTTGCTTCGGCAGAGGTGTGTGAGTGTTGGTGTGCATAAGTTGCCCTATTTTTTTCAACCGACGGTTGTTGCGTCTGCGGGTCTCGTTATCTCCTTGAAGGTTCCTTCGTGGTTCCTCCATGTTCTTCATGTTGCTTCGGTTGAAAACTGGATCCTCGGGATCGGGTGGGTGGCGACACTTCAGTGGCATATCCTTCTTCTAGGCACCACTTTGGAGTACATTCTTCGACGGGGTGCGGTTTCAGCTCTTTGCGGTTCCTAGCCCATGGTGGAGGTCTCTGTACAATCCAAGCCATTGGTCCATCTGTAGTGTGGTTGGTGGTCGATTGGTGGGTGCTGTTGTTCCTAACCGTCTTGGTCTTCTGCCTTGTGTGTGTGGTAATGGCGTGTTGTAGGTTGTTGCATGTATGTTGGTCATTTCTTTAGATATAAAATGGAAGGAGTGTCTTTTGGGTAAAAAAAATTGTTGGTCCATAGCAACGCATGGGCACTCTACTAGTATCAATTAATATTAGAGATAAAGTGCGAGATTAGCGATTTGTTATTGAGGAATATCTCATTTTGTTTTGCAATGTTATCGAGAAAATCTCACGTCTGTCCTTTAGAAAGATGATCTCACATATATGGTATGACTTCTGAATTCTTAATTGCCTATTATTTATGTGATCGAATTAAAGCAGCACCTGCCAAAGAAAGCATGAAACAAGTTCTCCCTATTTAATGGGATTTTATTTTTTAATGGGAAAGAGAAAATCCAGTGAAAAGGGGTGGTGGGAGGTGAGACAAAAAAGAACGAAAAATAGTCAGACGAAAATAAGCCATGGAGGGGAGAGGTAAAGAAACCTTGAACGGAATGTTAATTAATGTAATTTAGTGATGTATGGAAGTATTAATTAATGTGATTGAGCGATTTATATTAATGTTTCTTAATTCAGATTTGATCTTTAAAGATTCATTAGAAATTAATCTTGATTGATTGAAAAAAAAATCACATAAATACATTTCTAAATATATGATGATGTGAGGAGGGACGAAAAAACCCAGACGAAGGTGAGAGGGAAGACAAAAGAAAACCAGGAAAATCAGCTACCAACTTTCCCTTTAAGAGTAGAGATAATCCTCAAATAAGAAAAAAATACTCCCTCCATTCCTAAATATAAGTCATTTTAGAGATTTCACTGGAGACTACATACAATCCAAATGAGTGAATCTACACAATAAGACGTGTCTATATTCATACGTATATAGACAGTAGTGGAACCTCTAAAAATACTTATATTTAGCTGGAGTATTTAAGTAGTACTCCCTCTGTCTCATAATATAAAAACGTTTTTGACACTAAAACAGTGTCAAAAACGTTTTTATATTAGTGTCAAAAACGTTATATTAGTGTTAAAAACGTTTTTATATTATGAGACAGAGGGAGTACCCTACTAATCCCTCTACAAACAAATATATGTCGTTCCAAGTCATAAAAAAGTGACCTAAGACGTTTTATAAAAGTTTGTTTATAGAGAGGGTAACTAATGGTTACCGCTAGGGTTCAAAGCCGCGTCACACCCGCCGCCGCTAGCCACAAATAAGGACACCGTGCTCTAGTAAAAAAAAGGGACACCGTGCCGCCAGGAACAAGGCCTTCTAATTCCATGAGCCGTCATTCGGAAAACGCGCCGGCGGCGAGCAAGAGCGACATGCATTGTTTATGCACTCTCAGTGTAGGCACGCGCGATACTATCTCGACGAGTACGCTCGTGTCGAATGTTGACAAGGACATCGCCCGCCCAAGATCCAAAGACGGGTGCACCAAGATACATGACGACAAGGAGGAGGGATAGGCACATCGGCTGATGAGGAGAGAGATAGATAGTAGAAAGTGGTCCACTGGTGGAGCCTGGGTAGGTTTGGTGGGCCCGGTAGAGTTGAACATGTCCATGAACAAATAAGGAAGCCCTGTTACACACGAGGAAGATTCGACAGTGGCAGTGCTTGGGTACATGGCGAGATCAATGAACGGGGAAGAGGATTGCCTCCATCCATGGTTCGGTCGTCGGAGGCCCCATGATCCCCTCGCACATGTTTTTCGGGTGGCGGAGTCGGAGCCGACGGAAGGCTCTCTACGCGCTGGTGCGATTTGGACCCACCCAGATCCTGTGGTCAGTGTGCGGGGGAAAGGGAAACACGGTGACGCCAAGATTGAGCTTGACAAAGATGCGAGAAGCCGACGCAGTCATCGAATAAAGATTGTAAAAGAGACGAATGCGTGATGTGGGCTTCCGCAAATGCCGTCCATCTCCGGTTATGTACGGTGTGATTCCCCGTGTTTATTATGATTGACGATGTACACGAAAACAAAACACTCGAGTTGGGAGTGATCTAATATATAAAAAAAAGAGTAAAAATGCACTGGCGGTACTTGAACTTGCTAAGAAAGCACGCTTTGGTCATTGTACTTAAAAATACAGCCAATACGATCACTCAATGCGACGGGATGTGATTGCACGGTCACTGTTCACACTACGCCACTCGTTGCCGCGCGATTTGACCACCTGCTGACTAGTTCGAGGCGACAGCTGGTGTTTAAGCGGACGGCGGCGTGTTGTTTTTGCAGGAAAATCCCTGGTTTGGTTGAGAATTCATCCCATCTCCCTGTCTGTTCGGCTTCGATAATAACGAGAGGAAAGGGGACAGGCGGTAGAGGAAGGCGATCGGCGGCGGCACCATCATCGCCGAGGGCAAGGGCGAGAGTCGTCGTGGAGGCGCGACGCGTCTCGTGGCTGAAGCTACACCACAACGATGGCGCCTGTGCGGCGACTTGATGGTGCTCCGCCGCCGAGCTACAGTAAGCCTTAGTCTCCACCTCCATGCCTTCATCTCCAACTTCATGTTTTTAGCGTTCAGGTGTACGCGATGGAAATTTAGGGTTTCGCATTAGGAAATTTTGGCTTGGTCTAGAGTTATGGCCGCCTGCAAAGCCCCTGATTTGGCTAGGATTTTGGAACATGGTTTGGGGGTTTCCGTGTAGGGTTTTGGAAGATGATTTGGGGGGCTTCGGTGTAGGGATTGGTATGTGCAAGTGTGGTTGTTTGTAGGAGATTAAGATGCGGTGTTCTAAGGTTTTGATGAATTGGTAATATCATTTTTGGTGCGGAAAGGTGGTTGCTTTCGTGTAATTCTGGTACTCTATTATGTTCTAATCTGTTTTGGTGTATGTAGGTGCACGCAGCAAGAAACTTTTGGTTCAGTTCAATCATGGTGGATACTTCATTGGGCAAGGTAGCAACAGTTCTTATGTCAATGGCCATGAGGCCTGGTATGATGATGTAGATTCAGCTACTTGATCTCCAATTATGGTTGAACACTTAGTTGAATAGATATGATGGGAGATGGCATCAGGCAAGCTGAAGGTGTACTACTGCATTCCTATTTTGTCAATCCAGAGCAATGGTCTAAGAGAAATCGGAGGAGATATAGACACTGGTCAGATGCTTACATTTGTATCACTTGGCCATTTGTCCTTCAGTTTGTACTTGGACCATGATGATAGTTTGAATGCAAACATCAGTCAGGATGATATGGTTAATTTCCCTATAAGGCACCTACCTGCTGTGATCAGTCCTTGGAAGAGTAAAGCAAATCAGACAGATGTTGTAGAAGATGATGTGCTTGATGAGCCTGAAGGTGCAGAGCATGCAGATGGGGAACACCCAATTACTATGCAAGTAGTATATCTAGAAAATGCAGAAGATGATGATACGAGCAACTTTGTGTTTGCAAGAAGAGGAGGGACAAGGCTCATCATATGTAGGAGCCAATGATGAAATGGAAGCAAATGACAGTGATTCAGATGACTCTGACTTTGATCATGTAGCCCTGGTGGATGGTGACTATGATATTAGTGATGGTGATGATGACTTGTATGCTGACAATGTTGACATGGATGAGCCTATAGACAATAAGGTGAAAGAGAAACAGAAGCAGAAGCCACAAAAAGATCAAGGCAAAGAGAAAGAAGAAGATAAGCAAGTAGGGCATGATCCTGAGGATGAGTTGTATGAATCATAAGGAGATAACTTATGGGCACCAGATTCAGATGATGAGGAGATTTACATGAAGTTCAAGGCATTCGGAGCAGAGTACCTACATTGTCCCAAGTTTCATGTTGGACAAGTATTCCAAACTGTGGAGTTGCTCAGGAAAACAATCAAGGAGTACTACTGCAAAACAGAGTTGATGTGAAGCTCCCTGTAAATGGTAAGAAAAGAGTGAAGGCAACTTGTGATGAAGACTGCACTTGGTATCTTTGGGTCTCTTATGACAGTAGGACCAATTGTTTCATGGTGAAGAAATATGTTGATGAACACACATGTACCAAGAAGTGGGAGATCAAGTCTTTCACTTCTCCTTTCTTAGCCCACAAGTACCTAGAGAGCTTTAGGGGAGACCCAGATATGAACCTGAGGAACTTTTCAAGAGTAGTTCAGAAGGAATGACATATGACACCATCTAGGATAAAGATGCAAAGAGCTAGGAGGCTAGCGATGAAGATTATATATGGTGATGAAGAGGCCTAGTATACTATGTTGTGGGACTATGAAAATGAATTGAGGAGAAGTAACCCAGACAGCTCTTTCTTTCTTACACTTGATGATGAAGCAAGGTTCAGCAAAGCTTATATATGCCTTAATGCTTGCAAAAGAGGTTTCCTTCAGGGTGGTAGGCCAATGGATGTCATATTAAGACAAGGTACATAGGACAACCACTCACTATTGTGGGAATTGACTCAAATGGCTGCATTTTTCTTATTGCTATTGTTGTTGTCGAAGTTGAGGACAAGGCCAACTGGTGTTGGTTCCTTGAGAGGCTGAAGAATGATCTAGGCATCATAAGCACCACACCATGGACAATCATGTTAGATAAACCAAAGGTAAATGATGTTCATCTTCATAACCTTGGTCATATGTTATCTTCTTTCATATAGTAGAGTGATGGTGGTTATTACTTTGCAGGGCCTAATAAAATGTTGTAGATGAGTTATTTCCAGAATCAGAACACTGGTTCTAGGTGAGGCATATGTGGAAAAACTTTCAACAACAATTCAAAGTAATGTACTAAAGAACCAATTTTGGAAGATAGCAAGAAGCAGCACTGCTGTCAAGTATGAACAGTACATGAATGAGAAGAAGGAAATCAACATGGATGCATACAAGTGGTTGCATGAGCTTGAACCTCACACTTGGGTTAGGGCTTTTCAAAGTGATTGACCCAAGTGTGATATCTTGCTTAATAACAATTGTGAAGTCTTTAACAAGTAAGAACCAAGTACATTGAAATTTTCCTTGCCTTCATATGTTGTTTGTGTTGGAAATATGCCCTAGAGGCAATAATAAATTAGTTATCATCATATTTCCTTGTTCATGATAATCGTTTATTATCCATGCTATAATTGTATTGATTGGAAACTTAGATACATGTGTGGGTACATAGACAACACCGTGTCCCTAGTATGCCTCTAATAGACTAGCTCGTTGATCAGAGATGGTCAAGGTTTCCTAGACATAGACATGAGATGTCATTGGATAACAGGATCACATCATTAGGAGAATGATGTGATGGAAAAAAATCAACTGTAAGCGTAGCATATGATTGTGTCAGTTTATTGCTATAGTTTTCTGCATGTCAAGTATTTGTTCCTATGACCATGAGACATGCAACTCACTGACACCGGAGGAATACCTTGTGTCCATCTAACATCACAACATAACTGGGTGACTATAAAGATGCTCTACAGGTATCTCCAAGGGTGTCTGTTGAGTGGGCATGGATCAAGAGTAGGATTTGTTACTCCATGTGATGTAGAGGTATCTCAAGGCCCAATCGGTAATACAACATCACAATAAGCCTTGGAAGAAAAGTGACTAAAGAGTTAGCCATGCGATCTTGTATTACGGAACGAGTAAAGAGACTTGCCAGTAACGAGATTGAACTAGGTATAGAGATACCGATGATCGAGTCTCGGGCAAGTAACATACCGAAAAACAAAGGGAACAACACACGGGATTAACTGAATCCTTGACATAGAGATTCAACCGATAAAGATCTTCGTAGAATATGTAGGAACCAATATGGGCATCCAGGTCCCGCTATTGGTTATTGACCGTAGATGTGTCTCGGTCATGTCTGCATAGTTCTTGAACCTGCAGGGTCTGCACACTTAAGTTCGGTGACGTTTTGGTATAGTTGAGTTGTGTATGTTGGTGACCGAATGTTGTTCGGAGTATCGGATGAGATCCCAGACGTCACGAGGAGTTACGGAATGGTCCAGAGACGAAGATTCATATATAGGAAAGAGGTATACGGGTTTCGAAAAAGTTTCGGTCATTACCAGCAGTGTACCGGAAGTGACGAATGGGTTTCAGGGGTCGACCCATGCCGGGGGGCTCATGGGCCATAGAGGTGGCGCACCAGCCCGTAGTGGGCTGGGCAGCCAGCCCCTATGGGCCTATGCACCCTGTTTTACGCGAGATATATATTTAATTTATCTGCATTGGCTTTTTAAGTGCGGGCGCGCAAGTATACATTAGTATACAAATTAATTTCTTCAAATACACGAAAATAGGTAACTTGCATTTTATCGGGCTATCGATGGATTGCCTATGTCTATTTCACATGTATGTTTCACATTGCGCCTGAATACACATCTGACTGAGACGATTGCAAAGGCTCTTGATTCCTGAAACCTCAAAATAGTTCTAGTTAATTACATCTCCAATTCTACACTTGCAGAATAGCTCCGATTAAGCTACGTCAAATGATCATCTTATAAATCTCTAGCCCATGCCTTCATAGTGATATGCATGAAAATAAAAGAAAAACCATCAAAGCACACACAGCGGACACACATTTTAACGTGGAAACCCAAGTTAGGTAAAAAAACACGGTGGCACGAAGGCCAAATCCATTATGTAAAAATGTTTACATGTGAGGGGATTACAACATCTCTTCAAATCGGGATAAGCCTTTCTAAATGCTCAAGACAAAAACTGCATTGATAATGATGTAGACATGATGTGTCATTAAGGAAGGAATATTCAGCTTCAGTTCCCCATGAGCCATCAGTCGGAAAACATGAAGTCTCTAAGTAGTTGTTCGGCCACGTCGGTCAGCCTGGTCGATCACGGAAGAGAACAGTTCGGCTAACCTTGAATACTGAACTGCCCTTTGATTTGAATAATGGGTGTATAAATTCTGAACAATGGCGTCTTATTTATTCCAATGTAGATGACCATGTCCATACTCAGTCCCTGTCCATACTAAACACGTGCTCAACTCAGAATGTAGTTAACTCTTACGCATCATGCTGAATTTGTCTTACAAAGTCTCTATAGACAACCTTGATGCATAAGCGTGTGATTCATCATGTAGACTTGGTGTGTGCCTCTATGCATGCAATTGTTCGTGGAGATGCCATAAATCACTCTTTTTGTATGGCCGTGGCGACGGCTGTTGGGCGCCATGTAGAGCCACGAGATGTCATGGTCTCTTTTTTTATATTGGACCGTGACACATCGGCAGCGGCGATTGGGCGCCAGGTAGAGTCGCGAGTGTCATCACTCTCTTTTTTCAGATCGGATCAACAACACGGTGAAGACTAGATCGCCATGTAGGATCGTTGGATGTCATCACTCTCTTTTTTCATATCGGATCAACACACATCCACGGCGACGATTAGATTGCCATGTAGAGCCACGGGAAGTCATCACTCTCTTTTTTCTTGTTGGATCAACACACATCCGCGGCGACGATTAGATCGTCATGTAGAATCGCGGGATGCCATCACTCTCCTTTTCCATCTGAGATCAACAGACATCCGCGGTGACGATTAGATCGTCATGTAGAGCCGCTGGACGTCATCACTCTCTTTCTTCATATCATCTTCATATCAGATCATCATTCATTCACGGCGGCGATTGGAGCGCCATGTAGAGCCATGATATGACATCATTCTTATTCTTATCAGATCATCATACATCCGCGGCAGCGATTGAAGCGCCATGCAGAGCCACTAGATGTCATGGCTCTCTTTTCCTATACGGGACCAACTCACATCTGCGGTCATGATTGGGTCACCTTGTTGAGCCACGAGACGCCACCAACCTGCAGCGAGAGAACACAAGAAAATAAAAAGAAAACAACCACATGTTACCTTCATGCGATTGACTCACCAGGTAATGCCATCGATCTGAGCTTTGAAGTAAGTCACTGAGTCAAAATTGAAGCAATGGTGTTGGGAATGAAAGTGCAGGTAGGTGTGTGTGCGTGTGTGTATGGCACTGGTGGCGGCGGCATGGCTGCTTTGACAAGTGAAGTGCGCCGTTGCCCTTGGCAGCGGCCCAGGAACTCCCACCTCCCCGCTTGCATCTCGTCCGACCCTTTAAATCTTCAACTCCAGCGTGGACGTTGAAGGCGGACGAGCCGCTGATCTCCAACGAACTCCCATACATGCAGTCCTGGAGCTGTTGGTGAATACTTATCTTGTTACCCGGGTTATCCTCAAACGCTTGAATCAAATCAGTCAACAACGGGCATGCACGCGTGCGTGGGTTTGAAAGGAGCCAGCTGCACATACTGACACGTGACCAAATTATAAGTCTGACCAATCAATCCGTGTATATACGGTAACACACATTCGTCTCATCCTTTCTCCCTGATAGTGGCTCCATTCTTAATTGCTTCCTTGAAAGATTTCTTTGCATGAGGTCAGATTTCTCTCCTTGAACGTATGTCTCTAATTCGTACTACTAATTACTAAAGTATGAATCGGCACCTCTCATGTTTACTTGTGACTTCTTTCTTTTTCTACAAATATCCAATGAAAATGGCTCATTTGTTTTATACGCACTGCTTTCTCGTACTCCGCAAATTGAGTCAATAGCAACTTTGATCTTGAATAAATATGAAAAAAAAATCATTGAACACACCCAAGAGCGGGAGAGGGGAGGGAGTCCTGCTTGGAGGAGGAATCCTCCTCTCCCCACACCCAAGTTGGAGGAGGACTCCTCCTCCTTGGTGCCGCCGGCCAAACCTAGGGCACCACCCCTTGCCCCTCCCTCCTATATATAGTCAAGGGGAGAGAGGACAGCCACACCCGAAAAAGCCACGTGCTACCCCCTCTCCTCTATAGATTCGTTCTTCCTCTAGATTGCTTCGGCGGTGCTCGGCGAAGCCCTGCCGGATCAGCTCCACCACCATTGCCGCCATGCCATCGCGCTGTCAGGGAACTCATCTACCTCTTCGCCCCCTCTTGCTGGATTAAGAAGGCGAAGATCGTCATTGAGTTGTGTGTGTGCTGAACACGGATATGTTGTTCGTTCGGCGCTAGATCGAAAGGACCGTGATTGGATCACGGGACGAATCATGATTGGATCGCGGGACGGATCGCAAGACGACTTGCGATTTGGATTGTGAAGACATTTGACTACATTAACCACGTTTCTTAACGCTTCCCGCTTAGTGATCTACAAGGGTATGTAGATCCACTCTACCTCTCGTAGATGCTCATCACCAAGGATAGATCTTGTGTGTGCGTAGGATTTTTTTTGTTTCCCATGCAACATTCCCCAACAGTGACATCATGAGATAGGTCTATGCGTAGATGAGATCACGAGTAGAACACAAAGGAGTTTGTGGGCGTTGATGGTCAGATTGCTTCCTCCCTTGGTCTTTTCTTGATTCGGGGGTATTGTGGGATGAAGCGACCCGGACCAACATTACTCGTCCACGTATGAGAGACCGGTTCCATCGACTGACATGTGACTTTATTGCATAAAGATGGCTGGTGAGTGTCTGTCTCTCCTACTCTAGCTGGATCGGATTCGACAAAGGCGGTCCTTGAGAAGGTTGAATAGATTTTTGTGTATCACCGTTGTGGTTTTGTGTAGGTAAGAATCATTTTTGCTAGATACCCGTAGCACCCACCCAAAACATGCAACAACAATTAGAGGACATCTAACTTGTTTTGCAGGGTGTGTTGTGATGTGATATGACCAATTACATGATGAGATATATGTGATGTATGAGATGATCATGTTTTGTATAGAATATCATGACTTGCATGTCGATGAATACGGCAACCGGCAGGAGCCATAGGGTTGTCTTTAGTTTATATTCGTCGTTGCTTTAATTTATCGCTATGAGTTAGCAATAGTTATAGAAGCAACAGTTGGCGCGACAACCTCATGGCGACACATTAATGGAGATCAAGATGATGGAGATCATGATGTAATGCCGATGACGATGGAGATCATGCTGGTGCTTTGGAGATGAAGATCAAAAGTACAAGTTCATGGTCATATCATGTCACTTATGATTTGCATGTGATGTTAATCCTTTTATGCATCTTATTTTGAGTTAGGACGACAGTAGCATTATAAGGTGATCCATCACTAAAATTTCAAGATAAAATTGTGTTGTCCCCGAGTGTGCACTGTTGCAAAAGTTCGTCGTTTCGAGACACCATGTGATGATCAGGTGTGATAGACTCTACGTTCACATACAACGGGTGCAAGCCAGTGTTGCACGTGAAGAACACTCGGGTTAAACTTGACGAGCCTAGAATGTACAGACATGGCCTAGGAACACAAGAGACCGAAAGGTCAAACATGAATCATATAGTAGATATGATCAACATGAAGATGTTCACCATTGAAACCACCTCATCTCACGTGATGATCGGACTTGGGTTGGTGAATTTGGATCATGTATCACTCGGATGACCTGGAGGGATGTCAATTTGAGTGGGAGTTCTTTAGTAATATGATTAATTGAACTCATTATCATGAACATAGTCTAAAGTTGTCTTTGCAAAATTATGTTCTAGATAGATAGCTCGCGCTATAGCTCCCCTGTGTTTTTTATACGTTCCTAGAGAAAATAGCGTTGAAAGACGATGGTAGAAATTATGTGGACTAGGTCCGTGATTGGAGGATTGTCCTCAGTTGCTGCACAGAAGGCTTATGTTCTTAATGCATCGCTCGGTGTGCCACCCCCTCAAACGATGACTGTGGATGTTGTGAACATCTGACAGACATGTTCTGATGACTACTTGATAGTTCAGTGCGTCTTGCATTACGGCTTAGAATTCAGGCTCCAAATATGTCTTGAACGTTACGGAGCATATGTGATGTACCAAGAGCTGAAATTGGATTTCGGGCTCGTGCACGCGTTGAGAGGTATGAGACCTCCAACAATATTCTTTGCATGCAAGATGAAGGAGAATAGCTCAATCGGTGAGCATGTGCTCAGATTGTCTGGGTGCTACAATAGCTTGAATTGAGTGGGAGTTGATATTCCAAATAAGGTAGTGATTGATATAGTTCTCCAAGCCACTGCCACCAAGCTACTAGAGCTTCGTGATGAACTATAAACATGCCAGGGATGGAAATAATGATCTCTAAGCTATTCGTGATGTTCGACACCGCTAAGATAGAAATTAAGAAGGAGCATCAAGTGTTGATGGTTAGTAAAACCACTAGTTTCGAGAAGGGCAAGGGCAAGGAGGGAAACTTCATGGATGGCAAGCCAGTTGCTTCTCCAGTGAAGAAACCCGAGGTTGAACCCAAACCCGAGACTAAGTGCTTCTATAACGAGGGGAACGGTCACTGAAGCGGAACTCCCTAAATACTTCGACAAAAGTATATTTCATATACATATTATTGACGTGTACCTTGCTAGTACTCCTAGTAGCACCTGGGTATTAGATACCGGTTCGATTGCTAATGTTAGTAAATCGAAGTAAAAGCTACGGAATAAACGGAAACTAGCTAAGGGTGAGGTGACAATGTGTGTTGGAAGTGTTTCCAAGGTTGATGTGATCACCATCGCATGCTCCCTCTACCTTCTGGATTAGCGTTGAACCTAAATAAATGTTATTTGGTGTTTACGTTGAGCATGAACATGATTAGATCGTGTTTATTGCAATACAGTTATTCATTTAAGTCACAGAATAATATTTATTCTGTTTACATGAATAAAACCTTCAATGGTCATGCACCCAATGTGAATGGTTTATTGATTCTCGATCGTAGTAATACACATGTTAATAATATTGATGCCAAAAGATGCAAAGTTAATAATGATAGTACCACGTACTTATGGCACTACCGCTAAATGTCATATTGGTGTAAAGCGCAAGAAGAAAACTCCATGCTGATGGATCTTTGGACTTACTCGATTTCGAATCGGTTGAGACATGCGGACCATGCCTCATGGGCAAGATGACTAAGACCCCGTTTTCCAGTATGATGGAGCGGGCAAGTGACTTATTGGAAATGATACATGTTGATGTATGTGGTCCAATGAGTATTGTAGCATGCAGTGGATATAGTTATTTTCTTACCTTCACTGATGATTTGAGTAGATATGTGTATATTTACTTAATGAAACATAAGTCTGAAACGTTTGAAAAGTTGAAGCAAATTCAGAGTGAAGTTTAAGATCATCATGACAAGAAGATAAAATGTCTATGCTATGATCGTGGAGGTGAATATATGAGTTACGAGTTTGGTATACAATTTAAGACAATGTGGATGTTTTTTCACAACTCACGCCACCTGGAACACCATAGTGTGATGGTGTGTCCGAACGTCGTAGTCGTGATCTATTGGTTATGGTGCGTACTATGATGTCTCTTATCGTTTTGCCACTATCGTTTTGGGGTTATGAATTAGAGAAAAATACATCCACTTTAAATAGGGCACATCTAAATCCGTTGAGATGACACCGTATGAATTATGGTTTGGCAGAAACCTAAGTTGTCATTTCTTAGAGTTTGGGAATGTGACCCTTATGTCTAATAAGCTCGAACCCAAAGCAGATAAGTGCATCTTCATAGGATACCCTAAGGAAACAGATGGGTATACCTTCTATCTCAGATCCGAGGGCAAAGTGTTTGTTGCTAAAAAAGGGTTCTTTCTTGAGAAAGAGTTTCTCTTGAGTGGGAGGAATGTAGAACTTGATGAGGTTGTTGAACCGTCACTTCGGTTGGATAGTAGCAGGACGCATAAAGATATTTTTGCAACGCCTACACCAAGTGAAGAGGAAGCAAATGATTATGATCATGAAGCTTCAGATCAAGTTACTAACGAACCTCGTAGGTCGACAAGGACTCGTACCACCCCTGAGTGGTATGTCAATCCTGTCTTGGAGGTCATGTTGTTAAACAACAGTGAACCTACGAGCTATGAAGAAGCGATGGTGGGCCCGGTTTCCAACAAATGGCTAGGAGCCATGAAATACGAGAAAGGATCCATGTACGAAAACCAAGTATGGACTTTGGTAGACTTGCGCGTTGAATGCTACTTCTCGAGCATGCGTTGGTTTCCGTGAAGAGGAACGGTTGATGCAGCAAAGTAGATAAGTATTTCCCTCAGTTGTTGAGAACCAAGGTATCAATCTAGTAGGAGATACAAGCAAGTCCCCAATAGATGTACCTACACAAAGAATCAAACTCTTGCACCCAACGCTATACAGGGGTTGTTAATCCCTTCACGGTTACTTGCAAGGATGAGATCTGATAAAGATAGATAGGATAGATTGCTTGAACGGAAAGTAAAACAAAAGGTAAAAATAATGCAACAAAGTCATTTTGGTATTTTTAGTTTTAGATCTGAAAGTATAAGATGAAAAATAGACCCAAGGACCATAGGTTTCACTAGAGGCTTCTCTCATGATGGCAAGTATTGCGGTGGGTGAACAAATTACTGTCAAGGAATTGATAGAAAAGCGAATAATTATGAAGATATCCAAGGCAATGATTATGCATATAGGCATCACGTCCATGTCAAGTAGACCGAAACGATTCTGCATCTACTACAACTACTCTACACATCGACCGACTCCTGTCTGCATCTAGAGTATTAAGTTCATGAAGAACAGAGTAACGCATTAGGTAAGATGACTTGATGTAGAGGGATAAACTCAAGCAATATGATGAAAAACCCATCTTTTTATCCTTGATGGCAACAATACAATACGTGCCTCGCTACCCCTACTTTGTCACTGGGTGAGGACATCGCAAGATTGAACCCAAAACTAAGCACTTCTCCTATTGCAAGAATTACCAATCTAGTTGGCCAAACCAAACCAATAACTCGAAGAGACTTGCAAAGATATGAAATCATGCATATAAGAATTCAGAAAAGACTCAAATAATATTCATAGATAATCTGAACATAAACCCACAATTCATCGGATCTCGACAAACACACCGCAAAAGAGTATTACATCGGATAGATCTCCATGAAGATCATGAAGAACATGGTATTGAAAAGCAAAGAGAGAGAAGAAGCCATCTAGCTACTAGCCATGGACCCCGAAGGTCTGTGGTGAACTACTCACGCATCATAGGAGAGGCAATGGAGTTGATGTAGATGCCCTCCGTGATCGAATCACCCTCCGGCAGATTACCGGAAAATGCTCCAAGATTGGATCTCTCAGGAACAGAGGCTTCTGGTAGCGGAAAAGTGTTTTCGTGGCTCTTTCTGGTATACAGGGAATATTTGGGAATTTATAGGCCGAGAAATAGGATTAGGAGAGCTGTTGTGGGCCCACAAGCCTGGGGGGCGCCCTACCCCCTGGGCGCGCCCCTAGGGCTTGTGGCCGCACGGTGGCTCTCCCGACTTCATCTCCAAGTCTCCTGGTTTGCTTCTGGTCCAAGAAAAATTATTCCGAAGATTTTATTCCGTCTGGACTCCGTTTAATATTCCTTATCTGCAATTTTTAAAAACAAGGAAAAATAGAAACTGACACTAGCTCTAGATTAATAGGTTAGTCCCAAAAATAATATAAAATAGCATATTAATGCATATAAAACATCCAAAACAGATAATATAATAGCATGGAACAATCAAAAATTATAGATACGTTGGAGACGTATCAGCATCCCCAAGCTTAATTACTGCTCATCCTCGAGTAGGTAAATGATAAAAACATAATTTTTGATGTGGAATGCTACCTAACATATTTATCCATGTAATATTCTTTATTGTGGAATGAATATTCAGATCCGTAAGAGAAAAATAATAGTCTAATATTGACATAAAACAGTAATACTTCGAGCACACCAACAAGTCAGTCGTGTCTTTTTGAAATAACATGGCCTTAGAAAGTTATCCCTACAAAATCATATGGTTTGGCTATGCTCCATCTTCCCCACACAAAATATCTAAATCATGCACAACCCCGATGAACAAGTCAAGCAATTGTTTCACACTTTTGGTGTTCTCAAACCTTTTCAACTCTCATGCAATACATGAGCATGAGCCATGGATATAGCACTATAGGTGGAATAGAATATGGAGGAGGTGCAAGGAAAAAGGTTGAACATAGTCTCACATCAACTAGGCGTATCAACGGGTTATGGAGATACCCATTGATAGATATCAATGTGAGTGAGTAGGGATTGCCATGCAACAAATGCACTTAGAGCTATAAGTGTATGAAAGCTCAAAAAGAAAACTAAGTGGTCGTGCAAGATGAATATCCACTAGTTATATGAAAGTGACAAAATAGGAGACTCTCTATCATGAAGAAAATTACAACTCGATACCTAGAACAAAAGTATGACTCTGTATGCAAGATGAAGTGATGGTGTATGTCATGAAAAACTAAATGGTGGAAATTGCATGGAAATATATCTCAGAATGGCTATGGAAATACCATAATAGGTAGGTATGGTGGTTGTTTTGAGGAAAATATATGGTGGCTGTTATGAGAAAGGAGGGTTTGATGTACCGGTGAAAGTTGCGCGGTACTAGAGAGGCTAGCAAAGGCAGAAGGGTGAGAGTGTGTATAATCCATGGACTCAACATTAGTCATAAAGAACTCACATACTTATTGCAAAAGTCTATTAGTTATTGAACAAAGCATTAGATGCATGCTCCTAGGAGAGAGGTTGGTAGGAGTTAACCATCGCGCGCTCCCGACCCTCACACAAAGGTTGACAATCATTAAAGAAATCATGCTCCGACTTCGTTACATAACGGTTCACCATACGTGCATGCTACGGGAATTATCGTGGTTTTATCACGGCAGATGTACGGGTGTACGGACTTGGATTCGAGGCCATTGCTAAGGTGATGGACTCAAAGGGGTTGGTTGGGACGAAGGACACGAGTGTACCCAGGTTCAGCCCCTCAAGTCGAGGTAAAAGCCTACGTCCTGCTTGTGTTGTATTGCTTGGTGTATAGATAACAAAGGAGCTATTGCTTGACCTAGTTCTCGATAGTCTGATCTCTAAGTCGCCCCGGGTCTCGCCTTTATATAGGAGGTCAAGACCACGTGTCATACAAGTCGTAACCGACTCTCAATACATGTATGAGTCTATCTCTACCTTATCTTGCCTTCCTGGTCAAGTTGTCTCCGGGCGGCTTACACGCCCGGGTCTCTCCGTCCAGGCCACGTTCCGACCCATCTTGTCAAGCCGCCAAGCGTCTTGGGCTTAAGTCTTCACAGCCCACTCTTGGGCTGGTTACGACCCGCTCGGTGTGACCCGTAACCTCCTGGGCGGGTCTCACCATGGGGTTATATCCCCAACATTAGGCCCCAGGTTGATTTGAGCTTGCTCATTTCAACCTCCTTCTCACTTGGCGGTGAGTCTCGCTTATCACCACCTAAAAAATAAAAATGACCCACCGCGACGTCATATCAGGCGTGTCAAACAACTTCCTTAATAACCGCAACGGATCCTTCTCTATTAAAGTAATATCCCGATAATTGAGGCGTCCATCGTGGTCAATTAATCTCCGTCGGCTGGATTCTCGTGCCGGCTTTCCGCTTTTGACCCGTTAAATAGGACCACGAAGGGGTCATTCGTTTCCTTTCCCACTTCGCTCTTCTCCTTCCTCTCGCCGCCGCCGCTCCAACGCCTCTTGCTCCGGTGACGCTTCCTCACCGTCGTCGTCACCAGGCTGCTGCATCAACCTGACCGTTCCAGAGACCCGTCCACGTCCACCGCGTCCTCTCCGGTGAGTTCGTTTCCCCCTTTTAGATCGGTAGCTCTTTGGTAGGGTTTCACGGAGCTTTTCCGCTGCTAGAACATGAACTGCATGCAATGCTAGATGAGACATAGGTCATTAGACTTGAAAACACCTTCCTTTCCATTGCGACAGATCATAGGTAGTTTATAAGGGCATAATGACACATCTGTAGTCATTCCTCGTACTGTCTTCCAACATTACTTGTTCGACGATTCATCGTTTAGGTCTAGAAAGAACCCAATTTTTCTTGTTTGATAGATCCGTAACTGTATAGATAGTCTGTGAAACTTGTTCCCCACACTTAGTAGCATTTTCTCCGTCGTCCAGCAAATTTGACCCGCCAGTGAAATTTCGGCTCTCTTCAAACTCATTCCGACGACTTAACTTGATAGGGCTTTGCACTTTAAGTCGCCTTTTGTCATTGGGCCCATCCTAACGCGCCGTGTATTTATCACCTTGCGCAGTTTTAAACCGCCACCATGTCTCGCGCATCCAACTCATGCAACTGGGTCGGCTCTGCTGTTACGGAGGAGTATTTGACGGATTTTGTAGACGGGGGGACCCTTCCAGCCAAACATGTTGTACATTGGCGGGTTCCATGCAACAAATTGAAGCCCCATCCTCGGGAGGGTGAGGTAGTCATATTTACCGATCACCTCGTGTGCGGGTTTAGCCCACCCGGCTCAAAGTTCTTCCGAGATGTTCTTCACCTTTTCAAACTACACCCTCAAGACCTGGCCCCCAACTCCCTCTCCAACATATGTAATTTCCAAATACTCAGCGAGGTTTACTTACAAGAAGAGCCATCAGTGGACTTGTTCTGTGAATTCTTTTACGCGAACCACCAGACAGAGGTGAAGGCAGGCCCAAGCTTAGAGCTTGGTGGAATTTCCATTCAGAGATGACGGGACATAACCTTTCTGGCACTTCAACTGCCAAGTCATCCTAAGTATTGGAACAAGACTTGGTTGTATTGCATGGACACCTCCCCTGAAGGAGAACATCCCCTTCCGGGTTATCGCCCATCCCGTCTCAATACAACACTTGAGCTCCCTGGCCGGCTGTCAGCTTCCAAGCGGGCAAAGTACGCTCCGGCTCTCGCGAAGATCAAAGCTCTCATGGCCAATGGACTGACAGGCCTGGACTTAACTCGCTGCTGGATTTCTTGGAGGGTCATGCCCCTGAGCTGGCGAAGCAGCCTCATGTGTGAATATACGGGCCAAGCCAACGACCCCCTTTGTTTTAACTCAACAACTTTATCAAAGGACAACATCATGGCTGTTGTTAAGAGCCTTGTCCATGAGTCTTCAGAAGTCTGTGGTGCCACCGGGTTAGCGCCCTTATGTGCTACAAACCCGGTCCCAGACGTAAGGGCGACTCTTGGTATCTTTATCTCTATATTAGCCATACTTAGCGGGTTTTTCATCCTTCACCTGTTTATACTTTCAGGCCAATTCCGACTTCTGGAAGAAAAAGTACGTTCCTCCCCCAAAGAAGGCAAAGAAAACCGCAGGTCAGAAGAAGAAAGTCGATCCTCAGGAAGAGCCGGACGAACAACCGAAATCTGACGATACAGAGGTATAACTTAACTCTCTTTTGTTGTCTCCTTACTCACCTTATTAACAACAGTTTTTCACAGGACGAACCAGAGACCAGCCGCACCAACGCTCTAGAGGTAACTTACATTTCGTCCGACTCAGACTATTTTGTACCTCGGAAGGAACGGCGGGTCATTCGAAAAGTCCCACTTTCTCATCCTCTTGCTTACTTAGACCCCCAATTTCTTTTGAAAAAGCAACAACAAATCTCCCGCCGCCAGACCCGGAGCGCCGGCTCTACTGCTCTCATGGCCGGATTATGCAACTCTCCGGCTCAGAAGAAGCGTCCGGCTGAGGTATCCATTCCTTATTTGCCTTACTTTACCAATCTTGCCTTTGCGATTCAAAAATTGTCTTATATTGCTTGAACTGCTTTTCAGGAATCACCTCCTTCGTCTGGCGACTCTACGATGACTGCTCTGCCACCTCCGAAGATTAATCCGTTGTATGTGTTTTTCCGGCTTATATCCGAGTCCTTTTGCATTTGTAAACTTTGGGTTCTCACCCTCTGTGCTCTTCAGGGGTCAAGCAAAGTGAAGGAAAACCAACAAGTCCTCCCCTGGCCCTAATGCTCAGTACCCAGAGCCCGCTAGGCCAGGTTCTCCCATACCGGATGTTGATCCCTCGGCGGCTTCCCAAGAAGCACCGAAAGAGGCTTGCCCTTCCGCAGAGCCGGCGGCCGACGATACGACCATTCCAAGCCGCCAAGCCCTGCCAAGGCTGCTGATGAAACTACTACTCCGGACGTCTTCATTACTGGCGCCGGCTTTCATTCCCCTCAACTCCGTGTGCTGACAAAGCATAGGGAAGCGACTGAATCTTCCAAGAAGCTGGAGTTTGAGCTCCCTGTGCTCGAGAAGCTAACAACTGATGAGCTTCACGCTGGTTATCTAAACCGCCTGTTTATGAGCCGGGACTTGGAGCTCAAGCTTGTCAACCAGATGAAGAAAAAGTATGAGGTATGCTCACTTATCCTTATATGCTTACGTATCCCCCAAGGGCCGGGTTATCATTAGCTGATGGTAATCCGGGTCTTCAATACGCACTAGAAATAGACATGTTTAACCTGTAAGCCTCAACTATTTAGAAGTAAATGAAAATCATGGTTCATAGCCCCCAAGGGCCGGATCAACTCTGATAGAGTTGAATCGGAGCTTCATTGTAGATAGTGTAGAGCTGATTGTAGCCCGCAAGGTCCGGCACAATTTTGAAACAATTGAGCCAGAGCTTCATTGTAGATATTTGTGAAGAGATGATTGTAGCCCCCCAAGTTCCAGGTTAAATTGCTAAAGTTGACCCGGAACTGCAGTGTAAACTTTGGAGCTCGAATAGACATTAGCCCCCAAGTGTCAAACATATTGCTTGCAATCTGCTTGAGACTTGCTTAATCTTCAAAAATGCTCTCCGGATGACTTATTGCATATCCTGATATATCACAGGAAGCTTTAAACGAAGCCGGCTCTGAATTAATCGGTTTGAAAAGCCAACTGGCCGCTCAACAAACCGCCCGCCGTGAAGCTGATGAGAAGTGTCGGCTCCTCTCTGAAGAGCTGACAAAAATAAAAGCTGAGTTTGACACCTTCAAGAAATTGGTTGAGACGGAACAAGCTGCCCTGGCTCAACGTGCCAATGATGCTGACCAGGAGCTCGTGACCGTTTCAAAGGAACCAAATTCTTTAAAGCGGCATATTAGGAAGATGTCAGCCACCATATTTGGTAAGCCTTAAAATAATTAGCTCAAAAATTTGCATGAATATCTGTACTGGCGACTTATGATGGATATCCGTCTTACGCAGGTCCAAGGAGCCGTCAACTCGCCTTTGATAGCTTGCTGCCCTTAAAGGCCATCTATACTCTGACGGAACAGTTGTACTGCGGAGCCGTCTGCACGATCAAGGTTGTGCTTTACAAAGACAACACCCCTTCAACCATGAAAGGGGTCTTAGAACCCTTGTCCACACTGCCAAAACAAATCGTGGAACTAAAGAGATCAGTCGCCCGACTGGGAGCCATTGCATCTATAAGTCGGGCATTGGCATTTGCCCCAGAGCTGACCCCTGAACACATGATGGATGGGTTCCCATCCAAAAAGGATGATGGCTCAGACTTCACCGATGTTGACTATGATGAGTGCGTGAAAGCTTCCAAGGTTCTCGCCTCCGTGTTAGCAGAAGAGGTGAACATATCAACCTATCAGGTGGCTTATGACGCCGATCAGATAAGAATCCGGGGCCCCCTTTTTGAAGCCAAAGACTTGACACCCGCCCGCAGTAAGATCCTCTTTGCTTTTGAACTTGACCCGTCCCCTTCTTTGAGGAAGGAAACTTTGCAGCTTTAACCCACTGCAACTGGGACTTGGACAATCTTCAGATCAAGGTGATCAAAGAACTGGAGCAGGGTGACCCGCCGGCGAACTGATGAATTTGTTTAAACGCCGTGGATGAACCGGCTTATGTGACCCGCCATGCGCGGTGTAGAAACATTGAATCACTTTTGGGCTCTAGAAAGAGCGGCTATAATAGTCTTGTCGTAAAACTTCGCCTTTGCCTGAATGGTGCCATCATGCACATGTTAAATAGTCCGGCTGTAATATATGACATCTTTATTGCACTTTCATATTGGATCTTTTGCTGACTCTTGGCGGCTTAATCGTCCAACTACCGGGTTGTCCTACTTGCAGCAACTTGGAACTTATAACTGTCTTATACTTTATGAAACTTCGGCAGGTGTAGCCCCCAAGGGCCGGCTCATCTCCTTGATATAATAGGGTCTTGCTGACAATGCAATGATTTGAAAAACCGGCTTGCATTAGCCCCCAAGTGTCGTGGTGCATGCTTGCAGCGACATGGGACTTGCATATTTGATATAAACTGGACTTGAATACTGTAGCCCCCAAGTGTCGGGTCGTCTGCCTGCGGCAACTCGGGACTACGCAAGAATAATATGACTCTCCACAATTTGTTGCATGAATCCTTAACTGTGGTTGTAACATAACCCGAAATGAATATCCTTGAATTCTTCCTTTGTCTTTGACATGAAATCCCTGCTCGTAGTTGCGGTGCAACCCGGCAAATATATGTTGGAGAAATCCATGAGTGTTGTAGATTAGTACAGAGCAGAATTGAAGAAATCCGGGAACCGATCAATTAGATGACACGGTATTATATTTGACAGGGTGGCTCTTGAGAAATAATGAATTCTTCGAGCTAGTTTAAAAACCTCAATCATTTAGTACTGGTTATGATAAACCATGAACATCCAGCCAGGTTGGCTATTAAAGATTCATCTGCTCTTGTAGAGTACTTAACGGCGGCTCATCTTAAGAGATAAGACCTGCAAAAAATAAACAAGACATAATATATTCTGCATTGTTGTAAGGGTGGCTTGAAAAGCACAACCCAGAGATGCTTAGATCTTTCGTAACATTGCTCCTTGTTTCATAATCTTGCTTTGACCCGGCTTTATAAGCCGACATGACATGTGAATATGATGCAATGTATGATGTTATGTATGATGCAATGTTGACTTGTCAACATTTTTGGCTTAAGAGCCGGTTGTTAGGGTTAGATAAGCTACACCCGGAGGGTGGGAAGCCCCTTTTGACAACCAAGTTGACTTGTCAACTTTTTTGGCATAAGAGCCGGCTGTTAGGGTTAGATAAGCTACACCCGGAGGGTGGGAAGCCCCCTTCGACAACCAAAATTGACTTGTCAACTTTTTTTGGCTTGAAAGCCGGTTGTTAGGGTTAGATAAGCTACACACGGAGGTGGGAAGCCCCCTTCGACAACCAAAGTTGACTTGTCAACTTTTTGGCATAAGAGCCGGCTGTTAGGGTTAGATAAGCTATACCCGAAGGTAGGAAGCCCCGTTTGACAGCCAATGTTGATTTGTCAACATTTTTTGGCTTGAAAGCCAGTTGTTAGGGTTAGATAAGCTACACCCGAAGGTGGGAAGCCCCCTTCGACAACCAAAGTTGACTTGTCAACATTTTTTGGCTTGAAAGACGGTTGTTAGGGTTAGATAAGCTACACCCAGAGGTGGAAAGCCCCCTTCGACAAGCAAAGTTGACTTGTCAACTTTTGTGGCATAAGAGCCAGCTGTTAGGGTTAGATAAGCTATACCCGAAGGTAGGAAGCCCCCTTCGACAGCCAATGTTGACTTGTCAACATTTTTTGGCTTGAAAGCCGGTTGTTAGGGTTAGATAAGCTACACCCGGAGGTGGGAAGCCCCCTTCGACAACTAAAGTTTTGGATTTTTCTTACATGGACGAAGATATGCGAAATGGCAAAGGCCCCGGCTTGTAGGGATGCTACTTTATTCATATATAAATATGATGTGTACAATGGTAGTGTACAATGTTGATTCTCAACAACTCAAGTATAATAAGGCTGCATATGCGCTATGTTCCATGGCCGGCGGGTCTCATGACCCGAGGTATCTGAGTCGTCCCAGACGTCAATGAGATAATATGGCTTGTTGTTGAGATTTTTGCTGACCACGAAAGGTCCTTCCCATGGAGGAGATAACTTATGCATATTTGTCTGGTCTTGAATCAGCCGCAACACTAAGTTGCCCTCTTGAAACGTCTGGGTCTTGACCCTGCGGCTATGATAGCGGCGCAGGTCTTGTTGATAGATTGCCGAACGGGCAGCCGCCAGCTCTCGTTCCTCCTCCAAAGCATCCAACGCATCTTGATGCGTCGTCTCATTGTCCGTCTCAACATAAGCCGCCACTCGTGGCGAATCATGTCGGATGTCACTTGGTAACACGGCCTCTGCACCATAAACCATGAAGAAAGGTGTATACCCTATGGATCTGTTGGAGGTGGTTCTGATGCTCCATAAGACGGATGGCAACTCTTCCACCCAACAACCCGGCGTCCATTGTAAAGGAACCATAAGCCGTGGCTTGATACCTCTCAAGATTTCTTGATTGGCATGCTCCGCCTGACCGTTGGACTGTGGATGGGCAACCGCCGAAACATCAAGCCGGATGTGCTCCAAGTCGCAGAATTTTTTCATAGCCCCCTTGGATAAGTTTGTGCCATTGTCCGTGATGATACTGTGAGGGTAACCAAAATAGTAGATCAGCTTTTTAATAAACTGAACCGCCCTATCTGCGTCACACTTGCTGACCGGTTCAGCCTCTACCCACTTGGTGAACTTATCAACCGCCACCAAGAGGTGCGTTTTCTTATCCTTGGATCTCTTGAAAGGCCCGATCATATCAAGCCCCCAGAATGCAAACGGCCAAGTAATTGGTATCATGCGCAATTCTTGAGCCAGAACATGAGCACGCCGGCCGAATTTTTGACAGCCGTCACACTTGCGGACCAGATCCTCTGCATGCTTGTGAGCCGTCAACCAGAAGAAACCATGCCGGAAAGCCTTGGCCACTAGAGATTTTGAGCCGGCGTGATGTTCGCAATCTCCAGCTTGAATTTCAGTCAAGATTTCCTTATCCTCTTCTGGAGAGACACAACGTTGAAACACCCCAACAACGCTGCACTTGTGCAACTCACCATTAACTATTTTCATGGATTTGGACCGCCGGGTGATCTGTCTGGCCAGATTTTCATCATCAGGTAACTCGCCCCGAGTCAAATATGCTAAGTAAGGCAAAATCCAATCCGGAATAGCATGCAAAGCCGCCATCAATTGCCCCTCTGGGTCAGGAACACCCAAATCTTCCTCTGAGGGTAACTTGACAGTCAGATGATGTAAGACGTCCAGAAAGATACTGGGCGGCATCGGCTTTTGCTGAGAGCCTAACCTTGAGAGGGAATCAGCCGCCTCGTTCCTGTGACGATCAATATGATCCACCTGATAACCCTTGAAGTGACCAGCAATGACATCCACCGCCTGACAACAAGCTGCCATTCGCGGGTCCCTGGAATCCCAAGTGCGTGAAACTTGCTGAGCCACAAGATCTGAGTCGCCGAAACACCTTACTCGGCTTAAATCCATCTCTTTAGCGACTTCGAGACCATGAAGCAGAGCTTCATATTCAGCCGCATTGTTGGTGCAAGGGAACATCAGCCGGAGCACATAACAGAACTTATCACCTTTGGGAGATGTTAAAACAACTCCTGCCCCTGATCCTTCCACCTGCTTGGATCCATCAAAGTGTATAGTCCGGTATGTGTTGTCCGGCTTTTCCTCCGGCGCCTGACACTCTGTCCAGTCATTTATGAAATCCACAAGGTCTTGAGACTTGACAGTCGTTCGAGGTACGTATTTTATATTGAGAGGTCCCAGCTCCAATGCCCACTTAGCAGTCCTACCAGTGGCTTCTCTGTTTTGAATTATATCCCCCGATGGAGTAGAGCTGACCACGATGATCTGGTGCCCTAAGAAGTAATGCTTTAACTTGAGGTTGGCCATGAATACCCCATACACTAGCTTCTGCTAATGTGGATATCTCTGCTTAGACTCTGTCAAAACGTCACTGATATAATAAACCGGCCTCTGAACCGGATATTCCTTCCCTGCTTCCTTGCGCTCGACCACAATTGTCGTGCTAACAGTCCGATTGTTAGCCGCCACGTACAGGAGCAAAGGTTCTTTCTCAGCCGGAGCAGCTAATACAGGCGGCTCAATGAGCTGCTTCTTGAGCGCTTCAAACGCCTCACCCGCCGCCGTACTCCAGACAAAATTGTCTGTCTTTTTCATCATCTGATATAGAGGGATAGCTTTTTCACCAAGGCGGCTTATGAACGGCTCAACGCGGCAATCCGTCCTGCTAGGCGTTGGACATCATTAATACAAACTGGCTCAGCCAAGGAGGTGATAGCCTTGATCTTATCCGGGTTAGCTTCAATGCCGCGCTCAGAAACCAGAAAACCCAAGAGCTTGCCAGCCGGAACACCAAAGACACACTTGGCCGGGTTAAGCATCATCTTATAGACCCGGAGACTATCAAAAGTTTCCCTTAGGTCGTCAAGCAAGGTCTCCTTCTTCCTTGATTTGATCACAATATCATCCACATAAGCATGAACGTTGCGTCCGAACTGACCGTGAAGGCAATTCTGCACACAGCGCTGATAAGTCACCTGGGCACTCTTGAGCCCAAAAGGCATAGACATATAGCAGGAAGCTCCAAAAGGTGTGATGAAAGCCGTCTTCTCTTGGTCCTTAACTACCATCTTGATATGATGATATCCCGAATAAGCATCTAGGAAGCATAAACCTTCACAACCCGCCGTAGCATCAATGATTTGATCAATACGAGGGAGAGCAAAAGGATCAGTCGGACAAGCCTTGTTAAGGTTTGTATAGTCTACGCACATACGCCACGTGCCGTTCTTCTTGAGCACAAGCACTGGGTTAGCAAGCCACTCCGGGTGAAAGACCTCGACAATGAAACTCGTCGCTAAAAGCCGGGCGATCTCTTCCCCAATGGCTTTGCGTCTCTCCTCATTGAACCGTCGTAGAAACTGCTTAACAGGTTTTAACTTAGGATCCACATTAAGGTTGTGCTCAACGAACTCTCTCGGTACACCCGGCATGTCAGAAGGTTTCCATGCAAAGATGTCCCGATTCTCACGGATGAATTCGATGAGCGCGCTTTCCTATTTGGGATCCATGTTAGCCCCAATGATGAACTGTTTGGATGAGTCGCCTGGAGTGAAATCTATTGCCTTGGTATCATCTGCCGAAAATTTGAGGGGCGGCTCAACTTTCGTCGCGGGCTTTTTCAGCAGGGTCATATCCTCCGGGTCAACATTCTCCTTATAAAACTTAAGCTCCGCCTCAGCACAACTGGATTCCGCATAAGCCGCGTCTCCTTCCTCGCACTCAATAGCCGTCTTCCGATCACCATGAACGGTAATCGTACCTTTTAACCCGGGCATATTGAGCTGTAAGTAGACATAACAGGGCCTAGCCATGAACTTAGCATAAGCCAGCCGCCCAAACAACGCATGGTAAGGGCTCTTGATCTTGACCACTTCAAACCACAAGGACTCCACCCTGTAGTTATATTCGTCACCAAAGGCGACTTCCAAAGAAATATTGTCCACCGGATAAGCCGACTTGCCTGGCACCACACCATGAAAACGGTGGATGAGGGCTTAAGATCTTTGTCAAGCAGCTTCATCCGCCGGAAGGTATCATAATACAGGATGTTGATGCTACTACCACCATCCATAAGCACCTTATTCACTATATACCTCCCACTTGGGGCGCAACCACCAAGTCCAACCGCCCCGGGTCATCAACACGCGGCGGGTGATCCTCCCGGCTCCACGTAATGTCATATTCAGACCAGTTCAAGTATTGCGGCAAAGCCGGCGCAACTGCATTAACCGCCCACTTGCGCAACTTCTGATCCCGCTTGTTAAGGCTGGTCGTGAAGGCATGATACTGGCCCGAAATGAGCAGCTCTGGATTACTCTGATATCCAGACTGGTTATGCTGCTGCTGGTTGTTGTTACCAGAGTGCTGAGGATGTCCTCCTTGATTTCCCTGACCATGATGACCGGACCCTGAGCCGCCGGATTCAAATCCGGCTCCTGACCCGCCTGGTCCTGAGCCGCCGGGCGGGCCACCGCCATGGTTGTTGTGCTACTGCATGTTATAATTCTTGAACTTCTACATGATATGGCAATCACCCCACGTGTGCGTTGATGGCTTATCGGGCCGGCTGTGCTCCGGACAGGGTTTTTTGAGCATTTCCTCCAAATTGAAAGGAGTCCTATTTTTTGTTAAAAGTCGGCCTGAACTTTCCATTGCCTTTAGGATGATTCTGGCTGGTGCTCGCGTTGACCACCAGCTCTGACCCGCCATCCAGGTTTTTCCGCTTACTCTGGTTACCATTGTTTGCCGCACCCTTGCCCGAGTTGTTCCTCTTACCTTGGCCGACTTTCTCCTCATCAGAACCTGGATCCTTCGTGTTATCAGAGTCAGCGTACTTTGTAAGAGACGTCATGAGTTCTCCCATGTACTGACACGTACGCTTGAGCCGGCCAAGCTTCTGGTTCAGAGGGATGAAGTGACAGTTCTTTTCTAGGATCAGTACTGCTTGAGCCACCGTGATCTGTTCAGATGAGTGGATGATGGTCGACACCCGTCGGACCCAATGATGAGCCGACTCACCCTCCTGCTGGACGCAATGATCGAGATCCACAATGGTCATAGGTTGTTTGCAAGTCCCTTGAAAGTTCTTGATGAACCTTGCCCTTAACTCAGCCCATGAATTGATGGTATTGGGTGGCAACCCTTTCAACCACGTGTGAGCCGGACCTTCAAGCATCATGATGAAGTACTTAGCACACACCGCCTCACTGACATCCAACATCTCCATAGCCAGCTCATAACTTTCGATCCAGGCCTCCGGAGGTAAGTCAGTAGTGTAATTCGGAACTTTGCGAGGTCCTTTGAAATCCTTCGACAACCGCTCACTTCACAGAGCCGGTGATAAGCATGGCACTCCCATGGCCCTGGTGGTCACTCCCGCTCCCACTGATACAGAGGGCGCGGGCTCTTGGTGAGTCGTCGTGGCCAAAGCTGCCGCCTCTTGCTGGTTTCTTGCCTGGTTTATGAGCGCTTGTGCATCTAGAGCCACCTGATCATCCCCTAGAGGTCCTCTGTGCCGATCGCTGCTGGAAACCGCTGGCGACTCATAGCGCCGGCTAAAGCTGCGGCTCGGGAGAGGGGTTGAATGAACGCGGCTTCGGCTGTGAGCATACTTCTCCTGTTGGTCCATCGCCGTCTGAAGGTATCCAATGGCATTCTGTACCTCTTCCGCAAAAGGCGCTTCATTCAGAATAGGGATTGTTTCAAGCCGGGTGGCCACGGCCACCATGTTCTCTGTCGGGTTGGAATAATGACCCGCCGGTGTTGGAAAGACCACTGGTGAGGCCTGGTTTCGTCGGGCCGGGTTAAGCTGTGGTCGAGCCGCCGGCTGGCTTCCAGGTGCATCCGCTGCCTGTCCTGTTCCTGGCGTGTTGAAGAGATTCCTAGCCTCGTAACATTCTGGTAAGCGGGATTGCTGTCTCATCCGATGCACCACAGTCGCCGATTGCTGTTCCAGCCCAAGGCGGAAGGCATCCGTCTTAATACGTTCTACCTCTTCCTCCATCTGGACCTTTAGCTCACCTATCCTCTGTTGCTCCTCCGCCATCCGGTCCTTGAGCCTCACAATCTCTAAGTTCCGAGCAGCTTGGTTATCTGGTGTAACTTCAGTGGCCATCAGGGCCGCGAGCTTGTTCATCAGATCCAGAAGAACTTGAGCCGGCGGCGGCGGATCAACCCTTGAGGTTGCTGCTCCAACGGCTGTGCTGCTTGCACCCGGGGCCGACCCCGCCATAAACACATCTGCATGAACCGGCGGCCCAAGATCGTCCGGCTCAGAACGATCTGACTCAGGGTAAAGCTCATCGTAGCCCCCGAACCCATCGTTGTGAAGCTGGTAGATCGATTCTGTTTCTCCGCTCGAACATCCGTCTTCTGAATAGACAAGAGTTTCCTGCGACGCAGAAGCTTCCAGATCCATACCTTGAGTGAAGCCCACGAAGACGTGCTTCCGGCCTGGGTTAACACGGGCGGGCTGCACATCATGGGCGGGTTGCGCGCGCCGAGCCGGCTCGACGATGTCGGTGCAGACGTCCGGCCCAGGCATAGATCCGTCGATCCTTCCGATGAAGACGTGGATCCCACCAAAAGGAACCCGGAATCCATATTCCACAAAGCCGGCATCAAACCCCAGTCAGCATCGTCGATGTAGAGCCAGACGCGGCGACTCTTATTCATCCTTCTGACCACGTATCCCTCGACCCCCGGGAGAGAGCCCTTTGAGAACTCAACACCACCAAGCGCAGGCCCCATGGTGGGCGCCAACTGTCGTGGTTTTATCACAGTAGATGTCCGGGTGTACGGACTTGGATTTGAGGCCATTTCTAAGGTGATGGACTCAATGGGGTTGGTTGGGACGAAGGACAGGAGTATACCCAGGTTCGGCCCCTCAAGTCGAGGTAAAAGCCTACGTCCTGCTTGTGTTGTATTGCTTGGTGTATCAATTACAAAGGAGCTATTGCTTGACCTAGTTCTTGATAGTATGATCTCTAAGTCGCCTCGGGTCTCGCCTTTATATAGGAGGTCAAGACCACGGGTCATACAAGTCGTAACCGACTCTCAATACATGTATGAGTCTATCTCTACCTTATCTTGCCTTCCTGGTCAAGTTGTCTCCGGGCGGCTTACACGCCCGGGTCTTTTCTATCCAGGCCACGTTCTGGCCCATCTTGTCAAGACGCCAAGCGTCTTGGGCTTAAGTCTTCACAGCCCACTTGGGTTGGTCTACGAGCCGCCCGGTGTGACCCGTAACCTCCTAGGCGGGTCTCACCACGGGGTTATATCCCCAAAAGGAATCACAAACTTTAACACAAGTATATCTTCCAATTCACAACTACTCACTAGCATGACTCTCATATTACCATCTCTATTATCTCAAAACTATATGCAAGGAATCAAACTTCTCATAGTATTCAATGCACTTAATATGAAAGTTTTTACTATATCCCTCTTGGATGCCCATTATATTAGGACTAAATTCATAACCTAAACAAATTACCATGTTGTTTTGAGAAACTCTCAAAATAATATAAGTGAAGTACGAGAGTTCAATAATTTCTATAAATATAACACCACCATGCTCTAAAAAGATATAAGTGAAGCACTAGAGCAACATTGCCTAGCTCGAAAGATATAAGTGAAGCACATAGAGTATTCTAATAAATTCACAATTCAGCATGTGTCTCTTAAAATATGTGTGCGTCAAGGATGATTGTGGCAAACTAAAAAGCAAAGACTCATATCATACAAGACGCTCCAAGCAAAACACATATCATGTGGTGAATAAAAATATAGCCTTAAGTAAATTTACCGGTGGATTGAAGACGAAAGAGGGGATGCCTTCCGGGGCATCCCCAAGCTTAGGCTTTTTGGTACCCTTGAATATGTCTTGGGGTGCCTTGGGCATCCCCAAGCTTAGGCTCTTGCCACTCTTTATTCCATAGTCCATAAAATCTTCACCCAAAACTTGAAAACTTCACAACACAAAACTCGACAAAAAACTCACGAGATCCGTTAGTATAAGAAAAAATAAATCACCACTTTAGGTATTGTTGTGAACTCATTCTTTATTTATATTTGTGTAATACCTACTGTATTCTAACTTCTCCATGGTTCATACCCCCAGATACGACCCATAGATAGATCAAAATAAGCAAACAACACAAAGAAAACAAAATTTGTCAAAAACAGAACACTTTGTAAAAATCTACACACTTCGAATACTTATGAAACTATAAAATTCAGAAAAATTAGGAAAATCATGGCAATTTGTATACAATCTTGTGTAAAAAAATTAGATCAATTCGACGCGCTAAAAAATTTAGAACATTCGTGGACTGAGCGCAAAAGTTTCTGTTTTTCAGAAAGATCAAATCAACAACTACCATAGATCACCCCAAAGGTTTTACTTGGCTCAAACACTAATTAAAACACCAAAACACAATTACTACAGAAGTAATAATGTGCAAAACACAACAAAACATAAGCAAAATAAAATTGGGTTGCCTCCCAACAAATTGTTTAACGCCCCTAGCTAGGCAAAACGCAATAGATCTAGGTATTGTCATCTTTGGTATGCAATGCATAAGTAGATTTCGTAAGAGATTCATAAGGCAATCTTATTTTCTTTCTAGGAAATTATTCCATGCCTTTCCTTAATGGAGATTGGAAAATAATATTTTCTTCTTTCATGTCAATAATTGCACCGATCGTTCTAAGGAAAGGTCTACCAAGAATAATAGGACATGTAGGATTGCATTCTATATCAAGAACAATGAAATCTGTGGGCACATAATTCCTATTTGCAACAATAGGAACATCATGAATCACATGGCAAGTATATTTAAGTCTAATCCACTTCCTATGCATAGGGATTTTGTGAGCGAACAAATTATGGGACAAAAATCAACTACCATAGGAAGGCAAAACAAGCATAACTTCCATACTTTGAACACATAGAGAGGAAACATGATATTATTGCAATATGTAAAAGCATATGTTCCTCTCTCATAGTAATTATCAGTAACATCATGAAGGAATCTCACAATATAAATATCACACAAAGCATTCTTTTCATGATCAATTATAGCATACGTGTCATTACCAAAACTTGGGGAACAAAAAATATCATCTTCATCAAGCATAGCATCCCCAAGCTTGTGGTTTTGCATATCATTAGCATCATGGATATTCAGAGAATTCATACTAACAACATGGCAATCATGTTTTTCATTCAAGGATGTATCATGAATCACTTTATAATTTTCTTCTTTCAACACTTCATAAAAAAATTCATTATGTCCAAGCCAAACTTCATAGAGATAATCAAGTGCACTCAACTCACTAGCAATTGGTTCATCATAATTTGGTCTTTAGAAAAGATTAGCAAGTGGATGAGGATCCATATCAATAGATTTTTTGCAAGCGAAGATGCAAGCAAATAGAAGGCACATGGCAACACAAGCAAACAAAAGATCTGACAAGAAAAAGACAAACGAGAAAGAGAGGGTGAATAAAACGGCAAACTGGTGAAGTGGGGGAGACGAAAACGAGAGGCAAAAGGCAAATAATGTAAATTCAAGAGATGAGTTTGTGATGGGTACTTGGTAGGCTTGATGTAGATCTCTCCGGCAACCAAACCAGAAATTGGCAAGTTGACGACAGAGTTCTTATCCTGACTTGCTATGTATCTCCCCGGCAACGGCGCCAGAAATCCTTTTTGCTACTTCTCGAGCATGCATTGGTTTCCGTGAAGAGGAACGGTTCATGCGGCAAAGTAGATAAGTATTTCCCTCAGTTGTTGAGAACCAAGGTATTAATACCGTAGGAGATACAAGCAAGTCCCCAATAGATGTACCTACACAAAGAATCAAACTCTTGCACCCAACGCTATAAAGGGGTTGTCAATCCTTTCATGGTTACTTGCAAGGAAGAGATCTGATAGAGATAGATAGGATAGATTGCTTGAACGGAAAGTAAAACAAAAGGTAAAAATAATGCAGCAACGTATTTTTGGTATTTTTGGTTTTAGATCTGAAAGTATAAGATGGAAAATAGACCCGGGGGCCATAGGTTTCACTAGAGGCTTCTCTCGTGATGGCAAGTATTGCGTGGGTGAACAAATTACTGTCGAGCAATTGATAGAAAAGCGAATAATTATGAAGATATCCAAGGCAATGATTATGCATATAGGCATCACTTCCGTGTCAAGTAGACCGAAACGATTTTGCATCTACTACTATTACTGCACACATCGACCGACTCCTGTCTGCATCTAGAGTATTAAGTTCATGAAGAACAGAGTAAGGCATTAGGTAAGATGACATGATGTAGAGGGATAAACTAAAGCAATATGATGAAAACCCCATATTTTTATCCTTGATGGCAACAATACAATACGTGCCTCGCTACCCCTACTTTGTCCCTGGGTGAGGACACCACAAGATTGAACCCAAAACTAAGCACTTCTCCTATTGCAAGAATTACCAATCTAGCTGGCCAAACCAAACTAATAACTCGAAGAGACTTGCAAATATATGAAATCATGCATATAATAATTCAGAAAAGACTCAAATAATATTCGATAATCTGAACATAAACCCACAATTCATCGGATCTCGACAAACATATCGCAAAAGAGTATTACATCGGATAGATCTCCATGAAGATCATGAAGAACATGGTATTGAAGAGCAAAGAGAGAGAAGAAGCCATCTAGCTACTAGCCATGAACCCGAAGGTCGATGGTGAACTACTCGCGCATCATCGGAGGGGCAATGGAGTTGATGTAGATGCCCTTCGTGATCAAATCCCCCTCCGGCAGATTACCGAAAAAGGCTCCAAGATTGGATCTCTCGAGAACAGAGGCTTCTGGCGGCGGACAAGTGTTTTCGTGGATCTTTCTGGTATACAGGGAATATTTGGGAATTTATAGGCCGAGAAATAGGGTTAGGAGAGTTGTCATGGGCCCACAAGCCTGGGGGGCGTGTCCTACCCCCTGGGTGCGCCCCTAGGGCTTGTGGCCCCACGGTGGCTCTCCCGACTTCATCTCCAAGTCTCCTGGTTTGCTTTTGTTCCAAGAAAAATTATTCCGAAGATTTTATTCCGTTTGGACTCCGTTTAATATTCCTTATCTGCAATTCTCAAAAACAAGGAAAAAAACAGAAACTGGCACTAGGCTCTAGATTAATAGGTTAGTCCCAAAATAATTTAAAATAGCATATTAATGCATATAAAACATCCAAAACGGATAATATAATAGCATGGAACAATCAAAAATTATAGATACGTTGGAGACGTATCAGCATCCCCAAGCTTAATTCCTGCTCGTCCTCGAGTAGGTAAATGATAAAAACAAATTTTTCGATGTGGAATGCTACCTAACATATTTATCCATGTAATATTGTTTATTGTGGTATGAATATTGAGATCCGTAAGATGCAAAACAATAGTCTAATATTGACATAAAAACAGTAATACTTTGAGCACACCAACAAGGCAGTCGTGTCCTTTCGAAATAGCATGGCCTTAGAAAGTTATCCCTACAAAATCATATGGTCTGGCTATGCTCCATCTTCCCCACACAAAGTATCTAAATCATGCACAACCCCGATGAACAAGTCAAGCAATTATTTCACACTTTTGGTGTTCTCAAACCTTATCAACTCCCACGCAATACATGAGCGTGAGCCATGGATATAGCATTATGGGTGGAATAGAATATGGAGGAGGTGCAAGGAAAAAGGGAGAAGATAGTCTCACATCAACTAGGCGTATCAACGGGCTATGGAGATACCCATCGATAAATATAAATGTGAGTGAGTAGGGATTGCCATGGAACAAATGCACTTAGAGCTATAAGTGTATGAAAGCTCAAAAAGAAAACTAAGTGGTCGTGCAAGATGAATATCCACTAGTTATATGAAAGTGACAAAATAGGAGACTCTCTATCAGGAAGATCATGGTGCTATTTTGAAGCACAAGTGTGGAAAAAGATAGTAGAAATTGTCCCTACTCTCTTTCTCTCAATTTTTTAATATTTTTTTATTTTGGTGGGCATCTTTGGCCTCTTTTATTTTTTTTGTTTGGGCTTCGCTGACCTCTTTTATTTTTTGTAAAGTCTGGATACTCATCCCAACTTGTGAGGGAGTCACGGCTTCCATCATCCTTTTCTCTCATGGGACAATGCTCTATTAATGAAAATCATCACACTTTTATTTACTTATAACTCAAAAACAAAATTACAACTCGATACCTAGAACAAAAGTATGACTCTATATGCAAGATGAAGTGATGGTGCATGTCATGAAAAACTAAATGGTGGAAATTGCATGGCAATATATCTCGAAATGGCTATGGAAATGCCATAATAGGTAGGTATGGTGGATCTTTTGAGGAAAATATATGGTGGCTGTTTTGAGGAAGGAGGGTTTGATGTATCGGCGAAAGTTGCGCTGTACTAGAGAGGCTAGCAAAGGTGGAAGGGTGAGAGTGCGTATAATCCATGGACTCAACATTAGTCATAAAGAACTCACATACTTATTGCAAAAGACTATTAGTTATTAAACAAATCATTAGACGCATGCTCCTAGGAGAGAGTTTGGTAGGAGCTAACCATTGCGCGCTCCCGACCCTCACACAAAGGTTGACAATCATTAAACAAATCATGCTCCGACTTCGTTACATAACGGTTCACCATACGTGCATGCTACGGGAATCACGAACTGTAACACAAGTATCTCTTCCAATTCACAACTACTCACTAGCATGACTCTCATATTACCATCTCTATTATCTCAAAACTATATGGAAGGAATCAAACTTCTCATAGTATTCAATGCACTTAATATGAAAGTTTTTAATATATCCCTCTTGGATGCCCATTATATTAGGACTAAATTCATAACCTAAACAAATTACCATGCTGTTTTAAGAAACTCTCAAAATAATATAAGTGAAGTACGAGAGTCCAATAATTTGTATAAAATATAACACCACCATGCTCTAAAAAGATATAAGTGAAGCACTAGAGCAACATTGCCTAGCTCAAAAGATATAAGTGAAGCACATAAAGTATTCTAATAAATTCACAATTCAGCGTGTATCTCTCAAAATATGTGTGCAGCAAGGATGATTGTGGCAAACTAAAAAGCAAGGACTCATATCATACAAGACGCTCCAAGCAAAACACATATCATGTGGTAAATAAAAATATAGCCTCAAGTAAATTTACCGATGGATTGAAGACGAAAGAGGGGATGCCTTTCGGGGCATCCCCAAGCTTAGGCTTTTTGGTATGCTTGAATATGGCTTGGGGTGCCTTGGGCATCCCCAAGCTTAGGCTTTTTGGTATCCTTGAATATGGCTTGGGGTGCCTTGGGCATCCCCAAGCTTAGGCTCTTGCCACTCTTTATTCCATAGTTCATCAAATCTTCACCCAAAACTTGAAAACTTCACAACACAAAACTCAACATAAAACTCATGAGGTCCGTTAGTATAAGAAAAAATAAATCACCACTTTAGGTATTGTTGTGAACTCATTCTTTATTTATATTTGTGTAATATCTATTGTATTCTAACTTATACATGGTTCGTACCCCCCGATACGACCCATAGATAGATCAAAATAACTAAACAACACAAAGAAAACAGAATCTGTCAAAAACAGAACATTCTGTAGAAATCTGTAGACTTCGAATACTTCTGAAACTATAAAATTCTGAGAAATTAGGAAAATCATGGAAATTTGTATATCAATCTTGTGTAAAAATTTCAGATCAATTCGACGCTCTAAAAAATTTAGAACATTCGTGGACTGAGCACAAAAGTTTCTATTTTTCAGCAAGATCAAATCAACAACTACCATAGATCACCCCAAAGGTTTTACTTGGCTCAAACACTAATGAAAACACCAAAACACAATTATTACAGAAGTAATAATATGCAAAACACACCAAAACATAAGCAAAATAAAATTGGGTTGCCTCCCAACAAATTGTTTAACGCCCCTAGCTAGGCAAAACGCAATAGATCTAGGTATTGTCATCTTTGGTATGCAATGCATAAGTAGATCTCGTAAGAGATTCATAAGGAAATCTTATTTTCTTTCTAGGAAAGTGTTCCAAGCCTTTCCTTAATGGAGATTGGAAAATAATATTTCCCTCTTTCATGTCAATAATTGCACCGATCGTTCTAAGGAAAGGTCTACCAAGAATAATAGGACATGTAGGATTGCACTCTATATCAAGAACAATGAAATCTGTGGGCACATAATTCCTATTTGCAACAATAGGAACATCATGAATCACATGGCAAGTATATTTAAGTCTAATCCACTTCCTATGCATAGGGATTTTGTGAGTGAACAAATTATGGGACAAAAATCAACTACCATAGGAAGGCAAAACAAGCATAACTTCCATACTTTGAACACATAGAGAGGAAACATGATATTATTAGAATATGTAAAAGCATATGTTCCTCTCTCATAGTAATTTTTAGTAACATCATGATGGAATCTCACAATATAAATATCACACAAAGCATTCTTTTCATGATCAATTATAGCATACGTGTCATTACCAAAACTTGGGGAACAAAAAATATCATCTTCATCAAGCATAGCATCCCAAGCTTGTGGTTTTGCATATCATTAGCATCACAGATATTCAGAGAATTCATACTAACAACATGGCAATCATGTTTTTAATTCAAGGAGATATCATGAATCACTTTATAATTTTCTTCTTTCAACACATCATAAAAAAATTCATTATGTTCAAGCCAAACTTCATAGAGATAATCAAGTGCACTTAACTCACTAGCAATTGCTCATCATAATTTGGTATTTAGAAAAGATTAGCAAGTGGATGAGGATCCATAGCAATAGATTTTTTGCAAGCGAAGATGCAAGCAAATAGAAGGCACATGGCAACACGAGCAAACAAAAGATCTGACAAGAAAAACACAAACGAGAAAGAGAGGGTGAATAAAACGGCAAACTGGTGAAGTGGGGGAGAGGAAAACGAGAGGCAAAAGGCAAATAATGTAAATTCAAGAGATGAGTTTGTGATGGGTACTTGGTAGGCTCGATGTAGATCTCTCCGGCAACCAAACCAGAAATTGGCAAGTTGACGACAGAGTTCTTATCCTGACTTGCTATGTATCTCCCCGGCAACGGCGCCAGAAATCCTTCTTGCTACTTCTCGAGCATGCGTTGGTTTCCGTGAAGAGGAACGGTTGATGCAGCAAAGTAGATAAGTATTTCCCTTAGTTGTTGAGAACCAAGGTATTAATACCGTAGGAGATACAAGCAAGTCCCAAATAGATGTACCTACACAAAGAATCAAACTCTTGCACCCAACGCTATAAAGGGGTTGTCAATCCCTTCACGGTTACTTGCAAGGAAGAGATCTGATAGAGATAGATAGAATAGATTGCTTGAACGGAAAGTAAAACAAAAGGTAAAAATAATGCAGCAAAATATTTTTGGTATTTTTGGTTTTAGATCTGAAAGTATAAGATGGAAAATAGACCCAGGGGCCATAGGTTTCACTAGAGGCTTCTCTCATGATGGCAAGTATTGCGGTGGGTGAACAAATTACTGTCGAGCAATTGATAGAAAAACGAATAATTATGAAGATATCCAAGGCAATGATTATGCATATAGGCATCACGTTCGTGTCAAGTAGACCGAAACGATTCTGCATCTACTACTATTACTCCACACATCGACCGACTCTTGCCTGCATCTAGAGTATTAAGTTCATGAAGAACAGAGTAACGCGTTAGGTAAGATGACATGATGTAGAGGGATAAACTCAAGCAATATGATGAAAACCCCATCTTTTTATCCTTGATGGCAACAATACAATACGTGCCTCGCTACCCCTACTTTGTCACTGGGTGAGGACACCGCAAGATTGAACCCAAAACTAAGCACTTCTCCTATTGCAAGAATTACCAATCTAGTTGGCCAAACCAAACCAATAACTCGAAGAGACTTGCAATGATATGAAATCATGCATATATAAGAATTCAGAAAAGACTCAGATAACATTCATAGATAATTTGAACATAAACCCCCAATTCATCGGATCTCGACAAACACACCGCAAAAGAGTATTACATCGGATTGATCTCCATGAAGATCATGAAGAACATGGTATTGAAGAGCAAAGAGAGAGAAGAAGACATCTAGCTACTAGCCATGGACCCGAAGGTGTGTGGTGAACTACTCACGCATCATCGGAGGGGCAATGGAGTTGATGTAGATGCCCTCCGTGATCGAATCCCCCTCCGACAGATTACAGGAAAAGGCTCCAAGATTGGATCTCTCGAAAACAGAGGCTTCTGGTAGCGGAAAAGTGTTTTCGTGGCTCTTTTTGGTATACAGGGAATATTTGGGAATTTATAGGCCGATAAATAGGGTTAGGAGAACTGTCGTGGGCCCACAAGCCTGGGGGGCGCACCCTACCCCCCTGGACGCGCCCCTAGGGCTTGTGGCCCCACGGTGGCTCTCCCGACTTCATCTCCAAGTCTCCTGGTTTGCTTTTGGTCCAAGAAAAATTATTCCGAAGATTTTATTCCGTTTGGTCTCCGTTTAATATTCCTTCTCTGCAATTCTCAAAAACAAGGAAAAAAACACAAACTGTCACTAGGCTCTAGATTAATAGGTTAGTCCCAACAATAATATAAAATAACATATTAATGCATATAAAACATCCAAAACAGATAATATAATAGCATGGAACAATCAAAAATTATAGATACGTTGGAGATGGATCATTGAACGGCAGGCCATTGAGTGCAAATGGACCTTTAAGAAGAAGACACACGTTGATGGCAAATGTCACCATTTATAAAGCTCGACTTGTCTCAAAGAAGTTTCTGAATAGTTCAAGGAGTTGACTACGACGATACATTCTCACCTGCAGCGATGCTAAAGTCTATTGGAATTATGTTAGCAGATGCTGCATTTTTTTATTATGAAATTTGGCAGATGGATGTCAAAACATCGTTTCCTTAACCGTTTCCTTGAGGAATTGTTGTATGTGATACAACCAGAAGGTTTTGTTAGTCCTAAGGATGCTAAAAGGTGTGCAAGCTCCAGCAATCCTTCAATGGGCTGGAGCAAGCATCTCGGAGTTGGAATATGCACTTTGATGAGGTTATCAAAGTTTTTTGGTTTATAGAAAGTTTATGAGAAACTTGTATTTACAAGAAAGTGAGTGGGAGCACTATAGAATTTCTGATAAGTATATGTGGATGACATATTGTTGATCAGAAATGATGTAGAATTTCAGGAAAGCATACAGGGTTGTTTGAAAGGAGTTTTTCAAAGCAAGAACTGGAATGAACTTACTTAAATATTGGGCATCAGGATCTATAGAGATAGATCGAGATGTCTGATAAGACTTTCAATGAGCACATACCTTGACAAGATTTTGAAAGAGTTCAAAATGTATCAGTCAAAGAAAGAGTTCTTGCCTCATTTGTAAGGTGTGGAGTTGAGTGAGACTCAAAGCTCGACCACAGCAAAAGAAAGGGAAAGGACGAAGGTCGTCCCCTATGCCTTATCCATAGGCTCTATAGAGTATGCCATCCTGTGTACCGCACCTGGTGAGTACCTTGCCATGAGTCTATCAAGGGGTACAAGAGTGGTCTAGGAGTGGATCACTGGACAATGGTCAAAATCATCCTTAGTAACTAGATGACTAAGGAAATGTTTCTCTATTATGGAGGTGATAAAGAGTTCGTCATAAAGGGTTACATCAATGCAAGCTTTGACACCAATCCGGATGACTCTCGGTAGCAGTCCGAATACGTATAGTGGAGCAGTCATTTGGAATAGCTCCAAGTGAAGCGTGGTAGCATCTGCAGTATGATATATAGAGTTGCAAAGAACACACAAATTTGAATGTTGCAGACCCATTGACTAAAACCTCTCTCACATGCAAAACATGATCGAACCCCAGAACTCATTGGGTGTTAGATTCGTAACATGTAAATCACATAGCGATGTGGGCTAGACTATTGACTCTAGTGCAAGTGGGAGACTGTTGGAAATATGCCCTAGAGGCAATAATAAATTAGTTATTATCATATTTCCTTGTTGATGATGATCGTTTATTATCCATGCTATAATTGTATTGATTGGAAACTCAGATACATGTGTGGGTACATAGACAACATTGTGTCCCTAGTATGCCTCTAATAGACTAGCTCGTTGATCAAAGATGGTCAAGGTTTCCTAGCCATAGACATGAGATGCCATTTGATAACGGGATTACATCATTAGGAGAATCATGTGATGGACAAGACCCAACCGTAAGCATAACATATGATCATGTCGGTTTATTGCTATAGTTTTCTGCATGTCAAGTATCTGTTCCTATGACCATGAGATAATGCAACTCACTGACACCGGGGGAATACCTTGCGTGCATAAAAAATCACAACGTAACTAGGTGACTATAAAGATGCTCTCCGAGGGTGTCTGTTGAGTGGGCATGGATCAAGAGTAGGATTTGTTACTCCGTGTGATGTAGACGTATCTTAAGGCCCAATCGGTAATACAACATCACAATAAGCCTTGGAAGAAAAGTGACTAAAGAGTTAGCCACGGGATCTTGTATTACGGAACGAGTAAAGATACTTGCCAGTAACGAGATTGAACTAGGTATAGAGACACCGATGATCGAGTCTTGGGCAAGTAACATACCGAAGAACAAAGGGAACAACACACGAGATTAACTGAATCCTTGACATAGAGGTTCAACCGGTAAAGATCTTCCTAGAATATGTAGGAACCAATATGGGCATCCAGGTCCCGCTATTGGTTATTGACCATAGATGTGTCTCGGCCATGTCTGCATAGTTCTCGAACCCGCAGGGTCTGCACACTTAACGTTCGGTGACGTTTCAATATAGTTGAGTGGTGTATGTGTTGGAAATATGCCCTAGAGGCAATAATAAAATGGTTATTATTGTATTTCCTTGCTCATGATAATTGTCTATTGTTCATGCTATAATTGTATTAACCGGAAACCGTAATGCATGTGTGAATGCATAGACCACAACATGTCCCTAGTGAGCCTCTAGTTGGCTAGCTCGTTGATCAATAGATGGTCATGGTTTCATGACCATGGACATTGGATGTCGTTGATAACGGGATCACATCATTAGGAGAATGATGTGATGGACAAGACCCAATCTTAAGCATAGCACAAGATCGTGTAGTTCGTCTGCTAAAGCTTTTCTAATGTCAAGTATCGTTTCCTTAGACCATGAGATTGTGCAACTCCCGGATACCGTAGGAATACTTTGGGTGTGCCAAACGTCACAACGTAACTGGGTGGCTATAAAGTTATACTACGGGTATCCCCGAAAGTATCTGTTGGGTTGGCACGAATCGAGACTGGGATTTGTCACTTCGTGTGACGGAGAGGTATCTCTAGGCCCACTCGGTAAGACATCATCATAATGAGCTCAATGTGACTAAGGCTTGTTGTGATGTTGTATTACCGAGTGGGCCCTGAGATACCTCTCCGTCACACGGAGTAACAAATCCCAGTCTCGATCCATGCCAACTCAACAAACACCATCGGAGATACCTGTAGAGCACCTTTATAGTCACCCAGTTACGTTGCGACGTTTGATACACACAAGGCACTCCTCCGATATCCGTGAGTTGCATGATCTCATGGTCATAGGAACATATACTTGACATGCAGAAAACAGTAGCAATAAATTGACACGATCATATGCTATGTTTGTAGTTTGGGTCTTATCCATCACATCATTCTCCTAATGATGTGATCCCGTTATCAAATGACATCTCATGTCCATGGCTAGGAAACCTTAACCATCCTTTGATCAACGAGCTAGTCTTAGAGGCATACTAGGGACATGGTTTTGTCTATGTATCCACACATGCATTTAAGTCTCCGATCAATACAATTATAGCATGGATAATAAACGATTATCATGAACAAGGAAATATGATAATAACTAATTTATTATTGCCTCTAGGGCATATTTCCAACAGTCTCCCACTTGCACTAGAGTCAATAATATAGTTCACATCACCATGTGATTCGCATTGTTATGAATCTAACACCCAATGAGTTTTGGGGCTCGATCATGCTTTGCATGTGAGAGAGGTCTTATAGTCAACGGGTCTGCGATATTCAGATCCATGTGTACTTTGCAAATCTCTATGTCAAACCGTAAACACTGCTACCACACTCCACTTGGTACTATTTCCAAATGGCTGCTCCACTATACGTATCCAGATTGCTACTACTAGTCATCCGGATAGGTGTTAAAGCTTGCATCGACGTAACTCTTTACGACGAACTCTTTATCACCTCCATAATCAAGAAACATTTCCTTAGTCCTCTGGTTACTAAGGATAATTCCGACCGTTGTCCAGTGATCCACTCCTGGACCACTCTTGTACCCCTTGACAGACTCATGGCAAGGCACACATAGGTGCGGTACACAGCATGGCATAATATAGAGCCTATGGCTAAGGCATAGGGGACGACGTTCGTCCTTTCTCTTTCTTCTGCCGTTTTTGAGCTTTGAGTCTCACTCAACTTCACACCTTACAAATCAGACGAGAACTATTTCTCTGGCTGATCCATTTTGAACTCTTTCAAAATCTTGTCAAGGTATGCACTCATTGAAAGTCTCATCAAGCATCTTGATCTATCTCTATAGATTTTGATGCTCAACAATTAGGTAGCTTTATCCAGGTCTTCCTTTGAAAAACACTTTTCAAACAACCTTTTATGCCTTCCAGAAATTCTACATTATTTCCGATCAACAATATGTCAACCACATATACTTATCAGAAACTCTACAGTGCTCCCACTCACTTTATTGCAAATACAAGTTTCTCGTAAACTTTGTATAAACTACAGAAACTTTGATCACCTCATCAAAGTGTATATTCCAACTCCGAGATGCTTGCTTCAGTCCATAGAAGGATCACTGAAGCTTGCTCATCTTTTAGCATCCTTAGGACTGACAAAACCTTCTGGTTGTATCACATACAACCTTTCCTTAAGTAAACCGTTAAGGAAACGATGTTTTGACATCCATCTGCCAGATTTCATAATTGAAAATGCAGCAACTGCTAACATAATTCCAACAGACTTTTAGCATCGCTACGAGTGAGAAAGCCTCATCGCAGTCAACTCCTTGAACTTGTCACAAACAACTTTGCAACAAGTCGAGCTTTACAAATGGTGACATTCACCATCAGTGTCTGTCTTCATTCTAAAGGTCCATTTGTACTCAACGACCTGCCGTCTAACAAGCAAGTCTACCAAAGTCTATACTTGGTTTTCATACATGGATCCTATCTCGGATTTCATGGCCTCTAACCATTCGTCGGAATCCGGGCCCATCATCGCTTCTCCATAGCTCGTAGGTTCATCGTTGTCCAACAACATGATCTCCAAGACAGAGTTGTCGTACCACTTAGGAGCAGTACACATCCTTGTCGACCCACGAAGTTCGATAGTAACTTGATCCTGAAGCTTCATGATCATCATCATTAACTTCCTCTTCAACTAACGTAGGCTTCACAGAAACATCTTTCTGCGTTGCGCTACTCTCTGGTTGAACAAAGGTTTAACAACCTCATCAAGTTCTATCTTCCTCCCACTCAATTCTTTCGAGAGAAACATTTCCTCGAGAAAGGATCCGTTTAAGCAACAAACACTTTGCACTAGGATCTGAGATTGAAGGTTCACCCAACTGATCTTAGGGTATTCTATGAAGATGCATTTGTCCGCCTTGGGTTCGACCTCATTAGGTGAAAACATTTTCCACACAAGTGTCACAGCCCTAAATATTAAGAAATGACAGCTTAGGTTTCTATCAAACCATAATTCACACGGTGTCATCTCAACGGATTTAGATGGTGCCCTTTTTAAAGTGAATGTAGTTGTCTCTAATGCATAACCCCAAAAATTATAGTAGTAAAACGATAAGAGACATCACAGTATGCACTATATCAATAGAGCATGACTATGATGTTCGGACACACCATCACACCATGGTGTTCCAGGCAGCGTTAGTTGTGAAACAAATTTCACATTGTCTTAAGTTGTATGCCAAACTCGTAACTCAGATATTCACCTCCACGATCATATCGTGGTCATTTTTATCTTCTTGTCACGATGATCTTTAAACTTCACTCTGAATTTGCTTGAACCTTTCAAACGATTCAGACTTGTGTTTCATTAAGTAAATATACACTATATCTACTCAAATCATCAGTGAAGGTAAGAAAATAACGATATCCACTGCACGCTACAAGACTCACTAGATTGCATACATCAACATGTATCATTTCCAATGAATCACTTGCCCGCTCCATCCAACGGGGTCCTTTAGTCATCTTGCCCAAGAGGCATGGTTCGCATGTCTCAACCGATTCGAAATCGAATGAGTCCAAATATCCATCAGCATGGAGTTTCTACATGCGCTTTATACCAATATGACATTTAGCGGCAGTGCCACAAGTATGTGGTACTATCATTATTAACTTTGTATCTTTTGACATCAATGTTATGAACATGTGTACTACTATGATCAAGATTTCAACAAACCATTCTCACTGGGTGCATGACCATTGAAGGTATTATTCATGTAAACAGAATAACCATTATTCTCTAACTTAAATGAATAACCGTATTGCAATAAACATGATCTAATAATGTTCAAGCTCAACGCAAAACACCAAATAACATTTATTTAGGTTCGTCACTAATCCTGAAGGTAGAGAGAGCGTGCGATGTTGATCACATCAACCTTGGAAACACTTCCAACACATATCGTCACCTCACCCTTAGCTAGTTCTCCGTTTATTCCGTAGCTTTTATTTCGAGTTACTAACATTTAGCAACCGAACCGGTATCCAATACCCAGGTGCTACTAAGAGTACTAGCAAGGTACACATTAATAACTCGTATATCAAATATACTTCTATTAATGTTGCCAGCCTTCTTATCTACCAAGTATCTAGGGTTGTTCCGCTTCAGCGACCGCTCACCTCATAACAGAAGCACTTAGTCTCGGGTTTGAGTTCAACTTTGGGTTGCTTCACTGGAGCAGCAACTGACTTGCTATCCCTGAAGTTTCCCTCCTTGCTCTTGCCCTTCTCGAAACTAGTGGTTTGATTAACCATCAACACTTGACGCTCCTTCTTGATTTCTACCTTCGCGGTGTCAAACATCGCGAACAGCTCAAGGATCGACATTTCTTTCCCTGGCATTTTATAGTTAATCACCAAGTTCTAGTAGCTCAGTGACAGTGACTTGGAGAACTACATCAATCACTATCTTATCTGGAAGATCAACTCCCACTCGATTCAAGCGATTGTAGTACCCAGACAGTCTGAGCACATGCTCAACGATTGAGCTATTCTCTTTCATTTTGCAGGCAAAGAATCTCGTTGGAGATCCTATATCTCACAACTCGGGCACGAGCCTGAGATCACAATCTCAGCTCTTAGAACATCTCATATGTTCCGTGACGTTCAAAACGTTTCGGAGCCTCAATTCTAAGCCGTAATGCATGACGCACTAAACTATCAAGTAGTCATCGAAACGTGCCTGTTAGATGTTCACAACATCTACAGACGACGCTAGATGGGGTGGCGCACCGAGCGGTGCATTAAGGACATAAGCCTTCTGTGCAGCAATGAGGACAATCCTCAGATCACGGCCCCAGTCCGCAATTTTGCTACCAACATCTTTCAATTCTATTTCTCTAGGAACATATAAAAATACAAGGGAGCTACAGCGCGAGCTAGTAATCTACAACATAATTTGCAAAGACACTTTGACTATGTTCATGATAATGAGTTCAATTAATCATATTACTTAAGAACTCCCACTCAAATTGACATCCCTCCGATCATTCGAGTGATACATGATCCAAATTTACCAACTCAAGTCCGATCATCATGTGAGTTGAGGTGGCTGCAATGGTGAACATCATCATGTTGATCATATCTACTATATGACTCATGTTCGACCTTTCGGTCTCTTGTGTTCCGAGGCCATGTCTGTACATGCTAGGCTCGTCAAGTTTAACCCGAGTGTTCTGCATGTGCAACACTGGCTTGCACCCGTTGTATGTGAACGTAGAGTCTATCACACCCGATCATCACGTGGTGTCTCAACACGACGAACTTTCGCAACGGTGCACACTTGGGGAGAACACAATTTAGCTTGAAATTAAGTGAGGGATCACCTTATAATGCTACCGTCGTCCTAAGCAAAATAAGGTGCATAAAAAGGATTAACATCGCATGCAAATCATAAGTGACATGATATGGCCATGAACTTGTGCTTTTGATCTCCATCTAGAAAGCACCGGCATGATCTCCATCGTCACCGGCACGACACCATGATCTCCATCAACATGTCGCCATCGGGGTTGTCACGCCCTACATGCTTCTACTACTATTGCTACCGTAGCGATAAAGTAAAGCATTACATAGCGCTTAATGATTGACACGCAGGTCATACAATAATTAAAGACAACCCTATGGCTCCTGCCGGTTGCCGTATTCAACGACATGCAAGTCGTGAAATTCTATACATCACATGATCATCTCATACATCACATATATCTCATCATGTAATTGGCCATATCACATCACAACATACCCTGCAAAAACAAGTTAGACGTCCTCTAATTGTTGTTGCATGTTTTACGTGGCTGCTACGGGTATCTAGCAAGAACGATTCTCACCTACGCATAAACCACAACGGTGATACATAGATTGCTTTTCAACCTTCTCAAGCACCGCCTTTGTCGAATCCGATCCAACTAAAGTGAGAGAAACTGTCACCCGCAAGCCATCTAGGCAACAAGTTGCGTCGAGGGAACCGGTCTCTCGTAAGCGTACGAGTAATGTTGGTCCGGGCCGCTTCATCTCACAATCCCGCTGAACCAAAATACGACCAAGGGAGGAAGCAATCTAAGCATCAACACCCACAAACCTTTTGTGTTCTACTCGAGATCTCATCGAACCATCAACCTAGCTCATGATGCCACTGTTGGGGAACGTCTCATGGGAAACATAAATTTTCCTACGCACACGCAAACCTATCCATGGTGATGAGCATCTAAGAGAGGGAGAGTGGATCTACGTACCCTTGTAGATCGCTAAGCGGGAAGCGTTAAGAAACGCGGTTGGTGTAGTCGAACTTCTTCGCGATCCAAATCGCCGAGCATCCCGCGATCCAATCACGAACCGTCCCGCGAACACATCATGATACGTCCCGTGAACTCATCACGATCCGTCTCACGATCTTGATCACGATCTGTCCCGCGAACTCATCACGATCCGTTCCGTGATCACATCACGAACCGTCTCGCGATCTCGATCACGGTCCTTCCGATCTAGCGCCGAACGGACGGCACCTCCGCGTTCAGCACACGTGCAACTTGATGACGATCTCCACCGTCTCGATCCAGCGAGAGGAGGTGGAGAGGAGAGAGAGTTCACCAGCAGCGTGACGGCGCTCCGGTGATGGTGGTGGAGCAATTCCGGCAGGGCTTCGCCTAAGCGCTGCGGAACTACGATCTAGAGGAGAAACTATGCACCGGTGGAACGGGTAGCATGTGGCCGGAAATTCTGTCCAAAAACCACCCAATCCACTAGTATATATAGGAGGAGAGGAGAGGAGAGGCAGCCAAGGCCTTTGGGTTGGCCGAAATAGGAGGTGGGAGCAATCCTACTTCACCTCCAATCCTAGTTGGAGTAGGATTGCCTCCTATTGGCTGATTTTCCACTTTTTGCTTTAGGACTTTCTCTCCTGCGCCATGGGCCTTTGTGGCTGTTTTCCCAGCCCACTAAGGGCTGGTTATTATTATCCCACAGCCCATGGACCTCTTGGGGTCGAAATACCCCTCCCGGAGGTCCCCCGGTACACTACCGGCACTCCCGGTACACTACCGATACTCCCGGTACACTACCGATGAGCCCGAAACTTTTCCGGCGACCAAACTGGGACATCCTATATATGAATCTTTACCTCCGGACCATTCCGGAGCTCCTCGTGACGTCCGGGATCTCATCCAGGACTCCGAACAACCTTCGGTCACCACCATATATAACTCTACACTACCGAAACGTCACCGAACCTTAAGTGTGCAGACCCTGCGGGTTCGAGAACTATGTAGACATGACCGAGACACCTCTACGGTCAATAACCAATGGCGGGACCTGGACGTCCACATTGGTTCCTACATATTCTACGAAGATCTTTATCGGTCGAACCTCTATGTCAAGGATTCAGTTAATCCCGTATAACGTTCCCTTTGTTCTTCGGTATGTTACTTGCCCGAGATTCGATCGTCGGTATCTCCATACCTAGTTCAACCTCGTTACTGGCAAGTCTCTTTACTCGTTCCGTAATACAAGATCCCATGACTAACACTTAGCCACATTGCTTGCAAGGCTTGTTGTGATGTTGTATTACCGAGTGGGCCCTGAGATATCTCTCCGTCACACGGAGTAACAAATCCCAGTCTCGATCCATGCCAACTCAACAAACACCATCGGAGATACCTATAGAGCACCTTTATAGTCACCCAGTTACGTTGCGACGTTTGATACACACAAGGCACTCCTCCGATATCCGTGAGTTGCATGATCTCATGGTCATAGGAACATATACTTGACATGCAGAAAACAGTAGCAATAAACTGACACGATCATATGCTATGTTTGTAGTTTGGGTCTTATCCATCACATCATTCTCCTAATGATGTGATCCCGTTATCAAATGACATCTCATGTCCATGGCTAGGAAACCTTAACCATCCTTTGATCAACGAGCTAGTCCATTAGAGGCATACTAGGGACATGGTTTTGTCTATGTATCCACACATGCATTTAAGTCTCCGATCAATACAATTATAGCATGGATAATAAACGATTATCATGAACAAGGAAATATGATAATAACTAATTTATTATTGCCTCTAGGGCATATTTCCAACAGAAGGTGCTCGAGATGTGCAAGATCCACATGCAAATGTGGGAGAGGATGAGCCTATCATTACACAGGTTCGTATTCCACCTTCAGAATTTCAGTATTTCATATCTTAGATGCTGGTCTGCCTTCTTGCAATGCTGGATAATGACATCTGTTGCAATTTTTTCTTAACTACAATAGGAGAACAACTCTTCAGAAAACCATGTCATAGAAGATCTTATGGTTGATCATACGATTCTAAATGTAAGTTAATGTGCTTGTTTACTATGTTTAATCATAATTTCATTGATACCAAGGGTTTTCTAAAAATGCAATATGTACATTTGTCATGCAGAGGTCTCTACGAAGGGTGATTGCAGCAGGGCCTATTCTAGAATCCACATTCATATCTGTTGCCCAAGCCATGCTCAATCAAAACCAAGGGAACACAAGCAACCAGGGGAGCACAAGCACAATCCAACAAGGTGACTTGGTCAAAAGGTTGCTTCTCCTCAAGAGGCAGAGAGGCAAAGAGTTGGAAGATAAGAAGCAAGCAGTTCTTGCAGCAAGAAGGAAGGAACAAAAAAAGCAGAGGATGCTGCCAGGAAGAGACATCAACAAGAAGAGAAGAAAGCACTAGAAGCAGAGAGGAAGAGAAAGATACAAGCTGAGAAGAGAGAGAAGAGAAAAGAAGAAGCTGCAATAGCAAAACAGGCTAAGGAAGAGACAAGGTAGATACTTATGGACGTCAAGAAAGCTATGGCTGCTAAGAAAAAAGCAAAGCAACAAGATGAGAAGAAAGCAAAGCAACAAGCAGACAAAGAAGCTGCAACAGCAAGAAGAAGAGCAGACAAGCTAGCTGCTACTGAGTTTAGGAAGGAGGAACTAAGGCTGATATGTATTGCTCTTGGCAAGAGGCCTGCAGGTCCAGAGCATGAGTCAGATGATGATCTTGTGCTGCCCATCAAGACCAAAATAACTTCAATATTTGTCATCTTCAGATGATCTAGCCATCATGCAGATCTTAAGCTCCAATGCATGATGTAGTTCTATGTGAATGATGAGAAATGTTATAATTGATCCATACCGATGTGTACACATGATTATGGATCAATTGTTGATCATTTTGTAACCATGGCATGGTCCTTCTAAATGATGGTACTTTCCAATAATGTTTAGTTATTACATATCAAGTAATGGTTATGAATATGGAGTGATGGTCATGCTTATGCTTTTCTCACCGAATGCATATATTTTTCATTTGCAATTGAAATGAGTGTGCTACAATCATAACAAGATGTCATCATAGCTTACAAGATGACACTCAACTTAACATCTGCTTCTCATTGAATGCTTTTCTCACTGAATGCATATATTTGGGCTAGATCAACCATGACACTCAACTTAACATATGCTTCCTATTTTGTACCCAGCTCCACTCACACATAACATGGTGAAAATTCACAAACAAATACTGAAATAACAGGACATGAAGAGCTCTTCATAGACAAACAAAATATCCATTAACTTAATATTGTAGTACATAGTTCAACCATTACTACAAGATCAACCACACTGGACCATTTGTTCGACAACTACAACTAGATCAACCATTACTACAAGTGATCAACTAGATCACACCTCATCATCAGAGTACCATATCAGGACATTACAACTGGATCAACCACACTGGGCCATTTGTTCAACAACTACACCAGCAACACAAAATCCCTCACTTCTTCATTAAGGCCTATCCCATCACCACACACATCACCATGCCACTGGCCATCATTGCCTTCAACAACATCACCATATCTTTACCTAGCCCTACAAGAGCCTCACCTTGTTTCCTGCTCATGCTACTTGGAACCCATGCTTGCTCCCTTCCATCCGCAACCCATTCTTCATTCCTTTCATGCATTCCACCTGCACCTGCACCTGCAAATCCCCTCTTACTTGCTCTTACATTTGCTGCTCGATTGAGCTCTTCCCTCCTATCCTCTGCATCACCTATTGCATCCACTGCCTCATTGCCTTTGAGGTAGCGATTTTCAACAAGATAAGCAACATATTCGAGCTCCCAATTCCAGAACTCACAAATGACCTAAGCAGAAAAAGACCCACATCGTGAACAAAATGTCAAATCAATCACATGAAGACCAAAACTAAGCACAACGCACTACTTATCCGATGATTGACACACTTGTAGAAGAGCCACCCTTCGTGTTCGATAGGTAGAACTTGACGCGCGTGCGACACTGAGGACACTTGATGCATGACACGACCACAAAACGACCGCCCATCTCTGACCTAACGGAGCTTGTCGACATTGCGGAGCGGGCTCGAACGCGACAACATCGTCGATGGGAGGGGAGCATGACGGCGACGTCGAGGGGAGGCGACCTAGGGATTTTAGAGAGGGCGAGGGGAATAAGGATATGAGAGAGGGCGAGGGGATTTGAGAGAAGGGCTGGTCATTTTACAAAAAGGACCCAAAAGTGCTGCGGAAGCCCCCGCTTGAACGCTAGCTGTCGCCTCGGACTGGTCAACAGGTGGTCAAATCGCGCGGCGACGAGTGGCGTACGGTGAACAGCGACCGTACAATCACGTCCCGTCGTATTGAGTGACTGTATTGACCGTATTTTTAAATACATGACCAAAGGGTGATTTTGAAGTACCGCCGGTGCATTTTACTCATATAAAAAAGGTGTTAAACGAAAATCCATTAATAACCCCTAGCATTTTCCGGCCCCGCGGAATTTCCGCTTCTAGGATTCGAAACGAAACGAAAAAAAGAGAGAGAGATCGAGAGAATTCGAAACGAAACGCAGCGCAGAGCAGCCCAACCCAATCGTCGTCTCTCTCGTCTCGCCTCCCCCGCGAACATGGCCGCCGCCCCTACCCTATCCATCGCTACACCACCGGCGCCGCCCCCACCCACCGCCGACCTCGTCTCCCCCTCCCCTCCCCTCCCTTTCCTCCCTACCTAAGCCCGAGATCCGCCCGAGCCTCCTCCTTCTCTGTTAGGGTTAGGGTTTGCGCTCGGTCGGAGCGGAGAAGAGATCAACCGGCGCTGGAGCCGGCGCTGATGGGGACCTGACGGACGGAGTTGGAGGACCCCGACGTATTTCTTCATCAACCAACACCAAGACTACCCTTCCATCTTTGATGCTGATGGATCCGCGAGCACCCAGGATCCGCGGCCGTGGGTCGCCAGCGCTGCTCTCCCCTGAGCTGCCTCCTCGCCCTGCGCTTCTCCTTCCACCCAGGCCTAGGGTAGGCCCCTCCTCTCCCCCCCCCCCCCCCCCCCTCTCATTTCTCATGATCTGTGCAACCATGGCCATCTTGATTGGCGTGCCGAATTTTCGGGAAATCTGTGGTGGGAATCAGTATGACGCATGCTTTGTACATGTGACGATTGGCACCCGCTCTTCATCTATATGCAGAATTCGAGTGTGTAAGCAGGGATTCCATTAGTGCTCAGCTTTTCTTCAAAATGCATTTCCCCCCTGCTGAGGGGGATATTTGTGGCATTTGAATCAGCAACGCATGCTTTTTAGATGTGACTTTGGGAACCGGCAATTCCCCCCTCCCGAATTCTCGGTGTTGAATCACGGATGCGGTTATTGCTCTAACTGCAAACCAATACAACTTAGATGGTATAACCCCATCTTTTCTACGCTCCCTTGCCGTGGCATGCATGCATCGGGAACAGGAAGTCAATACCCTTCTCTGTTTCTAATCAGACTAGCTATAGCTACTCTTTCAGTCATCAGATTAGAAACGTTGGTCTGGCAGACTATGAGTATGCTGACATTCAGATTCAGCCTTGGTTACCCTTCATAGTTCATAGGTCCCAAACCAAAAGCCCATCGTCTTCTGCCTCACTCGTCACTTCTGGACGCAATTCTCGTCTTTCATAGCAAGCAGCAACTTGGTTCTCCGAGTGTAACTACTAGTACTATCTACTTTACACGCATAGTGATTTACCATTCAGATTCAGGTCTGACCATCAAGTACCATTTACCTGAATGCTGCTAATTTTATTTACTCTCTCTTAAATAAAAATATGTTGGGCAATGGAATTTTATCATTCTCTGAAGTTCAGTTAGCTCCAAGTGCCCATTTCTTAAGTTAACTTGATTTATTCTTGCATGGGAAAAAGAATACCTTTCCACCTATAAATAAATAAATAAATTCTGGATTGTTTTATTCAGGTCTTGAGAAGAATCTCACAAAGCAGAGAGGCTGTCCGGAAAAGTCGCCTAAGAGAAAGAAGGTACCTATAACTTTCTGGTTGTTGTCAACATGCTAGATTAGTTGAACATGGCCATGGCATGTTTCAGATCATTGACGACTGACACCATTGCTGTGTCCCTTCACCACAGGCTTACATCCAACACTGCATCAACTCGCCGTCCATGTCCTCGACTAGCTGCTGCTGCCCTCCACCCCGGCACCAACGCCCGCCATCCTGTTGTCGCCATCGACATCCCCATGCTCGTCGGTCTCCGAGGATAGCACCAGCCAATATCCTCTATGTTTTTCCTCGTTATCCCCAGGCAGCAGCTCCAAACTTTGACTTCCTGTGGGTGCTCCTCTCCTCAATGATTTTCTTTCTCAGCCAATATCCTTTTTTGTGATTGATTTTTGCCATCCGGTCAGATGAGGTGGCTTACTAGTGGCAGGTGATTTGTTTGCGAACCGGTTGATTATGTGGGATCTGGAGATGCTCCAGATCGATCTGTGTGGTTGAGGTTGCAAGAAACCATCTTTGTGATGATCGTGTTAGGATGTGTGATCATCTTGTTAGGATTTGTGATCAACTTTATTGCTCTGTGTGTGCAACTTTTTTATATGAGTGCATGCATTTTTGTTCAATTGGATTCCGGTACTGTTGCCTTTTTTCATGCTTGAGAGTGGAATCCGGTCATTTAGGATTTAGGATTGTATATGGAAAATAAAAAGAGTAGCATGGTCATAAGCGGTGGGTTATGCTATGTGGAGAGTAGTTTTATTGGATGTCTAGAACATGTAAACATGCTAGTGTGCGATAGATATCATGCTTGTTACATGCGACTTCGGGAACCTGTTGTTTATCTGTGCTGAATTCGATTGTTGAAGCTGGGAGTCGATTAGGGCTGAGTGTTGAAGCAGGATTCGATTACTTCTCAATAATCAGCTCAGCTTTTCTTTTCTCAAATGCATGCTTTAGGAAGTAGAAATAGAAACCTCTGATTTTTTTCGGACCAGATGTACTTTCAATCAGATTTGAAACACACTTTGAGTATGCATAGAACATTCAGATCGAGGCTTGGTCACTCATCGTAGTTCATGCGGTCCCAAACCAAAAGCCCACCATTTTCTCCCTCACTGGCCAACTCCACGCATTCCTCACCTCTGGAAACTTGGTTTATTTTGTTGTAATTACTACTAATATTTAGTTTATTTGCATGATGATTGATCATTTAGATTCAGGCTTGACCATCTAATAATTATCACATATTTAACTGGATGCCACTGTATATTCAGTCTTCTTTATTAAATATTTTGGGCAATGGAAATTATCATCCTCCAAAGTTCAGTTTGCTAGCAATATTTGTCGATTTCCTGGGTTAATTTGATTTACTGCTGCATGGGAAAACGAATATTCTTCCACCTATAAATTAATAAATTTGGGTTGATTTTATTCATGTCTTGAAAATACTTGCATAGAATAGAGAGGCTGCCTAGAAGAGTTCGGCCAGATGAGGTGGCTTAGTGGTAGGTGATTTGGTTGCTAATGATTCTAGCTTAATGGTTGATTATGCTGGAGATGCTCCAGATCGATCCGCGCGGTTGAGGTTGCAAGGATCCCATCTTTCTGATGATCTTGTTAGGATTTATGTTGATCTTTACAGTTCTGCATGTGCAACCTTTATTTATATATTTATATGCATGGGTGCATTTTCGTTAAACTGGATGCTTGTTTTTTTGTGATGATCCTTAGTTTTTTAGTGCTCCTTTCTATTTTGATTCACATGATTGCTGAGGGGACGCAGACAGGTTTAGTCTATCGCACTGTTCACTGTTGGGAGCTCTGAATGTTTGTTTTTAAAACAAGTGTATTTTTAGTAATCTTCCCAAAAGGCAAAGGAACAAATATAATTGTTGGCTGTCTTCCGGTAGTAACAAAGAAAAACGAGTCTCTGTACTGGTTGTAGTAGTAATTGTATTCTTCAAAATAACACATCTAATTGTTGAATGTAAGCTTGTAAGTAACAGGTTCGTGGCTATGGCAGTTAGCAAGCAAGGTTGAATTGGTAGTGTAAACTAAGCAAGCTTTCATGGTTGCTAGCCTTCTAGCCGTGCAGGTGTTGTCTCTGTTGCTTCCCTTAGTAAAACAAAATTTAAAGATGCGGTGTGGGGAATACGCAGCACACATGCTTTGTAGATGTGACTTTGGGAACCCACTGTCCATCTATGCTGAATTAAAGAGCTGAAGCAGGGATTCGTTTAGTGCTCAGCTTTTCTTCAAGATGCATTTTTTTCTGCTGCTGGGGAAATTTATCGCATTTGAATCAGACACACACGTGCTACTTAGATGTGACTTTGGGAGCCTGCAATTCTTCTGTGCTGAGTTCCAGTGCTAAAGTCTTACTGGGAACCGTTACTACTTCAATAATAATCTTGAACAATTGACCAAATTTCTTTATATTATTTTTGAAAGAACGTATCTTCTTGAAGAGTAGTTTTCTATGACCACCATTCTGATGTGGTTTCCTTTATATTATTTTTGAAAGCCGGTGGCTTTTTGAAAGAACATTGATCTACTCATGTATAAAAATTCAATGTCTATGCTTACAAAATGAAACCAACTATTCTTGTACTTACTGTTATCACTAATTCTTAAGTAATATGAGAGTACACAGTGTATGCTCCCAGCTTTATTTGATTGAAACAAAAAGATCTTCAAGATTTAGTTAGTCAACTCACTGTCAACAGGAAGTCATTTTACTTCTGAGATAACCACTATAACTTGCTATTTCATCAGAATTTTTTATAAAATGTGGATGGTTATTAAATTGATCGTTTATTTGTCTTGAGCAGGGTTGAGGGCTCGGTTCGGTGCTCGTGGCATCATTTATCGGTTCGGTGCTCGTGGCATCGTCTATCGTGCGACGGTGGCAGTGGTGCTCTACAGCCTCGGTTACAATTGTTCTGGTAAATTCCTTGTTTTACTTGGTTCTCCCTCTATTGCTCTGGAACTAGTCTTCGAGCTATGGCATGTTGTGCATGCCAGCCATCTAGTCAATGGTGGATTTCCTCCTGTGATGGTGGTCATCTGGCCACCCATAAGATGTACTTTAGTTATTTTTGGTGTTGTATCATGCTGTTGTTCCGTGGAGCCTCCTTCTATTCAATTTGGCATGGTGATGAAATGGTAGAATGGTGTATGCTATGGTTAGCCTCCTAGGGGTTTTCGTTAATATTCCTGCTAGGTTTAGTTGATTTCTTCATTGTCTATGTTTATGCATTCAGTTTATCAGTATATTGCTTGGGTTGGAGGGGTTGTGGAGGAGATCTTGCACTACCAGATTCTAGATATGTATGTGCTTTGAGCTAGATAATCATTCCTGTACATGGTGGCAGATTGCATAATAATTGCTTGTGTCATGAGATAATCTTTGATTGGATAATTCGTCTGTTGTGAAAATCTTGTGCCAGTCATCCTTGGTCATTAGTCATTACAGACCCAAAAATATTTATTAGTTGACAGCTCTACTATCAAGATGTCAAGTATAAAAGTGAAAGTAAAAGCTGGGAGTCTAACCTGGAGTTTAAGCCACCTTAATTTTGTGTAGTATATCTTAAGAGTAGAGTGCAAATATATGTTTGACTTGCCAGAATGATTTTCTCAGTAAGATTTTGTGTAGTATATGTTTGACTTGCCGCCGACGTCCACCGTAATATCCGCCTCCTCCTCCTCAGCATCGTCTTCCGCCTCCACCAAGAAGGCCGTCGACGCCCTCGCCGCCGTCCACCTCTCGGACCGCACCTGCACCGCCGTCCTCACCTCCCACCCGTCTCTCGCGACATACGCCTCCTCTCCTCTGTCACCCTTTCAGTCAGATCCCTCTCTCTCCTCCTCTTATAATTATTTATCTATCTGTAGATGTAGATTCATCTACCTTTCTTCATCTGCCTGCCTGCCTAATCCAAATAGTCTCTACTTTCACTAGTAGTAATAGTAGTAGTAGTATCAACCCTTAAACAGAGGGAAGGGAAAAATTCTATCTTTCTCATCAATTTCATTATTTAATAAGTAAATTATATATTAGCCAGCCAACTGCTCTCAACTCAGACTAGTACTGTAGACTGTAGTATACTACTACTCTAGTAAGTAGTACAACATGACAATTTCTTAGTCCCACATCAGATTAGGGGAAGGATACTGCTACTACTACTTTCTGAAATTTAACGTCTCATCCTACCACCAGCTCGTGCACCTTTAGACCCCCTCTTTTGATTTCATTTCCTAGGATGGATGTTTCTAGGCAGGCAGGCAGTATTTCACTACATCCCTCAGTTTGTCTTGTTTGTGCTACTACCTGTATTCCCTCTCCACCTGAAAATCCTAGCATGAAAAGCCTAGCATGTGGCCAACTAATCGACAGGGTTAGTAACTAATTGCTTCATGTCTTGTCATGAAATGCTATGACTATCTACTTCTGCCAGCCAGATGGTGAAATACTATACACACACCCTTCATTTTTGATCTATAACTCAGTTTTCTGTCTTGATGAATGCCACTTGCAGATAGAGTCTCTCACTTTAACATTCCACGGCCACGATCTACTTGTGGACATAGAGCTGGAGCTCAACTACGGCAGATTAGTACACTATGCCATGATCATCACACTCTTCCCAACCTCTTGCCTCTGTGATCTCGCTTAATGGGTTTATTATTCCATATCAGGCGTTATGGTTTGCTTAGTCTGAATGGCTGCGGAAAGTCCTGTCTTCTCAAAGCAATAGGGTGCAGGGAGCTTCCTATCCCTGAGCACATGGATATATACCACCTCAGCCATGAGATCGAGGCTTCAGACATGTCTGCACTTGGAGCGGTCATTAGTTGTGATGAAGAAAGGGTCAAGCTGGAAAAGGAAGCTGAAGTTTTGGCTGCTTAAGTATGTTTCTGACCAATCAATTTTTTTTGTCATCTTGCTCGTTGAACTTGTTCCTTTTGCAATGTCTGCTGTCTTCTAGTACTTGTATGCTCTAACCAACTGATTTCTGAAGATGTTCTGACGAATATCCTTGCTGGCATATTTAGGATGATGGTGGCGGTGCAGCTTTGGAGCGTGTATATGAACGGCTAGAAGCAATTGATGCATCCACTGCTGAAAAGTGTGCTGCCGTTATTTTGTTTGTCTTAGGCTTTAACAAGCAGATGCAGGCCAAGAAAACTAGGGACTTTTCTGGTGGTTGGCTCATGAGAATTGCTCTGGCAAGAGCTCTGTTCATGAATCCAACCATCCTTTTGCTCGATGGGCCTACCAATCATCTTGGTGAGTTTTTCTCCAACCCATGTTACAAGTAAAGTGGACCTGGTGCTTTTTGCTTCTTTAATACCAAATCACATGCTTTTCAGCAAGCTTTACCATGACCGGTTTTAGGAGCTATATATAATTATGGGCCATCTTAGATGCGATGCACTGGCCTGTTGGGATTGTGGAAATGGGACATAACGTCTGCGCCATATATTTACTCCAATGCATTTTGTACAATATGATTTAGAGTGCCAATGAAAGCATATGGAGCTTTTTATGCTTATTTAAGGTGGAGTTAAATCACATCGGTTTTGAACATATTTGTTAGGATATCAGTTTTTTATAATAAAAAAAGGTCGCATAGGGTTACTAGGTCGACCTCTGGAGTTGGCACACACGTAGGGGAGCAGCAGCCGAAATACTAGGCCAGCTGAATATGCTGGTTATCTCGGTTTAGCTAGATAATGCCTTCAATATAGGGTCTTATCTTCAATACAAAGCTTAGGCCAATGCTAGACAATGTCCCTGTTTGAGGGGTGTGATCCATTATCAATGAAATTAGGAAAAATGAACAATGATGAGCTCATAGTTGCAATGAGTCAATGGTTTTTATTGTTTTTAAAAAATGCCTTCAATTTTGCCAAGTTAAATGGTTCTGCCGTGGCTTCCTTTGTTACGATGAACAATGATGTGCGCCTTGCTGTAGGAATGCCTGGCTGTAGGAGCAGCTATACTGGAGAACCTGTTGGTCTGCTGACCACAAAATCACCGTGAATGTAGGTTGTTACAAGTTTTGATTGTACATGTCTCGGCACATTTGGGTTTTAATTCCTGACTTTGTTGGACTTTACTCTGTTGGGTGGTGGTAGGATGAAACTTAAAAAGCTACACTTGTTCTCTAGTGGATCTGTTTTGCCCAAGATTAACTTGCGCTGATTGTCAGATGGTGTTGGTAGATTGTTTTGATAACTCCATGCCTTCATTTTCTCATCTTCCATTGACACAAGCAGTTTTATCATGTTAAGGAACGTTTGTAAAAATAGCATGATTACTACTTAGCTGTTTGAGTTGAGGCTGACTGAGATAATATAGTAGCCAGTACAATATGATTTCTGAAGCCAAATAAATATGCTTTTGTCTGTGAACTAATAATAATATTGCTGGTAACATTTGTAGATCTGGAAGCATGCGTGTGGCTGGAAGAAACACTGAAGAAATTTGACCGTATACTTGTTGTGATATCACACTCTTAAGACTTTCAGAATGGATTATGCACGAGCATCATCCACGTGCAGAACAGGAAGCTGAAGCTGTACACTGGGTATTTCGACCAGTATGTCCAGACCCGATCTGAGCTGGAGGAGAACCAGATGAAGCAGTACAGGTGGGAGCAGGACCAGATCATGTCGATGAAGGAGTACATCGAGCGCTTCGAGCACGGGTCTGCCAAGCTGGCATGGCAGGCCCAGAGCAAGGAGAAGACGCTGGCCAAGATGGAGCACGGCTGGCTGACAGAGAAGGTGGCGAGGGACAGGATCCTGATGTTCCGGTTCGCCAACGTGGGCAAGCTCCCGCCGCCGGTGCTGCAGTTTGCGGAGGTGACGTTCGGGTACACGCCCGATAACCTGATCTACAAGAAGCTGGACTTTGGGGTCGACCTCGACTCGCGGGTGGTGCTGGTGGGGCCCAACGGGGCGGGTAAGAGCACGCTGCTGAGGCTGATAACGACGGAGCTGGTGGCACTGGACGGGATGTTGCGTCGGCACAACCACCTGCGGATCGTGCAGTTCCACCAGCACCTGGCCGAGAAGCTGGACCTGGACCTCTCTGCGCTGCAGTACATGCTGAACGATTACCCGGGCAACGAGGAAGAGCGGATGCGGGCGGTCATCGGCAGGTTCGGGCTGTCGGGCAAGGCGCACGTGATGCCGATGCGGAACCTGTCGGACGGGCAGCGGAGCCGGGTGATATGCGCATGTCTGGCGTGGCGGGAGCCCTAGATGCTGCTGCTGGACGAGCCGATGAACCACCTGGACATTGAGATGATCGACTCGCAGGCGGAGGCGCTGAACGAGTGGGATGGCAGGCTGGTGCTGGTGAGCCATGACTTCCGGCTGGTCAACCAGGTGGCGCAGGAGATTTGGGTGTGTGAGAATCAGGCGGTGACCCGGTGGGAGGGCGACATCATGGAGTTCAAGGAGCACCTGAAAAGCAAGTCAGGGCGGCATGTCGAGGATATATAATCTATGTATCTGTCTAGTGTTATTTATCTGTATATGTGTAGAAGATGTTTTTTCTCATCCTGTGCTGTTTGAGATTTTTTTGGGTCCAAGAGTTGTTTGCATGAAGATGAAGGGATCCATGCCGATAGTTGCCTTCATCTTCATCTGTTGTTAGCAATAGCATGCGTGTGTGACTGTCCACATTGCTCGTCTCATGTTTGGTTTATGTAAACCAATCTGTTAGTATTTTATATACGAACGAGTTGATGATTAAACTTTGATTTCTCTTGGATTTGGATGTGAGAAAGGTATAGTAGACCCTGCAATGCGCAAGAAGGGTAAAGGAAGGGATCATATGCGTACTACTCCCTCTGCGGAAGTACTTGTTGGAGAAATGGATGTATCATATTCATTTTTATCCATTTCTTTGTTGACGACCTAGTGCTAGCTAGCTGCAACAGATGAAAAGTTGGATTGCAAAGTTGCTGATTCTACATATGTCGATCGTGTCTATGCGACAGAGAAGAAGAATGAGATGACAAAGCTACTTGGTTACAATGATAGTGACAGGGCATGAGTAAATTGATGGGCACATATATTTCGTCGGTAGTGGTGGGATGGCTTCATGATGATGTCATGAATCGGAAGCCGGGAAGGCGACACTCAGCATTTGGCAAGAAACTACAATCTCCTTGTGCGAGAATCCAGTGTCGTTTATGATAGGAGCACAAGCACATTACACATTGATACGACGTATTTCATTTCATCAATACATAAAAAGAGAGTGCGCCAAAAGATGGTAAGACAAGATGAATGTCAACCAAACAACCAAGGCTTTGGATCGAGGGAAGTAAGCGTGTACGCCATCATGTCATCGACAGGACATAAAAGTAACAAGTAAGACAAACAGACATGAGAGTAACAAGTAAGACTAGCAAACGTAGCGCTGATGTCAACTACTCCCTCCGTCCCATAATACATATGACGTTTTAGCAATTCATTTGAACTGCTAAACCGTTATATATTATGGTACAGAGGTAGTAGTAGCTGATAGGATTACACATTAACAAACCAATGCTTATTGCAATGAACCAAGTCTTGACAAACCAATGCAATCATTCGAGTTACATAGTAACAAACCAATGCAATGTAACTAGTGTACTCCGTACGTAGCATTACACAGTAACAAATGAAACAATTCAGCAATCATTCCAGTTACATACATTGCTTGCTGACAAACCAAAAGTCAAAAAGAGAAGCTGAGCAGAGATAAAAGCATCGCTCAACCTACATTGGAGCAACTTCCTCAACCCAACCGGCGGCCTTCTGCAGGACGAGAGCCCGGAGTGCACTCACTACACTACTTGTTGACAAACCCAAGAAACTTGCTATTTGCGCGGATAGGAAGGATACTCAATACTGACAGCCCAGGGGGAGGGGAAGGCAAACCAGGGTGGTCGATGAGGTCGAGGAGGCCGCTGTTGATCGCAAGTGCAGCATCACGGAACGCCCCGGTCCAACTCTGTCCCAGAATCTCGTGGGTCAAGGTGCTCTCCACTTCCTCCAGCTTGGCAAGGAGTGGCCAGTCGATGACGCCGTCTCGGAGGTGTTTCGCCATGGAACGCAGGGACTTTGATAGGGTGACCATGTACTTCTTGATTCCAGGGGCACGCTTCACTTGATCCGAGTTGAAGAAGACGTACTTGTGTTTCTTGATGCAGCGACCAAGCGCACGCACCATGTCATCTGCATCGCCCAAATGCATCTGGACAAGCCAGAACTCGGTCAGCGGTCCCTTGGTGCTGTCCATGGACCGCAGCAGGTCGAGGTGGTCCAAGCCCCTGACGTAGTTACGCAGCTTCTCATCTTCTTTCTGCACCAGCCGCTCCATCACCCGGACCTCGAACGAACCAAATCCAAGTGCAGCTTGGCAAGGAGGCCCCCCACTTGCTGGTGCAGCCGCTTGCAGGCCTCGGCCTCGGCCGGAGGAGATGCCACCGTCTTGGGGCCGGCGTGGCGGCCGGCCGGCTCGAGCGGGAAGGCGTCGAGGCTGACACCAATCTTGGCCAAGAACGCCTCCATGTGGACGCCGGGCAGAAGATCGACTTGCACGGGCTGCATCTGCACCATTCCTCGGACCACGGAGATGACCTCCCACAGGATCAGCTTCCGGTCAAGCCCCTCCAGCAGAGACAGCAAGTCGTTGTAGAGCCGGCAGAGCCAAGATCGAAGAACCCGGGCCTGGAGAAGGGCTGGCAAATTGCCAACCCAGATCGGCGCCGCCGTCTTGATTTGCCGGAGGCGGCGGGCCATGTGGCGGGCGTCTTCAAGGCGGACGTCCACCACGGCGAAGTGAGAGACCGTGGCGAAGCGCTCCTCGTTGAGATAGACGGCGTTCATGTCGTCGATCCCGGCGATGAGGGCGACGCGGCGCCCGCCGACAGTCGCGACGGCGACCTCGTTCCCCGCCTGCGCCACCTCGGGAAGATCAAGCAGCTGCGTCGCCAACTCCGCCTCCGCCGCGCCTGGCAGCTGGTCGTCGCCGACTCCGCCGACCCGGTGGCGCTTCATCTTGGCGGCGGCGGCGGCCAAGATTTGGCAGTTGCGCGCTCGCTCGCACGCACGCACGCGAAGAGGTGGAAGTAATCTGGTGGCCTTGCTAATGCTTTCACGGCTCGGGCTCGGAACTACCTGCATATTTATAGATCTGGTGGTCGGTTGTGGACGGAATCTTGTTCAGTTATGGTTGTTTTCCCCAAAGAACCGTCATAAACCAGCCCAGTTAATTAATTGTAGCCGTCCTATCCGATGCCTACATTCCCATGCATTGCATGTCCCCTCCAACGATGTGGGATTCTGTCATGCACGCATTTGCGCCGTATTCATGCCGCTCACCAGCGCCACGTTGATACCGGCTTAGAGCGACGTGACCTCTCACCGAAGCGAGTATTTTAACGGCTCGCTGACCGAGAAAGTCGTCCGGATGCATGTGTCTTCTCTTCATATTCAAACGGAATCCGTCCGCAAGCCTCCCTTCAATAAACCAGCGCGGTTGTCGGGAAACCTACTCCGACGCTCTCATGCGAACGCCACACGTCCGCCCGCTGGTGTCATTAAACATCCCAACACTTGGCATGTCATCCGCCAGCTATTTAAACGTGGCCAGTCCCGGCTTCTCGGCAACAGCCGCATAACGCCCTCATTCTCGTTCTTCTTTGTGCACCACACCCGCTATGGCCTCGAACTCCACAACCATATGGGATAACCTCTCCGGCGAATAGAAGGAGCTCTACGGCTGGCAGGCCCACCGGGCCAACCAGATACATGCTGGCTTGCCAACGAGCTCTCCATAGGGTAGCGACGCGGACAAGCCAATGGAAGAGGCGACTTGCCTCCCACGACTATAGTTAGTTAGCTTATAAAAGTTTGACTACGAGTATAGTTGGTTGGAGTTCCTTACTAATGAGGACAATTTGGGATGGCTCGCGGACCATTTTTGACGTCGCAGGGAGATGGAAATGACCATACAAGTGCATCAAGTAGGTATGTCCCTACGGTGAGCTCCCACCCGATGGTCGCTTCGCCAGTCGGCGGCGGGGGGGGGGGGGGGGGGGGGAGGGGGGTTCTGGCCATTGTCATCGGGCTTAGAAGAGGACTTAGAGGAGAACGACGAAGATACACCTAATGACCGGGTTTAGGATCTAGATCCGAGCTTAGCTCTAGCGATACTACAGCTAGCGGGTTTCTACACCGACGACCCGCGCGAAGTGTCCAAGAGGAAGAAGCAATGGACGTCCTTTACACTGGGGGGGGGGGCAGGGTCGAGGCTTGGTATTATCACTACCGCTAGGCCAGCGGGGGCCTCTCATGCGCTCTAGGTTTAGGTTTCAACGTACGCACTTTGATGACCCACAAGTATAGGGGATCAATCGTAGTCCTTTTGATAAGTAAGTGTGTCGAACCCAACAAGGAGCCGAAGGATATGATAAGCAGTTTCAGCAAGGTAATTTCTGCAGGCACTGAAATTGTAAGTAGCAAGTAGTTTGATAGCAAGGCAATTTGTAACGAGCAAGTAACAGTAACAATAGGAAAGGTGCAGCAAGGTAGCCCAATCCTTTTCTGGCAAAGGACATGCCAAAAGTATTTCTTATGATGATCAAAGTGTTCTTGAGGGTACACGGGAATTTCATCTAGCCACTTTCGTCATGTTGGTTTGATTTGTGTTCGCTACTTTGATAATTTGATACGTGGGTGGACCGGTGCTAAGGTGTTGTTCTTACTTGAACTAACAACCTACTTATGATTAACCCCCTCGCAAACATCCGCAACTACGAGAAAAATATTAAGACAAAGTCTAACCATAACATTAAACATGTGGACCCAAATCCCCCTTACAGAGTAGCGCATAAACTAGGGTTTAAGTTTCTGTCACTCTCGCAACCCATCGTCTAATAACTACTCCATAATGCATTCACTTAGGCCCAAGGATGGTGAAGTGTCATGTAGTCGACATTCACATGACACCATTAAGGGAATCACAACATACATATCATCAAAATATCGAACACATATCAAATTCACATGAGTACTTGCAACATGACTTCTCCCGTGACCTCAAGAACAAAAGTAACTACTCACAAATAATATGCATGCTCAAGATAAAAGGTGTATTGAATAGCATAATGGATCTGAACATATAATCTTCCACCAAATAAACCATATAGTAATCAACTACACAAGGTAATCAACACTACTAGTCACCCATAGGTACCAATCTGAGGTTCCGATACAAAGATTGAACACAAGAGATGAACTAGGGTTTGAGAGGAGATGGTGCTGTTGAAGATGTTGATGAAGAATGGCCTCCCCAAGATGAGAGGGTTGTTGGCGATGACGATGGCTTGAATTTCCCCCTCCAAGAGGGAAGTTCCCCCAGCGGAATCGCTCCGTCGGAGGGCAAAAGTTCTCCTTCCCAAGTTCCGCCTCGAGGCGGCGGCGCTTCATCCTGAGAGTCCTCCTCTGATTTTTCTAGGTTAATTGGAGCTATATACGAGAAGATGGGCTCCATAGGTGGGCCTGGGTGCCCACCCTCCACCAGGGCACGGGCAGGGGGCCATGCGCACCCTGGTAGAGGGTGGCTACCTGGTGGCCCCCCTCCGGTAGTTCTTCGCTCGAGAAATTCTTATTTATTATAAAAATATTCCTTGTGAAATTTTAGCTTCATTGGAGTTGTGCAGAATAGGTATCTCTGACGTGCTTTTTCGGGGTGCTGAATTCCAGTTGCCGGCATTATCCCTCTTGATGTAAACCTTGCAAATTATGAGAGAAAAGGCATTAGAATTACTCCCCAAGCATTATTATGCGTAAAAACATTAAAAATAACAGTAGTAAAACATGATGCAAAATGGACGTATCACACTCCACGCCCCAAATCTTCCCACCCTCCTCATCTAGAGTCTCCAACTCCGACGGAAGCATATCTTCAGGCGCAACATATACGGTTGGGGCATGAGGAGATCTAGGGTTCGCCTAGATTTGTTCACCCTCCTCATCCGAAAACCCTGTCTTCGGCATGGGCTTCCAAGCCAACCTCGACAGAAGAGTACCATTGGCCGACCAAAGCCATGGGTGCATGCTACTTGGTGTAGGTGTTGGGTTTTTTCTCGAAGAGGAAGGGATGCAAAAGATAGTATTTTCCTCAGTTAAGAACCAAGGTTTATCGAATCAACATGATACACCACGCAGATAACGTCCATAGTACCTGCACACACGCAATGCAAATGTTTGCACCCAACGAAGGCAAGAAGGTTGTAAATCTCCTTGTTCCCGCCAATTGCGAGGATTAAATATGGTAGTGATAGGTAGATAGTGAAATAAGAACATAAAGGTAAATGTTTTTTTGGTATTTAGTAGGAAAGTGGACCAGGGGCCATAGCATTCACTAGAGGCATCTCTCTCATAACCATAATATGGTGGGTAGACAAATTATTGTTGGGCAATTGATATAAAAGCGCATAGTTATGATTTTGATTCTTTATGGCACAACTCATATATAGGCATTATGTTTGTGATAAGTAGACCATTAAACTTACCGACACCGACTACTATTACTCTACCCCTCGACCACTATGCATTACGCATCGCAAGGTATTAAGTTCATAACAAACAGAATAATTTTTGGAGCAAGATGACATAATGTAGACAAGATAATATAAATTAATATGTTTAGATCTCGTCATTTTATCCTTAGTAGAAAGAATACAATACGTAACTTGCAACTCCCCCCGTCACAGAGTAAAGACACCACAAGATTGAACCCAGGACCGGTCCTGAGATTTGAGGGGCCCGGGGCGAAACTATAACCCCGGGCCTTGTAATATGTACCAAAATAAAAATTAATGCATGTGTTATGTGTAAATGAAATATTACCAAGAAAACACTAAAAATCCATCTAAAAGGATCATCCTTATAATTTATACATATTGACTTCATTTTATATAATTTTCCAGATGACATAAAATAAAAGTGATGAAATTTGAGGAAGAAATTAGTAATTCCAAAGGTGATGAAAAGTTAGAAATCTACTGCACCAACTCAATAAGATCTTCTCCAATATCATGTTGAACTCAAAAGATGAATCTCATATAATATACCCTCTTGAATAATTGTCCCATTGATCGATTATGAACAACCATATAGGTATGATGGATACACAATATTGAATCATTAATAAAATATTTATCAATTATCATGGCCAAATCGCATAGGGCACAAACTTCTTACTAATAGACACGCACCTTCTTCTATGAATTGAAATCCCACTATTGTAGTGACCTATAGGTTTGATGCAATCTACTTTCAGAGACTCGTCCTGTCGCCTCTCGGCATGGCTAACTAGGGGCTCGCGTTGGGGTAAATCCTATCTATGACCGAAAGGCTATTGTCAAGCACACATGAGAAGGAGAGGTGTGATACTTGTGATCTGCGTTGAGTTTTCCACGAAGCGGAGTGGGTGATGCAGCACGGTATAGACAAGTATTTCCTTCAGTGAGAACCAAGGTTATCGAACCAATAGGAGTAGCACTCAATCCCCATCTTCAGCGATTGCACACAAAGAAGTGAACACTTGCACCCAATGAGGGCAAGAGGGTTGTCAATCCCCTTGGACTCGTTATTTGCAAGCAAATGAAGTATGTAGATGCTATTTTATAATTGTAAATTACAAAATAAGTAAAAGATAAATAATGGCAGCAAGTTAATTAAAGCTTTTGTTAATATATAGGTGGATAGACCCGGGGCCATAGTTTTCCCTAGTGGCATCTCTCATGTAGTGCAAAGTTAGAAATCTACTGCACCAACTCAATAAGATCTTCTCCATTATCATGTTGAACTCAAAAGATGAATCTCATATAATATACCCTCTTGAATAATTGTCCCATTGATCGATTATGAACAACCATATAGGTATGATGGATACGCAATATTGAATCATTAATAAAATATTTATCAATTATCATGGCCAAATCGCATAGGGCACAAACTTCTTACTAATAGACACGCACCTTCTTCTATGAATTGAAATCCCACTGTTGTAGTGACCTATAGGTTTGATGCAATCTACTTTCAGCCACTCAGCCCGTCGCCTCTCGGCATGGCAGACTAGGGGCTCGCGATGGGGTAAATCCTATCTATGTCCGAAAGGCTATTGTCAAGCACACATGAGCAGGAGAGGTGTGATACTTGTGATCTGCTTTGAGTTTTCCACTAAGCGGAGCGGGTGATGCAAGAAGGTATAGATAAGTATTTCTTTTAGTGAGAACCAAGGTTATCGAACCAATAGGAGTAGCACGCAACCCCCGTCTTCAGCGAGTGCATGCAAAGAAGCGAACACTTGCACCCAATGCGGGCAAGAGGGTTGTCAATCCCCTTGGACTCGTTATTTGCAAGCAAATGAAGTATGTAGATGCTATTTTATAATTTTAAATTACAAAATAAGTAAAATATAAATAATGGCAGCAAGTTAATTAAAGCTTTTGTTAATATATAGGTGGATAGACCCCGGGGCCATAGTTTTGCCTAGTGGCATCTCTCATGTAGTAGCCATACGGTGGGTAAACAAATTACTGTTGGACAATTGATAGAAAATCACATAGTTATGCAATATTTATTCATGGTAATGATCATGTGTATATAGGCATCACGTCCATAAGCAAATAGGCCGACTCCTGCCTACACATACTACCTATTACTCACGTCAAGAGCGCTTCTATGCTTGCCTCTCTAAGTATTAAGTTCATGACAAATAGAGTAATGCTTGGACAACGATGACATGGTGTAGACAAAGAAAATCAAATCAATATTAATTAACCCCATTGTTTTATACTTAGTGGAAACAATACAAATAAATGTCTTGTCCCTTTTTGTCACTGGATATAGAGCACCGCAAGATTGTGTTGGGGAACATTGCATGGGAAACAAAAATTTTCCTACGCACACGGAAGATCTATCCATGGTGATGAGCATCTACGAGAGGGAGAGTGGATCTACGTACCCTTGTAGATCGCTAAGCGAGAAGCATTAAGAAACGTGGTTGGTGTAGTCGAACGTCTTCGCGATCCAAATCTCCGAGCATCCCGCGATCCAATCACGATCCGTCCTGATCAAGCACCGAACGGACGACACCTTCGCGTTCAGCACACGTGCAACTTGATGATGCTCTCCGCCTTCTTGATCCAGCAAGAGGGAGCGGAGAGGTAGACAAGTTCTCCGGCAGCATGACGGTGCACGGCGATGGTGGTGGAGCCATTCCGGCAGGGCTTCACCTAAGCACTACAGAAAACCGATCTAGAGGAGAAACTATGCACTAGAGGATAGGGTAGCACGTGGCTGAAAATCAAGTGAAAAAACCCTAAAACCTCTAGTATATATAAGAGGAAGAGAGGAGGAGGCTTGGCGCAAGGGCCAAGCCCTCTAGGCTTCGGCTGAAGTGGGAGGAGAGGAGGAATCCTCCTCCAATCCTAGTAGGACTAGTACTCCTCCTTATTTTGGTCTTTTTGCCTTTTTCCACCTTTTTCTCTTTGGGATTTTCTTCCCAGCCACATGGGACTTATGTGGGACTTCTACCAGCCCTCTAAGGGCTGGTATTCAGCCTCCCACAGCCCATGTAGCCTCTTGGGTCGAAATACCCCTTCCGATGGTCTCCCGGTACACTACCGGCACTTCCGGTACACTATCGATGAGCCCGAAACTTTTCCGGCGACCAAAACAGGACTTCCTATATATCAATCTTTACCTCCGGACCATTCCAGAGCTCCTCGTGATGTCCAGGATCTCATTCGGGACTCCGAACAACCTTCGGTCACCACCATGCATAACTCTATACTACCGAAACGTCACCAAACCTTAAGTGTGCAGACCCTGCGGGTTCAAGAACTATGTAGACATGACCGAGACACCTCTACGGTCAATAACCAATAGCGGGACCTGTATGCCCATATTCCTACATATTCTACGAAGATCTTTATCGTTCGAATCTCTATGTCAAGGATTCAGTTAATCCCGTATGATGTTCCCTTTGTTTTTCATTATGTTACTTGCCCAAGATTCGATCATCGGTATCTCCATACCTAGTTCAACCTCGTTACCGGCAAGTCTCTTTACTCGTTCCGTGATACAAGATCCCATAACTAACACTTATTCACATTGCTTGGAAGGCTTATTGTGATGTTGTATTACCGAGTGGGCCTTGAGATACCTCTCCGTCACACGGAATAACAAATCCTAGTCTTGATCCATGCCAACCCAACAGACACCCTCAGAGATACCTGTAGAGCACCTTTATAGTCACCCAGTTACGTTGCAACATTTTATACACACAAGGCACTCCTCCGGTGTCCGTGAGTTGCATGATCTCATGGTCATAGGAGCATATAGTTGACATGCAGAAAACAGTAGCAATAAACTGACACGATCATATGCTACATTTGTAGTTTGGGTCTTGTCCATCACATCATTCTCCTAATGATGTGATCCCGTTATCAAATGACATCACATGTCAATGGCTAGGAAACCTTGACCATCTTCGATCAACGAGCTAGTTCACTAGAGGCATACTAGGGACAAAGTGTTGTCTATTTATCTACACATGTAATGTGTTTCCAATCAATACAATTATAGCATAGACAATAAATAATTATCATGAACAAGGAAATATAATAATAAACACTTTATCTATTGCCTCTAGGGCATATTTCCAATAGTCTCCCACTTGCACTAGAGTCAGTAATCTAGTTCACATCACTATGTGATTTACATTGTAATGAATCGAACACCCATGCAGTTCTGGTGTTGATCATGTTTAGCCCTTGGAAGAGGTTTAGTCAACGGGTCTGCAAGATTCAGATCCATGTGCACTTTGCAAATATTTATGTGCTTCTCCTCGATGTAATCGCGGATGGAGTTGAAGCGTCGCTTTATGTGTGTGGTCCTCTTGTGAAACCTTGGTTCCTTGGCCAGAGCAATGGCACCAGTGTTGTCACAGAACAGAGTCATTGGATTCAGTGCACTGGGCACTACTCCAAGATTTGTCATGAACTGCTTCATCCAGACACCTTCCTTCGCTGCCTCCGAGGCTACGATGTACTCCGCTTCGCATGTAGAATCGGCTACCACGCTTTGCTTGGAACTGCACCAGCTTACCGGCCCCCCCGCTGTGAATAAATACGTATCCGATTTGTGACTTAGAGTCATCCGGATCAGTGTCAAAGGTTGCATCGATGTAACCCTTTACGACGAGCTCTTCATCACCTCCATAAACGAGAAACATTTCCTTAGTCCTTTTTAGGTACTTAAGGATATTCTTGACCGCCGCCCAGTGCTCCATTCCAGAATCACTTTGAAACCTTTCGGCCATACTTATGGCAAGGCTGACATCGAGTCTTGTGCACAGCATTGCATACATGATAGAGCCTATGGCTGAAGCATAGGGGATGACACTCATCTTTTCTCTATCTTCCGCAGTCACTAGGCATTGAGTCTTACTCAACTTCACACCTTGTAACACAGGCAAGAACCCCTTCTTGGACTGCTCCATTTTGAACTTCTTCAAAACTTTATCAAGGTATGTGCTCTGGGAAAGTGCTATTAAGCGTCTCGATCTATCTCTATAGATCTTAATTCCTAATATGAAAGCAGCTTCTCCTAGGTCCTTCATTGAAAAACTCTTGTTCAAATATTCCTTCACGCTTTCCAGCATTTCTATATTGTTTCCAATCAGCAGTATGTCATCCACACATAATATTAGAAACGCTATAGAGCTTCCACTCACTTTCTTGTAAATACAAGTTTCTCCATAAACTTGTATAAACCCAAACGCTTTGATCACCTCATCAAAGCGCTTATTCCAACTTCGAGAAGCCCAAGGCTAGACCCAAGCCAGAAACTGAGTGCTTTCATTGCAAGGGAACTGGTCATTGGAAGCGGAACTGCCCCAAGTACCTGGCTGACAAGAAGGCGGCCAATGACAAACAAGGTATATATGATATACATGTTATTGATGTGTACCTTAATATCTCTCGTTGTAGTGCCTGGGTATTTGATACCGGTTCGGTTGCTCACGTTTGCAACTCAAAACAGGAACTACGGAATAAACGAAGGCTGGCAAAGGACGAAGTGACGATGCGCGTGGGAAATGGTTCCAAGGTTGATGTGATCGCCGTCGGCACACTCTCTCTTCGATTACCATCGGGATTAGTGATGAACCTGAATAATTGTTATTTAGTGCCTGCGTTAAGCATGAACATTATATCTGGATCTTGTTTATTGCGAGACGGTTACTCATTTAAATCAGAGAATAATGGTTGTTCTATTTATATGAGTAATATATTTTATGGTCATGCACCCAATGTGAGGGGTTTATTCATATTGAATCTTGATAGTGATGATACACATGTTCATAACATTGATGCCAAAAGATGTAGAGTTGATAATGATAATACCACTTTCGTGTGGCACTGCCATTTAGGTCATATTGGTGTCACATGAGGAAGCTCCATGCTGATGGGCTTTTGGATTCACTTGATTTTGAATCACTTGACACATGTGAACCATGCCTCATGGGCAAGATGACTAAAACGCCGTTCTCTGGAACAATGGAACGGGCAAGTGACTTATTGGAAATCATACATACTGATGTGTGCGGTCCAATGAATGTGATAGCACGCGGTGGATATCGTTATTTTCTCACCTTCATTGATGATTTAAGTAGATATGGGTATATTTACTTAATGAAACACAAGTCTGAAACGTTTGAAAAGTTCAAGCAATTTCAGACTGAAGTTGAGAATCATCGTAACAAGAAGATTAAATTCCTGTGATCTGATCGAGGAGGTGAATATCTGAGTTATGAGTTTGGCAGTCACTTAAGACAATGTGGAATTGTTTCACAGTTGACACCGCTTGGAACACCACAGCGTAATGGTGTGTCCGAACGTCGTAATCGAACCTTATTAGATATGGTGCGTTCTATGATGTCTCTTGCTGATTTACCACTATCGTTTTGGGGTTATGCATTAGAGACAACTGCATTCACTTTAAATAGGGCACCATCGAAATCCGTTGAGACGATGCCATATGAACTATGGGTTGGCAAGAGGCCAAAGTTGTCGTTTCTTAAAGTTTGGGGATGTGATGCTTATGTCAAAAAGCTTCAGCCTGAAAAGCTAGAACCCAAAGCGGAGAAATGCATCTTCAGAGGATACCCGAAAGAGACAGTCGGGTATACCTTCTATCTCAGATCCGAAGGCAAAGTATTTGTCACTAAGAAAGGAACATTTCTTGAGAAAGAGTTTCTCTCGAAAGAATTGAGTGGGAGGAAAATAGAGCTTGATGAAGTTATTGAACCTTTACTTCAACCAGAGATTAGCGCAACACAGAAAGATGTTTCTGTGGAGCCTACGATAGTTGAAGAGGAAGTTAATGATGATGATCACGAAGCTTCAGATCAAGTTACTATTGAACCTTGTAGGTCGACAAGGGCGCGTACTGCTCCTGAGTGATACGACAACCCTGTCTTGGAGGTCATGTTGTTGGACAACAATGAACCTACGAGCTATGGAGGAGAGATGATGGGCCTAGATTCCGAGAAATGGTTAGAGGCCATGAAATACGAGATGGGATCCATGTATGAAAACAAAGTGTGGACTTTGGAAGTATTACCTGAAGGGCGAAAGGCCATTCAGAACAAATGGATCTTTAAGAAGAAGATGGACGCGGACGGTAATGTCACCGTCTACAAAGCTTGACTTGTGGCAAAGGGTTTTTCACAAGTTCAAGGAGTTGACTACGATGAGACCTTCTCACCCGTAGCGATGCTTAAGTCCGTCAGAATCATGTTAGCAATAGCTGCTTATTTCGACTATGAAATTTGGCAGATGGATGTCAAAACAGCGTTCCTCAATGGTTTTCTTGAGGAAGAGTTGTATATGACGCAACTAGAAGGTTTTGTCGATCCAGAGAATGCTGACAAAGTTTGCAAACTCCAGCGATCCATTTATGGGCTGGTGCAAGCATCTCGGAGTTGGAATAAGTGCTTTGATGAGGTGATCAAAGCGTTTGGGTTTGTACAAGTTTATGGAGAAGCTTGTATTTACAAGAAAGTGAGTGGGAGCTCTATAGCATTTCTAATATTATATGTGGATGACATATTGCTGACTGGAAACAATATAGAAATGCTAGAAAGCATGAAGGAATATTTGAACAAGTGTTTTTCAATGAAGGACCTAGGAGAAGCTGCTTTCATATTAGGCATTAAGATCTATAGAGATAGATCGAGACTCTTAATAGCACTTTCACAGAGCACATACCTTGATAAAGTTTTTGAAGAAGTTCAAAATGGATCAGGCCAAGAAGGGGTTCTTGCCTGTGTTACAAGGTGTGAAGTTGAGTAAGACTCAATGCCCAGTGACTGCAGAAGATAGACAAAAGATGAGTGTCATCCCCTATGCTTCAGCCATAGGCTCTATCATATATGCAATGTTGTGCACAAGACCCAATGTCAGCCTTGCCATAAGTATGGACGGAAGGTTTCAAAGTGATCCTGGAATGGAGCACTGGACGGCGGTCAAGAATATCCTTAAGTACCTGAATAGGAGTAAGGAAATGTTTCTCGTTTATGGACGTGATGAAGAGCTCGTCGTAAAGTGTTACGTCGATGCAAGCTTGGACACTGATGCGAATGACTCTAAGTCACAAACCGGATTCATATTTATTCTCAACGGGGGAGCGGTAAGCTGGTGCAGTTCCAAGCAAAGCGTGATAGCCGATTCTACATGCGAAGCGGAGTACATCGCAGCCTCGGAGGTGGCGAAGGAAGGTGTCTGGATGAAGCAGTTCATGACAGATCTTGGAGTAGTGCCCAGTGCACTGAATCCAATGACTCTATTCTGTGACAACACTGGTACCATTGCTTTGGCCAAGGAACCAAGGTTTCACAAGAGGTCTAGACACATAAAGCGACGTTTCAATTCCATCCGAGATTACATCGAGGAGAAGCACATAAATATTTGCAAAGTGCACACGGATCTGAATGTTGCAGATCCGTTGGCTAAACCTCTTCCAAGGGCTAAACATGATCAACACCAGAATTGCATGGGTGTTCGATTCATTACAATGTAAATCACATAGTGATGTGAACTAGATTATTGACTCTAGTGCAAGTGGGAGACTGTTGGAAATATGCCCTAGATGCAATAAATAAAGTGTTTATTATTATATTTCCTTGTTCATGATAATTGTTTATTATCCATGCTATAATTGTATTGATTGGAAACACATTACATGTGCGGATAAGTAGACAACACTTTGTCCCTAGTATCCCTCTAGTAGACTAGCTCGTTGATCAAAGATGGTCAAGGTTTCCTAGACATTGACATGAGATGTCATTTGAAAACGGGGTCACATCATTAGAAGAATGATGTGATGGACAAGGCCCAAACTATAAATGTAGCATATGATCGTCTCAGTTTATTGCTACAGTTTCTGCATGTCAAAGTATATGTTCCTATGACCATGAGATCATGCAACTCTCGGACACCGGAGGAGTGCCTTGTGTGTATCAAACGTCGCAACGTAATTGGGTGACTATAAAGGTGCATTACAGGTATCTTCGAGTGTGTCTGTTGGGTTGGCATGGATCAAGACTGGGATTTGTTACTCCGTGTGACGGAGAGGTATCTCAGGGCCCACTCGGTAATACAACATCACAATAAGCCTTGCAAGCAATGTGACTAAGTGTTAGCTACGAGATCTTGTATTACGGAACGAGTAAATAGACTTGCCGGTAACGAGGTTGAACTAGGTATACAGATACCGACGATCGAATCTCGGGCAAGTAACATACCGAAGAACAAAGGGAACATCATACGGGATTAACTGAATCCTTGACATAGAGGTTTGACCGATAAAGATCTTCGTAGAATATGTAGGAACCAATATGGGCATCCAGGTCCCGCTATTGGTTATTGACCGTAGAGGTGTCTCGGTCATGTCTACATAGTTCTCAAACCCGCAGGGTCTGCACACTTAAGGTTTGGTGACGTTTCGGTAGTATAGAGTTATGCATGGTGGTGACTGAAGGTTGTTCGGAGTCCCGGATGAGATCCTGGACATCACGAGGAGCTCCGGAATGGTCCAGAGGTAAATATTGATATATAGGAAGTCCTGTTTTGGTCGCCGGAAAAGTTTCGGGCTCATCGGTAGTGTACCGGGAGTGCCGGTAGTGTACCGGGGGATCATGGCTACATGGGTTGTGGGAGGGTGAATACCAGCCCTTAGTGGGCTGGTGGAAGTCCCACACAAGGCCCATGCGGCTGGGAAGAAAAGCCCAAAAGGAAAAGGTGGAAAAAGGCAAAAAAGGGCCAAATAAGGAAGGAGTCCTAATCCTACTAGGAGTGGAGGAGGAGGACTCCTCCCTCCTGGTTCGGCCGATGCCTTGGGCTGGTCCCTTGAGGGCCAGGCCTCCTCCTCCCCTCCTCCTATATATACTAGTGGTTTTTGAGGGTTTTTGCACAAGATTTTCTGCCACGTGCTGCGCTCTCTTCTAGTGCGTAGTTTCTCCTCTAGATCGGTTTTCTGCAGTGCTTAGGCGAAGCCCTGTCGTAATAACTCCACAACCATCGCCGCAACATCGTCGCGCTACCAGAGAACTCGTCCACCTCTCCGCTCCCTTTTGCTGGATCAAGAAGGTGGAGATCGTCATCAAGCCGTACGTGTGGTGAACGCGGAGGTGCCGTCCATTCGGTTCTAGATCGGGACGGATCATGATTGGATCGCGGGACGCTCGGCGATTTGGATCGCGAAGACGTTCGACTACATCGACCGCGTTTCTTAACGCTTCCCGCTTAGCGATCTACAAGGGTATGTAGATCCACTCTTCCTCTCATAGATGCTCATCACCATGGATAGATCGTGCGTGTGCGTAGGTAATTTTTTGTTTCCCATGCAACGTTCCCCAACATAACCGACTATCTCTTTCGGGTATCCTATGAAGACGCATTTCTCCACTTTGAGTTCCAGCTTTTCAGGCTGAAGCTTTTTGACATAAGCATCACATCCCCAAACTTTAAGAAACAACAACTTTGGCCTCTTGCCAAACCATAGTTCATATGGCGTCGTCTCAACGGATTTCGATTGTGCCCTATTTAAAGTGAATGCAGCTGTCTCTAATGCATAACCCCAAAACGATAGTGGCAAATCAGCAAGAGACATCATAGAACGCACCATATCTAATAAGGTTCGATTATGATGTTCGGACACACCGTTACACTGTGGTGTTCCGGGCGGTGTCAACTGTGAAACAATTCCACACTGTCTTAAGTGACTGCCAAACTCATAACTCAGATATTCACCTCCTCGATCAGATCGCAGTAATTTAATCTTCTTGTTATGATGATTCTCAACTTCACTCCGAAATTGCTTGAACTTTTCAAACGTTTCAGACTTGTGTTTCATTAAGTAAATATACCCATATCTACTTAAGCCATCAGTGAAGGTGAGAAAATAATGATATCCACCATGCGTTGAAACATTCATCGGACCGCACACATCAGTATGTATGATTTCCAATAAGTCACTTGCCCGTTCCATTGTCCCAGAGAACGACATTTTAGTCATCTTGCCCATGAGGCATGGTTCAGATGTGTCAAGTGATTCAAAATCAAGTGACTCTAGAAGTCCATCAGAATGGAGCTTCCTCACGCGTTTTACTCCAATATGATCTAAACGGCAGTGCCACAAGAAAGTGGTACTATCATTATCAACTCTACATCTTTTGGCATCAATGTTATGAACATGTGTGTCATCACTATCAAGATTCAATATGAATAAACCCCTCACATTGGGTGCATGACCATAAAAGATATTACTCATATAAATAGAACAACCATTATTCTCTGATTTAAATGACTAACCGTCTCATAATAAACAAGATCCAGATATAATGTTCATGCTTAACGCAGGCACTAAATAACAATTATTCAAGTTCATCACTAATCCCGATGGTAATCAAAGAGAGAGCGTGCCGACGGTGATCACATCAACCTTGGAACCATTTCCCACGTGCATTTTCACTTCATCCTTTGCCAGCCTTCGTCTATTCCGTAGTTCCTGTTTTGAGTTGCAAATGTGAGCAACCAAACCGGTATCAAATACCCAAGCACTACAACGAGAGCTAGTAAGGTACACATCAATAACATGTATATCATATATACCTTGTTTGTCGTTGGCCGCCTTCTTGTCAGCCAGGTACTTGGGGCAGTTCCGCTTCCAGTGACCAGTTCCCTTGCAATGAAACACTCATTTTCTGGCTTGGGTCCATGCTTGGGCTTCTTTACAGGAGTAGCAACTGCTTTGCCATCCTTCTTGGTTTTACCCTTCTTGCCCTTGCCCTTGCCATTCTTCTTCAAACTAGTGGTTTTATTGACCATTAACACTTGATGTTCTTTCTGGATTTCAGACTCAACGACTTTTAGCATCGCAAACAGCTCGGCGACTGACTTGTTCATCCCGTGCATGTTATGGTTCATCACAAAGCTCTTGTAACTAGGTGGTAGTGATTGAAGAACTCTATCAGTGATCGCCTCTGGCGGAAGGGAAATTCCCAACTCCGCTAGACGAGTCGAATACCCAGACATTCTGAGTGTATGTTCACTGATAGACCCGTTCTCCTCCATTTTGCAAGCATAGAACTTATTGGAGGTCTCATACCTCTCGATCCGGGCATTCTTCTGAAAGATAAACTTCAACTCCTGGAACATTTCCTATGCTCCATGACATTCAAAACGTCTTTGAAGTCCCGGTTCTAAGCCATACAATATTGCACACTGAACTATTGAATAATCTCCAGAACGTGCCTCCCAAGCGTTCTTAACGTCTTCGAATGACATGTCTTCTGGTTGGTCACCAAGCGGTGCATCAAGGACATATGATTTCCTCAGATTACGGGCCCAGTCAACAAAGTTACTTGCATCATCTTTCAACTTAGCTTTCTCTAGGAACGCAATAAAATTCAGGGGTGCTACTGCGCGAGCCATTGATCTACAACATAAATATGCAAAGGTTAATTAGACTATTGTTCAAGATAATGAGTTTAGTTAATCAAATTACTAAAGCTCCCACTCAAATTGACATCCCTCAGGTCATCTGAGTGTCACACGATCCAAATTCACCAACTCAAGTCCGATCATCACGTGAGTTGAGGTGGTTTCAATGGTGAACATCATCATGTTGATCATATATACTATATGACTCATGTTTGACCTTTCGGTCTCTTGTGTTCCGAGGCCATGTCTGTACATGCTAGGCTTGTCAAGTTTAACCCGAGTGTTCTGCATGTGCAACACTGGCTTGCACCCGTTCTATGTGAGCGTAGAGTCTATCACACCCGATCATCACGTGGTGTCTCGACACGACGAACTTTCGCAACGGTGCACACTCGAGGAGAACACAATTCATCTTGAAATTTAAGTGAGGGATCACCTTATAATGCTACTATCGTCCTAAGCAAAACAAGGTGCATAAAAGGATTAACATCACATGCAAATCGTAAGTGACATGATATGTCCATGAACTTGTGCTTTTGATCTCCATCTTGAAAGCACCGGCATGATCTACATTGTCATCGGTACGCCACCATGATCTCCATCAACGTGTCGCCATCGAGGTTGTCGCGCCCATCATGCTTGTACTACTATTGCTACTGTTTAGAGATAAAGTAAAGCATTACATAGCGCTTAATGATTGACACGCAGGTCATACAATAATTAAAGACAACCCTATGGCTCCTGCCGGTTGCCGTTCTCATCGACATGCAAGTCATGATATTCTATACAACACATGATCATCTCATACATCACATATATCTCATCATGTAATTGGCCATATCACATCACAACATACCCTTCAAAAACAAGTTAGACGTCCTCTAATTGTTGTTGCATGTTTTACGTGGCTGCTACGGGTATCTAGCAAGAACAATTCTCACCTACGCATAAACCACAACGGTGATACATAAGTTGCTTTTCAACCTTCTCAAGGACCGCCTTTGTCAAATCCGATCCAACTAAAATAGGAGAAACAGACACCCGCCAGCCATCTTTGTGCAACGAGGTTGCACGTCAGTTGATGGAACCGGTCTCTCGTAAGCGTACGAGTAAGGTTGGTCCGGGCTGCTTCATCCCACAATACCGCTGAACCAAAACACGACCAAGGGAGGAAGCAATCTAAGCATCAACGCCCACAAACTTTTTGTGTTCTACTCTAGATCTCATCTACACATAGACCTAGCTTTGATACCACTGTTGGGGAACGTTGCATGAGAAACAAAATTTTTCCTACGCACACGCAAGATCTATCCATGGTGATGAGCATCTACGAGAGGGAGAGTGGATCTATGTCCCTTGTAGATCGCTAAGCAGGAAGCGTTAAGAAATGCGGTTGGTGTAGTCGAACGTCTTCGTGATCGAAATCGCCGAGCGTCCCGTGATCCAATCACGATCCGTCCCGATCAAGCACCGAATTGACGACACCTCCACGTTCAGCACACGTGCAACTTGATGACGATCTCCGCCTTCTTGATCCAGCAAGAGGGAGCGGAGAGGTAGACGAGTTCTCTGGCAGCATGACGGCACCGTGGAGATGGTGGTGGAGCAATTCCGGCAGGGCTTCGCCTAAGCACTGCAGAAAACCGATCTAGAGTAGAAACTATGCACTAGAGGATAGGGTTGCACGTGGCTGAAAATCAAGTGCAAAACCCCTAAAACCTCTAGTATACATAAGAGGAAGAGAGGAGGAGGCTTAGAGCAAGGGCCAAGTCCTCTAGGCTTCGGCCGAAGTGGGAGGAGAGGAGGAATCCTCCTCCAATCCTAGTAGGACTAGGACTCCTCCTTATTTTGGTCTTTTTGCCTTTTTCCACCTTTTTCTCTTTGGGCTTTTCTTCCCAGCCGCATGGGCCTTATGTGGGACTTCCACCAGCCCACTAAGGGATGGTATTCACCCTCCCACATCCCATGTAGCCTCTTGGATCAAAATACCCCTCCCGATGGTCTCCCGGTACACTACCGGCACTCCCGGTACACTATCGATGAGCCCAAAACTTTTCCGGCGACCAAAACAAGACTTCCTATATATGAATCTTTACCTCCGGACCATTTCGGAGCTCCTCGTGACGTCCGAGATCTTATCTGGGACTCCGAACAACCTTCGGTCACCACCATGCATAACTCTATACTACCGAAACGTCATCAAACCTTAAGTGTGCAGACCCTGCAGGTTCGAGAACTATGTAGACATGACCGAGACACCTCTACGGTCAATAACCAATAGTGGGACCTGGATGACCATATTGGTTCCTACATATTCTACGAAGATCTTTATCGGTCGAACCTCTATGTCAAGTATTCAGCTAATCCTGTATGATGTTCCCTTTGTTCTTCGGTATGTTACTTGACCGAGATTCGATCGTCGGTATCTCCATACCTAGTTCAACCTCGTTACCGGCAAGTCTCTTTACTCGTTCCATAATACAGGACCCTGTGACTAACACTTAGTCACATTGCTTGCAAGGCTTATTGTGATGTTGTATTACCGAGTGGGCCCTGAGATACCTCTCCGTCACACGGAGTAACAAATCCCAGTCTTGATCCATGCCAACACAATAGACACCCTCGGAGATACCTGTAGAGTAGCTTTATAGTCACCCAGTTATGTTGCGATGTTTGATACACACAAGGCACTCCTCCGTTGTGTGTGAGTTGCATGTTCTCATGGTCATAGGAGGATATATTTGACATGCAGAAAACAGTAGCAATAAACTGACACGATCATATGCTACGTTTGTAATTTGGGTGTCCATCACATCATTATCCTAATGATGTGATCCCGTTATCAAATGACATCACATGTCAATGGCTAGGAAACCTTGACCATCTTCGATCAACGAGCTAGTTCACTAGAGGCATACTAGGGACAAAGTGTTGTCTATTTATCCACACATGTAATGTGTTTCCAGTCAATACAATTATAGCATGGACAATAAACAATTAGCATGAACAAGTAAATATAATAATAAACACTTTATCTATTGCCTCTAGGGCATATTTCCAACAGATTGAACCCACTATAATGCACCCCTCTCACTGAAGATAGATCAATCTAGTTGGTCAAACCAAATCAATAGATGGGAGATATTTATGAAGCTATAATAATAATGAAAATAAGAATCATATAATTCAGAGAAGACTCAATTCTTTTTCATGAATAATCTGAACATAAACTCACAATTAATCAGATCCCAACGAATGCACCGCACAAAGTGATTACATCGAATAGATCACCCCGAAGATGCGGTGGACTTTGTATTGAAGAACAAGAGAGAGAGAGTGAGAGAGAGAGAGAGAGTGAGAGAGAGGGAGAGAGGGAGAGAGAGATCCATCTATGTACTAACTGCGGACCCGTATGTCTATTGTGAACTACTTACACATCACCATGGGAGCAGCAAGGTTGATGTAGAGGCCCTCCATGATTGATCCCCCCTCCGAAAGGTGATGACCCACAAGTATAGGAATTCAATCATAGTCCTTTTGATAAGTAAGAGTGTCGAACCCAACGAGGAGCAGAAGAAAATGATAAGAAGTTTTGAGTAAGGTATTCTCTGCAAGTGTTGCAAATAATAGTGATAGATAGTTTTGTAGCAAAATAATTCATAACAAGTAACAAGTAGAAATAGTAAAAAAGGTGCAGCAAGGTAGCCAGTCCTTTTTATAGCAAAGGAGAAGCCTGAAAGTACTCATATATTAAGAAAACGCTCCTGAGGACACATGAGAATTTTTGTCTAGTCATGTTCATCATGTTGAGTTGATTCACATTTGTTACTTTGATAATTTGATATGTGGGTGGACTGGTGCTAAGGTCTGTTCTTACTTGAACAAACAACCTACTTATGATTACCCCCTCTCACAAGCATCTGCAACTATGAAAGAAGAATTAAGATAAATCTAACCATAGCACGAAACATGTGGATCCAAATCAACCCCTTATGAAGTAACACATAAACTGGGGTTTAAGCTTCTGTCACTCTCTCAACCCATCATCTACTTCTTACTCCACAATGCCTTCCCTTATGCCCATAACATGGTGAAGTGTCGTGTAGTCAACGTTCACACGACACCACTAAGAGAAGCAACAACATACACATCATCAATATATCGAACGAATACCAACTTGACATGATTACTTATAACCAGACTTCTCCCATGTCCCCAGGAAGAAAATTAACTACTCACACATCATCAACATATTCAAGACCAGAGGTGTACTAATGGAGATCAAGGATCTGAACATAATATCTTCCACCAAGTAAACCAACAAGCATCAACTACATAATGTATATCAATAAGGACAAGAATACCATATATATCAATAAGAATTCATGATGCAAAATGGACGTATCAACTCCCCCAAGCTTAGACCTCGCTTGTCCTGAAGCGAAATCCAAACTCGATAATAATGAACACATAATTTGAGAGAGAGGTGTCAATAAAAATAGAATACAAACATGAGAGCATCATGAATATTAACATAGCAACTCATTTTTTCATCATATAACTTCTCATAAACAAGTAACAATCTATCAACAATTGTTGAAATATGAAGCATAAACTTTATTGACAATTAACAAACTATGTTGTTAGTCATTGGAACAATCACAATTCATCATATTCTAGAGAAGAGTCTATGTTAGAGCTTTCATTCTAGCAAGTTCACATACTCAACTATCATTTAGTCTTATATGATTGCTGACACTCATTGCATATTTTTGGAGCTCATGTTTCCATCAGACACATTGGAAGATAGGGGATTCATAGTATTTTCCACCCACTCATTTACCTTAAGCATAATCTCAACAATAATGAATCATGATCACCTACATCCAATTGGATATATATATCTGGACCTTTCCTCAACACACAATGCTTGCCAACCGTAGTATTACTAGGTAGGAAGAGGAATACACATTATTAACACTTGTATAAAAGTAAATGCATGAAAATAAAAGTTATGCCCTTCGTAGACAGAAGTAGAGGTTGTCATTTGCTTTTTAATTTTGGATGTGCAAACTCTTAATGGAAAGGAATGTCACTTTACATTGCCCCTTATGATAGAGAAGTTTATTATGAAATCCGACACTTTTATTTCTTTGCCATCACAAGATTGTACAAAGTTCATTTCCCCTTACAATAAAAGATCATACATATTTAAGAACATTTTTTATTGCTTCATGCACCGATGACAACTTACTTGAAGGATCATTTAAATCCATAGGTAGTGTCGTGGGTTTGTCACGACAGATGTCCTAGTGAGAGGACTTAGGTTCGAGGCCATCGCTAAGGCGGTGAGCTCGAAGGGGTTGATCGGAGTGGAGAGACAAGGGTTTACCTAGGTTCGGCCCCTCGGAAAGAGGTAAAAGCCTACGTCCTGCTTTGTGTTGTATTGATGGGGTATCGATTACAAGGGAGAGAGTTTGCTTGCCCTAGCTATCGATGAGTTGTTTCGTACCCTAAGCCACCACAGGTGCTCGCCTTTGTATAGGTAGGTCAATGCACTTAATATGGAAGTTTTTATTATATCCCTCTTGGATGCCTATCATATTAGGACTAAATTCATAACCTAGACCAATTACCATGCTGTTTAGAGACTCTCAAAATAATATAAGTGAGGTATGGGAGTTCAATTATTTCTATAAAACTCAAACACCACCGTGCTCTAAAAAATATAAGTGAAGCACATAGAGCAAAATTGCGTAACTCAAAAGATATAAGTGAAGCACATAGAGTATCTAATAAATTCATGATTCAACTTGTCTCTATCAAAAGATGTGTGCAACAAGGATGATTGTGGAAAACTAAGAAGCAAAGACCCATATCATACAAGAACCTCCAAGGAAAACACATATCATGTGGTGAATAAAAATATAGCCTCGAGTAAATTTACCGATGGATTGAAGAGGAAAGAGGGGATGCCTTCCGGGGCATCCCCAAGCTTAGGCTCTTTGGCATCCTTGAATATGACTTGGGGTGCCTTGGGCATCCCCAAGATTAGGCTCTTTCCACTTCTTATTCCATGGTCCATCAAATCTTTACCCAAAACATGAAAACTTCACAACACAAAACTTAACAGAAAACTCGTGAGATCCGTTAGTATAAGAAAATAAATCACCACTCTAGGTACTGTTGTGAACTCATTATTTATGTATGTTGGTGTTATACCTACTGTATTAGAACTTCTCCATGGTTCATACCCCATGAGACAACCTATAGATTCATCAAAATAGGCAAACAACTCAAAGAAAACAGAATCTGTCAAAAACAGAACAATCTGTAGCAATCTAAAAACTTTGTATACTTATGTAACTCCAAAGAAATTATGAAAAATTAGGATAACCTGAGAAATTTATATATCAATCTTGTGTAAAAATTTCAGACTTATTTGGAGCTCTGAAAAATTTAGAAAATTCCGGACTGAGCGCAAAAGTTTCTGTTTTTCAGCAATATCAAATGAACAACCACCATAGATCATCCCAAAGGTTTTACTTGACTCAAACACTAATTAAAGCACCAAAACACAATTAATACAGAAGTAATAATGTGGGAAGCACTCAAAAACAGAAGAAAAAACAGAACATAAAAATAAAATGGGTTGCTGCCCAACAAGCGCTATTGTTTAACGCCCCAAGCTAGGCATGATGATTTCAATGATGCTAACATAAAAAGTAGTAATTGAAACATGCAAGAGAGCATCATGAATCTCATGACAAGCACATTTAAGTCTAACCCACTTCCTATGCATAGGGGTTTTGTGTGAAAATAATTTATGGGAGCAAGAACCAACTAGCATAGGAAGGCAAAACAAGCATAACTTCAAAACTTTGAACACATAGAGAGGAAACTCGATGTTATTGAAATTCATACAAGCATATGTTCCTACCTCATAATAATTTTCAGTAGCATCATGAAGGAACTTCACAATATAACTATCAAATAAAGCATTATTTCCATCATCAATTATAGCATACGTGTCATCATCAAAACTTGGGGAACAAACAATATCATATTCATCAAGCATAGCATACCCAAGCTTGTGGTTTTGCATATCATTGGCATCATGGATATCCAGAGAATTCATACTAACAACATGGAAATCATGATTTTCATTCACGTAACTAACATGAATCTCCTTACAAATTTCTTCTTTCAACACTTCATCAAATTTTCCAGATTCATGATTTTCAAACAAAGCTTCATAGAGATAATCAAGTGTACTCAACTCACTAGAAATTGGTTCATCATAATTTGGTCTTTTGAAAAGATTAGCAAGTGGATGAGGATCCATATCAATAAATTTTTAGCAAGCGAAGATGCAGGCAAATAGAAGGCACATGGCAACACAAGCATACATAGCAACAAAAAGGCGAACGGAAGAAGGGCGAATAAAAAGGCAAATCTTTTTGGTTTTTTCTGAAAATCGTTTTAGAAGTGGGGGAGTGGAAAACGAGAGGCAAATGGAAAATAATGTAAATGCAAGTGATGAGTTTGTGATGAGTACTTGGTAGGCTTGATGTGTATCCCTCCCGGCAACGGTGCCGGAAATACTTCTTGCTACCTCTTGAGCTTGCATTGCTTTTCCCTTGAACATGAAAGGGTGATGTAGTGAAGTAGATAAGTATTTACCTTAGTTGATGAGAACCAAGGTATGAGTGCAGTAGGTGGAACAAGCAAGTCACCAATGGATGCACCTACACAAACAATACAACTTTTGCACCCAACGCTATAAAGGGGCTGTTAATCCCTTCACGATTATTTTCAAGGATTAGATCTAATAGAGATAGATGTAAACGAGAACGAAAAGTAAAAGTTAACTAAATTGCAAAAAGGTATTTTTGGTATTTTTGGTTTATAGATCTGAAAGTATATTATGGAAGAGGCTTCTCTCTGGAAGGCCAATATCATGATGGGTAAACAAATTACTGTCAAGCAATTGATAGAAAAGCGAATAATCATGTAGTTATCCAAGGCAATGATCATGCATATAGGCATCATGTCCGTGTCAAGTAGACCGAAATGGTTCTACATCTACTACTATTACTCCACACATTGACCCACTCCTGCCTGCATCTAGAGTATTAAGTTCATGAAGAACAGAGTAATGCGTTAAGTAAGATGACATGATGTAGAGGGATAAACTCAAGAAATATGATGAAAACCCCATCTTGTTACCCTTGATGGCAACAATATAATACGTGCCTCGCTACCCCTACTATGTCACTGGGTGAGGACACCGCAAGATTGAACCCAAAACCCAGCACTTTTCCCATTGCAAGAATTACCGATCTAGTTGGCAAAACCAAACCAATAACTCGAAGAGACTTACAAGGATATGAAATAATGCATATAATAATTCAGACAAGATTCAAATAAGATTCATGGATAATTTGAACATAAACTCACAATTCATCGGATCTTGACAAACACACCACAAAACAAGATTACATCGGATAGATCTCCATGAAGATCATGAAGAACATGGTATTGAAGATCAAGGAGATAAAAGAATCCATCTAGCTACTAGATAAGGATCCGTAGGTCTGTGGTGGACTACTCACGCATCATCGGAGGGGCAATGGATTTGATGTAGATGCCCTCCGTGATCGAATCCCCCTCCGACAGATTACCGGAAAAGACTCCAAGATTGGATCTCTCGGGAATGGAGGCTTCTGGCAGCGGAAAAGTATTTGTGTTGCTCTCTCTGATGTTGGGGTAATATTTGGGTATTTATAGGACGAAGAATAGGGTTAGGAGACCTGCCAGGAGACGGCAAGCCTGCTAGGCACGACCAGGGGGGTGGCCGCGCCTACCAGGCTTGTGACTCCCTGGAAGGTGCCCTAACGTGCACTCCAAGCCTGGTTGATTTGTTTCCTTCCTGAAAATTCCTTCCGAAGGTTTTATTCCATTTGGACTCCGTTTAATAGTCCATATCTGCAATACTCAAAAACAAGGAAAAAACAGAAACTGGCACTAGGCTCTAGATTAATAGGTTAGTCCCAAAAATAATATAAAATAGCATATTAATGCATATAAAACATCCAAAACAGATAATATAATAGCATGACATCATCAAAAATTATAGATACGTTGGAGATGTATCACCTGATCGGACCAGAACTCGCTGTCGTTTCAGCCATCTTCTCCGCACCCGTCAGGTTCATTCTTCTTCCCCTCATAGATCTACATTAGCTCATCGTGGTTCCTCCATGTCCACCGCCGCTCGCCGGAGTATTAACAGTAGATTGGTAAATAGAGCATCTTTCGGGCCTTAAATAACCATCCATCTGATGCGGTACTTTGCTTTAACATGAATCCCCCACTCCATCGTAGATCGATCCTGAATAGAAGCCACTGCCTGTTCTTCTGCTACCCATTTTAGGATTAGAATATATTTCATTTTCTCCTCACCCATAGATCTTGTAATGGTTTCTGTAGTTGAAAGAATCTGTTTGTCAACACTCAGCAAAATTCTCAGCACTAGTCGTCTTTTGACCCGCCATTGTACTACCGGCTTATCCAGCAGCCACTTTTGCTCGCCTTGGTCTCACAACAGATGGCGTCTTAGAATACTAACATAATCCGCCAAAAACCATTGCCGTCTTAGCTTTATCTCCCTTTACTGCGAGGTTTTTCTTAACCCGCCACGACCTTGCGCTTTCTCATAGAGTTTAACCCACCGTCATGAACAAAGCCCCTACTTCGTGTGACTGGGTCCCCTATGGAGTTACCAAAGCATCATTAAAGGAATCCGTGACCATGGGATCCTTGCTGGCTCAAGTTGTCATTCATTGGTGGGTTGCCGGAAAAGAGGTCAAACCCATACCTCAGGAAGGAGAAGTAGTCGTGTTCACAGACCATCTTCTCAGTGGCTTTTCACCGCCCGGGTCAAAGTTCTTTCGGGATGCCCTGCACTTCTACAAGCTCCATCCTCAAGACATTGGACCCAACTCCGTCTCAAATTTATGTCAGTTTCAAGTCCTTTGTGAAGCTTATCTGCAGGAAGAACCCATAGTGGACCTCTTCAGAGGTTTTTTCTATCTGAACCGCCAGACCGAGTTGGCAGCTGGGCTGAGTCTCGAGCTTGGAGGCATCTCAATCCAAAGGCAGAGAGATATGGCCTTCTCTGCAGCCATCCTTCCCAGTCACCCCAAAGACTTGAACCGGACTTGGTTTTACTGTAAAGACATGTCCCTGGCTGGAGATAATCCGCTGCCGAGTTACCGCCCTACCCAGCTCTGTACCAAGACTGAGCTTCCTGAACGGATGAGTGCCACATGGCGTGTCATCTATGCCCCGACTTTTTAAAGATTTCAGCCCTGCTGGCTAATGGATTAACCAGCATGGACTTGACCCATTGTTGGGTTAGCTGGAGGATTATGCCGCTGAGAGGAAAATGCTGTTTCCCACAACCGGGATTTCCTTGAGGCGGAAAGCTCCGCAAGGAGGTGCCTGGAAGTGGAACAGCGGATCCGGTGGGAAGAAATCCCCAAGAGCAAGGCGCGTGACAAGTTGATGTGTGAATATTTGGTGAAGTGAACGATACGATGCGCTTAAACTGGACACCGAGAGGGACCTCAACACCATCGTAAAATCTCTGCTTGGAGAGCCTCAGGCTGCATGTAACCAGACCGGGTTGAAGCCATTTTGTGTTCTCAACCCAGATCGAGAGGTAAAGATCCTTTGAATAAACTATTGCTTGTGACCTCTCAATTCTGTGATTCATACTCTTTCTGACCCTTCTCTGACTCATATGCAGGCAAAATCCAATTTCTGGAAGAAGAAATACACCCCCGCTCCCAAAAAGAAAGCAAAGACGACCAAGACCCGTGCTACGAGTACCACGGGTCGCAAGAAGAAACTGTCCGCTGCGGAACTGCTAGAACTTGATGAATCAGAGGTAGGACTTGACTCCCTTGGTCTTCTCTTTATACAACTCATTGACAATGATCACTCACAGGAGGAAGCCGAAACAAGTCATGCTGATGCCACAGAGGTAACTATTATCTCCTCCAACTCGGAACTTTTACCAACAAAGAGAATATGGCGGGCTGTACGGAAGGTAAAATGCTCACGCCGCATTCGAAGCTTTAACAAACTGCAACTGGGATGTGGACAACCTTCAGATCCAGGACCTCGAAGACCCAGCGCAGGATAACCCGGCGGTGAGTTAGGAAAATAGATGACTCCGTATGAAGGTAACCCGGCCCTGTTTGACATGCCGGGTTATAATTTGCTGTAAAAAACTTTAAATCTTTAGATTTTGGGCTCCTTGATAGCGGTGTAACAGCAGTAGTTAAAACCGATTGCCTTGGTGGTGCCTTCGTGCATGTTTTTGGAATTTGAATAGCTTTATAAACTTATCCATCTTTCCTTTAACCTGACTATGATCATCTTTCCTGATACTTAGTTGCAGTTTATCACAAGAAACAAGACCTGCAAAATAACAAGACAAAAAATATATTCTCTATCATTGTTAAGGCGACTTTAAATGCACAACCCAAAGAGGTTAACTCTTATTTATACTCTTTCTTAAAACTCAAGCCTTATTTTTCAAAAACATAGGCATGACTGCCAAACTCATATGCCGGCTCTCACATGGCACAGATTCGTTGTTTTAACCTTAACTAGTTCAGGGTCTTTAAAAAGATTGACTGTTAAGAGTACGACAAGCCATATAGCAGAGAGACTACAGCAGGGCATGAGTACCCCCAAAACCCATAAGCCGGCTCTCACGTGACATAAATCCGTCGTTTTCACCTTAAGCAGTTCAGGGTCTTTAAAAAGATTGACTGTAGAAGAGTATGAACGGGCCACATGGCGGAGAGACTACAACAGACATGTGAGTTTATCCTAGCTTTCTGTAAGCCCTCCCTCTCATAACTAAGCCACCGTTTTAACCTTAATAGGTACATGGTCTCATTGCAAGATTGGCTGTCAACAATTCAGGGTCTTTATTGCGAGATTAACCGATAAGAGTTCGGCGGGTCACATGGTGGAGTGGCAAGTTGCAAACAGGCAGGTTGAACCTAGGTAATTCTTAAAAGCCGGTCAAGAGGGTATCAAAGCTAAACCCGGTGGGTTGGAAGCCCCCAAGTGAACTATTGAATTATCAACTCTTTTGCACAATCTTGTTGCACGAAAAACGGCAGAGGCCCTGAATTATGCGAATGCCAACTTCATTATATGAAAAAGGTATATACATTGATGAGAGACAATGACTCAAGTATAGTAAGGTCGGAGATGAGAAATATTCCACGACATGTTGGTCTCTTGCCCAGAAGTGCATGACTCATCGCTCTCCCGTACATCGATGAGGTAATATGATCCATTGTGGAGATTCTTACTGACCATGAAAGGTCCTTCCCAAGGAGGGGATAACTTGTGCATATCTGTCTGATCTTGAATCAAATGCAACACCAAGTTGCCTTCTTGGAACGTTTGAGTCTTGGCTCTACGGCTGTGATAGAGACGCAGGTCTTACTGATAGATTGCTGATCGTGCTGCTACAAGATCCTGCTCGTCATCCAAAGCATCTAGCGCGTCCTGACGCACCGTCTTGTTTCCAGATTCAACATAAGCCGCCACTCTGGGCGATTCATGGCGGATATCACTTGGGAGGACAACTTCTGCACCATAAACCATGATGAAAGGCATATAGCCCGTAGACCTGTTGGGGGTTGTTCTGATACTCCAAAGAACCGAAGGCAACTCCTCCTCCCAACAACTCGGCATTCTCTCCAAAGGTACCATAAGCCGGGGTTTTATCCCTCTCAAGATTTCTTGATTCGCACGTTCTGCTTGCCCATTGGACTGAGGATGGGCCACAACTAATACATCAAGCCAGATGTGTTCACTTTCACAAAATGCCTTCATGGCTCCCTTGGAGAGATTTGTACCATTGTCAGTAATTATACTATGAGGGTAACCAAAAAGAAAGATCCACTTCTTGACGAATTGAACTGATGTGGCAGCATCACACTTGCTGACCGGATCTGCTTTGACCCACTTGGTAAACTTGTCAACCGCCACTAAAAGGTGGGTCTTCTTATTATTGGACCTCTTAAAGGGCCCACCCATATCAAGACCCCATACCGCAAATGGCCAGGTAATAGGAATTATGCGTAGCTCCCGAGCCGACACATGAGCGCGTTGTCCAAATTTCTGACAGCCGCCGCACTTGGTAACTATGTCCTTTGTGTCTTTATGAGCCGTCAACCAGAAGAAACCGTGTCGATAAGCCTTTGCCATCAAACATTTTGAGCCAGTGTGATGACCACAATCACCAGAGTGTATCTCATGTAAAATTTCCTTGCCTTCTTCAGGAGAAATACAACGCTGAAAAATGCGAGTCACACTGCACCGATGCAACTCGCCATTGATAATAGTCATGGACTTGGACCGACTCACGATCTGCCGCGCCATGGTCTTATCCTCGGGTAACTTCCTGCAAGTCAAATATGCCAGATATGGGAACATCCAATCAGGAATAGCACGGAGAGCCGCCACCAACTGTCCCTCCAAGTCAGGCACAACCAAATCCTCCTTAGGTGGTAACTTGACCGGGGTGATGCAGAACATCCAGGAACACATTTGGTGGCACCGGCTTGCTTTGAGATCCCAGTCTTGATAAAGCATCAACCGCCTCGTTCTTGTGACGATCGATATGATCTAACTGATACCCTTTGAAGTGACCGACAATGATATCAACCGCCTAGAACACTTGCCGAGCCACCAGGTCTGAGTCGCCCAAGCATAGGACCCAACTTAGATTCATCTCCGTAGACACACGGAGACCATGAAGCAAGGCCTCATATTCAGCTGCATTGTTAGTACAAGGAAACATTAGCCTTAACACATAACAAAAATTGTCACCTCGAGGGGAAGTTAACACCACTCCAGCCCCCAAGCCTTCCAATTGCCTAGATCCATCAAAGTGGATTGTCCAGTATGTATTAACCGACTTCTCCTCAGGTGCCTGGCTCTCCATCCATCCATTTATGAAATCCACCAAGTCTTGAGACTTGACAGCCGTCCGCGGCACATACTTTAAATTAAGAGGTCCCAGCTCTAGTGCCCATTTGGCAATCCTGCCGGTGGCCTCCCTGATTTGAATAATATCACCCAAAGGTGCAGAACTGACCACCGTGATCGGGTGTCCAAGGAAATAATGATCCAACTTGCGATTCGCCATGAACACCCCATAAATCAGCTTCTCCAATCCGGGTACCTCTGCTTGGACTCTATCAATACCTCACTGACACAGTAAACCGGCCGTTGAACCGGATATTCCTTTCCTGCTTCTTTGCACTCCACAACCAAAGCAACACTGATGACCCTATTGTTGGCCACCATATATAATAGTAACGACTCTTTCTCCATAGGGGAAGCCAGAACTGGCGGCTCAACTAACTGTTTCTTGAGCGCTTCAAACGCCTCATCAGCAGCATCACTCCAGACAAAGTCATCTGTCGTCTTCATCATCTGATACAAGGGGATAGCCTTCTCACTGAGGTGGCTTATGAACCGGCTTAAAGCGGCGATACGACCCGCCAAACACTGGACATCATTGACGCATGCCGGCTTAGATAATGAGGTGATGGCCTTGATTTTGTCCGGGTTAGCTTCGATCCCTCTTTCTCAGACCAGAAAACCCAAAAGCTTGCCTGCAGGCACACCAAAGACACATTTGGCCTGGTTAAGCATCATCTTGTAAACCCGTAGGTTATAAAAGTCTCCTTCAAATCGTTAAGTAAAGTTTTCTTCTTCCTTGACTTGACCATGATGTCATCCACATAAGCATGAACATTGCACCCAATCTGATTATGAAGACAGTTCTGTACACAACGTTGATAAGTGGCCTGTGCACTCTTCCAAAAGGCATGGACATATAGCAGAAAGCCCAAAAGGCGTGATGGAAGACGTCTTCTCTTGGTCTTTGACTTCCATCTTGATCTGATGGTAACCCAGATAAGCATCCAATAAACACAAACTCTCACAACCTGCTGTGGCGTCAATGATCTGGTCAATGCAAGGAAGAGCAAACAGATTGACTGGACAAGCCTTATTAAGATCCGTGTAATCCACACACATGCGCCACGTGCCATTCTTCTTGAGCACAAGCACCGGGTTGGCTAACCACTCCGGGTGAAAGACTTCCACAATGAACCCTGCTGCTAAGAGCCGGGCTATCTCTTCCCCAATAGCTTTGTGCCGCTCCTCATTGAAACGTCGAAGAAATTGCTTGACCAACTTAAATTTAGGATCCACATTAAGATGGTGCTCGGTGAATTCTCTCGGTACACCCGACATGTTAGAGGGCTTCCATGCAAAGATGTCCTGATTCTCACGGATGAATTCGATGAGCGCACTTTCCTATGCGAGGTCCATATTAGCCCCAATAGTGAACTGCTTCGATGAACCGCCATCCGTGAAATCCACCAATTTGGTATCTTCCGCCACAAACTTTAGGGGTGTCTCAGACTCGGTGCTGGGCTTTCTCAACGGAGTCATATCTGCCGGGTCAACATTATACATATATAACTTGAGATCTGCCTAAGCACAACTTGACTCTGCATACGCATCGTCGCCCTCCTCACACTCAAGAGCTATCTTCTGATCACCATGCATTGTGATCGCCCCTTTCAGAGCCGGCATCTTGAGCTGCAAGTAGACATAACAAGGCCTGTCCATGTACTTAGCAAAAGCCGGCCGCCCAGATAGGGCATGATATGGACTCTTAATTTTAACCACCTTGAACCACAAGGTTTCCACTCTATAATTGTATTCATCTCTAAAAGCCACCTCAAGAGCAATCTTTTCCACTGGATAAGCAGACTTGCCCGACACAACACCATGGAATAGTGTAGACAACGACTTAAGAGCTTTGTCGGTCAATTCCATCCGGCCAAAGGTGTCATAGTACAAGATGTTGATGCTACTGCCACCGTCCATCAGTACATTTGTGAATTTATAGCCTCCCACCCGAGGTGCCACCACGAGTGCTAAGTGTCCCGGGTTATCAACCTGTGACGGGTGATCCTCCCTGCTCCATGATATTGTATGTTCAGACCACTTTAAGTATCTTGGAAGAGCCGGTGTAGCAGTGTGAACCGCCCTCTTATGTAACTTCTGGTCTCGCTTATCCAGAATTATGGTGAAAACATGGTATTGGCCTCCACTAAGCTGCTTCGGGTTACTCTGGTACCCTCACTGATTGTTCTCTTGTTGACCACCGTTGCTAGGCTGCTCATGGTGACCACCTTGATTGCCTTGCCCCCGATAGCCTGAACCGGAGCCACCTCCACCGAAGCCTGGCCCATGAGAGCCGGATCCTGACCCGCTAGGTGGCCCATTGCCGCCGCCATGATGCTGATTGAGGCTATAATTTTGGAACTATCACATGATGTAACAATCCCTCCAAGCATGACCGGACGGCCTGCTGGGTTGACTGTGCTCCGGGCAGGGCTTATTGAGCATATCTTCCATGTTAAAGGGAGCCTTAGTCTTATTTAAAGGTGGCTTACCATTGCCCTTAGCACGATTATTTCCAGTACTGGTGTTGGGTACCAGATCTGACCCGTCGTCCGGGTTCTTTCTCTTGCCACCATTGCTAGGGTTGTTATTTCCTGCCCCGTTCTGCTGCTGGCCCTTGTCACTATCGTTCTTCTTGCCCTTACCTGATTTCTCCTTGTCAGACCCTAGTTCCTTAGTGGTATATGAATCTTCTTACTTGGTGAGATCCGACATGAGCTCACCCATGTCTTTTCAGGAGTGCTTCAGCCGCCCGAGCTTCTTCTTAAGGGGTAAGAAGTGACAGTTTTTCTCTAAAATCAGGACTGCCTGAGACGTCGAGATGTTTTCAGACAAGTTGATAACAGTCGAAACCCGCCGGACCCAGTGATGGGCTGACTCATCTTCATGCTGCACACAATGATCAAGATCAACAATCGTCATCGACTGCTTGCATGTTCCCCGGAAGTTCTTGATAAAACATGCTTTCAACTTGGCCCACGACGTAATGGTATTGGGGGACAGACCCTTTAAGCATGTACGAGCCGGTCCTTCCAACATCATGATGAAGTACTTTGCACAAACCGCCTCACTTATGTCCAACATCTCCATGGCAAGCTCGTAGCTCTCAACCCAGGCCTCTGGGGTTAAGTCGGCTGTGTAATTAGGAACCTTGCGCGACTTGCTACTTCTTGAGCTTGCGTTGGTTTTCCCTTGAAGAGGAAAGGGTGACGCAGCAAAGTAGATAAGTATTTCCCTCAGTTGTTGAGAACCAAGGTATCAATCCATTAGGAGAAACAAGCAAGGCCCCAATTTATGCACCTACACAAACAATCAAACACTTGCACCCAACGCTATAAAGGGGTTGTCAATCCCTTCGCGGTTACTTGCAAGGACTAGATATGATAGACATATATATGACAAATTGCGAGAAGTAAAAGTAAATACAATTGCAGCAAGGTATATTTGGTATTTTTGGTTTATAGATCTGAAAATATAATATGGAAAATAGACCCGGGGGCCATAGGTTTCACTAGAGGCTTCTCTCTCGAAGGAAAATAATACGGTGGGTGAACAAATTACGGTCGAGCAATTGATAGAAAAGCGCATAATTATGACGATATCCAAGGCAATGATTATGCATATAGGCATCACGTCCATGTCAAGTAGACCGAAACGATTCTGCATCTACTACTATTACTCCACACATCGACCGACTCTTGCCTGCATCTAGAGTATTAAGTTCATGAAGAACAGAGTAACGCATTAAGTAAGATGACATCATATAGAGGGGTAAAATCAAGAAATATGATGAAAACCCCATCTTTTTATCCTTGATGGTAACAATACAAATACGTGCCTTGCTACCCTTACTATGTCACTGGGTGAGGACAACGCAAGATTGAACCCAAAACTAAGCGCTTCTCCCATTGCAAGAATTACCAATCTAGTTGGCCAAACCAAACCAATAACTCGAAGAGACTTGCTAATATATGAAATCATGAATATAAGAATTCAGAGAAGATTCAAATAATATTCATAGATAATCTGATCATAAACCCACAATTCATCGGATCTCGACAAACACACCGCAAAAGAGTATCACATCGGATAGATCCCCATGAAGATCATGGAGAACATAGTATTGAAGAACAAAGAGATAGAAGAAGCCATCTAGATACTAGCTATGGACCCATAGGTCTGAGGTGAAGTACTCACGCATCATCGGAGGGGCAATGGAGTTGATGTAGAGGCCCTCCGTGATCGAATACCCCTTCGACAGATTACCGGAAAAGGCTCCAAGATTGGATCTCTCGGGAACGGAGGCTTCTGGCAGAGGAAAAGTATTATTGTGGCTTTTTTGGTATTGGGTGAATATTTCTGAATTTATAGGCCGAAGATTAGGGTTGGAGGAGCTATGGGGGGCCCACAAGCCAGGGGCCCCGCCAGGGTGGCTTGTGGCCCACCCGTGGCTCTTCTGGCCTCTTCTCCAAGTCTCCTTGGTTTCTTTTGGTCCAAGAAAAATCATCATAAAATTTTATTCTATTTGGACTTCTTTTGATATTACTTTTCTGTAGTACTCAAAAGCAAGGAAAAACAGAAACTGGCACTAGGCACTAGGTTAATAGGTTAGTCCCAAAAATAATATAAAATAGCATATTACTGCATATAAAACACCCAAAAATGTAAAACATCCAAAACAGATAATATAATAGCATGGAACAATAAAAAATTATAGATACGTTGGAGACGTATCATGACCCTTTAAAGTCCTTAGGGAAGCGCTCATTGCATAACACCGCTATCAAGCAGGGCACACGAACACCCCTAGATGAAACTCTGGCTCCCGCAGAGGCTAAAGGGGTTACCGGAGACGGCTCAGGAATCTCCAGGTAATTTGGCACTGGCATCCCTCCCTGATGGGCTCTGCCTCTATCCACAATGTCTTGGGCATTGGCACGGGGCGGGTCATCATGGGGCGGTTTACGTCATCGCTCACTGCTAGAGACCGTCGACGACTCTATGTGTCGGCTGTAGCTACGGCTCGGGATGAGGGTTTAATGCACCCGACTCCGGCTGTAGGCATACTTCTCCTGTTGAGACACTGCTGTCTGTAACAGCTGGATGGCATTCCGTGCTTCTTCAGCGAACGACGTCCCCTCCGTAAGAGGGAGCGCATTAAGCTTGGCAGCCGCCGCCTCCATGTTATTCACCGGGTCAGAATAATGACCCGGCGCGGTCATAAGGTGCTGCGGCGGAGTCTGATCCCCCCGGGGCGGGTCTGGCTGCCGTGGCACCTCCACGGCCCGGGTTATGGCTAGCGGCGCATTCAGTGCTGCACTAGGGGTGTTAAAGAGATTTTGGGGCTCAAGCTGTAGCGGGAGGCAGACTTGGGCCCTCCTCTACAAAACCGCCTCTGAAGCATGCTGGTCCAGATTAAAGCGGAGGGCCTCTGTCCTCAAACTCTCCGACTCAGTATTCATTTGATCTTGCAACATGTTGATATCCTCTTGGGTCTTGGTCATCAGCGTCTTTATCCGAGTAATCTTTGTATTACGCTCTGCCTGATTCACAGCTGTAACGTTGGTTCCCATTAAGGTTGCTAACTATTCCATTAGATCCATCAAAGCTTGAGCTGGCGACGTCTGAGCTGGCGCCCTGGAAGACCAGGGACCTGGCGCCGTGCCTACCGCCGCTCCCAATGTTGTGCCGTTTTGAGCCGGCACCGTGACTGCCATAAAGATGGCGGCTCGGCTTGGCGGGTCGCAGGGCTCTGGAATACTGTCTCCATCGGTATAGCCCCGAAGACCACCATCATGAAGCTGGTAGAACGACTCCGCCTCTCCGCTCGAGGACCCGTCATATGAGAGGATAAGGGTCTCCCCTCCTGACACGGAATCTTCCACACCTTGCGTAAAGCCAACGAAAACGCTCCCTCACCCGAATTGAGGACGGGCGGGCTGCGTACGGCGGGCCGGCTCGATGAGGTCATGTAGATTTCCATCCCAGGCTCAGATCCACCGATCTTTCTAATGAAAACCTGAATTCCACCGAAGGGGATCCAATACCCGTACTTGATTGGGTCGGCCTCGGGGCCCCAGCCAGCATCGTTGATCCAGAGCTTGCCGTGGAGAATTTTAGTCATCAAGCCGACGGTGTATCCCTCGATCCTTGGGAGAGAGCCCTTCGAGAAATCCACACCACCGAGCAATGGCCCCACGATGGGTGCCAATTGTCCTAGTTTTGTCACGGTAGATGTCCTAGTGAGAGGACTTAGGTTCGAGGCCATCGTTAAGTCGGTGAGCTCGAAGGGGTTGATCAGAATCGAGAGACAAGGGTTTACCCAGGTTCGGCCCCTCGGAAAGAGGTAAAAGCCTACATCCTGCTTTGTGTTGTATTGATGGGGTATCGATTACAAGGGAGCGATTTTGCTTGATCTAGCTATCGATGAGTTGTTTCGTAACCTAAGCCGCCACAGGGGCTCACCTTTATATAGGTAGGTCGAGGGCCCTAGGCTTACAACAGTCCGGACCGGCTTATACGAAGTGTCCGGTCTTGTCTCTAAGTTGCCTTGCCTTCCTGGGCAAACCATCTTCCAGCTCTGGGCCTCCATCTAAGCCCATCTGACAAGTCGCCTCTTAGGCTTGTCTTCATCCTTCTGGCCTGCTTAAGGCCTTTGATTGTGAGCCGCCAGGTATGACCCGACCCCTCTTGGGCGTGTCACACCATGGAGTTATATCCCCAACATGTAGGTATGGTGGACTCTCATGGAAAGAAACTGGGTTTAAAGGATTATGGATGGACAAGTAGTATCTCTACTTGGTGCGGAAAAGTTTTGGCTAGCATAAGATCTAAAGCAAGCACCACATGTTAAAGGATCTATGACAATATAACTTCTATGTGAATGTAAACAAACATGATCGTTACTTTGTCGGCTTACTTACCATATCACATACCTACCCCTTTTCAGCTTTCTAGAGTGTTCTGGAAGGTCTCTCTTATGTGTTTTTTTGGATTCATAACTTGAATAATAATAGTTTCAACATTAACATGCGTACGTGAGATATAGTGTTTAATTCTTTGCCCATTTACCACTCTTGGAGTTTTGACTTTGAAGTTGTTAATCTTGATAGCACTAGAGAAATAGACCTCCTCGACAACATAAGGGCGTCCCATTTGAAGAGAGGTTTACCCGCACAAAACCTGAAAAGGATTGTACAAAAGAACTAGGTCTCCTACATTGAACTCCCGTTTTTGGATTCTCTTATCATGCCATCTTTTAACCTTTTCTTAAACAACTTGGCATTTTCGTAAGCTTGTGTCATCCATTCATCTAACGAGCTAATATCAAATAATCTCTTTTCACTGGAAAATTTGAAATCATAGTCAAGTTCTTTAATTGCCCAATAAGCTTTATGTTCTAACTCAAGAGGTAAATAACATGCTTCATAGAACATTTTATATGTGAACATTCCCATAGGGTTTCTATAAGCAGTTCTATAAGCCCACATCATCATCGAGTTTTATAGACCAATTATTTCTAGATCTATTAACAGTCTTTTGCAATATTAGTTTATTTCTCAATTTCTTAACTTCAACTTGATCGCTAGACTGAGGATGATAAGGTGGTGCAATCCTATGGTTAACATCGTATTCAGGTAAAAGTTTACGAAAAGCACAATGAATAAAATATGAACCACCATCAGTCATTAAATTTCTAGGGACTCCAAACGTCATGAAAATAGCATCATTAAGCATTTTAATAGAAGTGTTATGATCAACACTACTAGTTGGAATAGCTTCTACCCATTTAGTAACGTAATCAAGAACAACTAGAATATGAGTATACCGATTAGAGGAAGGAAAAGGTCCCATATAATCAAATCCCCAAGCATCAAATGGTTCAATAACAAGTGAATCATTCATAGGCATTTCCTGACATCTACTAATGTTAACAATTCTTTGACATTCATCACAAGAAATGACATACTTACAAGCATCTTTGAAAGAGTAGGCCAATAAAAACCAGATTGTAATACCTTGTGTGCAGTTCTGTCACCAGCATGGTGTCCTCCGTAGGCCTTGAAGTGACCCTTCTGTAGGATCTGTCCCTATTCATGCTTAGGTACACAACATCTAATAACACCATCTACTCCTTATTTATAAAGATATGGGTCATCACAAAAGTAATGTCTTAAATCATAGAAAAACTTTTTGTTTAGTTGGTAGGTGAAACTAGGTGGCCTATATTTATCAACAATGTAATTAGCATAATCTGCATACAAAGGAGTATTATGGGAAACATTTATAACATCAAGTTGCTCATCAGGAAAATTATCATCAATATTCAGTGGGTCATCAAGAATATTTTCCATCCTAGACAAATTATCTTCAATGGGGTTTTCAGCTCCCTTCCTATCGACAATGTGAAGATAAATTTGCTGAAGTATCTTTATTTTTCATGAGGTATTTAATAGCAGCATGATCAGTGTGAATAGTAACTTTGGAATCAACAATATAAGGTCTAAACTTATCACATGCAAAGACAACTGCTAAAATTTTCTTCTCAGTAGTATCATAATTCTTTTGAGCATTATCTATGGTCTTACTAGCATAATGAATAACATTAAATTTCTTGTCTACTCTTTGCCCTAGAACAACACCAACAACATAGTCGCTAGAAGCACAGATAATTTCAAATGGTAAATTCCAACCAGGTTGTTGAACAATAGGTGCAGAAATCAAGGCTTTCTTAAGTATTTCAAAGGCTTCTACACAATCATCATAAAAACAAAAGGAATATGTTTTTGAGGAAGATTAGTTAGTGGCCTACAAATCTTCGAGAAATCTTTAATAAAATGCCTATAAAAACCAGCATAACCAAGGAAGCTTCTCATACCTTTAATATCTTTAGGACATGACATTTTCTCTATTGCATCAACTTTAGCTTTGTCTACTTCAATGCTCCGTTCGAAGATTTTATGCCCAAGTACTATACCTTCATTCACCATAAAGTGGCACTTCTCCCAATTCAAGACAAGATTAGTTCCTTCACATCTCTGCAAAACTCGATCAAGGTTGCTCAACCAATCATCAAAATAAGTACCAATGGAAAAGTAATCCATGAAACCTCAAGAATATTTTCACAAAAATCAGATAATATGGTAGTCATACATCTTTGAAAGGTAGCAGGTGCATTGCATAAACGAAAAGGCATACATCTATAAGCATAAGTTCCAAAAGGGCATGTGAAAGTAGTTTTCTCTTGGTCTTCTTTTGACATAGGTATTTAAGAGAAATCATAATATCTATCAAGAAAACAAAAGAGTGTTTACTTAGAGAACCTTTCTGATATTTGATCGATAAAACGCAAGGGGTAACGATCTTTTCTAGTAGCTTTGCTTAATTTCCTGAAATCAATTACCATCCTATAATCAGCTACGATTCTTTGTGGGATAAGTTCATTTCTATCATTAGGAACTACAATTATACCTCGTTACTTAGGAACATAATGAACAAGACTTACCCATCTACTATCGGCAATAGGATAAATTATACCTGCCTCCAGAATCTTTAGTATTTCAGTTCTTACCACTTCCTTCATCTTAGGATTTAAGCGACGTTGATGATCAATAGGGTGGGACTAATTTACTTAAGGTCATCAAGAGTATATCCAATATAAGCCTTGTTCTTCTTCAGAGTTCTAAGTAATCGCTTCTCTTCTTGCTCTGAAAGGTTAGCACTAATAATAACAGGATATATCTTATTTTCATCAAGATAAGCATATTTCAAAGTATTAGGTAATGTCTTTAACTCAAACACGAGATCGCCCTTGGGTGGAGGAGGATCTCCTAAAATATCAACAGGCAAGTTGTGTTTAAGAATAGGTGTTTGTCTAAGAAATATATCATCTATCTTATTTCTTTTATTCATATGCATATCATTCTCATGGTCTAGCGGATATTGTTCAAGTGGATCAATAGGAGGCACAACAATGGAAGCAAGACAAATTATTTCATCCTTACTAGGTAATTGTTCACATTGTTTTCTGCCGAACTTAGAGAAATTAAATTCATGAGACACATCACCAAAGCTTACTTTGACTTTCTCAGTAACACAATTGATTTCATAATTAACAGTATTCAAGAAAGGTCTACCGAATATGATGGGACATAAACTATCTTGTTATGAACCAAGTACTAAGAAATCCGTAGGGTACTTTAGTTTTCCACTTAAGACCTCAACATGTCTAACAATCCCAAGTGGTGCAATGGTGTCTTTGTTTGCAAGTTAATAGTGACATCGATATTTTCACTCTTAGAGGGTGCTATGTCATTCATAATTTCTTGATATAAGGTAAAAGGTATAGCACTAACACTAGCAGCAATGTTACATAAGCCATGATAACAATGATCTCCAATCTTAACAAAAACAACGGGCATTCCAGTAACATGTTTGTTTTTACCCAACTCATCCCGATTGTTTCTAACAGGTATTGCAATTCTAGTAGCTTCATCACAGAAATAGATAACCTGACCATCAATATTATCAGCTAGGCGATCATTAACCATAGCAATATTGGGCTCAACATTTATTTCTTCAGGGGGTTTAGGTTTTCTAATATAACTTTTATTAACCACAATTACAGCTTTAACATGTTCTTTAATCCTAACAGGAAAAAGAGGTTTCTCGGTGTAAGCAGTAGGCACAACTGGATCAACATGATAAACATTTTTCCTCTTTAACTTTAATAGGTTCATCTAATGATTTTTCAATAGGTGGATGATATTGAAACCACTTCTACTTAGGGAGATCAACATGATTAGCAAATTATTCACAAAAAGAAGCTACTATCTCGGAGTGAAGCCCATATTTATTGCTGAACTCAAGGAAAGTATCAATTTCCCTAAAAGTTTTAACACAATCAAACTTAAGCTTTATACCCGACTCTTTACCTTTATCGAATTCCCAATATTTAGAGTTCCATTTAATTCTTTCCAGCATATCCCATTTGAATTCAATAGTCCTGTTCATGTAGGAACCAGTAGAAGAAGAATCGAGTAATATTGATCATAATGAGAAAGCCGAGCATAATTTTTTGTACACTCATTTCTCTTGAGAGCTCATGTTGGGGAAAGTGTGCATCATAGATTTTAAGCCTCCCTCAAGCTTGAGCGATGCTTTCTCCTTCGCGAGGCCAACAATTATATATGATGTTCCGATCACGATGGACTAGATGCATATGATAAGACTTCTGATGAAATTCCACCTTCAAGCGATTCCACTCCCATGATCCAATATCATCCAATAGCCTATACCACATTAATGATTTTCCCTCCAAAATAAAGGGAAAACCTTCTTCTTAACTTTGTCTCCAAATAAACCTGCAAGCTTAAACAATCCACAAATCTCATCTACATATATCAAGTGGTAATGAGGATGAGTTGTACCGTCATAAGGATTACCTAGAAGTTTCTCTACCATACTCGAAGGAATCTCATAATAAATATTTTCAGTAGGTTATGTAACTAGGTTGAGAGGCAAACTTTTCCACTTCCGTTTGAGGCGAAGATGCCCCGAACAAGCCACTCAAAGTGTGACTGTCCATAGTAACAAGCAACAGTAAATTTCAGCACGTATCGAAAATGTTTCCTTACCAAGTTCCACTTACCAAAGGTGCTTCAGACCCCGGCAACGATGGCAGAAAATAATGTGGATGACCCACAAGTATAGGGGATAACCCAACGAGGAGCAGCAGGAAGTGATAAGCAGTTTTCAGTAAGGTAGTCTCTATAAGTGCTGCAAGTAATAGTGATAGATAGTTTTGTAGCAAAGAATTCATAACAAGTGGCAAGTAGCAATAGTAACAAAGGTGCAGCAAGGTCGTCCAATCCTTTTTATAGCAAATGACATGCCTGGAAGTACTCTTATATTTAACAAACGCTCCCAAGGACACATGGGAATTTCTATCTAGTCAAGTTCATCATGTTGAGTTGATAAATGTTTGTTACTTTGATAATTTTATATGTGTGTGGACAAGTGTTAAGGTGTTGTTCTTACTTGAACAAACAACCTACTTATGATTACCCCCTCTCGCAAGCATCCGCATCTATGAAAGAAGAATTAAGATAAATCTAACCATAGCATAAAACATGTGGATCCAAATAAGCCCCTTATGAAGTGACACATAAACTTGGGTTTAAGCTTCTGTCACTCTTGCAACCCAGCATCGATCTAATTCTTACTCGACAATGCCTTCCCTTAGGCCCATAACATGGTGAAGTGTCATGTAATCGACATTCACATGACGCCACTAAGAGAAGCAACAACATACATATCATCAATATATAAAACGAATACCAACTTCACATGATTACTTATAAAAAGACTTCTCTCATGTCCCCAGGAACAAAAATAACTGCTCACACATCATCAAAATGTTCAAGACCGGAGTTGTAATAATGGATATCAAAGATCTGAACATAATATCTTTCACCAAGTAAACCAACAAGCATCAACTACAAGATGTAATAAACACTACTAGTAACCCACAGGTACCAATCTGAGGTTTTGAGACAAAGATTGAATACAAGAGATGAACTAGAGTTTGAGATGATATGGCGCTGGTGAACATTATGATGAAGATTGGCCTCCCACGAAAGATGAAGTGTTGGTGATTGCGATGGCTTCGATCTCCCCCTTCTAGAGGGAAGTTTCCTAGACATAATTTCTCTGTCGGAGCTCAAAAGGGCCTTCGCCCATGATCCCGCCTCGAGAGGGCAGCGCTTCATCCTGAAGGTATCCTTATGATTTTTTCTAGGGTAAAACACACCATATAGGAGAAGATGGATGGGGGGTTGGGAGACCCGCTGGGCCCCACAAGGCAACATGGCATGCCCAGGGGGACGATTTTGGACATATGCCCTAGAGGCAATAATAAATTGGTTATTATCATATTTCCTTGTTCGTGACAATCGTCTATTATCCATGCTATAATTGTATTGATTGGAAATTCAAATACATGCGTGGGTAAATAGACAACACCGTGTCCCTAGTATGCCTGTAGTAGACTAGCTCGTTGATCAAAGATGGTCAAGGTTTCCTAGCCATAGACATGAGATGTCATTTGATAATAGGATAACATCATTAGGAGAATGATGTGATGGACAAGACCCAAATTATGAACGTAGCATGTGATCGTGTCAGTTTATTGCTATAGTTTTGTGCATGTCAAGTATCTGTTCCTATGACCATGAGATCATGAAACTCACTGACATCTGAGGAGTAACTTGCGTGCATCAAATGTCGCAATGTAACTGTGTGACTATAGGTGCTCTATAGGTATCTCCGAGGGTGTCTATTGGGTTGGCATGATTGAGACCAGGATTTGTCACTCTGTATGACAGAGAGGTATCTCTGGGCCCACTCGGTAATGAAACATCACAAGAAGCTTGCAAGCAATGTGACTAAGGAGTTAGTCACAGGATCTTGTGTTACGGAACGAGTAAAGAGAATTGCCAGTAACGAGATTGAACTAGGTATGGAGATACCGACGATCGAATCTCGGAAAAGTAACATACCGATTGTCTAAATCATTGACATTGTGGTTCGAGATAAAGATCTTTGTAGAATATGTTGGAACCAATATGGGGATCCAGGTCCCACTATTGGTTATTGACAGTAGAGTTGTCTCGGTCATGTCTACATAGTTCTCGAACCTGCAGGGTCTGCACACTTAACGTTTGGTGATGATTTGGTATTGTTGAGTTATGTATGTTGGTGACCGAAGGTTGTTAGGAGTCCCGTATGAGATCCTGGATGTCATGTGGAGTTCTGGAATGGTCCAGAGGTAAAGATTTATATATGGTAAGTCATATTTTGGCTACCGGAAAAGTTTCATGTTTTTCCGGTATTGTATCGGGAAGCTTCTAGAAGGTTCCGAAAACTTTCAGAGGAGTCCGGAAGTCCACAAAGGGTTCGACCATGTCCCAAGGGTTTGCATGGGCTGAGGGGAGACACCCTGGCATTAGTGGGCTAGGCGCACAAGCCCTCAAGGCCCATGTGGCTTGGGAGAGGTGGAAAGTCCACCTGTTTATGGAAAGGGAGGGAATTGGACTAGGAGTCCAACTCCTCCTCCTTGGCTGCGCCCTAGGGCTTGGAGGAGCTGATCTACATGCCCCTCCAGCTATATATAGAGGGAAGGGGCGCCCCAAGAGGACACACGAAGCCCTTGGCGCCCCTCTCTCTTCCTAGATCATTTTCTCCTCCGTTCATCGTTTCGGTAGCGCTAGGCATAGCCCTGCCGGGATAGCACCACCACCGCCTTCACCACGCCATCGTGTTACTGGAGAACTAATCTAAAACTCCGACTTCGCTCGCTGGATCGAGGAGGCGGATACATCATCGAGCTGTTCGTGTGCTGAACACGGAGGTGCCATCCGTTCGGCGCTAGGTCAGGACGGATCGTGATTGGATCACGGGGCGAATTGCGATTCGGATCGCAAAGAGGTTCGACTACATCAACCACATTTCTTAACGCTTCCCGCTTAGCAATCTATAGGGGTATGTAGATCCACTCTCCCTCTCATAGTTGTTGATCTCCATAGATAGATCTTGGGTGTTTGTAGAATTTTTTTGTTTCGCATTCAACGTCCCCCAATAGTTGTATCAGAGCTAGGTCTATGCGTAGCTAACATGCACGAGTAGAACACAAAAGAGTTTGTGGGCGTTGATATTCAGATTGCTTCCCTCATTAGTCTTTTCTTGATTCAACGATATTGTGGGATGAAGTGGCCCAAACCAACTTTACTTGTCCATGTACGAGAAACTGGTTCCATCGATTGAAATGTGACTTTGTTGCATAAAGATGGATGGCGGGTGTCTGTCTCTCCCACTAGTTGAATCGGTTTTGACGAATGCGGTCCTTCTATAAGGTGAAATAGAAACTTGTATTTCACCTTGTGGTTTTGCGTAGGTAAGAATCGTTCTTGCTAGATACCCATAGCATCCACGTAAAACTTGCAACAACAAATTAGAGGATGTCAACTTGTTTTTGTAGGGTATGATGTGATATGATATGGCCAATGACATGATGAGATATATGTGATGTATGAGATGATCATAATTTGTATAGAATATCACGACTTGCATGTCGATGAGTACGACAACCGACAGGAGCCATAGGGTTGTCTTTAATTTATTTTCGCCTTTCTGCTTTACTTTATTGCTATGTGTCAGCAATAGTTGTATAAGTAATACTTGGCGCGACAACTTCATGGCGACACGTTGATGGAGATCAAGATGATATAGATCATGGTCTGATGCCGGTGACAATGGAGATCATGCCGGTGCTTTGGATATGGAGATCAAAAGCACAAGTTCACGGACATATCATGTCACTTATGATTTGCATGTGATGTTAATCCTTTTATGCACCTTGTTTTTCTAAGGATGATGGTAGCATTATAAGGTGATCCCTCACTAAAATATTAAGCTAAAATTGTGTTCTCCCCGAGTGTGCACCGTTGCGAAAGTTCGTCATTTCGAGACACCACATGATGATCAGGTGTGATAGACTCTACATTCACATACAACGGGTGCAAGCCAGTGTTGCACAAGCAGAACACTTGGGTTAAAGTTGACAAGCCTAGCATGTACAAACATGGCCTCGAAAGACAAGAGACCGAAAGGTCGAACATGAGTCATATAGTATATATGATCAACATGAAGATGTTCACCATTGAAACCACCTCATCTCACATGATGATCAGACTTGGGTTGGTGAATTCGGATCATGTAGCACTTGAATGTCCGGAGGGATGTCAATTTGATTGGCTGTTTTTGAAGTAATATGATTAATCGAACTCATTATCTTGAACATGGTCTAAGTTGTCTTTGCAAATTACGTTGTAGATCAATAGCTTGCACTATAGCTCCCATATATTTTGATACTTCCTAGAGAAAAAATAGAGTTGAAAGATGATGGTAGCAATAATGCGGACTGGGTCCGTGATCTGAGGATTGTCCTCATTGCTGCACAGCTGACAGACATGTTCTGATGACTACTTGATAGTTCAGTGCGTCATGCATTACGGCTTAGAATTGACGCTCCAAAAACGTTTTGAACGTCATGGAACATATGTGATGTTCTAAGAGCTGAAATTGGGATTTCAGGCTCGTGCTTGTGTTGAGAGGTATGAAACCTCCAACAAGATTCTTTGCCTGCAAGATGAAGGAGAATAGCTCAACCAATGAGCATGTGCTCAGATTGTCTCGATGCTACAATCGCTTGAATGAAGTGGGAGTTGAACTTCCAGATAAGATAGTGATTGATATAGTTCTCCAAGTCACTGCCACATAGCTGCTAGAGCTTCATGATGGACTATAAATATGCCAGGGATGGAAAATATGATCCCTGAGCTATTCGCGATATTTGACACCGCGAAGGTAGAAATCAAGAAGGAGCATAAAATGTTGATTGTTAGTAAAACCACTAGTTTCGAGAAGGGCAAGGGTAAGAAGGGAAACTTCATGAATAGCAAGCTAGTTGCTGCTCCAGTGAAGAAACCCAAGGTTGAACCCAAACCCAAGAGTAAGTGCTTCTATTATGAGGATAATGGTCACTGAAGTGGAACAACCCTAGATACTTGTTAGATAAGAAGGCTGGCAACATCAACAGATTTATATTTGATATACGTGTTATTGATGTGTACCTTACTAGTTCTCCTAGTAGCACCTCGGTATTATATACAGTATGAGTTGCTAATGTTAGTAACTAGAAATAAAATCTATGGAATAAACGGAGAATAGCTAAGGGCGAGGTGACGATGTGTGTTGGAAGTGTTTCCAAGGTTGATGTGATCACCATCGCACACTCCCTCTACCTTGAGGATTAGTGTTGAACCTAAGTAAATGTTATTCATGAACATGATTAGGTCGTGTTTATTGCAATACGATTATTCATTTAAGTTAGAGAATAATGGTTATTCTTTTTTACATGAATAATACCTTCAATGGTCCTGCACCCAATGTGAATGGTTTATTGAATCTCGATCGTAGTGATACACATGTTCATAATATTGATGCCAAAAGATGCAAAGTTAATAGTGATAGTACCACATACTTGTGGCACTGCCGCTAAGGTCATATTGGTGTGAAGCGTATGAAGAAACTCCATGCTGATGGATCTTTGGACTCACTCGATTTCGAATCAGTTGAGACATGCGGACCATGCCTCATGGGCAAGATGACTGAGACCCCGTTTCCCAGTATGATGGAGCAGGAAAGTGACTTATTGTAAGTGATACATATTGATGTATGCGGTCCAATGAGGTTGACGAGTGTGGTGGATATCGTTATTTTCTTACCTTCACTAATTATTTGAGTAGGCATGGGTATATTTACTTAATTAAACACAAGTCTGAAACGTTTGAAAAGTTCGAGCAAATTCAGAGTGAAGTTTAAGATCATCGTGACAAGAAGATGAAATGTATACAATATGATCGTGGAGGTGAATATCTAAGTTACGAGTTTGGTATGCAACTTAAGACAATACGAAAATTGTTTCACGACTCACACCACCTGGAACACCATCGTGTAATGGTCTGTCCAAACGTCGTAGTCGTGCCCTATTGGAATGGTGCATACTATGATGTCTCTTATCGTTTTTCCACTATCGTTTTGGGGTTATGCATTAGAGAAAACTACATTCACTTTAAATGGGACACCATCTAAATCCATTGAGATGATATCGTATGAATTATGGTTTGGCAGAAACCTAAGCTGCCATTTGTTAGAGTTTGGGGATATGACACTTATGTCTGATAAGCTCGAACCCAAAGAGGAAAAGTGCATTTGCATAGGATACCCTAAGGAAACAGTTGGGTACATCTTCTATCTCAGATCCGAGGCTAAAGTGTTTGTTGCTAAAAACGGGTCCTTTCTCGAGAAAGAATTTCTCTAGAAAGAATTGAGTGGGAGGAAAGTAGAACTTGATAAGGTTGTTGAACCGTCACTTGAGTTGGAGAGTAGCACGACGCAGAAAGATGTTTCTGCGGCGCCTACACCAAGTGAAGATGAAGTAAATGATGATGATCATGAAGCTTCGGATCAAGTCACTACTACCGAATCTCGTAGGTCGACAAGGACTCGTTCCACCCCTGAGTGGTATAGCAATCCTTTCTTGGAGGTCATGTTGTTAGACAACAATGAACCTACGAGCTATGAAGAAGCAATGGTGGGACCATATTCCAACAAATGGATAGGAGCCATGAAATCCGAGAAAGGATACATGTCTGAAAACCAAGTATGCACTTTGGTAGACTTGCTCGATGAACGGCAGGTCGTTGAGTACAAATGGACCTTTAAGAAGAAGACAGAAAATGATGGTAAATGCCACCATTTATAAAGCTTGACTTGTCATCAAGAAGTTTCCAACAAGTTCAAGGAGTTGACTGCGATGAGATTTTCTCACCCGTAGCAATGCTAAAGTCTGTTGGAATCATGTTAGCAGTTGCTGCATTTTTCTATTATGTAATATGGCAGATGGATGTCAAAACATCGGTTCCTCAATGGTTTCCTTGAGGAAAGGCTGTATATGATATAACTAGAAGGTTTTGTCGACCCTAAGGATTCTAAAGGTATGCAAGCTCCAGCAATCCTTCTATGGACTGGAGCAAGCATCTCAGAGTTGTAATATACGCTTTCATGAGGTGATCAAAGTTTTTGTGTTTATAAGAAACTTGTATTTACAAGAAACTGAGTGGGAGCATAAAGAATTACTGATAAGTATATGTGGTTGACATATTGTTGATCAGAAATAATGTAGAATTTCTAGAGAGCATAAAGGGTTGTTTGAAATGATTTTCTCAAAGGAAGACCTGGAATGAAGCTACTTAAGTATTGGGCATCAAGATCTATAGAGATAGATCAAGACGCTTGATAAAACTTTCAATGAATACATACCTTGTCAATTTTTTTGAAGGATTTCAAAATAGGTCAGTCAAAGAAGGAGTTCTTGGCTGTGTTGTAAGGTATGAATTTGAGTAAGACTCAAAGCTCGACCACGACAGAACAAAGAGAAAGGACGAATGTCGTCCCCTATGCCTTATCCATAGGCTCTATATATTATGACATGCTGTGTACCGCACCTAGTGTGTGCCTTGCCATGAGTAGGTCAATGGGTACAAGAGTGATTTAGGAGTGGATCACTGGAGAGCGGTCAAAATTATCATTAGCAACTCGAGCACTAAGGAAGTGTTTCTCGATTATGGAGGTGATAAAGAGTTCATAGTAAAGGGTTATGTCATGCAAGCTTTGACACCGATCCGGATGACTCTACGTAGCAATCCGGATATGTATAGTGGAGCAATCATTTGGAATAGCTCCAAGTGGAGCGTGATAGCAGCATCTACAATATGACATAGACATTTGCAAAGTACAAACGGATCTGAATGTTGTAGACCCATTGACTAAAACCTCTCTCACAAGCAAAACATGATCAAACCCCAGAACTCATTGGGTGTAAATCACATGGTGATGTGAACTTGATTATACTGGGGAACGTTGCATGGGAAACAAAAATTTTGCTACGCACACGCAAGATCTATCCATGCTGATGAGCATCTACGAGAGGGAGAGTGGATCTACGTACCCTTGTAGATCACTAAGCGGGAAGCATTAAGAAACACGATTGGTGTAGTCGAACGTCTTCGCGATCCAAATCGCCGAGCGTCCCGTGATCTCATCACGATCCGTCCCGTGATCTCATTGCGATCCATCTCGTGATCTCATCGCGATCCGTCCCGCTATCCAATCACGAATCATCTCTCGATCTTGATCACGGCCCTGCCGATCTAGTACCGAACGGACGACACCTCCGCGTTCAGCACACGTACAGCTCGATGAAGATCTCCGCCTTCTTGATCCAGCAAGAGGGAGCAGATAGGTAGATGGGTACTCTGGAAGCGTGACGGCGCTGCGGTGATGGTGGTGGAGTAATCTCAACAGGGCTTCGCCTCAGCATAGCTGAAACCGATCTAGAGGAGAAACTACGAACTAGAGGATAGGGTTGCATGTGGCTGAAAATCTTGTGTCAAAATCCTAAAACCCTCTAGTATATATAGCAAGAGAGGAGGAGGAGGCTTGGCGCAAGGGACGTCCCCTCTAGGCTTCGGCCGAAGTGGGAGAGGAGCAATCCTCCTCCTCCACTCCTAGTAGGATTAGGACTCCTTCCTTATTTCCACCTTTTCTCCTTTGGAATTTCTTCCCCAGCTGCATGGGCCTTGTGTGGGACTTTGCCCGCCCACTAAGGGTTGGTATTAGTCCTCCCACAGCCCATGAAGCCTCTAGGGTCGAAATACCTCTCCCGATGGTCCCCCGGTACACTACCAGCACTCCTGGTACACTACCGATGAGCCCGAAACTTTTCCGGCGACCAAAAAAGGACTTCCTATATATCAATCTTTACCTCCGGACCATTCTAGAGCTCCTCATGATGCTCGGGATCTCATCCGGGACTCCGAAAAACCTTTGGTCACCACCATACATAACTCTATACTACCGAAACGTCACCGAACCTTAAGTGTGCAGACCCTGCGGGTTCGAGAACTATGTAGACATGACCGAGACACCTGTACGGTCAATAACCAATAGCGGGACCTGGATGCCAATATTCTATGTCAAGGATTCAGTTAATCCCATATGATGTTTCCTTTGTTCTTCGATATGTTACTTGCCCGAGATTCAATCATCGGTATCTCCATACCTAGTTCAACCTCGTTATTAGCAAGTCTCTTTACTCGTTTCGTAATACAAGATCCCATGGCTAACACTTAGTCACATTGCTTGCAAGGCTTATTGTGATGTTGTATTACCGAGTGGGCCCTGAGATACCTCTCCGTCACACGGAGTAACAAATCCCAGTCTTGATCCATGCCAACTCAACAGACACCCTCGGAGATACCTGTAGAGCACCTTTATAGTCACCCAGTTACCTTGCAACGTTTGATACACACAAGGTACTCTTCCGATGTCAGTGAGCTGCATGATCTCATGGTCATAGGAACACATACTTTGACATGCAGAACACAGTAGCAACAAACTGACACGATCATATGCTACGTTTGTAGTTTGGGTCTTGTCCATCACATCATTCTCCTAATGATGTGATCCCGTTATCAAATGACATCACATGTCAATGGCTAGGAAACCTTGACCATCTTTGATCAACAAGCTAGTCTATTAGAGGCATATTAGGGACATGGTGTTGTCTATGTATCCACACATGTATCTGAGTTTCCGATCAATACAATTATAGCATGGATAATAAATGATTATCATGAACAAGGAAATATGATAATAACCAATTTATAGTTGCCTCTATGGCATATTTCCAACAGTCTTCCACTTGCACTAGAGTCAATAATCTAGTTCACATCATTGTGTGATTCGCATTGTTATGAATCTAACACCCAATGAGTTCTGGAGCTCGATCATGCTTTGCATGTGAGAGAGGTATTTTAGTCAACGGGTCTGCGACATTCAGATCCATGTGTACTTTGCAAATCTCTATGTCAAACTGTAAATACTGCTACCACACTCCACTTGGAATTATTCCAAATGGCGGCTTCACTATACATATCCGGATTGCTACTAAGAGTCATCCGGATTGGTGTTAAAGCTTGCATCGACGTAACTCTTTACGACGAACTCTTTATCACCTCCATAATTGAGAAACATTTCCTTAGTCTTTTAGTCACTAAGGATAATCTTAACCGCTGTCCAGTGATCCACTCCTAGATCACTCTTGTACCCCTTGATGGACTCATGGCAAGGCACACACAGGTGCGGTACACAGCATGGCATACCATACAGAGCCTATGGCTAAGGCATAGGGGACGACGTTCGTCCTTTCTCTTTCTTCTGCTGTGGTCGAGCTTTGAGTCTCACTCAACTTCACACCTTACAAAGTAGGCGAGAACACTTCTCTCTGGCTGATCCATTTTGAACTCTTTCAAAATCTTGTCAAGGTATGTACTCATTGAAAGTCTCATCAGGCATCTTGATCTATCTCTATAGATCGCGATGACCAACAATTAAGTAGCTTTATCCAGGTCTTCCTTTGAAAAACTCTTTTCAAAGAACCGTTTTATGCTTTCCAGAAATTCTACATCATTTCCGATCAACAATATGTCATCCACATATGCTTATCAGAAACTCTATAGTGCTCCAACTCACTTTATTGTAAATACAAGTTTCTCATAAACTTTGTATAGACTGAAAAAACTTTGATCACCTCATCAAAGCGTATATTCCAACTCTAAGATGCTTGCTCCAGCCCTTAGATGGATTGCTGGAGGTCGCACACCTTTTAGCATCCTTAGGACTAACAAAACCTTCTGGTTGTATCATATACAACCTTTGCTCAAGTAAATCGTCAAGGAAACGATGGTTTGACATGCATCTGCCAGATTTCATAATTGAAAAATGCAGCAACTGCTAACATAATTCGACTTTAGCATCGCTACGAGTGAGAAAGTCTCATCGCAGTAAACTCCTTGAACTTGTTGGAAACTTCTTTGCGACAAGTCGAGCTTTATAAATGGTGACATTTACCATCATCGTTTGTCTTCATCTTAAAGGTCCATTTGTACTCGACGACCTGCCGTCCAACGAGCAAGTCTACCAAAGTCTGTACTTGGTTTTCATACATGGATCCTTTCTCGGATTTCATGGCCTCTACATTTGTCGGAATCCGGGCCCATCATCGCTTCTCCATAGTTCGTAGGTTCATCGTTGTCCAACAACATGACCTCTAAGATAGGGTTGTTGTACCACTCAGGAGCAGTGCACGCCCTTGTCGACCTATGAGGTTTGATAGTAACTTGATCCGAAGCTATATGATCATCATCATTAACTTCCTCTTCAACTAACGTAGGCTTCACATAAACATCTTCCTGCGCTACGCTACTCTCTAGTGGAAACAAAGGTTCAACCACCTCATCAAGTTCTATCTTCCTCCCACTCAATTCTTTCGAGAGAAACTTTTTCTCGAGAAAGGACCTGTTTTAGCAATAAACACTTTATGCTTGGATATGAAATAGAAGGTTCACCCAACTGTTCTTAGGGTATTCTATGAAGATGCATTTGTCCGCTTTGGGTTCGAGCTCATTAGGTGAAAACATTTTTTCACACAAGCGTCGCAGCCCCAAACATTAAGAAATGACAGCTTAGGTTTCTATCAAACCATAATTCACACGGTGTCATCTCAACGGATTTAGATGGTGCCCTATTTAAAGTGATTGTTTTTGTCTCTAATGCATAACCCCAAAACTATAGTGGCAAATCGATAAGAGACATCATAGTTCGCACCATATCCAATAGAGCACGACTACGACGTTCGGACACACCATCATACTATGGTGTTCCAGGTGGCGTAAGTTGTGAAACAACTTTCACATCGTCTAAATTTGTATGCCAAACTCGTAACTCAGACATTCACCTCCACGATCACATCACAGACATTTTTATCTTCTTGATACGATGATCTTAAACTTCACTCTGAATTTGCTTGAACTTTTCAAACGATTCGGACTTGTGTTTCATTAAGTAAATATACACTATATCTACTCAAATCATTAGTGAAGGTAAGAAAATAACGATATCCACTGCACACTACAAGACTCATTGGATTGCATACCTCAACATGTATTATTTCCAATAAATAACTTGCCCGCTCCATTAAACCGAAAACGGGGTCCTTAGTCATCTTGCCCATGAGGCATGGTTCGCATGTCTCAACTGATTCGAAATCGAATGAGTCCAAAGATCCATTAGCATGGAGTTTCTTCATGCGATTTATACCAATATGACATTTAGCGGCAGTGCCACAAGTATGTGGTACTATCATTACTAACTTTGTATCAAGATTCAACAAACCATTCTCACTGGGTGGATGACCATTGAAGGTATTATTCATGTAAACAGAATAACCATTATTCTCTAACTTAAATGAATAACCATGTTGCAATAAACACGATCTAATGACGTTCATGCTCAACGCAAAACACCAAATAATATTTATTTAGGTTCGTCACTAATCCCGAATGTAGAGAGAGCGTGCGATGTTGATCACATCAACCTTGGAAACATTTCCAACACACATCGTCACCTCACACTTAGCTAGTTCTCCGTTTATTCCATAGCTTTTATTTCGAGTTACTAACATTTAGCAACCGAACCGGTATCCAATACCCAGGTGCTACTAGGAATACTAGTAAGGTACACATTAATAACACGTATATCAAATATACTTCTGTCGACATTGCCAACCTTCTTATCTACCAAGTATCTAGGGTTGTTCTGTTTCAGCGACCGTTCTCCTAATAATAGAAGCACTTAGTCTTGGGTTTGGGTTCAACGTTGGGTTTCTTCATTGGAGCAGGAACTGACATGCCATCCATGAAGTTTCCCTCCTTGCCCTTGCCCTTCTCGAAACTAGTGGTTTTACTAACCATCAACACTTGACGCTCCTTCTTGATTTCTACCTTTGTGGTGTCAAACATCGAGAACAGCTCAGGGATCATTATTTCCATCCCTAGCATTTTATAGTTCATCACCAAGTTCTAGTAGCTTAGTGACAGTGACTTGGAGAACTATATCAATCACCATCTTATCTGGAAGATCAACTCCCACTTGATTCAAGCGATTGCAGCACCCAGACAATCTGAGCACATGCTCAACGATTGAGCTATTCTCTTTCATCTTGCAGGCAAACAATCTTGTTGGAGATGTCATATCTCACAACACGGGCACGAGCCTGAGATCCTAATTTCATCTCTTAGAACATCTGATATGTTCCGTGACATTTCAAAACGTTTCGGAGACTCAGTTCGAAGCCGTAATGCATGACACACTAAAGTATCAAGTAGTCATCAGAACGTGCCTGTCAGATGTTCACAACATCTATAGACGACACTAGAGGGGGCGCACCGAGTGGTGCATTAAGGATATAAGCCTTCTTTGCAGCAATGAGGACAATCCTCAGATCACAGTCCCAGTCCACAATATTGGTACCATCATCTTTCAACTCTATTTCTCTAGGAACATACAAAAATTCAAGGGAGCTACAACGTGAGCTAGTAATCTACAACATAATTTGCAAAGACACTACTGACTATGTTCATGATAATGAGTTTAATTAATCATATTACTTAAGAACTCCCAGTCAAATTGACATCCCTCCAGTCATTCAAGTGATACATGATCCAAATTCAACAAATCAAGTCCGATCATCACGTGAGTTGAGGTGGTTTCAATGGTGAACATCATCATGTTGATCATATATACTATATGACTCATGTTTGACCTTTCGGTCTCTTGTGTTCTGAGGCCATGTCTGTACATGCTAGGCTCGTCATGTTTAACCTGAGTGTTCTGCATGTGCAACACTGGCTTGCACCCGTTGTATGTGAACGTAGAGTCTATCACACCCGATCATCACGTGGTGTCTCGACACGACAAACTTTCGCAACGGTGCACACTCGGGGAGAACACAATTGATCTTGAAATTTAAGTGAGGGATCACCTTACAATTCTACCATTGTCTAAGCAAAACAAGGTGCATAAAAGGATTAACATCACATGCAAATCGTAAGTGATATGATATGGCCATGAACTTGTGCTTTTGATCTCCATCTTGAAAGCACCGACATGATCTTGTTGGAAATATGCCCTAGAGGCAATAAATAAAGTGTTTATTATTATATTTCCTTGTTCATAATAATCGTTTATTATCCATGCTATAATTGTATTGATTGGCAACACATTACATGTGTGGGTAAATAGACAACACTTTGTCCCTAGTATGCCTCTAGTGAACTAGCTCGTTGATCAAAGATGGTGAAGGTTTCCTAGCCATTGACATGTGATGTCATTTGATAACGGGATCAAATCATTAGGAGAATGATGTAATGGTCAAGACCCAAACTACAAACGTAGCATATGATCGTGTCAGTTTATTGCTACTGTTTTCTGCATGTCAAGTATGTGTTCCTATGACCATGAGATCATGTAACTCACGAACATCGGAAGAGTGCCTTGTGTGTATCAAACATTGCAACGTAACTGGGTGACTATAAAGGTGATCTAGAGGTATCTCCGAAGGTGTCTGTTGAGTTGGCATGGATCAAGACTGGGATTTGTTACTCCGTGTGACGGAGAGGTATCTCAGGGCCCACTCGGTAATACAACATCACAATAAGCCTTGCAAGCAATGTGACTAAGTGTTAGGCATGGGATCTTGTATTACGGAACGAGTAAAGAGACTTCCCGGTAACGAGGTTGAACTAGGAATGGAGATACCGACGATCGAATCTCAGGCAAGTAACATGCCGAAGAACAAAGGGAACATCATACGGGATTAACTGAATCCTTGACATAGAGGTTCGACCGATAAAGATCTTCATAGAATATGTAGGAAACAATATGGGCATCCAGGTCCCGCTATTGGTTATTGACCATAGAGGTGTCTCGGTCATGTCTACATAGTTCTCGAACCCGCAGGGTCTGCACACTTAAGGTATGGTGACGTTTCGGTACTATAGAGTTATGCATGGTGGTGACCGAAGGTTGTTCTGTGTCCTAGATGAGATCACGGACGTCACGAGGAGATCCGGAATGGTCCGGAGGTAAAGATTCATATATAGGAAGTCCTGTTTTGGTCGCCGGAAAAGTTTCGAGCTCATCGGTAGTGTACCGGGAGACCACTAGGAGGGTTATTTCGACCCAAGAGGCTAAATGGGCTGTGGGAGAGTGAATACCAGACCTTAGTGGGCTGGTGGAGGTCCCACACAAGGCCCATGCGGCTAGGGAAAGAAAAGCCCAAAGGGAAAAATGGAAAAATGGCAAAAAGGGGAGGAATCCTAGTCCTACTAGGATTGGAGGAGGAGTCCTCTTCTCCTCCCCACTCGGCCGAAGCCAAGGAGGCTTGGCCCTTGCGCCAAGGCCTCTCCTCCCTCCCTCTTATATATACTGGTGGTTTTAGGGTTTTTGCACTAGTTCTTCAACCACGTGCTACCCGGTCCTCGAGTGCATATTTTCTCCTCTAGATCGGATTTCTGCAGTGCTTAGGCAAAGCCCTGCCGGAATAGCTCCACCACCATCGCTGGAGCGCCATCACGCTGCCGGAGAACTCTTCTACCTCTCCACTCCCTGTTTCTGGATCAAGAAGGCGGAGATCATCATCAAGCTGTACGTGTGCTGAACGCGAAGGTGCCGTCCGTTCGGTGCTTGATCGGGACGGATCGTGATTGGATCGCGGGACGCTCGGCGATTTGGATCGCGAAGACGTTCGACTACACCAACCGCGTTTCTTAACGCTTCCCGCTTAGCGATCTACAAGGGTATGTAGATCCACTCTCCCTCTCATAGATGCTCATCACCATGGATAGATCTGCGTGTGCGTAGGAATTTTTTTGTTTCCCATGCAACATTCCCCAACAGATCTCCATCGTCACCGGCATGACACCATGATCTCCATCATCTTGATCTCCATCAACGCGTCGCCATCGGGGTTGTCGTGCCCACCATGCTTCTACTACTATTGCTACCATTTAGTGATAAAGTAAAGCATTACATAGCGCTTAATGATTGACACGCAGGTCATACTATAATTAAAGACAACCCTATGGCTCCTGTCGGTTGCCGTACTCAACGACATGCAAGTCGTGATATTCTATTCAACATATGAACATGTCATACATCACATATATCTCATCATGTAATTGGCCATATCACATCACAACATACCCTGCAAAAACAAGTTAGACGTCCTCTAATTGTTGTTGCATTTTTAACGTGGCTGCTACGGGTATCTAGCAAGAACAATTCTCACCTACGCATAAACCATAACGGTGATACATAAGTTGCTTTTCAACCTTCTCAAGGACCGCCTTAGTCGAATCCGATCCAACTAAAGTAGGAGAAACAGACACCCGCCAACCATCATTTGTGCAACGAAGTTACACGTCAGTCGATGAAACCAGTCTCTCGTAAGCGTATGAGTAAGGTTGGTCCGGGCCGCTTCATCCCACAATACCGCTAAACCAAAACACGACCAAGGGAGGAAGCAATCTAGGCATCAACACCCACAAACTCTTTGTGTTCTACTCGAGCTCTCATCTACACATAGACCTAGCTCATGATGCTACTGTTGGGGAACGTTGCATGGGAAACTAAATTTTTCCTACGCACACGCAAGATCTATCCATGGTGATGAGCATCTACGAGAGGGAGATTGGATCTACGTACCCTTGTAGATCGCTAAGCAGGAAGCGTTAAGAAAGGCGGTTGGTGTAGTCAAATGTCTTTGCAATCCAAATTGCCGAGCGTCCCGCGATCTCATCATGATCCATCCTGCGATCTCATCACGATCCGTCTCATGATCTCATCGTGATCCATCCCGCGATCCAATCACGAATCATCTCACGATCTTGATTACGGTCCTTCCGATCTAGTACCGAATGGACCGCACCTCCATGTTCAGCACAGGTACAACTCGATGACGATCTCTGACTTCTTGATCCAGCAAGAAGGAGCGGAGAGGTAGACGAGTTCTCCGGAAGCGTGACGGCGCTGCGGCGATGGTGGTGGAGTAATCTCAGCAGGGCTTCGCCTAAGCACAACTGAAACCGATCTAGAGGAGAAACTACGGACTAGAGGGTAGGGTTGCACGTTGCTGAAAATCTTGTGTCAAAACCCTAAAACCCTCTAGTGTATATAGGAGAAGAGGAGCAAGGGCCAGCCCCTCTAGGCTTCGGCCGAAGTGGGAGAGGAGCAATCCTCCTCGTCCACTCCTAGTAGGATTAGGACTCCTTCCTTATTTCCACCTTTTTGCTTTTTCCACCTTTTCTCATTTGGAATTTCTTCCCCAACCGCATGGGCCTTGTGTGGGACTTTGGCCATCCCACTGAGGGTTGGTATTAGTCCTCCCACAGCCCATGAAGCCTCTTGGGTCAAAATACCTCTCCCGATGGTCCCCCGGTACACTCCCGGCAATCCCGGTACACTACCGATGAGCCTGAAACTTTTTCGGCGACCAAAACAGGACTTCCTATATATCAATCTTTACCTCCGGACCATTTCGGAGCTCCTCGTGATGTCCGGGATCTCATCTGAGACTCCTAACAACCTTCGGTCACCACCATACATAACTCTATACTACCGAAACGTCACCGAACCTTAAGTGTGCAGACCCTGCGGGTTCGAGAACTATGTAGACATGACCGAGATACCTCTACGGTCAATAACCAATAGCGGTACATGGATGCCCATATTGGTTCCTACATATTCTACGAAGATGTTTATCGGTTGAACCTCTATGTCAAGGATTCAGTTAATCCCGTATGATGTTCCCTTTGTTCTTCGGCATGTTACTTGCCCGAGATTCGATTGTCGGTATCTCCATACCTAGTTCAACCTCATTACCAGCAAGTCTCTTTACTCATGCCATAATACAAGATCCCGTGGTTAACACTTAGTCACATTGCTTGCAAGGCTTATTATGATGTTGTATTACCGAGTGGGCCCTGAGATACCTCTCCGTCACACGGAGTAACAAATCCCAGTCTTGATCCATGCCAACCCAACAGACACCCTCGGAGATACTTGTAGAGCACCTTTATAGTCACCCAGTTACGTTGCGATGTTTTATACACACAAGGTACTCCTCCGGTGTCAGTGAGTTGCATGATCTCATGGTCATAGGAACAAATACTTGACATGCAGAAAACTATAGCAATAAACTGACACGATCATATGCTACGTTCATAGTTTGGGTCTTGTCCATAACATCATTCTCCTAATGATGTGATCCCATTTATCAAATGAAATCTCATGTACATGACTAGGAAACCATAGCCATCTTTTATCAATGAGCTAGTCTATTAGAGGCATACTAGGGACATGGTGTTGTCTATGTATCCACACATGTATCTGAGTTTCCGATCAATACAATTATAGCATGGATAATAAATGATTATCATGAACAAGGAAATATGATAATAACCAATTTATTATTTCCTCTAGGGCATATTTCCAACGGATTATTGACTCTAGTGCAAGTGGGAGACTTTTGGAAATATGCCCTAGAGGCAATAATAAATTGGTTATTATCATATTTCCTTGTTCATGATAATCGTTTATTTTCCATGCTATAATTGTATTGATTGGAAACTCAAATACATGTGTGGGTAAATAGACAACACTGTGTCCCTAGTATGCCTCTAGTAGACTAGCTCGTTGATCAAAGATGGTCAAGGTTTCCTAGCCATAGGCATGAGATGTCATTTGATAATGGGTTCACATCATTAGGAGAATGATGTGATGGACAACACCCAAATTCTAAACGTAGCATGTGATCGTATCAGTTTATTGCTATAGTTTTGTGCATGTCAAATATATGTTCCTATGACCATGAGATCAAGCAACTCACTAACATCGGAGGAGTACCTTGTGTGTATCAAACGCCGCAACGTAACTGGGTGACTATAGGTGCTCTATAGGTATCTCCGAGTGTGTCTATTGGGTTGGCATGATCGAGACCGGGATTTGTCACTCCGTATGACGTAGAGGTATCTCTGGGTCCACTCGGTAATACAACGTCACAAGAGGCTTGCAAGAAATGTGACTAAGGAGTTAGTCATGGGATCTTGTGTTTTGGAACGAGGAAAGAGACTTGCCAGTAACGAGATTGAACTAGGTATGGAGATACCGACGATCGAATCTCGGGAAAGTAACATACCGAAGGACAAAGGGAACTGCTTACGAGATTTTCTGAATCATTGACATTGTGGTTTGACTGGTAAAGATCTTCGTAGAATATGTAGGAACCAATATGGGCATCCAGGTCCCGTTATTGGTTATTGACAATAGAGTTGTCTCGGTCATGTCTACATAGTTCTCTAACCCGCAGGGTCTGCACACTTAACGTTCGTTGACGATTTGGTATTGTTCTGTTATGTATGTTGTTCGGAGTCCCAGATGAGACCCCGGAAGTCATGAGGAGTTCCGGAATGGTCCGGAGGTAAAGATTATATATGGAAAGTCATATTTTGGCTACCGAAAAAGTTTTGACTTTTCCCGATATTGTATCGGGAAGCTTCTAGAAGGTTCCAAAAACTTGCGGAGGAGTTCGGAAGCCCACCATGGGTTCCACCAAATCCCAAGAGTTTGCATGGGGTGAGGGGAGGCACCCTAGCCTTATTGGGCCAGGCGCACAAGTCCCTCAAGGCCCATGTGGCTTGGGAGAGGTGGAAAGTACACCTATTTATGGAAAGTGAGGGAATTGGACTAGGAGTCTAACTCCCCCCCTTGGATACACCCTAGGGCTTGTAGGGGCTGATCTCCACGCCCCTACACATATATATAGAAGGGAGGGGCTCCCCAAGAGGACACACGAAGCCCTTGGCCCCTCTCTCTCCCTAGATCGTTTTCTCCTCCGTTCGCGGTTTCGGTAGCGCTAGGCATAGCCTTGCCGGAATAGCACCACCGCCACCATGCCATTATGTTGCCGGAGAACTCATCTACTACTCCGGCCTCGCTCGCTAGATCGAGGAGGCGGAGACATCATCGAGCTGTACATGTGCTGAACGCGGAGGTGCCGTCCGTTCGGCGCTAGATCGGGACAGATCGTGATTGGATAGCGGGGCGGATTGTGATTCGGATCGCGAAGACGTTTGACTACATCAACCATGTTTCTTAACGCTTCTCGCTTAGCGATCTACAAGGGTATGTAGATCCACTCTCCCTCTCGTAGTTGTTGATCCCCATAGATAGATCTTGGGTGTTCGTAGGAAATTTTTTGTTTCCCATGCAACGTTCCCCAATAGCGGGCGCGCCCTATTGTCTTGTGGCCAGCAATTGGCCCCCTCTGGTATATTTTTGGCCTAATAATTCTTATATATCCCATAAAAAATCTCCATGAAGTCAGGGAATTTGGAGTCCAGTGAATTTTTAGCCATTTTCTTGCTTTTCAGGTTCAGAATTCTAGTTTCGAGTGACTTCCCTCCTCGTGATGTACCTTGCATATTCATAGAGAAAAAACATAAGAAGTTTATCATAATGAGGTATAAAGGACAAGAATAACATATATATCAATGAGAATTCATGATGCAAAATGGATGTATCAGTAGGGCACCGGAAGAAGGATCCAAATCAGCACACGGTGGAACAGAGACTTGCAGCAGTTGAAATAGTGTTTTGGGAGGCTCTCTAGGATTTTTGGGATATATTGGAATTTATAGGTCAGAGGGGGATGTCGGGAGGCGCCAGGAGGGGCCAACACACAATAGGGCGCGACCACCCCCTGGGCGCGCCCTGATGTGTGTTGCCTCTCTCGTGCAGCCTTTGGTATCCTCCCGAAACTTTGAGGTCTTCTTTTGGTTGAGAAAAAATAAATCATAAAATGGTTTCATGGCAATTGGACTTCGTTTGGTACAGTAAACCTGAAAATCCAAAAACACGTAGAAAACAACAACTGGCACTAGGAACTGGGTTAATAGGTTAATGCTCAAAAATAATATGAATGGGCTAATAAATGCCCAAAAAGTATCCTAGAATGATAATATTATAGCATGGAACAATAAAAAATTATAGATACGTTGGATACGTATCAAGGTGTGATAGCGCTAGGCGCTAATGATCTGGTGATGAACGAACTAGGGATAGCGATTGGGATTACGAAAGATGCATATTGTTCGTGAAGATCGGAAGATGAAGATCGATTCCAGAGAAAGGAGATCGACACCTATATATAGGTTTTCTTTTAAGAAGCTTATCGATCGACTCATCATGCACACAGGCACACGATCTGATCTTTCACCCATAGGCCTGTTGTATGCTATAGGAATTTAGTACTTCTGACCAGGCCCAATACCTAGACACCTACTCAGCTGGGGGCCCTTCACTTTTTGGGGGCCCGTGGAGGCCGCCCCTGTTGCCCCCTCCGGGTCGGGCCTGATTGAACCAACTACTATGCACCACTCCCTCTGAAAATCTACTTGTTTACTTGCCTAAAGAAAACATATAGATAAAAAAGGATACATGGCTATCAAATTATACATAATAGATCTGAAAAGATGAAATTACTTTCAATGAATGATCTGATCTTAAACCCACAATTCATCAGATCCCAACAAATGCATCGCAAGAGTTACGTCGAATAGGTCTTCGAAGAGACCATTGTATTGAAGATCAAAGAGAGAGAGAGATTTCAATTTAGAACTATCACAAAAATCATGAGCCATGTTTATTCCGCAAAAATCGAGGAGAGTGTGTGTGTGTGTGCGTGAGAGAGAGAGAGAGAGAGAGATCTAGCTACTGCTATGGACCTATAGGTCATGTGGGGAACTACTCACACATCATCATGGAGGCCACAAGGTTGATGAAGATGGCCTCCGTGATGGATCCCCCCTCCGACAGTGATACGTCTCCAACGTATCTATAATATTTTCCATACTATAATATTATCATTTTAGTATACTTTTAAGCATTTATTTGCTCTTTTATATTATTTTTGAGCACTAATATATGAACTTAGTGCCAAGTGCCATTTGCTGTTTTCTACATGTTTTTGTCTTTTCAGGAATACCGTAGCAAACGATGTCCAAATGCCCCAAAACTTTTTCACGATTTTTTCTGGACAAAAATAAGACCTGGAAGCTTAGGATGAAGACCGAAGGGCCCACGGGGTGCCCCAAGGCAACATGGAATGCCAAGGAGGGGGGTGGCCACGCCCTGATGACTTGGGGCTACCTCCCAGCCCTCCAACCCTCGTTCTCCGCCTAAAAATTCACATATATTATAAAACCCTAGAGAGCCTCCCGAAACACTTTTTCCATCGCCGCAAGTATTTGTTCTGCTGTGTGCTCATCTAGAGCCCTGTTTTGGTGCCCTGCCGGAGGGGGATCAATCACAGAGGGCCTCTACATCAACCTTGCTACTCCCATGGTGATGTGTGAGTAGTTAACCACATACCTACGGGTCCGTAGTTAGTACCTAGATGGCTCTTTCTCTCCCGCTCGCTCTATTTATGTTCTTCATTGCAAAGATCACCGCGATTCCTGTGATGATCTATCTTATGTAATCACTCTTTCCGGTATGTTTGTTGGGATCCGATGAATTTTTGGGTATATGTTCAGATTATTCATGAAAAAGATTTGAGTCTCCTATGAATTCTTATTTGCATGATTAGTATAGCTTCATAATTCTCTCTGATCTATCAGTTTGGTCTGGCCAACTAGATTGATTTATATTTAGTGGGAGAGGTGCGTTGTAGTAAATCTTGCGCCGCTCAGTCGCAGTGACAGAAAGGGAAATGACACATGTTGTATTGCTTCCATTAAGGGCAAAACAATGGGGTTCATTCATCATATTAATTGTATTTACTATGTCTACATCATGTCATCCTCCTCCAAGCATTACTATGTTTTACTTAATACTCTAGATGCATGCTAGATAACGGTCGATGGGTGGAGTAATAGTAGTAGATGCAGGAAGGAGTCATTCTACTTGCTTATGGACCTGATGGCTATATACATGATCATTTCCGTGAATACATATTGCATAACTGTACACTTTTTTCTATCAATTTCCCAACAGTAATTTGATTACCCACCGTATGTTTTGTTCATCAGAGCAGCCTCTAGCGAACACTATGGCCCCGGGGCCTCCTCACAAATATATTTCCAAAAACTCTAAATACCTTGCTACCATTATTTACTTTCCTTTTATTTTCAATTTATAGTTATCAAACTATCTATGTACCACTACTTATCCCTTGCAAGTAACTAGTTCAAGGGGATTGACAACCCTCTTGCCCGTGTTGGGTGCAAGTGTGTGCTCTTTTGTGTGTAGGCGCTGAAGACGGGAAATTGCGTGGTCCTCCTATTGGTTCAATAACCCTGGTTCTCACTGAGGAAAATAGTTACGCCTACTATTCTGCATCACCCCCTCTTCTTTGGGGAAAATCATAGTGCGGTTCACAAGTATCACTAGGGTTCGCCTAGATTTGTTCACCCTCCTCATCCGAAAACCCCATCTCCGGCATGGGCTTCCAAGGCAACCTCGGCGGAAGAGTACCACCGGTCGGTCGAAGTCGTGGGTGCATGCTACTTGGTGTAGGTTTTGGGGTTTTCTCGAAGAGGAAGGGATGCAAAAGATAGTATTTTCCTCAAATAAGAACCAAGGTTTATCGAATCAACATGACACACCACACAAATAACGTCAACAGTACCTGTACACACGCAATGCAAATGTTCGCACCCAACGAAGGCAAGAAGGTTGTAAATCCCCTTGTTCCCACCAATTGTGAGGATTAAATATGGTAGTGATAGGTACATAGTGAAATAAAAACTTAAATAAGAATCGAAAGGTAATTGTATTTTTTGGTATTTAATAGGAAAAGTGGACCCGAGGCCATAACATTCACTAGAGCCATATCTCTCATAAGCATAATACGGTGGATAGACAGATTACTGTTAGGCAATTGATATAAATGCACATATTTATGATTGTGATTCTTCATCACACAGTTCATATATAGGCATTACACTTGTGATAAGTAGGCCATTAAACTTATCGACTGATATCTCCTTTTTATTGATCTTGTATTGGAACAAGAAAGGGTATCCCACACCTATTTCCCTAGAGGTGATCCTAGGTATCAAACCCACAAGAGGAAGATTCCCTTGAAGCAATGGTATTTAGCAAGCTTTTTGCCAAAGTCTCAATCCAGCTTTAACCCGGATCGGTAAGCAAATTGTGATTCAACACTTATTATAAAAATAAGGTACGAGGATGAGGTGTTAATGCTCACAACCATGTATTGTTATTGGGATAAAAAATGATGTTAGTTTATTCTCGGGAAGTCACCCATTAAGAGGTGATTGCTTTGTATCGAAGTGGGGGATGTGTCCAAATTACATCTTGATCGACATGAGTGCTGCATCAAGAATCAATTGTCCTACCGAAGGCCCTATCTGTCTCGTGGGGCTGACCCACTAATTAAGATAATAATATCATACAAAACCATTGGGTGTTTAATGACTACACCTCATGAATCCCCAAGGTTATGATCCATGTTACCGTATTGAACCTTACTGTCACCGGTGTTCGGTATAACACTTCATAGTCCCCTTGCTCCTAGCCTCACTGGTGCTCAACCTCCATGGTTGTATGGATGAAGATCACGGACAAGACAAGATACACTTCACGAAACAATTTTATTCTACACATATGAGACGTTATGTCAAAGACTTCCATTGATCCCTTCACCAAATACCCGAGGTTGCAAGGCTCATGCCTCACCCCACACCTTACATGAATACTCACACAGGGATATCAAATTGAAAGAAGAAATCATCAAAGAACACATCTTGGGATTGATTGATTGCAATATGTATTACAATACATGCTCTCTGTGATGCATGATTACAAGTATGAACCAGATGCATATGATTAAACTTCTAGTGAAATTCCAGCTTCAACCGATTCCAGTCCCATGTTCCAGCATCATCCAATAGCTTGTACCAAACCAATGCTTTTCCCTCTGAATATAAAGGGAATAACTTCTTCTTAACTCCATCTTCGGATGTACATGCAAATTAGGATGAGATGTTCCATCTCATGCATAAGGATTAGCTAGCAGTTTCTCTAACATACCCGAAGGAATCTCATAATAAATATTTTCAAAAAGTTCCGTAGGTTGGGGAGCGGCCTTTGCCACTTCCATTCGAGGTGAAGATACCCCAAACAAACTCTCAAAGGATTATCATCCATAGTGAAGCGTTGGTGATGACGATTGCTTTGATTTCCCACTCCTAGAGGGATGTTTTCGCAGTAGAATCGCTCTACCAGAGAGCAAAATGACTCCTGGCCAGATTTCTGCCTCAAGATGGCAGCGCTTCATCCCGAAAGTATCCTTCTTATTTTTTTGTAGGTCAAAACCCTTAATTAGTAGAAGAGGGGCATCGGAGCCTGCCCGTGGGCCTCCCAAGCCATCAGGACGCTCCTAGGGGGTGGGCGTGCCCTGTTGGCTTGGGAGCAATAGGTGCCCCCCTCTGGTATTTCTTCACTCCAATAATTCTTATATATCACATAAAAAATAATCTTGAATTTTGAGGTCATTTGGAGTCAAGAAAATTTCTAACTTTTTCCATGGCTTTCAGGTCCTAAATTCTGGTTTCTGAAATTTTCCCTCTTTGTTTAGATCTTGAAAATTAAGAGAGGAAGGTCATTAGAATTGTATCATAAAATGAAGTAATGACCCAGGACAATATAAATATCAATAGAAAACCATGATGCAATATGGTCTTATCAAGACTTCAACTCACATAGGGTAATGATAACACAGAAGTGTAGCAGATCATTTGTAGCCTTTTTCGATAAGTAAGAGTGTCGAACCCAATGAGGAGCTAAAGGTAGAATTAATATTCTCTCAAGTTCTATCGACCACAGATAAAGCTCTAGGCACGCTAACACTTACTTTACCTAGAACAAGTATGAAACTACTTTGCGGGAAAGAAACTAGAAGTACTTAGTAGGTGTAATAGATAGGTTTCCAAGGTAATAAAGAACATGGAAATAAAAGTTAATTTTTGTTTTAGTAAAGAACAATAAAGTAAATTGTTTAGTAGAAAGCGTTTTTGTATAACGCAAGAGAAATATTGTCCATAGGCAATTGAATATAATATGATAGATACTTATCATATGCAATGAGGGAGAGGCATACGCTAACACACTTTCCATACTTGGATCATATGCACTTATTATTGTACCTCTAGCAAGCATTTGCAACTGTTAGGAATCATTAAGGTAAACCCAACCATAGCATTAAACATCAAGTCCTCTTTACTCCCATACACAAACAATCCCCTTACTCGGGTTTGTGTTTCAGTCACTCACCAACCCACTATAAACGAATTATGAACATATTACAACACCCTACAGCGGGAATCCTTCACGTGTGCCCGACACAGAAGACACCATAGGACAGCACCAAAATAAACATACAACTCAAACCAATCTAGATCATCAATCAACCCAAAGGACAAAAGTAATCTACTCAAAACATCATAGGATGGCAACACTTCATTGATCATAATATGTAGCATAAAGCACCATGTTCAAGTAGGTGATTACAGCGGGGTGCGGGAGAGTGGACCGCTAAAAGGAGATGAGGATGGTGATGAACAAGGTGATATTGATGAAGACGATCACCGCGGCGATGGTTCCCCCGGTGACACTCCGGCGCCACCGGGAGAGAGGGGGAGAGGGTCTCCCCCTTGTGGTTCTCCTCCATGGCCACCCCCTCTGTGGGGAGAGGTTCTCCCTCTGATCCTTGGCCTCCATGGAGTTGATGGCCCCTCCAGGACGATGAAGATGGCCTCCGGTGATGATGACCCCCTCCGGCAGGGTGCCGGAGAGGGCCAAGATTGGTTTTTCGTGGCTCTGGAGGTGTGAGGCGGCGGAACTCCTGATCTAGGTTTCTTTCTGGTTTTTTTGTATTTATAGGAATTTTTGACAACAGTCCCACGTCCAAAAGGTTCTCGAGGAGTCCACAAGCCACGAGCACCCTCCCCGAGGGGGTAGGGGGGTAGGGCGCTGAAAGTGCGTTATATCGACTAGAGAGG